>JAYESA010000016.1:13620601-14220601 GCA_036927795.1 Iris macrosiphon | reverse complement strand
ACGATAGTAAACGGATTCTTCGGAAGACGTGGACGGACGTTTGAAGATAGCTAAATGTGATAGCAACGTCGGAACAAATCACTGCGTTGCTCGAGTAAGTTGGAAGTGCATTGTGGGACGCAGCAAATGGATAAGAATTGGAGCAAGTCTTGGGTTTTGAGAATCATTGCAATTTGTAGTGCGAGAATCGAATATGCAATTCGAAAATTTGATGGATTCAGGACAGAACGGCGGATTGGTGGAATAAGATTTCAACGAGCGCGGTTCTCGGATTCAAAAACTTCGTTCGGATGAATGGTTGGATTTTGAGTCAGATTTTTAGATGAGATATAGCATGGTTTATAGTAACTGTCCATCGTGATGATTACAATTATCAAGCATAGCTTCGGGACAGCTGACCCTAAGCGACCTTGCCCGCTGAATCGGATATGAATATGGTAGACCCATAGAACGACCCTTGAGGCGGCATATTTGGGAATGCGTCGAGGGCAGATGTGAGGCAATGTGATTTGGCCCATTGACTGAGTGTTGGATTTGAGAGATCCTTGGGATAGCCTTCAGCTGAAGATACCGCCGGAAGATCGAAGCAATGGTGGAAGTAGCCTAGTCAACTGATGAGATTCAGAGTCGCAGATTTTTATCGATGGCATCGCCTCTGACTCATCGTGCCCTGGAAGGGAATAGCATTCATATGAATTGACGACTGTGAAACTAGCTCGTGAAGTTAAAGCAGCGGCTCGTTCAGATCAAATCCTTGCGAATACTGGAAGGGACAGATTTGCTTCAGATTTACAAGATGTCTCGGAACTTAGTCTGGGAAGCGTGCTCATTCGGAAGGCGAAGATGATATTCTATGCTTCGAGGCAGTGGAAGCAGCGCGAAGAACTATTTCATGCGCAACCTAAGAATTATGGCGAGTGTGTCCACGTTGAAATCGTGGCGACACAAATTCCTTTGGCGTGGCGGCGAGATCTTCGTGGATCACACGAACCTCAATATAGATGTTCACCCTGTGAGATTTTGAGATGGCAGGAAATATGTTGGACTGAGCTGATCTAAGCAAGTTGATATTTGGGTAAGTCACCTAGCTGGGGTAGTATCAGTTGTGATGATCGTTTGGTGCATGAGATACATATTTGGAGATGTTGCTAGTGCGGATTCAGAAATAGTTGGATGGATTGAGTTGGAACACGAACTGATTTAGTTGGTGGAAAATCTGCATAATTGAGAATAGTTCTCGAGCTAATGTATTGGAATGAAAATCGTGATTTGGTCCAATTGGGAGCAAAGCAAATGGATGTCTCGAACATAAAGATACCCTTGTAACTTGTTCAAATTTGCTATCGCAAAGCTCGGCTGAAATGCATGTATTTTAGGGACGCCTTAAATATATGTACGATCCAAAACTAAGCGATACGAGAAATTCGGGTTGAGCTGCAAGGAGGATGTGGGAATTCGTGAAATTTATTCGAGCGTTCAGCAGAACGAGATGTTGTGTCAGAAATAGTGAATATGATAAGTTGCATAGAGCAGATCTATGGAATTGGATTGTGGCATGCAAGTGAGGAATGAGTACCAGCACGGTTCGTGGACGAACCTGATTCTAAGTGGTATATTATGTAACGCCCCGCAATCGCTCGGAGCGTTACGCTGAGTTGGACTGAATGAATCGAATGCTGGTTACATTTGAAATGTCAGATTTCGGGAAGAAGGATTAATCGAGTTGGTTTCAATGTGCAGATGGCTAGCGGGTTCGATGGAAATCAGGTGTTCGTTTCGAACAATACTGAATAGCTGAATGGAAGCGATAATGCCGTCTTTCTTAATCCGATCGGTCGGATGATTTGGAGAGCACGGCCTGCTCACACGGTCATACCAGTTGAGTAGATCGCGCTTGCATCGGACCACGGGTTTAAGGGATTGGCCGTATCGGCAGGACAGGATGCCTAACGGGATCAATCAATGTGAGTGGGCTCTTTCCCTTCTCCTCTACTCCTTCATGCCTAATAATATGGAAAACACGTAAAGGCTTGAACACTTGGGCTGAAACATCGGGAAGCACTACACTGAGGCGTGCATAGAGTGTGCGTCGTTGGCTTGGTAGGATTGTGGCGTGAATGGTTTACGCGTTGGATAGTTGGATACGATAGCTGGATTATTCATTTGAGGCGATCGGTTGGATTACTTGGGATTATGCTTGGACGGTTGGAAATATACAGGTTGGAATGATACATTTGAGGCTATGGGAATATCGGGATTCGGGCGAGCGAACGTGCATCCGTGCGCGTGTATCACAAGGATGCTTTGTCTTGCAAAGCAGGCAGTTGTGGTTCGAAACCGAACAACTGTATCGGCGAGGGCGTTGTGTCGTTTGATGGGGCATCGTGCCACGAATGTGACATTGTGCCTCTTTTGGGGCATTGTGCCATGGGTTAGCTTTGAGCATAGGTGTTGCACCAATTTGGATTGTGTTGAGAAGAGGCTTCGTGCCTATGAAACACTTGATATTTTGATGCCTCGGGCTATGTTTTGAGGTCGAGATTTGGGTTCCTTGGAAGACTATGTTGGAAGAATGGTTATGGATGTGTTGGTTGGATTATTGGTGGAACGAGTCTAGGATCGCTTGGTGGGGCGAGAATGTTCGATCCTCTCGTCATACCTACGTGTCTGCATAGTCACGGACAACCTGAGTGGCACAGGGTTTGGTTTCCTCGAACGGGTGCTCCGGGGCACCGGGACCGTTCGGCCATGGAGGAGACAATTTGGGTAACGCGTCTTGGGCGCGGTGCCAGCGGTTGGATGCGATTCAGGTGGGTTAGCTACTTAGCGCTGTTTCGAATAGAACCGCATTTGATCTGTCCGATCAACGTCCTTTATGGCCTTTGGCCAGTGACTTCATATAAGAATAGATATTGGCTTGCTTTACTTTGGTTGGTTTGTGCATCGTATAGGCGCGGCCACCTTGCCTCGGCAAGAGTGTGCACTCGAGAGTGGGATATATAAACTTTGGTTGAGAATGGATATTGAGGCGAGACTGTTGGTTCGATATGTTATCGTGCAAGCGATGACATTGAGTTAGACGGGTCGGCTTTATATAACTGCTTGTCGTTTGGTTTGAGAATGAATGCTAGCATGCTTAAACTGCTTTACAGCTTTCCTTAACATGTCATCCATATGCCATGAAATGAATCTAGGATTCAACTAGAAAGATCACCATATAACTGTTTGCATTCACTATTTTTACTTAGTGTCGGCTTAGGCGAGTGGGTTACCCCGCTCACCAGTACGGTTGTGTACTGACCCACGTTTGTGGGCAATATTTCAGGTACACAGACGTAGTGGCGCTGCTTGGATATACGGGACAAGATGTATGAACTGTAAGTACCTTTGTGGGCTAGAGAAAGAGCAAGAGTTATTTCATCGTCTCCGTGGCATCGCCTTTGTGGCATTGACTCGGGGCATCTCATTTGGACCCTATCGTGAGCTTCGCTGCGTATACTCTGATTGTGTGCTTGGTACACAATACTTGACTTCCGCTGCAACTTGGTTGTTTCAATGATAACATTTGGTGTTTGACAACATCGCCTTGTACGAGCGCAACTCCAGGCTCGTACGGCATCACGTCCCGATGAGAACGATTGTCCTGCGAGAGAGCTGTAAATGTGGTGATTCACGTTCAGCGGGGACTATCGAGCTTGCGGGAGATTGGGGCGTGACACTCCTCCTCCCTTCCTCCCGCCTCGGTAAACCCTAACCCAGACGTCCCGGACACAACTAGGACACACACACATACTGGACACAATCAAGACACATGGACACTCACATGACACAACCCTAACCTTGATACATGGACCCGAACACATGGACACACACATGACACAACCCTACATGACATGATTCGTACTAACACGAACACACATATAGACACGCAAGGACACGGACACATACAGACACATATGGACACACGTGGACACGGACATACATAGAGACACACCCGGACATACATGGAGACACACCCTAGTTAGTATGGAAGTTTGGTTGCATAATTAGAAAATTTGGTTGCACTAGTGTATCACACACATGGACACACATAATACAACACCCACAAATATGCTATATTATTGTTTGATAGAATTTTATTATCAATTTAGTATCATATGTTGTTGAATATCATATAATTGGCTTGTGAGTATAGAATTGTGTGTGTGTTTTCATGTGTATGTGCGTATGTGTGTGCGTGTGTGTGTGCATATCAAGTCACTACTAAATTTTGTCCAATTAGCGATGGGATGTTGGATTATATGAGAAGTGCAGTACACACGGGATATTGGATTAGCAACGAGTTGTTGGATTATACCTTTTACTTCATAGTCGTTGATTTGGGGAGTTCCTTTGATATTATATATATAGGATGTGGTCGGGATGTTGGATTATATGAGAAGTGCTGCAGGTAGTATGGAAGAGTGGTAATTTGGTTATGACACGACACATAACATGACACAGACCCTAACCCAAAGCCGAGACATGACACATACCCTAACCCTATATGAGTTAATTAGACGCAGTCTTGGGTATTAAGTGAGGTATTGTGTAGTGCACACTTGTGCACAGTGTAGTGAGGGTGTGTGTGTGTGTGGATATCTCGATGCTGCAGACACTAACCCTATCCTAATCCTAACTCGAACACACACACACACACACACACACACACACACACACACACACACACTAACATCAGGAGGATGTGCTACCTATTGTAACAAATATTGTAGATGTGGACTCAACAAAAGTGGAATGTACTGAATTTTCAGAAGATGATTGAAAATAAAATAAAATTTATTTAGAACTCTAGCCATGTACTATATTTTTACTGTGGAATATAACATCTATTTTAACTAAATGGATACATATATTTATATTTTTTTATCAATTATATTCTTTGTTTCCATCTATCTTACCAGATGACACCCATGACCCGAGCACATACACGTCTCTTAAGGAGGAAGTAGTACCTCCTATTGTTAATAAGGAAGTGACTGTTACGGAGGAAGTGACACATCCTACTGTTAAATTGGAAGCATTTGTTAAGGAGAAAGTGGCAACTCCTACTGTTAAGGAGAAAGTGGTACCTCTTACTGTTGGGTAGGCACCAGCTCAAAGGGGAGTTCCATTCACCCAGCACCTATAGCAGAGATTGATCACCTAGATGCTGCGTATGCGAAGTATTTGAGGGACTGGATTCTGCCCCAACGTATTGGATTTCCTTGAGAGATTGAGAAATTGGATAAGACTTATGGTGTGACTATGATACTTTTATTGTGCTTATTATATGACTGTGATACTTTTATATTGTGCTTTTTGTGTGACTGTGATACTTTTATTTTGTGTATATTGTGTGATTGTGATATTTCATATACTTTTATGATATTTTGTACCCAAAAAATTCAACGGAGGGTTGCTCTGGGTCTGTCTATTTTTATGAACTATTATAAGTCTGTGTATTTATTTTATCATCATATGTTATTATCGGTATGGCCGGACGACGCGGATCGTTCGGAGGTCGATCCTCTAGATGGAATGCTCCTCCGGTACAGGCTACTGGTTCTGGATTTTCGTCGCAGAGTACTCCAGTGTACCAATCTTTAGCATCTCCGACTCCGCCGATGATACGATATGGCAGTACTCCTGGGACGAGTACAGGCTACTGGATGACCAGAAGGATCGTGATCCTCATCGCAGAGTACTCCAAGGCGGCTAGGAAGAAGACAGCAAAGTGGTGTGGTGGCTCAATTTCGATGACGGAGTATTTCCGTCGTTTGGTATATTTTTTATTTCAGATATATTATTTTAATACAAGTACAATAAAATGGTAGTAGGATAAAATGTTTAATTTTAGTACTAAATAATATATTTTTAACAGGTACAGAGGGGTGAGGATGACAACATGGTGACCGTCTTCCTGGCCACCCATCGAAAGGGCGAGAATCTTATTGATGAGAGGGCCTCGCATACCTATGTAAGTATTACTTTACTTTGTTTAATTTTAATATAACTTAGGAAAATACAAATAAATATCCATGTAGTTAGTAATAAGTACCTTAGACACATTAGCAATTATCGAGTATCCAAACTTTTCTAGTTCGAGTATCTTAGGCTCCGTGAGCGGGCGACTGCTAGTGTACCTACATCGGGAGAGGCTGGTACTTTCTCGCAGACCTCTCCAGCTTCGTCGGCGGACGAGTTGTGGGTGACTGCCGCTGGTGGTTTCTAGAGGGGTACATACTACGGTACGGGATCCTATGGCGCCCTTGTTGCGATGCAATCCTCTAGGTCCTCCACTGCAAGTGCGCATTCTCCACAGCCCTCGCATGCATCAGCCCGAGTCTAGGAGACCGTTGATCGTCAGATTGCGTCTCTCCGTGATGAGTTGCTGTAAAGGATGGAGGAGCAGCCCCTGTCCCAACCGCAGGCGGACGATGCGACGCTCATCTCATGATTTGATACGCTCGACCACAGCATCATTGAGCTCAGGGATATGATAGATGATCTTAGAGCATCGACAAAGCACAGCTTGATGGAGTTGCAGGCATCACAACTGTCCATGGGCGAGAGGCTGACGATGATGCATGATTCAATAGTTCATAGCAGTAGGAGGCTATTATCTACCATGGATTTATACAACCATCGACTAGTAGCGTTGGAGCAGATACGTCCTCCTGGTGCGCCTTCATTGATAAAAACTCCATCGACGTCACTGCCTTCTCTATCGACATCGGTGTCAATTTTACGGGAGTAGTATAATTTATTCTTATCCCTGATGCGCGTCGGTGGTCATCCTCTTGCAGATCCGCAGTAGTCCTAGTTAGGATAGTTTACTGGTTGTTTGTGTTTTGACCTATGATATTTGGTCATTTATGAATATTCTTTATTTTTGAGGTTTTCAGACTTTATTTCTTGCACTCAGTTGTTTGGATATTTATTGCATTCTTTACAACGAGATTTTCTCCAGACTCGGTTTATAATCCCGATGTTTCATTTTCTTCAAATTTTACTATATTATTCATATTAAATGTATGTTAATTTATCGGTGTTGAGTGTTCAACCGAAGGAGTCGGTGAACCTAGGAAATTCAACGGAGGGTTGCTCCCGGTCTATTTATATAAATTGTGAATTCATAAACCGCAGGAAGATTGGTTTGAATACCATTATATATTCTTTTTTTTACTGAAACTTTAGCGACGTTTAGCGACATTTATATACGTCGCTAAATACGTCGTTGATTGTCTCCAAATACGTCGCTAAATACGTCGTTAAATGTCGCTAAATTACTGACATGGCAGTATTTGCCAGGTCAATATAACGTTGTTAAATGTGTTGCAAAACATCACTAAATAGAAAATTTTTAGCAACGTATAGTGACACAAAACACGTCGCTAGTTTAACGACATTGCGTCGCTAAATATCGCTAATATTAGCGACGCAAATATGTCGCTAGAAAATATCGCTATAGCGACGTTTTGCGATATTTTTTCTGTCAGTGACTAGCTAAACCACGACTTCATTGAAACGTCGCTAAATATTTTTAGCGACATTTTTAGGCCATTTAGCGACGTTTTCAGGCGTCACTAATTTGACTTATTTTGGTAGTGTACGTTTATATTGGGTGGGGAGTACAACTAGTAGGCGTATGGGACATACAAATTCGCATAGTTGCTCGGTTATGGGATGCATATTGCTCGTTTACTGGAGTTCATAGTTCATAGTGCCCCGGATATGGGGGCGGGGCATATGTTGTCATGACCCAATTCCGTAGAATTAATTGAGGCGTCCCCCGAATCGTGACCGTCGTGCGGGCCTGGGGTTGCGCCCGTACAAGGCTTTAATGATTTGCATAGCAAGCACATATTCAGAGTACGCAGATAAATTGAAACACAGATTTATAACATGGAAAAGTTCTCTTTATTGATAATGAACATCTATTACAAACTCCTGAACGAGTCAGCTAATATGCCGAACGGCTTACAAAAGTGTTGACTCAAAATGAGATAGCAGTCCTGTACGTTACATCCTTTTATAAACTCAAAATGATAAAGACCTCCAGGCTGGAGGACAGCTTTGCCACGGAGCTGCATTTGTGTATGAAGAGTTGCAGGCTCCTGACTCCAAAATGCTTCAAGGGGCGCGGTGAAGATGCGCCAACAGCTAGACTAGATCGGGAAGACGACTTCGGCTCCTCGCTCGGTTCGCCTTGGTGCGGAGAACCTATTTCAACGAGGGTCAGCATGTCGAAACATACTGGTGAAGGTGAGCTAACCGAACTATACCAATCAACACGTTGTTTTAATAAAGCATACATATTTGTGGGTTTCTATCTTGTCTTAGTTCATTTACAAGTAAGCAGCATATAGAATTTACTGAAATAAACGTGCCACCGTCCGGTGGATTTTACCTGACCGTCTGAACTACCTGCACAATACTTACCATGCCTTCCCTGCCACGAAGACACAAGTTAGTATGCAACAGGTTTAAATATACACGTTGGGATCACTGCTAGAAG
Source organism: Iris macrosiphon (assembly GCA_036927795.1). Taxonomy (NCBI): domain Eukaryota; kingdom Viridiplantae; phylum Streptophyta; class Magnoliopsida; order Asparagales; family Iridaceae; genus Iris; species Iris macrosiphon. Next base: position 14,212,044 of record JAYESA010000016.1, on the reverse strand, counting down.
CCATAATGGACCATTTAGTCTTGAACGAGGAGCCGAACGTTGATGCGTTTGAGGCAACATGAACATGAGTTAAGCAACATTGAACATGAGTTAAGCAACCGTCCGCAGGAACCCGTTACCTTGTGCACAAGTTGTCCGTGATCAATCGTTCGTGATGCGTTAACGTTGATGCGTTTGAGGCAACATGAACATGAGTTAAGCAATATTGCATGATTCATTTTGCGTAGTCTTCCTGACAGTTTATTTCATAACAAGTGTATTCCATACTTAGCACAATTTATGGAAGAAGAAGCATTCTAGCAGACTTGAAGCATGTAAAGAACATTCATATGAACAAGCATGCAGTTTATTAAGTATCCGTTCATGAAGTTTATTGACAAGCATAATATACCAAGTCTATTCTCTTTTTATCTTGGTTTCTTTTATTATTACTTGGTATCGTTTGATCGGGGCAAATGAGTGAAGCTTGGAAGCAGGGCTAGCTAATCGGGTTGGTAGCCACTCACTTGGTTGGAAGGAAAGGAGAAGGAAGAAGGCACTTCACGACTCCGCTCGCAAGCCGCCTACTGCTCGTTCACCTGCACACGAACAGCTTGATCAATACTTCTTCCTTTCTTTCCAATCTCGGAATTGAAGTGCAGTTCAATGAACGAAAATAATGAAAACCATCGAAACCGTTCAAGGAAAACAAGCAAATCCCAAAACCAACTCAAAGCACGAAAGCAACAAGCGATATCGAAAACCGAGGCAATAAAAGATAGCAGCGGAGAGGTCCCTCCTGACTCTGCCGCTAAGCCGATCCTTGGGGCGCGGTCCACTGAATATGGAAATTGATTCCGAAGAAACAAATCCATAACGAGGACGAGTTCTTAATTCAATCTATCCCGATCGAACGATACCGTCTTGTGTTTCTTAGCCGCGCTCTCCGCACCGGGAGAACGGGGCGCTACATCCTACCCAACCAATTGGAAGTTTCGTCCCAAAATTTAAGAATAATGCTTACCGTTAGGGGTGATGAACTGAATAGTTTGGGCAATCACGAATTCGGTGGGTTGAGTCACCGTAAATGAGATATTGCCCGAATTTCTTGCGGCACGTTTCAACTGTGTGCCCTGGTTTCTTACAATAAGAACATGGTTGCCCTGGGTTTCCTTTTCGTGGACCGCCGTGGTTAGGGCGCTTTGCAGCGGTGTTTCCTCTATCGTTGCCTTGGTGTTTGTGATTGTAGGTATGCACAGCGCCGGTAGAAACGTGAGGATACTGCGGTTCAAGAGATAGGGCGTGATTCATTACTTTACGCATTGTCCCATACTGATTATTGGCCACGTGCGAATGGATGGCAGGGCATAGTCCACCTTCAAACCATCTGGCTCGACTTGCTGCATCAGGTAAATAGGCCCTAGCGAATTTGGAGAGTCGGTTGAATTCGGCGGAGTATTGCTTGACTGTCATACTGCCCTGCCGCAGCTGCACGAAATCGTTTTCCATCTGACGTTGTACTGGAGGGGGTATAAACTCCTCTTCAAACGCGACACAAAAAGTCATCCACGAGATCGCCTCCTCTCCGTGATCAAATTGGAGAGATCGTCGATGCACGTTCCACCAATCGTGCGCGTTGAGGCAGAGCTGTAATTGTGCGCAGGCGACGCGCTTCTCTTCGGGGACCTCTAGCAGAGCGAAGTGATCTTCAAGCTCGGCTAGCCAATCTAGAGCTACCACTGGGTCCTCAGTCCCGTTGAATGGAGTATTGCAGACTTTCTTGAAATGGCCCAAGTTGAAGGCAGTCACGTCCCTCGGCCTTGGGATTTGAGGCGTCTCCACTTCAAGCACGGGCTGTTCCACCGGAGTCGTTGCTGTTGCGGCAGAATGGTTGGCAGCCAAAGTCTGAACGATCTGTTGCAGGGTATCTACCTGCTTCTGTTGGACTGAGAATCGGGTCTCTAAATTGCTTTCGAACTTGGCTTGGCGAGCATCATCCCTTTGTCGTTGTGATTCTAACATTTGTATTACCCGCTCAAGCGGATCGACTTGAGATATGCCACGCTGGCTCTGAGGGTTTCCCGAAGTGTCCGAACTGCTTTCTTGTATTTCGTTTGGTGCTTGCGCTGCAGATTGCGCTAGTATCATTCCTTCAAAAGAAGGTAAATTACATTAGAATCATAATGTATTATGGACTTATTGCATGAACGTATCTCATTTTGGCCTAGCGAGTTCAAGAGTTCGCACAGTAATTTGATCGTTAAAGGAACTTTTCCAGCACGAAGTCTAAGAAACTTGAATCTGTGCTCTGATACCATTATGTCTCGACCCAATTCCGTAGAATCAATTGAGGCGTCCCCCGAATCGTGACCGTCGTGCGGGCCTGGGGTTGCGCCCGTACAAGGCTTTAATGATTTGCATTGCAAGCACATATTCAGAGTACGCAGATAAATTGAAACACAGATTTATAACATGGAAAAGTTCTCTTTATTGATAATGAACATCTATTACAAACTCCTGAATGAGTCAGCTAATATGCCGAATGGCTTACAAAAGTGTTGACTCAAAATGAGATAGCAGTCCTGTACGTTACATCCTTTTATAAACTCAAAATGATAAAGACCTCCAGGCTGGAGGACAGCTTTGCCACGGAGCTGCATTTGTGTATGAAGAGTTGCAGGCTCCTGACTCCAAAATGCTTCAAGGGGCACGGTGAAGATGCACCAACAGCTAGACTAGATCGGGAAGACGACTTCGGCTCCTCGCTCGGTTCGCCTTGGTGCGGAGAACCTGTTTCAACGAGGGTCAGCATGTCGAAACATACTGGTGAAGGCGAGCTAACCGAACTATACCAATCAACACGTTGTTTTAATAAAGCATACATATTTGTGGGTTTCTATCTTGTCTTAGTTCATTTACAAGTAAGCAGCATATAGAATTTACTGAAATGAACGTGCCACCGTTCGGTGGATTTTACCTGACCGTCTGAACTACCTGCACAATACTTACCATGCCTTTCCTACCATGAAGACACAAGTTAGTATGCAACAGGTTTAAATATACACGTTGGGATCACTGCTAGAAGCCATAATGGACCGTTTAGTCTTGAACGAGGATGGAATGCAGCAAAGATGCGTTGGTGGCTGCAGACTATTCTTGTCCAGATGCGTGAGACTATCGTAAAGTTCCGCCCGGACCGGATCGGTGCCAGTGCCCTAGCAACCGTCCGCAGGAACCCGTTACCTTGTGCACAAGTTGTCCGTGATCAATCGTTCGTGATGCGTTAACGTTGATGCGTTTGAGGCAACATGAACATGAGTTAAGCAACATTGCATGATTCGTTTTGCGTAGTCTTCCTGACAGTTTATTTTATAACAAGTGTATTCCATACTTAGCACAATTTATGGAAGAAGATGCATTCTAGCAGACTTGAAGCATGTAAAGAACATTCATGTGAACAAGCATGCAGTTTATTACGTATCTGTTCGTGAAGTTTATTGACAAGCATAATATACCAAGTCTATTCTCTTTTTATCTTGGTTTCTTTTATTATTACTTGGTATCGTTTGATCGGGGCAAATGAGTGAAGCTTGGAAGCAGGGCTAGCTAATCGGGTTGGTAGCCACTCACTTGGTTGGAAGGAAGGAGGCACTTCACGACTCCGCTCGCAAGCCGCCTACTGCTCGTTTACCTGCACACGAACAGCTTGATCAATACTTCTTCCTCTCTTTCCAATCTCGGAATTGAAGTGCAGTTCAATGAACGAAAATAATGAAAACCATCAAAACCGTTCAAGGAAAACAAGCAAATCCCAAAACCAACTCAAAGCACGAAAGCAACAAGCGACATCGAAAACCGAGGCAATAAAAGATAGCAGCGGAGAGGTCCCTCCTGACTCTGCCGCTAAGCCGATCCTTGGGGCGCGGTCCACTGAATATGGGAATCGATTCCGAAGAAACAAATCCATAACGAGGACGAGTTCTTAATTCAATCTATCCCGATCGAACGATACCGTCTTGTATTTCTTAGCCGTGCTCTCCGTACCGGGAGAACGGGGCACTACATATGTGGCATATATTAGCCATTTATGACGATTGGTGAATTACGTCAGCATATGTCTAGCCTGACCTACCTATACGTACCAAAGTTGTCCTCAACTTGCATTCACTTAGATGGTTAGTTTACCCCATTTACTTTATTCAGTATTATATTTGATAATTATATTTTGTATCTTGTTACGTCCCTCTGATGACCTTATTGTCACACCCTAGTCCCAAAATAGAAAGGACTAGCCACATGGCAATGGCCAGCAGCTCAACTCCAATGGATATTCTAATTTAATTGACCCTTTAGAGTGCACTTAAGCTGTAAAACCTATGCAATAGTTCACAAGGAAGTCCACTATAAATATGATGCACACAGATATAATCAAGTCCACTATAATGAATAAAAAAGAAACAAGTCTCAACATAAGAGTGCATCAACAAAATAGTCTCACAGGAAATAACCCGTCATCAAAATAATAAAAAGAGAAAAATAACCAAATACAAATGTACAATAATAAAAGCGTGCCAAGTGGCTACAATTATAGAGTGATACATAGGCGATGTTCCAACATTATCTCTTGTATATGCGCTTCAGCTCCGGACGCAATGTTCCAAATCTCCATAGCGAACTCCACGCCTTAGCTCGTACGAAGGAGTTTCTGCACCGAACGAGGTTCTTCCGCACCCTGCAAGCAATCTGGTGGGTTATCACTACATGAATGCACTGGTGGGAAGGCTTCTCGTCCTCTTGACAAATCCAAACATGTTTTATAGTTTCCATGAACCATCTATTAAGTTATCTTTCTAGTCTTGCCTTAGGATCAAATTTATGGCATAATAAAAATCCTAACTCGTGTGGCAGTGCACCGTGCGATATATGAAAGGAACACGACATTACTTACCAACTTACTGTTCATCCTTCCATGTTCAATGATAAAACCAAGTAAAACCAAGCACAAATGTATATGTATATGAAATCCAAGTCAAATTGCATTAAGCAAACACGAGTGTCACGAGCGGAGTTCTCACTCTGGTGCACGAGTTACACGGATACCTCATTTGTGTTGCAATAGATGTTCAAGTGTTCAATTATGTACAAATATGCACAGATGTCTAATATCCGTTCAGTATTCCATATTCTAGGTGCGATGCAATGAATCACACGCGAATTACCGCTAAGCGAGGATGACTTATATATATATGAACATGAGTCGCTAGCATAGCCATAAAGGACCACGATGTAGTCTTCAGCGAGAATGATATGCGACTCAAAGAATACGAGGCATCATATGTCATCCTGCCCGAATATGAGACTACTTAGTCTTTGAGTGAGAATGGCGTACAACAAAAGTACACGAGGCGCTACATGTCATCCTGCCCGAACACGAAGACTAACACAAATTTTCTTCCGGATCGGATCGGCGCCAGTGACCCGGAGACCATCCGCAGGAACATATTGGATATACCTTGTGCACAAGTTTTCTGCGACATGCAAGTCTTGGGTCTCAGATTCACGGGGTTCACGACACGACATGTTTATTCTTAATTCTTGTTCTGCACGAGTATTGCTCCACGAGCAGTGATTCTTGCTTTCATAACATGATGCAATCCCTTAATTCGAGAAATGCCTTGGCGACCTAACGGTCCTGAATACTTTCAGGTTCATACTTGCACGGAACGACTTTTAGATAGTCTTTCGGTAAATTGGATGAATGCAAGACAAGATAGTATTACTTGATTATGGCATAAAATTATGTGACAAGCATTAAAATGAGACAAGCGAGTATAAGTTACAATGTAAGAAGGCAAGAATTGCATTTGTTGGGAACATAAGCATAAGGAAACATATTGTATGTCTATCTTAGAACATAAGCCTTTTTATTAGCACAAGTCTAAGGGGTAGTGCTAGGAGTAAAATCATACAGGGACATATCAGGCAACATAATCCATAAGGCGAGCAGTGTAAACAAGTGAAGCAGTGCACTACGAAGAGTATATAATGATCTACTCGAGGCATAGTAGGGTCTACTTGCACGAAGCTAAGGTAGCATGCGTGGGTCCACGTTATAAGCCAAGCTTAATTTCCATGTTCTAACACAAGCAATACAAGATAAAATTATTCCCTTAGCTAGGTGCGTTGTATTCTTTATTAGCATGCAAGGGATGATTCACCTAGAGACTAGCATGTATCGTCCATATTTAAAGTGTTCAGGCTAAGCAAAGATAAGTTCATCGTAGCCACCCACCTTAGCGATAATTTACCTCGGTCGAGCGATACTCCGAGCGAGCCTTTGAAAGTCTAAGTCTGAACTCCTGAAGGGCCAAGTCTGAAATATTTGCCTCAAGCAAGTCTTCTCGCTGAGCAAAGCTGGTCAGGTCGTTGCACTAGCACCATTTGAATCGGCTATTCGCTTGAACGGAATAGGTCATTACATTATACACCACTCAGAAAAAGTCTCGTCCTCGAGACTTTCTGAGCGCAAAATGTTCTATTGCACACTATTGAATCTATCTCAAGCATATCAACTGTATCGTGTGTGTGCTGGGTCTGTCTCGTTGAATGACTCTATCATTCAATCCAAGCTCTGACTCGGTCTCTACTGCGCCTTAGCGAAAAATATATATAACTTAACGCGGGGTATGGTATGATCTATCTTGAATGACGATCCAAGGCTGAGGCAAACTTATCCAAATATTCATACTCGTCCATGCAAATCTAACATATTCACTTGCACTAGCATTTGAGATCAACATATCGCGAGTCTGGATCGTACACATATTCAAAGTATTCCTCAAACATATGCATGTCAACCAAATTAGCGATAGCGAAATATTTGCACTCAAGTTAAATATATCACTGAGTCTTGGATCGTGCACACGTTCGAGGCATCCCTCAAACATATGAATTCAACCAAACTTAGCGATTGCAAAATTGGATAAGCTATTCACAAAAATCTCTAGGGTTTTTGTCTTACAAATCATGATGATACCTCCAAAAGGGTCAATAAAAATCTAAGTTATTTTTGATCCCACTCAAACCAAGCATTGCACTACCGTCAAACACGATCTATCCGATCTACCGACTAGCGTCCATGTCCTAACGTCTATTCCGTACGTGTCAATTATAGCACATACTTACCGTTCAAGTCTAACTCTAAGTCTTGTTGCTCCATTTATATGGCTTGCTCAAGCAATAGTCCAAAGTTGGTCACACAAGTTCTTTCACTCGGCACAGGTTGTCTGCCTAATTACTAGGTCAGCTCACAAGGTCATAGGTATAGTTCATGTTCACGACTTATCATACAGATTTATCGTACGATGCTCGCCCCAATTCCTAAGGTTAAACCATTATTCATTTGCACAGGGTATTCTACCCAAGCTTATTCTACTTAGATTTCTAAACATCGAGCACAGATCATCCTACTCATATTAATACGTTCGTTTATACAGGCCCGAGTGTGTTTAGTCAAATTTATGATATATCAATGTCGTATGTCAAGCCTAGCAATTTGCATAGTCTATCTCCTCAAATATATTTGATAGAACCCATATATCTATTCTAAGTCTAGACCACTAAGCCATAATTCAATTCTAAATCTTTGATCTCAATCATAACTCTAAGTCGTCCAACATGATTTACGTATCCATTCACGAAACCATCAAGCATGTCTTACTTCATTTTCTAGACTAACTCATCTTTGAAACACTTTCGATTCACTTGTATTCTCAAACTCGTCTTATCGTGTTGAACCACAAGTTAAGATAATCCTTCAGTTGTCACGTTCCGGTCTCCCATAAGTTTGATCATCCCCGCTGGACATGTGATCACCATGCCAACGCTCCCACTGGATAATTATCCTAATCCGGGCATGGTGCATGTACAAGGATGGAGTTACGCTCGTACAAGATAAGAACGTTGAACGTTATGGTTATCATCGAAATGATAGAGACACCTTATCATTATACTTTGCTCCAAGCAAGATATATATGTAAATCCCCTTACCCAAAATTAGGCCTACTTGGCTTAGATAGAGAAATTAGGTCTAATTAGAATCCAAATAGAATTAGAACACAGCATTTATTTAATTTTGTATTATTTATGACTCGTAGTGCTCCTTACCATTGCTTCGATAATTGGAGCACTACACTAGCCATTGTCTTTCTATAAACTTCACAACCTTGTCCTAGACGTGACCGCCTACCATTCTGACCTTGGTGTAACTTATAAATATGCTTTCTTGTGCTATATTTTAGTCGCCCAATATTCGTCGCAGACGTTTACAATTATTTTAAATAAAATATGACCTTGTACCCCTGTGTGTTCCAATCGAAATTGGAGACCCAAACTTGACCCGTTTTGTGCAACCCGAATTTTATTAATATTCTATACTGAATCCCCTGCGTCCATGACACTAGTGTCCCACCTAATTTTATACCCATATACCTCTAATTAATTCAAGAATATCTTGTGCATTCAATTTAATGAATTAAATCCAATTTTCATCTTTGTGCAATTCTCCTAATTGTTGGGCATGTTTATGCAAAAATGCATTAAGGTGTCCACACCATTGGACAATACGTGAAGAAACCCAATTTTCCCTTTATATTATTTTTTTTCCATAATTTTCGGAATGTGCAACGTGTAACATCGCCCCTTTATTCTAAACCTATCCTTGCATATAAACAATGCAATTATGGCCCTCCAAACATCCTCATGTGAGCCCAAGGCCCAAACCCCAAGAGTTGACCAAGCCCAAACTTCCTAGGTCAAACCCAAGCCTAAACTTCTATATGTATAAATATCTCATTCTCCCTTATTTATTCCCAAAATCCCAAAATCCTAAAAAACCAAAACCTAAGGAAAATAATTCAGCCGACCTCTACTGTTCACCTTCTTCCTCGCCATCCCCCCCCCGCCGGACCGAACCCTCTCCTCCGCCGTGCCTCCGCCTGTCATGCCCCCAGTCCCAAATTCGTAGGACTAGGAACACGTAAGCATGCCAGCCGCATGGATATGGCAACTCCAATATATGGAAACCATAACCCATACGTACGCTGTAATATGAATATAAACTCACATATGGTATATATAATATCACAAGTCACATATATGCTAATCTCATCCACATAACAAGTCATAGAAAAGAAATACTAAGCTAGAATAAGGAGTCTGAAATATCCAAAAAATAATAGTCGGGTGGAGACAAATCCACTACCAATGACTATAACCAAAACTAAAATGAGAGAGGAGTATAAAATCTCCAATAGAAAGTAATATGAAGACAAAAGTGTATCAGCTAAAAGAATCCATCGCTAGATAATCAACGATGCTCAAAAGGTAAGACCTCCTCGACAGAAAATAATACGTCAGGTCCAGGCCCGTACTCCTGCAAATACTCAAGAGAAGATACACCTGGCAGAGGACCAGGTCCTCAGAGGGACGTAACAAGATACAGAAAATACGAGCCAACTTGAATACAGTAAACATGCATATAATTTGAAAATAAATAAGTACGCTGTACAAGACAATCTATATGAATGCAAATGAGGACAATTTTTCGACGTATAGGCAAGGGTAGGCTACTCGATCTACCTCACAACTCACACACACGTCAATGGACATCAAAAATTGACATACCGCGGGGGTAGCGACCAGCGAGACTCCAGAAATCGACATACCGCGGGGGTAGCGACCAGCGAGACATACGCCCGTAGTGCGAGCTATATACTACGGTTTACCAGAGTGGTTAAAAGCCCATACGCCTAATGATTGTCCTCTATGATACTAAGTGCCATGTGTGTGTCAACATATCTAGTACATAGTAATGACTGAAAGAAAACTACGCATACAAGAATAAACAGAAATATAATAAATATAAAGAAATATAAATAGCATGCAAAAATACTGTAACAATTTGGCAAGGTATCTTGCCTGGCAAGAAAGCTGCAAAATGTAGTGTCCCGATGTCAACACCAAGAGTCAGAAGCTACGGCCTCAGAATGAACGTCTCCGGATGCTGAAATAAACATCATCAACGTTCCCAGAATAAGCAAAATAGCTAAAAAGTACATCCCTTTCGTCCAATTTGGACACAGGGGCAAAACGGTAATTTTGGGTAAAAGTAGGGTCCACTTGTGGGCCCACTTTGCACCAAAAAACTTGCCAAGGGTAACAGTCTCTAAATAAGAAAAATTATAGGTCAAACAACTCTAAATGTCAATACGAACCCAACGGTATATCCAAATGTGGATTCCGATGAGCCGAACACAATTTTGTCCAAAAAGTCAACTATAGGGCCCGCCAATTGGCGATTTGGTCAACCGTCTCAGAATTGCGTGAAAATTGGGTCACAGGACCAGCGCGTTACCACGAGTCCAGTGGCGCAAGTTTCGTCGCAATCTGACAATCGTGCACAAAATACGCACGAGTTACACAAAAGTTGCGATACGGGGTGTGTCCGCGGATACGGCCTGATTCCGGCGCGCACACGTGTCCGAATCAGTTTCTACGAATTTTTACGTGTCCGTTTATGCTGCGTTCACCGTTCGGTACACTTGGTACACGGCGGGGCGGTCCCGTTTGGCGGGACGCGCTCCGTTTTCCAACTTTTGGAAATCTAAAAAAAGTGGGTTCGCATAGTTTTGTGACGAATTTAATTATGTCCACAGCAGCTAATAACATAGGGTTATTTAACAGAAAATAAACTAGGTCAAGTGTTCTACATGTATCAAAAAGAATCACCAAATTCGGATCTCTGTGGTGGGAGATACGAACTCGGCAATATGGGTGGTCACCGTAGTTTTCTGCGATCCCAGAATTGGTCTGCTCTCGCCCACTTTGGACGTTGTTTTTCGCCTAGGGGTACACGTTTTTTGAGGTTGGCTATAATACAAATATGGAAGAGGGTTAAGGGGTGAGCATACCGGTGAAGACGGAACGGTGTTTGGTTGAGCGAGTCGACGGAAAACAATTCCGGAGCGAAGGTGCCTCGTGTGGGAATCTGCAGTGCGCGAGGTCGGAGTCGTCGGGATGGTTTGGACGACTTGGCGGGGCTCTCTGGCTGCGGTGACTGCTCTAGATTAGAAGAGGGGGTTTGGATATTTTAGGTTAGGATTTTTGAAAGATAAATATATATATATATATATATATATATATATATATATATATATATATATAGTATAATAGGGAGAGAGAGGATGTGGAGCGGGTTCGCGTGGGAGTCGGGCGCTGTGTCCGTGGGAAGTAATTTAGACTGGTTTTGCTTGGTTGTAAAGCTAGTGGCTGTGCTTTGTTTTTGCTTATGCATGCTAGCAAGTTGCTAAGAAAAGTTGCTAACTTTGCTGTGTATTATTAGTTAATATATTTAATAATTGTTATTATTAGTTTATGTATTATTAGTATTATTAATTATTTCTTTATACTTTTCTTTTTCTTTTCCTTTCTAAATAAATATATACATATATATATTTGTGTATACATATATATTATATATATACTCATAAGAAAATTCATGGATTAGAATAATGCACACCATTAGGCTAGCAACTGCTCAAGGGGGTCTCCTACATGGAATAAATTCCGAAAAATTCCTGATGGTCCCATAAATCCTCTAAGTGCCCGAACACCAAAAATAAAAATTATTAAAATTTTATTTCTCCTATTTAGCCACTAATTACTATATTTATATTATTAATTAATAAAAAAAATAAAAATAAATACGGTTTTTAGAAATAGGGGTTTTACATTCTACCCAACTTACAAAAATTTCATCCTCGAAATTGACACTAACCCATATTCATAATGATAACTATAACTATTACACTATATTGGTATCTAGTAGGACTCCTAAAACTCATGGTCTGCCATTCTAACACTTCCTCATCTATTGTCCATCCATTATTTTATCATCCTCTAACTCGTCTACACTACCCAACTTACAAGATTCTACTAGTAGTCATATTCTTTGAAGCTATTGTCTAGATTATAAGGCAATTATATTTTATTGGGTCGAGAATCTTGGGATACCTGTCTAGAATCTCATAACTATGACTTTTTCCCATAACCGTCAAGTATCATAGTCTAATACTGTCACACCACCTGGCCAGTATGGCTGCAAGTAATTCGACTACTCTACCATAATCGTCTGGCGGCAACTGTCGCTACCTCGCCAGCGATTTGTCATAGTCATCAGTTCGTAACAAGTGCCTTCAACTCTTTCCTAGGCATAGTCTAAGTTTTTAGGAAAACACTTAAGGTCTTGACTAACTATTAGGGGCATAATCTGTCTCAAATGATCTAACAATTTCTACTATGCTACATGGTGCTACTTAAGGGTTAAACTAATAAAGAATACAAACATTGCTATAGTGCATATATATATTAAGAACTCATCCTTAGTCATCAAGCATTACTAACACATTTATATTTTAACTAACAAAATAAGGATAAGGTTGACATAAATCAATAATTCATAATGGCACGAAAGATACGACTATGATAGGAAGAGTTAAGCACGAGATAAGAAACGAATATAAAAGGAGAAGATGAGTCACCCCAAGAGGGCGAGATAAGGATAGGGGAAGAATACTACTACTGCTACTCACGTCATCCATTAGCATCACGTGTATGCCATCTGGGTAAAATAGAAACATCCTCATAACTGCTAAACTACCATATATATAATTCTATATCTATTTGTACATCTAAGATCTTGTGTCACAATGGGGTCATGAGTATGCAAAGACAATTATAACTAAAAGGTCGTACCTGTATCTACGGCTTCTTGTGTCTGCTCTCCCATACTTGTCATAATGAGTGCTTGGCCTTGTCCTTGATTGATCAACTGGGGTCTAGTCCCCTCCATTTATGCAGACTGTAGAAGCAGTGGTGGGTCACTTTGGTCTTCTATACTTGAGGGTGTATGCAGTGTTCCTGATTCTAATGCCATAGACCTCTGGTTCTGCTGAGGACATCTTCGGGTTTGATGGTGACTTGATCCATATATCATGCATAGCCCCAATCGACGATGACAGTCTCTATGAATATGACCTATTTTACCACAAAAGTGACAAGTACGGAGCTCCTTGGTTGGATATGGTACAGCACTATCTGATTGCTGGCATGTCAAAGGGTGTCTAATGGGTCCTCCTTGCTGTGTCTTTACTGGTCCTTGGTGACTTCTCTGTTGAATTCCATTTCCCTTGCTGATGGCCTCCTGGATCCTGGCCTCTGTCAATAACTCGACATAAGAGATCCGGGACTGTGAGCTAGTATAGTACTGGAGTTCCTGAGTCAGCCTGCGGTGAAACCTCTTAGCCTTCTCCAAGTTATTAGGTATTAGGACTATGCCATACTTACTGAGACGGCTAAACTCTGCGTCATACTCATCAACCGTCTTGTCCCCTTGCTCTAGATGGAGGAACTGATCATACAATGCGTCCCTTACAGTATCCGGGAAGTACTTCCTCTCAAAGCATTACAAGAATTGTTTCCAAGTCTGACGCGTACCCAAATGGCGCTCAATTGATTCCCACCAGTGATGCGCGTTGCCTTCTAACTGAGTCCTCACGCCTATCATCCATAGATCAGTAGGTAGTTGTGATGCCTCTAACAACTTCTTGGTATTGGCAATCCAGTTCGTGGTCTCCTCTGGACTCTCATTGCCCTTACATGGCTTAGGGCCCATCTGCACAAAGTCTTTGACTGAACCAACCCGAGCTTGTGGTACTGAAGCTAGTGCCTGGGTTGGCACAGGGGCTAGTGCAGCCATTCTCTCAAGTGCTGCCAGAAATTCTAGCCTCTGCTCTGTTGTTTGCTGCCTTTGTTCTTGTATTATCATCTGGAAGAATTGGAACAGCTGCGCTTGGCCATCTTGCGGTGCTAGTGGAGCTGGAAAAGTCCCATTAGGTATCATAGAAGGAGTTGATGGAATTTGATTGTTAGTCAGTCCATCCGGTCCAGGAAGAAGAGGTGTCGTTGGGGTCATTCCTGGAGACGTGTTGTCCCCGGTGGCGGCATGCCCGTTATGCAAATTTATCTCTTTGCAAGAGGTGGACGAAGAATTAAGAAGAGTACATGAATCAAGCAGGATGCAAGAACTTAAGTAGGATATGTTGGAAGGAAGGTAAGTTATAGTCAAGTGTGGATGAGATCTAAAATTCTAATCCTAGGTGCAGGCCCGCTCGGTACAGTTACGTAACCGAAATGGCTAACTCGACCTGCATGGGCCACCACACCGCCTGACCCCCGGACCCTGCACCCTGCCCCCTTCCCCGTCACCTCCACGCCACTGTCTCCACCACCTACATTGGCTACACCACCTCCCCACGACAGTAGAACCCGACCGGAGCAGCCCCGACACCCCGCGGCCATGGCCGAGAATACCCCGTGCAGTCCACGACCGCCTGACCCGACCCAGCCTTCGCCTGAATGTCCTTCCCTCGGCTTTGCCGTCTGTAGCACCCCACATCACTAGCATCACCTCCTCCTCCTCCCTTCTTAACCTCTCCCTGGCCGGAGCAGACACCCTGTCATCCTCCTCTCCTCCTTCTTCTGGCCGGATCACCTCCCTGTGCCTCCGGCCATCCACCATTGCCGTTATCACCACCACCATTAACACCCAAGCCAATACCATCACACTACCAGCCCTTCACCACCCCGCTCCCTGCCTCTCCTCCTCCTCGATATCTCCCCGAGCTGTACCTCGGCCACCTCTCCTGAACCCGAGCCTCCCCTCACCTGGCCGGACCACCCCTCCCCACTGGCCGGAGTAAACACCATCACCATCACCATATTATTTACACCATCACCATTACCATCATCCTCCTAACTCATCTCTATTACCATCATTCTTCCATCATTATCACCATCTCATCCTCATCAACGTCGTCGCCAACAACGTCGTCATCACCCTCGTCGTCCTCGTCATCATCATCATCGTCCTTATCATCACCATTGTCCATGTCATCGTCCTCGTCGTCATCATCACCTCCATAGTCATCGTCGTTATCATCGTCATCACCATCGCCAACGTCACCGACATCGTCATCATCCCCATCATCATGATCGTCAATATTATCATCATCCATCCTTATCCATATAATCATCATCATCTCATTATCGTTATCATCATTATCTCATCACTGTCATCATCATCATCTCATCATTGTCGTCATCATCATCATTAGTCATTATCACCCTTAACCATCACCCTTAGCAACCTCAATTATCGTCATAACCCTTATCATCATCGACATCATAGACCCGTCACCCTTGCCAGATAACCCGCAGCAGTCACCCTCGATTCCCGTGCTTGTGCACGCTGACCCCGAAGAGCCATTGGATTATTCTGCGAGACTTTCAGAGCAGATTATTGGCACTACGTAGCCTTCTGGCCAGGCAAGTATACCTTGCCTTCGTTTTACTATTTAAATCTCAGTTATTATTTAGCTGCCTGTTATTGTTTTAGCTATTATAACTGTGCACGTCCGAGAGAAACTCGGGTGCAGTCAACGAATATGTTGACGTTAGGACTTGTGTCTGACCTAGTATCTAGTAAACCCACCTAAGTTGTGGAGTTATTGGTATGACTCCCCAGGCCTTGACATATTTCTTACACGTATTGTGAGTCTCATGTAGGGCACGGACTTGCGTATGTGGTTGGCCACCTGTACGTGTAGGCGTGCGACGGATAGGGAATAACTGCTATTAGCAATGCATATTAGGAGACTTGGCAGTTATTAGTAGTTGGAGCATAGACTATCGGGGTATGATGGTCCAATCCTTGTACTTATTTGGTTGTAAGGTTGGGTTATTGTTCTAACGATAGACTATGAGCCAGAGTTATGACGCCTTGGCGTAGTGGCTGAAGCATGTTGTGGATACAACATACATAGATCGTTGGGCGGGGAGGACGACTAGTAGGTGTATGGGATACCCCACTTCCTTTATTTAGATGCCACACTCGACGAAGTGATATGGACAATATATACTATGCAGATACCACACTCTTCGGGGTGATATGGATGTTATATTATTCGGATGCCATACTCCTCGGGGTGATATGGACGTTATATTATGCAGATGCCATGCTCTTCGGAGATGGACGTTATTATAAAGCGCCCTTATATAGGGGCATATGTGGCATATACTAGCCAGTTGTTAGGATTTATGAATTACATCAGCATATGTCTAGCCTACACTTTCCCATACACTCAAGTTGTCCTCAAGTTGTATTTTACTTAGCTGGTTAGGTCACCCTTGAGTTTTTACAGTATTTACTTTATGGTATGCTTTTATGTATCTTGTTATGTCCCTCTGAGGACCTGGCCTTTTCCAGGTGTATTGTTTATGAGTATTCGCAGGAGCGCGGATCCGGACTTGCTACGTATATTGCGTTGGGGTCTTCTCTTCGAGCCGTGATTGTTAGTTGATATTCTTACATTGCATTTATTGTATTTATCTTGTTTATCCTACATTCTAGTTCGGTAGTGGATTTTTTTCCATCCGACTACCATCATTAGATACTTTAGATTGAGATCTAGTTTCATAAGATATTGTTTATTTATTTTTATTTGATTTATGTGGATAAGCTTAGACTATACCATGTGATTTATGATGGTTTATACCACTTGTTGATTTGATATTCATTATATAGCGTACGCATGTGTTATGGTTTCCATATATTGGAGTTGCCTTATCCATGCGGCTGGCATGCTTACGTGTCCTAGTCCTACTTATTTTGGGACTGGGGCGTGACATATTTTTGTGGTGGCCCATGCAGGTCAAGAGCATATTATCTCGGTTACATTACTGTACCGAGCAAGCCTGCAAATATGATTAGAGTATTGGATCTCATCCACATATGACTATGACTCATCTTCTTTCCAATCCATTCTATTTGAATAATTGCATCCTGCTTGATTCATGTACTTTCCTATTAGTTCCTTAAGTATAGCCTTCTCTTAGAATATAGAAGTCCCTGTTGTTAGATAATAAGTAGGGTAACCTTCCTATTAAAAGTACAACTAGGATAATGACACATCACTGAGTTAGAATACTTAATGAACCCTAGCCCTCCTTACTATCTAACGAACCCTAGCGTCCTTGACCTATAGATTAATTTACCATTATCCCTTGATGTGCTCATGTATGACTTGAGAGTAGTATAAATACTACTAGAATTAGTTTGAATTTTAACCATATTGTTTGACCCTAGCATCAAAGAACCAATAGAAATCCAAGGTTGAATATTAGGACTAAGCCTAGATTTTCATGATGAGATAGTACTAGAGAACTACAACTTTAGCTCCTTGTCTTATAGTAGCCGAACAATATCTTAGGAAGCCAAGAGGAATGGATATAACATTATCCTCGATCATACCTCAAACGCAGAGACTAGCATGCCACATTTCCCTTAGAAAATCCATAATATTATCTAGAGACTTTCTATTTAAATTCAATATTGTTCCTCTGAAAACTTAGCGATCGCTATTGTGCGACGACTAATTATGTGTTCTTCTCTTTATCTTTCAACTCATGCCACCTGACACTTTTGATTGTAGGCCAAGTGATTTTATTTTATATAGTTTGCTAGGGTTATAGTTTGTTAAAACTTTAAATTATATGATTGGTAGTTAGGATTTGATAGTTAAGTATTCCTTTAGAGTATAATTTTTATGGTTATACCATAGTTTTAAATCACGTGATTGTACCCCCACCTCGATACGAGTTATATCCTCTTTCCCTTGAAGGCCAGTAACTTTTCCATTCTTACTATTGACACATGTTCAATGAGCACTATGATTAAGACCTAAGGTGACCATTACCTATATAATACAATAGGAGACCCTAATAAGTACCAAGATCTTTTCCTTGTATGCCCTAACAATAGTTTCTACTTTAACTATAAGGACCAAATTATTTTGTAGATTTCCCTTAAGACAGTCACAGTATTAGTTAATATTTTTAAGTTGGGTAGTATGCCTCACAACCTAGTAACACATAGTCCTCTTGCCTCATTAATTGTCACTACCACATCCTAAAAATAGGAGTATTTCTGATTTTTTATGTATTATTAATATCGTGATAGTTATTTTAAATGATTGCATTATATGTGTATTTAATTTAAATAATTGTATGAGATGTATATTTATATATATTATATTATATGCAGTGTTCTTAATGTTGAGCTAGTAGACTCGACCTAGAAGCCCACTAGATGAACACCTGACCGAATTATAGGATTATGAATTTAATTTGTATTATTTAGGATTTAATTTGAGATTGTAATTTATTGCCGTGATTGTTACACCCTACCGTTGTTGCAATATTCGGAGCCCAGCCTTAGCCCATAATTTTCAACAAGTTGTTGCATTCTAGACTTGATACGCCAATTTAGGCGCTGGACTTTTCCATCACTCAAAATCATAATCCTTTGTGCTCTAATTTAATTGCACAATTTTCCGTATCCGGAATTTATTATTTAATCTTATGTCGCGCACCTGTGTCGTTGCCATCAATTTCGAGACACCAACTCAACCCGTTTAGTCGGACCAATTAAAGGGTCCAAGACTGACACCAGGACTACATCTTTCGTGATCTTTGTGTAGCTCATAATTATGCTCTCTTGTGCTTCATTTTAGCCGTACAATATTCGTCGTGGACATTTATTTAATTTCTAAAGAAAATCCAACCTTGTATCGTTGTGCGTTCCAATCGAAATTGGAGACACAACCTCGATCCATTTTGAGCAACCCAAATTAGGGTAATATTATGTTCTGAATCTTCTTCACTAATGATACTTGTGTCCCAACCTAATTTTATCCCCATATACCTTAAATTAATTTTAGAACACCGCTTGCATTTATTTTTAATTAAATTAGGGATACCAACTTTGACTAATCTAATTTTAACCCAATTTAATCCAAATACCCTATTCATTAAGCCCATACAACACACACACAACACCCCCTCACTCTACAAAACACCAAACACCAATTCTCCACTAATTTGTTATTATTTCATGTGTTAGTGCAAATACCCAAATTTAATGGGGCTCATTTGCAAATATTGCATTAGGTGTCAATACCCCATTGGTTCAAACCAATGGAGAAGCCCTAATATTTGACTAGTCAACCCAACCCTCTCCTTGTATGAATAATTTCTCCATGACGAATCTTGGCCACCCATTCAAAATATGGCTCATCATCACCACACATTCCCACATCACATCTTCTATTTAGTGTCTCCTCAATGCACCCTTTCCCAAGCATGCCCTAATCCCCAAACCTTGGAAAGCCCCCACCTCTCTCTCTCCTCCCTTCTCACTCAACCATAGCCATTCTTTCTTTTCCATTTCTTCTTCCCTTCTTTTTCTTCTTCTCTTCTTCTTCTCTTCCTTCTTTTAAAAAAGGGGGGGGGGATAAAACCAACTCCACAACCATCACCCGGCCGGCAAGCCCCGGCCACCCGTCCGACCCGACCCCGACGTTCGACCCGCTCCTCCTCCAGTCGACCACTGCAACTTCCCCTCCGGCCCAGCTCCTTCTCGAACTCCTTCTTCAACATCCACCTCGGCCACTATTTCTACTCCGGCAACACCCGCTTCTCCTCCAGCCGAGAACCTTCCTGCACCTCGAGCCGTCCCTCTGCCAGCACCTCCCTCCAAGCCTCGACTGAACCACCTCCTTCTTCCCCGACTGCAACCCGTGCCTCCACCCATCACAGTCCTGAGCTCCCCCTCCGGCCGGCTTCTTCCCCAGCGAGCCACAACCACAGTAGCACCCATCTCCTTCTCCTCAACCTCCTCTTCATCCTCCTAGCTCCTCCACCGGCCACTCACCCACCCCGACAAGCCGTTCCCGCTGACGAACCACCACCAGCGCCATCATCACCACCACTTTACACCATCACCCCCTGCTTCCTCCTCGACCAGCCTCCTTCTCCGGCTTTATACCACCAGTACCACCACCCTACCACCACGCATACCACCGGCATCACCACCCCGGCACCACCAGCCCCTTCTACCAGCATCCTCGTCTTCGTCGTTGTCTTCGTCATCCTCGTCATCGTCATCGTCACCTTCGTCTTCGTTGTCGTCGTCGCCATCGTCGTCGTGGACACCGACGTCATCCCCGCCGTCGTCGTGCACGCACACAGGTTCGGTTCTCCCCCTCGCGTACACGTACACATGTACGTATTTGGTTGGGTGTATGCATGTATGTATTAGTATGTATTAGCGCTGATTCATATATATATACGCATATACATATATATAGTATATTTTTCAAATTAATATATACGTATTCAATAAAATATGTTAGTATGTATGTATGTATTAATATATATATATATATACATATATATATATTTACAGGAATATAGTATATGTGTAGTAAATACGTATTTGTATATATATATATATATATATATATATATATATGTAGCATAATATATGTATGTATTGGTATATATATATATATGTACATATATACATGTATATAGTATATGTATTATTTGGTACATATATATATAAATATAGTATATGTATATTTTCACTTGGTATATGTATATAGATATTTTCAGTATACGTATTCTTTCGTATACATAAATATTGGTTGTTGTATATATATAAATATGTGGTATGTATATTTTTAAACATATATATATATATATATATATATATATATATATATATATATATATATATATATATATATATATATATATAAAATTCTATTTAGTGTATATACACTTACACATATTTTTGTATGTAATTATTGGTATACACATATATATATATGTATTATATTTAATTAATGATATATGCTAATTGATAATATGTATAATTATAAATACTAGGCGACCCGAGTGTAATTACGGATACCCTATATTTACATTGACCTGTAACCCTGTAAATTATAAGAAGGCTGCCATATGTACACTCACATATTGGCAAGACCCATACTATTACTGTCTGTCTGTCTTGCACAGCAATAACAGACGTGACACCCGCACAATTAGATGCGCACTTGACCCTAGTTGACCAGTGTAATACCTAGCGTAGCCCCTGAGTTCAATGTATTTGTGATTGTGTTAGTGTAACGTCTGATGCAAATATTATATTCTATGATATGTCTATAGGACTGTAGGATCAATACTCTGGAACAGGATATTGGTATTACCAGCTAAGGACCCAAGGCAAGTACATTCTCTGATAATTTCCAATTATTTGATAATTTCTATAATTCCAGTATCTAGAAATATTACATCTGATTCTTGACACTGTGCTACACGGACTAGTATATAGATTGGATCTTTAGTCATGAGATGTTACATTGGTTATCGTATTGACATTGTATACGATATTTATATTAGACATTGATATTAGACATCGTACATGATATATTAGACATTGATCGTGTATCATGACGTGTCATGATTGGATCCACAGTACTAGTTGGGGGCGAGAAAATTGCTAGTGAGGGATGTGATCAAATACCTATCGTACAAGTGTAAAATATTATTAGTGTTAATCATACACCTCACGTATGATTAGCCAGGCCATGTAGCTATCGTACAAGTCCCAAGCCGATCACATTTCAAAACTATGATTTCAAACACTTAGAATAGTTACAGTTCTCTATTTTAGATCATATACTATATCACCCGTATATGATATTGTATCTCATTTTCTTCATTCATATATGCACTAACTGTATCATATTGCCTATATTGCCTGTCTCTTTATTTTGCTATTATATTTATTCATTGTCTTCTCTCAGCATATAGCAGCATCTGTTTATTGTTTTATAGTCCTTATCAATTAAATAGAAATATTATTTGAGATGTACTTTGCTCCTTCCTGACTGGAAATATTTTTTTAGACTATGCCCTAGAGGACTGGTGTCCGACATTTTATGGACCACATGGAGAGTAGCTGCAGACTTGGACATGGTAGTTCAGTTGTGATTCCGGAAGGTCTAGCCGGAATCACTAGTTATCTAGTTAGTTTTTTTAGCAGTTTATTGGTACCGGATTTGTCTCCGGCATACTTTGTTGAGACTTGGATTTATTGTTGAGTTAGATTATTTCTATTTAGACTTGTATTGTATTTTATTTTATTCTTTGATATCTTATCGTGCTGTAGTTATGTGATTGAGTATGTTGTTCATATTATATTATGATTATCCGTTTCTCCTTATGGAGTTGGATGCTCGTGTGAGATTGTTTAGATAGTATCATGACCTAGACAACATTCTACCGCCGATGCTGCGGCGTAGGATGGACGTACCCACGTACTCGTACCCCAATTTCGGGTGCGGTTCGTGACACATTTTTAGTGGCGGCCCATATAGGTCAGACTTTGCAAGTTGTGCGATGTCGTGGTAGTACGACAACTTAGTTGTACTGCTGTGTGCCTGCGATAGGATCTAGGATATAGCATTCTAGGATGAGAGCGAATACTCAATCACAACTAGGAAACTCTCCAATCTATTTATCTTGTTATCCCTAATTTTCCTTTTGAATATTGCTTCTTTAGAACTTTACTGTCCTTCCTTGATGATATCGCATTTATTGCCTTAATTGATTCTTTTGGATCTGTCTTCAGGATGTCGCCGAAGACAAGATCTATGAGAGTGGGAGCATCAGCTTTAGAGGGGTCTGCCACCTCTCCACCTGATGGACAGACATTCGTAGTTCCTCCTACATCTCCGGTATATGTGGGAGTATCTGCACTTTTCGGAGGTCCTCCTCCCCCACCTGTTCAGAGGATTATCCCAGCTATGACAGACAACCTCCCACCTCCACCAACTCCGATTTCCGGAGGTTTGCCTATTGATGGGGCACAGATGTTTACTTTGATCCAGGGCATGGTAGATGCCCAGAGAGTGACGGCAGACGCTCAGCAAGTTCAAGCTGAGGCTCTGAGGGTGCAAGCAGAAGCGCACCAGGCGCAGACTGAACTAATGAAAGAGAGCATGGAGAACGCTCACCAGATGACACTACAGGCAGTTGAGAGAGTTGCCCAACAGTATCTTGGCCAGCTGCAGCCGAGGACATTTCAGTATTAACAGCAGTACCAGGCACCAGTTCGTGTTCAGCAGGATCAACGGACTTATCATTTTTATAAGAAGCCATGTCACCTTTGAGAGAGCTGTAGATTGAGGCTAGGACTTTGTTTGCACTGTGGCGATGCAGGACACCGAATGAGGGATTGCCCTCTAGTTTAGCGTGCAGCTCCAAATCATAGAGATCCAGTTAGGCCACCTGTAACACCCCGTTCCGTTCTAGCGGACTGCCATCTCAAACGGCAAAAGTACAACTGTCCCGACCTGCTTTGCCTCAACGAGAAGCAAAGGATATCCAGACTTGTCCCTATAGGAATTCAGCTTAGGCTTTCAGAGGCTCGCTTGACGTATCGCTCTACCGAGGTGAATTATCGCTAAGGTGGGTGGCTACGGTGAACTTGTCTTTGCTTAGCCAGCACACATAAAATCTGGATTGATACATGCTAGTAGCTAGGTGATTCACCCCCTGTATGCTAATAAGAATCCAATGCACCTAGCTAAGGGAATAATCCCAACTTGTTGCTATGCTAGAACATGGAAATTGAAATACTGCTTATATTC
Source organism: Iris macrosiphon (assembly GCA_036927795.1). Taxonomy (NCBI): domain Eukaryota; kingdom Viridiplantae; phylum Streptophyta; class Magnoliopsida; order Asparagales; family Iridaceae; genus Iris; species Iris macrosiphon. The sequence goes on along the minus strand of JAYESA010000016.1, from coordinate 14,188,387 downwards.
AGACCCTCGCATGCCAAGTCCCCTAACGATCTAACTCTCGGTTTACCTTCGGGCCCGAGCAAACGTGTCTGCTTATGTTCCTTAGAAACACATGCTTGTCTGCTTGAATGTTGCCTTGTTTTCATCCAAACCCCGGGAGACTACTAAGTAGTCGTTCCATGCATGATTGAACCTGCAAGTATCCGGGACCGTTAGATCACCAGGCAGCCCCGAATCAGGGGAATGCATCAAGGCAAGACTCATTCAGGTATTCGGATCTCTGTAAGTCTCCCTCGAGCGGGCTTACATCAGCCCAGGAGACTGTGCACATCCAATGGCTAAGTGAATCATGATTCAAGTATCCCGTGTACTCGTGTACTCGTGTTCCCGTGCACTCTTGTTCTTGTGTTCTAGTGCACACGTGTTCTCGTGTTCTCGTGTATCTCATGATAATTGGAAGACCCCAATTTGCATGTCGCGGACTAGTTCCACGGACGGTCACCGGGGCACTGGGGCCGATCCGGTCCGGATGGAGCTCGTGTGTAGTCGTCGTGTTTGGGACTGGGTATATTGCAGCGCATCGTGTACTCTAGTAGCATGCTATCCTTGTCCTCGATTACGTCCATAAATGGCTATGCCAGCGACTTGTGTTCATATAGATAAGTCATCCTCGCTTAGCGGCTATCCGCGTACGAGTCATTGTATCACATCAAGAAATAACTGAACACCTGAACGATCATGTTATAAGACCCTCGTGTTTGCATATGCTATGCCTCCTGAATGTTTATACTTGTGGTGCTTGAATATATTGTTACCTCAGACAGGGAAGGAGAAATGGTAAGTGGTAAGTCTCATCGTGTTTTCTCTAACATCGCACGGTGCACTGCCCGACACGTTAGGCTATTCAATACTTGCATGAAACTGATCCTAAGGCAACTAGAAAGACAACTTAATAGTTGTGCACGGAACCTGTATTACGTGTTTGGATTTGTCGAGCGGGCGAGTAGCTTCCCCACCAGTGCATTCAATGTACTGATAATCCACCAGTTTGCATATAGGGTACGGGAGAACCTCGTTCGGTGCGGATGCCTCTTTCGTGCGTGCTTAGACGTGGAGATCACTCCGAAGCAACGGTGCATCCGAAATAGAAGCACATATAAAAGATATAATGTTGGAACATAGCCCGAACTCGCCTAAATATCGCCTGTACAATCATTCCACAATTGTAGCCACTTGGCACGCTTTTACTGTTTCAGAGAGAGGCTTGCGAGTTGTAATCTTGGTTATACGCTGCCTGTAACACTTGTTCATATCAATAAAAGAGCTTGCTTTACTTCAACTTATGTTTCAATGCTTCCGTTATATTGTCAACTCAGTGAACTTGTTACCGATCGCCTATGCGTTCATGACTCCGCTGCACTCGGACAATCTGTGTGACTCTGTGGCTTAGAACTCTTACCGCCAGCCAATGAACCTTGGCCTTGCACGGGCGTGGCTCACGCTCGTGCGGCATCACGCCCGAATGGGTCAAGCGATCGTTCCTCGGGAGCGCTGGTGAGGGTGATTCCCGCCTAGCGGGAACGGCCGATTTGCCTGCGGGAGATCGGGGCGTGACACCACCTGTGGGATCGCAGATTGCTCAACACCCGCGAAGGGAGCCACCCCAGCAGGGCGGGGCATTTGCGATGACGGTCGAGGAGACCGATACTGCAGGTGATGTGTTAGCAGGTTCTGTTCTTTCCTTCCTTTTGTTCCTTTCTATTTGATTGATTGATTGATTCCTTAGTACCGTAGCTTGTATTCATGATTTTCTTGTTAGAATGTAGTTAGTAGTACACCCTGGCAGAGACTGCAATACCATGACAAAAGACACCATAACCCTACATGTTTTTCTTAGATTGTATATTGAGTGACTGTAGGTAGAAATTTTTAGACTATGATTATTGGGGGTTTGACCGCAGTAGATTTATGAAGAGGTTATGACTTGACAAAGAGAGACAATATGCTTAAAATTTTGAGGATAAGCATTAATTTAAATAAAAAGTTAAGAATTTAATATGGCAGAATTGATGATTTATTGATTATGATATAATTAAAATTATTATTCGAGGAAATTAAAGAGATTATCATTATATTTATTTGATTGCAAGATATGAAAAAAAAATTATATTATGAATGTTGCATTTAAAGATTTCATAAGTATCGCATTGTTTGAGTATTTCGTTAAAAAAAAAGGAAATCAAAGAATAAGATCATTAATGGATTAGTGTTTGAATTCAATTTCTGGGATGAGAATTTATATTTTATAAATATGCATCGATTGTATTTATGGTTAGTGTTTTTAGATGAGATTTCTTAATTTATAAAAGTGTGCATTGATTTAAATTAGAGGATTGGATATCAAATTTCGAGTATTTAGATATGAACTTAAAATTTTGGAGGAGATTGTGATAAGGATTAAATTTGAATTTTAATTTGAGGATTTTTAGGAATATGATATTCATAGAATTTTGAGAAATTTTGTGAAATAACAAATATGGAATTTACTTTATGATTATAGGTATGATGAATCTATATTTGATGGAAAGTAATATATATAATGAGTAAATACAACTATGAGGATCTTAAATTTCGAGGACGAAATTCTTTTAAGGAGGGTAGACTTGTCACTACCACATCCTGAAAATAGGGGTATTTTTGACTTTTTATGTATTATTAATATCGTGATAGTTATTTTAAATGATTGCATGATATGTGTATTTAATTTAAATAATTGTATGAGGCGTGTATTTATATATATATATTATATTATATGCAGTGTTCTTAATGTTGAGCTAGTAGACTCGACCTAGAAGCCTACTAGATGAACACCTGAATGAATTATAGGATTATGAATTTAATTTGTATTATTTAGGATTTAATTTGAGATTGTAATTTATTACCGTGATTGTTACACCCTACCGTTGTTGCAATATTCGGAGCCCAGCCTTAGCCCATAATTTCCAACAAGTTGTTGCATTCTAGACTTGATACGCCAATTTAGGCGCTAGACTTTTCCATCACTCAAAATCATAATCCTTTGTGCTCTAATTTAATTGCACAACTTCCCGTATCCAGAATTCATTATTTAATCTTGTGTCGCGCACCTGTGTCGTTGCCATCAATTTCGAGACACCAACTCAACCCGTTTAGCCAGACCAATTAAAGGGTCCAAAACTGACACCAGGCCTACATCTTTCGTGACCTTTGTGTAGCTCATAATTATGCTCTCTTGTGCTTCATTTTAGCCGCACAATATTCGTCGCGGACATTTATTTAATTTCTAAAGAAAATCCAACCTTGTATCGTTGTGCGTTCCAATCGAAATTGGAGACACAACCTCTATCCATTTTGAGCAACCCAAATTAGGGTAATATTCTGTTCTGAGTCTTCTTCACTAATGATACTTGTGTCCCAACCTAATTTTAGCCCCATGTACCTTGAATTAATTTTAGAACACCGCATGCATTTATTTTTAATTAAATTGGGGATACCAACTTTGACTAAACCAATTTTAATCCAATTTAATCCAAATACCCTATTCATTAAGTCCATACAACACACACAATACCCCCCTCACTCTACAAAACACCAAACACCAATTCCCCCACCAATTTTTTATTATTTCATGTGTTTGTGCAAATACCCAAATTTAAGGGGGCTCATTTGCAAATGTTGCATTAGGTGTCAACACCCCATTGGTTCAAACCAATGGAGAAGCCCTAATATTTGACTAGTCAACCCAACCCTCTCCTTGTATGAATAATTTCTCCATGACGAATCCTGACCACCCATTCAAAATGGGGCTCATCATCACCATACATTCCCACATCACATCTTCTATTTAATGTCTTCTCAATGCACCCTTTCCCAAGCATGCCCTAATCCCAAAACCTTAGAAAGCCCCCACCTCTCTCTCTCCTCCCTCCTCAGTCAACCGTAGCCCTTCTTTCTTTTCCATTTCTTCTTCCCTTCTTCTTCTTCTTCTTCTTCTTCTTCTTCTCTTCCTTCTTTTAAAAAGGGGGGGGGGGGATAAAACCAACTCCACCACCATCACCCGGCTGGCCAGCCCTGGCCACCCGTCCGACCCGACCCTGGCGGTCGACCTGCTCCTTCTCCAGTCGACCACTGCAACTTCCCCTCCGGCCCAGCTCCTTCTCGAACTCCTTCTTCAACATCCACCTCGGCCACTGTTTCTACTCCGGCAACACCCGGTCGAGCTCCACCCGTTCACCTCGCCGTCGACCCACCGGACGACCACCCGCTTCTCCTCCAGCCGAGAATCTCCCTGCACCTAGAGTCGTCCCTCCGCCAGTACCTCCCTCCAAGCCACGACTGAACCACCTCCTTCTTCCCCGACTGTAACCCGCGCCTCCACCGAACACAGTCCCGAGCTGCCCCTCCGGCCGGCTTCTTCTCCGGCGAGCCACAACCACAGCAACACCCATCTCCTTCTCCTCAACCTCCTCTTCATCCTCTTAGCTCCTCCACCGGCCACTCACCCACCCCGGTGAGCCGTTCCCGCTGACGAACCACCACCAGTGCCATCATCAACACCACTTCACCCCATCACCCCCTGCCTCCTCCTCGACCAGCCCCCTTCTCCGGCTTCACACCACCAGTACCACCACCCTACCACCACGCGTACCACCGGCATCACCACCCCGGCACCACCATCCCCTTCCACCAGCATCCTCACCTTCGTCGTCGTCTTCGTCATCCTCGTCATCGTCATCGTCATCGTCACCTTCGTCTTCATCGTCGTCGTCGCCTTCGTCGTCGTCATCGTCGTCGTGGACACCGGCATCATCCCCGTCGTCGTCGTGCACGCACACAGGTTCGGTTCTCCCCCTCGTGTACACGTACGCGTGTACGTATTTATTTGGGTGTATGCATGTATGTATTAGTATGTATTAGCACTGATTCGTATATATATACGCATATACATATATATACTATAATTTTCAAATTAATATATACGTATTCAATAAAATATGTTAGTATGTATATATATATATATATATATATATATATATATATATATATATATATATATATATATATATATATACAGGAATATAGTATATGTGTAGTAAATACGTATTTGGTATATATATATGTGTAGCATAATATGTGTATGTATTGGTATATATATATATGTACATATATATATGTATATAGTATATGTATTATTTGGTACATATATATATAAATATAGTATATGTATATTTTCACTTGGTATATGTATATAGATATGTTCAGTATACGTATTCTTTCGTATACTAAATATTGGTTGTTGTATATATATAAATATGTGGTAAGTATATTTTTAAACATATATATATATATATATATATATATATATAGTATATAATTCTATTTAGTGTATATACACTTACACATATTTTTGTATGTAATTATTGGTATACACATATATATGTATTATATTTAATTAATGATATATGCTAATTGATAATATGTATAATTATAAATACTAGACGACCCGAGTGTAATTACGGATACCCCGTATTTACATTAACCTGTAACCTTGTAAATTATAAGAAGGCTGCCATATGTACACTCACGTATTGGCAAGACCCGTACTATTACTGTCTGTCTGTCTTGTACAGCAATAACAGACACGACACCCGCACAATTAGACGTACACTTGACCCTAGTTGACCAGTGTAATACCTAGCATAGCCCCTGAGTTCAATGTATTTGTGATTGTGTTATTGTAACGTCTGATGCAAATATTATATTCTATGATATGTCTATAGGACTGTTGGATCATTCAGACGATACTCTGGAACAGGACATTGGTATTACCAGCTAAGGACCCAAGGGAAGTACATTCTCTGATAATTTCCAATTATTTGATAATTTCTATAATTCTAGTATCTAGAAATATTACATCTGATTCTTGACACTGTGCTACACGGACTAGTATATAGATTAGATCTTTAGTCATGAGATGTTACATTGGTTATCGTATTGACATTGTACACGACATTGATATTAGACATCATACATAATATATTTGACATTGATCGTGTATCGTGACATGTCATGATTGGATCCACAGTACTAGTTGGGGGCGGGGAAATTGCTAGTGAGAGATGTGATCAAATACCTATCGTACAAGTGTAAAATATTATTAGTGTTAATCATACACCTCACATATGATTATCCAGGCCATGTAGCTATCGTACAAGTCCCAAGCCGATCACATTTCAAAACTACGATTTCAATCACTTAGAATAGTTACAGTTCTCTATTTTAGATCATATACTACATCACCCGTATATGATATTGTATCTCGTTCTCTTCATTTATATATGCACTGACTGTATCATATTGCCTATATTGTCTGTCTCTTTATTTTGCCATTGCATTTATTCATTGTCTTCTTTCAGTATATAGCATCATCTGTTTATTGTTTTATAGTCCTTATCAATTAAATAGAACTGTTATTTGAGATGTACTTTGCTCCTTCCTGACTGGAAATATTTTTCCAGACTATGCCTTAGAGGACTGGTATCCGATATTTTATGGACCACATGGAGAGTAGACTTGGTAGTTCAGTTATGATTCCGGAAGGTCTAGCCGGAATCACTAGTTATCTAGTTAGTTTCTTTTAGCAGTTTATTGGTACCGGATTTGTCTTCGGCATACTTTGTTGAGACTTGGATTTATTGTTGAGTTAGATTATTTCTAATTAAAATCCAAATAGAATTAGAACACATCATTTATTTAATTTTGTATTATTTATGACTCGTAGCGCTCCTTACCGTTGCTTCGATAATTGGAGCACTACACTAGCCATTGTCTTCCTATAAACTTCACAACCTTGTCCTAAACGTGACCGCCTACCATTCTGACCTTGGTGTAACTTATAAATATGCTTTCTTGTGCTACATTTTAGTCGTACAACATTCGTCGCAGACGTTTACAATTATTCTAAATAAAATATAACCTTGTACCCCTGTGCGTTCCAGTCAAAATTGGAGACAAACTTGTCCCATTTTGTGCAATCCAAATTTTATTAATATTCTACACTGAATACCCTGCGTCCATAACACTAGTGTCCCACCTAATTTTATCCCCATGTACTTCTAATTAATTCAAGAACATCTTGCGCATTCAATTTAATCAATTAAATCCAATTTCCATCTTTGTGCAATTCTCCCAATTGTTGGGCATGTTTATGCAAAAATGCATTAAGGTGTCCACACCATTGGACAATACGTGAAGAAACCCAATTTTCCCTTCACATGAAATTTTTTCCATAATTTTTGGGATATGCAACGTGCAACATCGCCCCTTTATTCTAAACCTATCCTTGCATTTAAACAATACAATTATGGCCCTCCAAACATCCTCATGTGAGCCCAAGGCCCAAACCCCAATCGTTGACCAAGCCCAAACTTCCTAGGTCAAACCCAAACCTAAACTTCTACATGTATAAATATCTTATTCTCCCTTATTTATTCCCAAAATCCCAAAAAACCAAAACCTAAGGAAAATAATTCAGCCGACCTCTACTGTTCACCTTCTTCCTCGCCATCCCCCCCCCCCCCGCCGGACCGAACCCTATCCTCCGCCGTGCCTCCGCCTGACCCCCGGACCCTGCACCCTGCCCCTTTCACGTCACCTCCACGCCACCGTCTCCACCACCTACATTGGCTACACCACCTCCCCACGACAGCAGAACCCGACCGGAGTAGCCCTGACACCCAGCGGCCATCTCCTCCGCCGCATCTTTCGCTGCACCCACTGGAGCCCGACGCCCATGGCCGAGAATACCCCGTGCAGTCCCCAACCGCCCGGAGCACCTTCGCTTGGCCAATGAGCTCGACCACGAGCAGACCCGACCTCTCCCCAATCTCCTTCTCCCCTTCCCGGTCCACCACGACCGCCTGACCCGACCCAGCCTTCGCCTGAACGTCCTTCCCTCGACTTCATCGCCGGTAGCACCCCACATCACCAATATTACCTCCTTCTCCCTTCTCAGCCTCTCCCTGGCCGGAGCAGCCACCCTGTCATCCTCCTCTCCTCCCCTTTCTGGCCGGATCACTTCCCTGTGCCTCCGGCCATCCAATATTGCCGTCATCACCACCACCATTAACACCCAGGCCAACACCATCACACCACCAGCCCTTCACCACCCTGCTCCCTGCCTCCCCTCCTCCTCGATGTCTCCCCGAGCTGCACCTCGGCCACCTCTCCAGAACCTGAGCCTCGCCTCATCTGGCCGGACCACCCCTCCCCACTGGCCGGAGTAAACACCATCACCATCACCATCTTATTTATACCATCACCCTTACCATCATCCTCCCAACTCATCTCCATTACCATCATCCTCCCATCATCATCACCATCTCATCCTCGTCAACGTCATCGCCAACAACGTCGTCATCACCCTCGCCGCCCTCCTCATCATCATCATTAGTCATTATCACCCTTAACCATCACGCTTAGCAACCTCAATCATTATCATAACACTTGTCATCGTCGATATCATAGACCCGTCACCCTTGCCAGATAACCCGTAGCAGTCACCCCCGATTCTCGTGCTTGTGCACGCTGACCCCGAAGAGCCATTGGATCATTCTACGCGACTTCCGGAGCATATTATTGGTACTACGCAGCCTTTTGGCCAGGCAAGTATACCTTGCCTTTGTTGTACTATTTAAATCTCAGTTATTATTTAGCTTCATGTTATTGTTTTAGCTATTATAACTGTGCACGTCCGAGAGAGACTCGGGTGCAGTCAACGAATGCGTTGACGTTAGGACTTGTGTCTGACCTAGTATCTAGTAGACCCACCTAAAGTTGTGGAGTTATTGGTATGACTCCCCAGTCCTTGACACATTTCTTACATGTATTGTAAGTCTCATGTAGGGCACGGACTTGCGTATGTGGTTGGCCACCTGTACGTGTAGGCGTGCGACGGATAGGGAATAACTGCTATTAGCAATGCATATTAGAAGACTTAGTAGTTATTAGTAGTCGGAGCATAGACTATCGGGGTATAATGGTCCAATCCTTGTCCTTATTTGGTTGTAAGGTTGGGCTATTGTTCTAACAATAGACTATGAGCCAGAGTTACGACGCCTTGGCGTAGTGGCTGAAGCATGTTGTGGATACAATATGCATAGATCATTGGGCGGAGAGGACGACTAGTAGGCTTATGGGATACCCCACTTCCTTTATTCAGATGCCACACTCGACGGAGTGATATGGACGATATATACTATGCAGATGCCACACTCTTCGGGGTGATATGGACATTATATTATTCAGATGCCACACTCCTCGGGGTGATATGGACGTTATATTATGCAGATGCCATGCTCTTCGAAGATGGACGTTATTATACAGCGCCCTTATATGGGGGCATATGTGGCATATACTAGCCAGTTGTCACGATTGGTGAATTACGTCAGCATATGTCTAGCCTATACTTTCCCATACACTCAAGTTGTCCTCAAGTTGTTCACTTAGCTAGTTAGGTCACCCTTGAGTTTTTATAGTATTTACTTTATGGCATGCTTTTATGTATCTTGTTATGTCCCTCTGAGGACCTGGCCCTTTCCAGGTGTATTGTTCATGAGTATTCACAGGAGCGCGGATCCGGACTTGCTACGTATATTGCGTTGGGGTCTTCTCTTCGAGCCATGATTGTTAGTTGATATTCTTACATTACATTTATTGTATTTATCTTGTTTATCCTATATTCTAGTTTGGTAGTAGATTTTTTTTCATCCGACTACCATCATTATATACTTTAGATTGAGATCTAGTTTCATAAGATATTATTTATTTATTTCTATTTGATTTTTGTGGATGAGCTTAGATTATACCCTGTGATTTATGATAGTTTATACCACTTGTGGATTTGATATTCATTATACAGCGTACGCATGTGTTATAGTTTCCATATATTGGAGTTGCCTTATCCATGCGGCTGGCATGCTTACGTGTCCTAGTCCTACGTATTTTGGGACTGGGGAGTGATAATATATAATCCTTCAAGTCATGCACGTTCATGCCGTGATCATAATTCGTCTAGCAAAATCATCCAACTTTAATGTTACCGTTTGATCAATCCATAGTCTTACTTCTAGCATTCCTCAAATAACTAAGTTCATATTCTTAAGCCAAGTATATCCACTTTTGATACGTTCCATTTCATCAAGTTCATTTGAATAATCATCGAACATGTTCCCACAAGTTCGATCATCCCTACTGGACGTAAAATTACTACGCCAGCGCTCCCGCGGGATAATCGTCCTTGGCCGGGAGTGATTGTCGAATGTTATCTTTCGAACTAGATTCAAGATCGTTCTTTCAAACTCCAAATCGAATCCGTTATCGTTTACCTCTTTCATCTAACTATAATAGTCTTTTACTTATATCAATCCGTACTATCTTTTAATTATCGATACCATGCCAAGTCTATTAATTTAAAACCACAATATCCATTCTCGGGATAATTTGTATCGAGTGATATCCTACTTAAGTTCAATGCTTTTGATTTAATTTAAAATTGCACACACGATCCACCAAGTTTCCTCGACCAAGATATTGATCACATTACCTTGAGTCCCTATTCGATATAAGCCTTATCACTTGTTTAATACCTTTATAATCGTTTAAACCAACTATCGCACGAGACCTCTAAATTCGTTCAAATATTTCTAAAATGATCCATACACCACTAAGGAAATCGAGTCATCCAATTTAAATTCTCAATCGTGTTTGTATCACTCGCTCGCATAATTACCAAGTCGTTCCTTATAATTCCTGTGCAATACCTAAGCGTCGCCTTAATAAATCTTAGTCTCGTATATGTTCCATGTTGATAGTCATCTAAGTAAACCATATTTGATTTTGTATCTGTCGACACGGAATACCGTTCTAGCTATTTCTTAAAAGTCCAAGCACGAACCTCTTTATTCGCCATAGCGATAATCTGATAATGCTTCTATTGGTTGCCATTCTAAGTCTGACTTATTCTTATCTGAATGATATCCCAATCTCGCTCGCAAACTAGCTCGCACCAAAAGGGTCTTGGCGCGTGATACTCAACACAACTTAGCCGAAAGGCTGTGTATATAGCTAACCATCTGAACAATATTCTAACTCGCATACTAACCAGCTAGGTAATCACGTATAGGTTCTCGGTTTTGCACATAACTTCCTGATTCTAGCACGAATTTATTCCCATAAAGTTTAATATAGGTCGGAACAAGGGTCTTCGCATAACTATCCAATTTAAGCAATTATACCATTCATATGCAAATTTTGAAATTATTTAGACTCATTGTATGGAACATCCCAACAGGTCAACGAGAGAGAGCGTATGCACATAACCCACGAACGAGCTTTCAAAACTGCGAGAATTGATACGAAGTCCAAAGATGTAAAGTCGATGCTCTGATACCAATATGTCATGCCCCGATCTCCCGCAGAAATCAGCCCTCCCCGCTAGGCACGAATTACCGCGTCAGTGCTCCCGCGGGACGATCGTTCCCATCTGGACGTGATACCGTACGAGCACAAGCTTCGCCCGTGCAAGACCATGATCCGAACATGCAGTAAAATGAATAAGCCACAAAGTCACACAGATAGTCTGAATACAGCTGAATAAAAAATAAATAGGCGATTGGTAACAAGTTCATAGAGTTGTCAATAGCGAAAGCAGTGAATAATACAAGTATAGAAGTAAAATAAGCACTTTATTGATATTGTACAAGTATTACAAGCAACAATAGGCCGAGATTATAAGTCGCTCAATCCCTCTCTCTCGAAACAATAAAAGCGTACCAAGTGGCTATAATTATGGAATAATACATAGATGATGTTCCAACATTATGTCTTGTATATGTGCTTCAGCTCCGGAGGCAACGTTCCAAGGCTCCAGAACGAACTTCATGCTTTAGCTCGCATGAAGGAGTTTCTGTACCGAACGAGGTCCTTTTGTACCCTGCAAGCAATCTGGTGGGGTTATCAGTACATGAATGCACTGGTGGGAAGGCTTCTCGCCCTCTCGACAAATCCAAACACGTTATATAGGTTCCATGCACCATCTATTAAGTTGTCTTTCTAGTCTTGCCTTAGGATCAGTTTTATGGCATAATAAAAAGTCTAACTCGTGTGGCAGTGCGTCGTGCGATATATAAAAGGAACATGGCATGACTTACCAACTTATCATTCATCCTTCCCTGTCACGATAAAACCAAGCACGAATGTATATATATATATATATATATATATATATATATATATATATATGAAATCCAAGTCAAATTGTATTAAGCAAACACGAGTGTCATGAGCGGGGTTCTGACTCAGGTGCACGAGTCACACGGATTACTCAGGTGTGTTGCAATAGATGTTCAAGTTTTAATTATCTATAAGTGTGCACAGATGTCTAATACTCATATCCGTTCAGTATTCTTGATTCGAGGTGCGATACAATGACTCGCACACGAATTTGCCGCTAAACGAGGATGACTTATCTATATGAACATGAGTCGCTGGCATAGCCATAAAGGACCACGATGTAGTCTTGAGCGAGAATGGTATACGACTCAACGAATATGAGGCATCACATATCATCTTTCCCGAATATGAGACTACTTAGTCTTTGAGCGAGAATGGCATACAACAAAAAGTACACGAGGTGCTACATTCCATCATGCCCGAACATGAAGACTAACACGATGTTCCGTCCAGATCGGCCCTAGTGCCCCGGAGACCATCCATAGGAACAGATTGAATATACCTTGTGCATAAGTTTCTGCGACATGCAAGTCTTGGGTCTCAGATTCATGGGGTTCATGACACGACATATTTATTCTTGATTCTTATTCTACATGAGTATTGCTCCACGAGCTGTGATTTTTGCTTTCTTGACATGATACAATCCATTAATTTGAGAAATGCTTTGGTGACCTAACGGTTCCAAATACTTTCAAGTTTATACTTGCATGGAACGACTATTAGATAGTCTTCCGGTGAATTGGATAAATGCAAGAAAAGATAATGTTACTTGATTATGGCATAAAATTACGTGACAAGCATTGAAATAAGGCAAACGTATATAAGTTAAAATGTAAAAAGGTAAGCATTGCATTTGTTGGAAACATAAGCATAAGGAAACATACTGTATAGTCTACCTTAGAACATAAGCCTTTTCGTTAGCACGTGTCTAAGGGGTAGTACGAGGAGTAAAACCGTACAGGGACATATCAGATGGCATAATCCATAAGGCGAGCAGTGTAAACAAGTAAAGCAGTGCACTACGAAGAGTATATAATGATCTACTCGAGGTATAGCAGGGTCTACGTGCACGAAGCTAAGGTAGCATGCGAGGGTCCATGTTATAAGCCAAGTTTTATTTTCATGTTCTAACACAAGCAATACATGATGTGATTCTTTCCTTAGCTAGGTGCGTTGTATTATTTATTAGCATACAAGGGGTGATTCATCTAGCGACTAGAATGTACCATCCATATTTTAAGTGTGCAGGCTAAGCAAAGAAAAGTTCATCGTAGCCACCCACCTTAGTGATGATTTATCTCGGTCGAGTGATAATCTGATAGAGCCGTTGAAAGTCTAAGTCTAAACTCCTGAAGGGACAAATCTGAAATGCTTTGCCTCAAGCAAGTCTTCTCGCTGAGTAAAGCGGGTCGTTGCACTAGCGCCGTTTGAATCGGCTATCCGTTTGAACGGAATGGGTAATTACACCGATCTCTTCCTTGTAGACTGTTCAGTTTCCTCTACTTCTACGAGCACTGTCTCTTGAGCTGCGGCCACTGAGGCCCTATTGTTATTGTTCGTCAAGGTAGTGACCAATTGAGTTAAGTTATTGACTCGTTACTGTTGCGCATCAAATTGTGCCTAAAACTGATTCTTTAACTGCGCTTAAAGTTCATGATGTTAAGCCTTAATCATATTATAATGTACATCACTCTGCTTCTTCTGTGCCATTAATATTTTTAGCATTTTCTCCATTCGTTCAGACGACGATGTCGTCTTAGAGCTATCCCGGCCCTTTTGTCATATACAAAAGAAATAACTTCCATTAGCACTTATAAAATATTTATGGACTTATTGTTTGGAACATTATTTCATGCAGCACTATTAAAAAGCAAATCATCTGAGAAAATTATTTGAAAACTTCTATTTGAAAACTATTTACAAAATTCGAGAAAATTTAAACCGTGCTCTGGTACTAAATTGCCATGCCCCTGTTCCGCAAAACCGATCCTCGCATTCGGTTCCACAAAACCATTCTTCCTCACTGGGCATGATGTCGTACAAGTCTGGGATTGCACTTGTACAAGGTAAGAATATGCACATGTGTCAAAATATTTTATAAACATCTCAGCAACACAATAACAGAATATTAAAGACACATTGTATAGGAAAAAATATTTCTTTTATTGATTCACTACAAAATAGTACAATTTTTTTAACACTGAAATAAAAATGCCTGAATGGCTTACATAGCTTTGCATAAAATGAAAGACTGATAGGCTAATATGAAATAATATTCTTATCCCATACATTATGCCACTTTATTATATTTTTGAAACTAGGAAACAGTAACTGAAAATCTTGAATACTTTGAAAATAGGAAGAAGCTTGAAAAGAACTGCAATAAAAACTTTATCTCCCTTGAACAACCACGGTACCTCGGTCACCTGGGTTGCCCACAGAGACTTGGGTTAGTACTTAACATATACTGGTGAGCAAAACTAGCCCACTCACCTAAACCAATACTTCTGAATTAATTGACAAGCAGTTTAATAGGCAACAGTTATATAGTAAAATATATAAATCATTGTAACATATTAAATTCTTACCCCGGCCAATGGCCATTCCTGTATCATTTACAAGATTATTCTTACCACCCCTGTATAAGACATCATTAGCATGAGTTCATTCCCACTGGGTCATTTATGGTTTAGAACCACGATGGACATACCATATAGGACTTTGATGGGAGTGCGATGCGTCATTCAAATAAGGTAGCAAGCCTCAATGAATGTCTCGCTTATACCCTGCACTACCAAAGCGCTACTATTTCTTCCATGGACGAATGATCCCCAGTGCCACAGATTCCGTTTGAGAAAATTTAAACATTGTGCACAAGTTATTCATGACCAAAAAATGCATCTACAACTATATGATAAACATAAATAGAAGTGTAAGGTATTAAAGTATTAAGAGCAACATGTACCATTATTTATTCTCGTTACAGTATACTTATTCAGCATCTCGATTGGTAGTCCGTAGACTCTAATTTACCTCTATCTCGTGGCCCCAAGCCACGATATGATATTTGTATACGTCCATGTGTTATGCAAATAAAACTTCCTTCTTATCAATGTAATTTATTGATTTACAATAGTGATATTAAACTTGTGGCATTAGTGGCTTTATCGATCATTGGACTTAGTGAGGTTACAAGAGAACTTATTGATTATTGGCATAAAGAAGTAGAAAAGAAGGGATAGATCCACTCACCAAATAGAGAATATCGAGAGAAGGAGAACGCTCGCTCGATCAAGCTCCGGCCACGCGTCTATCTACATTGGCACCAATATTTGGTCATACTACTATCTTCCTTTCTCTCAGAGTTCTTTAGAATGAATGCATGCAATCGATAAAAATGGCAAGACAATCAATCATCGAAAACTAATCACAAAAATCCATTCATCAAAATCAAGCAGAAAAAATCCAACCAAAAAGACAACAAAATCCAACAAAAACTATTAGACTCGTTCCAACAGAAACTGATCCATCAATTGGAAATGTTCATTGCATATGTCAGTAATTGATTATGCCGAAAGGTTTTTCCAATAATTAATTTTGACTGAGTCAATCGACCCACAAGTCTTCTATAGTGTAGTATATCGTTCGCTTTGGTTGGCATACGTGTCACCAGTGACCACTTTCATATAGGTTAGTTCGTTGATGGAGAGTATCTTGGGTGTTGGTGTAGGCAAGGATAGCATACTTGGTTTCTTACATGGTTGATGTATCATATTCGAAGGGCTCGAATTAGTGTATATCATCGGTTTTACTAGACGAGTTATGTAGTAATACACTTATAGGGTTACGCGATATACATACTTACATGCTTGTTCTAATTAGAATATTTTTATGTATTTTTTATGATTTACTATTGAGTCAATGAATCATGATCACATTTTTTCTACTGCTTTCAATACATGCCATGCCTTGACATAAAATCAATCTAGGTTCAAAGAGAAAGACCGACTTGTAATAGTTGTATGCTTTATATGATTACTTAGTGTTGGTTTATGAGAGTGGGTTATCCTACTCACCAGTACAAGATGCGTACTGATCTCCCAACCCCCCTAGGTATGAAAGATCACTCGGATGTACCGAAGGCGTTGGAAGCTCAAGTTAGGCAACATGTAGATGTTCGACTGACGATATAAGAAGACATGATGTATGGGACGACGTGATCCTTTGTGAGCAAGAAAGTGCATGAGCGTTGTAAGCCAATGTAGAATTTTTTAGTTGGGTTATTGAGAGCCTTGTAACCCATTTTATTATTCAATGTAGAGCTTTGCTTCGTATACTCTAATGTGTTCTAGTTTGTAACATTTCTTTTCTTCTGTTGTAACTTGGTCATTTTGATGATAACCATGATATTTTTGTTATTGTCTTATGCGAGCGCAACTCCAGGATTGTACGGTATCACGTCCTGATAAGGAAATTTTTTTTGTGGGAGCATTGACGTGATAATATCACGCCCAACGAGGATGATTGAACTTGCGGGAGATTGGGATATGACAATCATCAACTGATGTGTCTTATGTCCAAATTATATGAATGCTAGCCGTCATCAACTAACATGCCTTATCACTTGACCAGCCCCTACATGCCTAGTTAGTATTCTAAATACACGTATCACACACATAACTTAGTGCATCCTAGTTTATTTTATAATTATTTTACCATGTTCTTTATTTTTTTCATATCTTATACTAGTTTTATTTCTACTTATTTTATCATATTGTTTATTAATAATGAGATGTATTAAACTTTGTTCCAAACCTGACTGGAAACGTGGACATTTTAGGCTATCCTCATGGAGCTCGTGCTTAGAATCGAGGTTAGTTATTTTCTTCAGTTATCTTCCCTTCCTATGAAAGTCTAAAATGTATAGCTTTTATTTATATGATTTTCAGTCTATTTTTTTTCTACTTATTGATATAGTTAGTTGAATATACTTGAGGATATTTTTGACAAATAGAAGATTTAGAGGTAGACATTGTACTACCGTTGATGTTGTGGCATAGGCTGGATGTACTCACACATTCATACCTGATTATTTTAGAGCGGGTCGTGATACAGAGTGATGTCGTGAGTCAATCTGGGATTAAGGCAAGGGAGTCGAGAGTTCATGTGAGCTCTCGCTAGGATTTATTCTGATGATATCGAAAAGAAGATCGAGAGATTTAGATTATATAGGATTAAAGTTTTGTTTTGATTGAAATTAGAAATTTAAGTTTGGATTAGGATGGGATTCATGTTTGGATTGGAATGTGCTTATACTTTAAAAATTTACTCTGATTTATTCGAGATATAAATCTCTCAATTTTGATTCAATCCTCATAGGATTATTGTGAAGAAGAGTGTGAACAATAATGACTCTAATTTTTCAATTTTTCAATTATTTATTATTTATTATTTAATTATTTTTCTATTTTCTTTTATGTCCTCGTCAATTTTTATGTTCTTTTTATTTTACTATTTTGATTTTTAGCAATTTAATAAATATTTGTTTTAATAGTTCATTTTATTTATTTATTTCTGACAGTTGTTAGTTACATATTTACTTAATTACATATTTATTTGTAATTAATTAATTTAATGTGGCGCATTTTCTCTTTTGCGTATCCTGTTGTGGGCTCATCTTTTGAGATTCAGCAATGACCGTGGGGACGGAGACGAGATTCCCGTCAATATCATACTCGCCATCAGAGGAGGAAGTTTGCGGCGCATCACTTGCAGTCTTTGGGTGTGGCACACTGGCCTTGACGACCCAAGTCTTGCGAGTCTTGTGAGGCTTTGCGAGACTTGGTTTGTCCAGCATATCTTCAAATACCTGTTGGTCGAAGCGGACAACCAATATTTTTTAGGTTGAACCAAGCTTGGTAACATCGGACTGCATCACAACCTTCTCGTCGGTGGAGAAGGACTTTCCCAACAGAGTCGTCAGTTTTGTTGCCATCACAAAAATACGAAAAAGTTTTACTAACTTTTGTATTAATTTGAATACAACAAAAGAGTACAAAGAACCCTAACACCGAGAATTCTAGGTAAAATTTTAAGAAATTTGGGAAAGCGTGACGTGGAGATCGAGCACTACAACTGACTCATTTACTCCGTTGACGGTCCGATGATGAAAAGAGAATTGCCAAGTCTCTGGGGGTCTGAGTATACGTCTTACTGTACGCACATATGTGTGGGAAACACATATCCCTGCTATTTATAAACATTGGAGAATCATGCATGTGCATGCATTTACAATCCATGCACACATGTTTTGATCTGCTGCATGGACTCCCCAACAGAATGCGATTGTAACTTTTTGCATGACCTAGTCAGCATGACACGTGGCATGTGCTGACTACTTAAAGATCTTGGTTGTTTTCAACAGAAAGATTCTATCGCATGGAGTTTTATGGGAACGATGTCGCATAGAAACTTTGTCGTATGGGGGTTTATGGGAATGTCACCACATAACAATTCTGCCATATGGGGGTTACCCTCGTGCTGACGTGAGTGCTGATGTAACCCATGTCTGTACAGACCACGAAGCGTGTTGATTTGCTAACATAACTTTCAGTGGC
Source organism: Iris macrosiphon (assembly GCA_036927795.1). Lineage (NCBI taxonomy): Eukaryota > Viridiplantae > Streptophyta > Magnoliopsida > Asparagales > Iridaceae > Iris > Iris macrosiphon. Next base: position 14,169,461 of record JAYESA010000016.1, on the reverse strand, counting down.
TCAACTTTTTAGAGCATTAAATGCTTTTTTCAGTGAGGACGACTTTTGTCGCATGGCTTTCAGTCGCTTTTAACTGCGCATGACTTTAACTGTGCATGGCTTTTAACTGCACAAGGCTTTTGATGCATCAGAATTTGGGTTACCTTTGGCCCATGGTTTATAATTTTTTATGCTTCTACAGATGCATATCTCAAATGCCCTAAAGGGGACATTAAAATTAAAAATAACTCAACATCATCTACTTAATATTAATTAGGAATTCGTCACACGAATTTTAGCAAGTTCTTGGTATTTGTGCCAATGATCCAATATATGCATGGCATGGAATAACTTGCAAATATGCACGTCTCATGCCACGCTCAAACACACCATAAGAGTCATGATTAGATATATATATATATACGCGCGTGCGCGCACACACATATACACACAACACACACACACACACACACACACACACACACACACACACACATATATATATATATATATGGAAGCGGATCCGGAGCCCCGCGGGAGCCCAGTCGCTCCCCACCATTGGATCGCGAGGGCAGCACGCGCAGGCCCTACGCGGGCCCCGCGATCCGATGGTGTAGGGGGCGGGGCTTCAGCGGGGCTCTAGAGCGGGTCTTTTGATCTGCCTTATATATGTATAAACACACACACACACACAACATCATTAAACATTATTGAAACCTACTCAACAGCTAAACAATTACTAGGCTGTCACGGCCCAGTCCCAAAATACGTAGGATTTGGACACTTAAGCATGTTAGTCGTATGGATATGACAACTCCAATATATGGAAACCAAATCCACACGTATGCTGTACTATGAATATCAAATCCACAAGTGGTATAACATATGTCACAGGTCTCAGGATGTAATCTAAATCTCATCTATAGAAAATCAAATATAAATAATTAACTAGTATCTATGAAACTAGATCTCAATAAGAAGTATCTAAGGATGATAGTTGGATGAAAACAAATCCACTACCAACTCGAATATAAGAGCAAATACAATATGAGTACAACACAATAATACCATATAAGAATACCAGCTATCAATCACGGGCTCGAAGAGAAGACATCCTCGAAACATAAGTAACCATCCGAATCTCTGCTCCTGCAAATACTCAAGAACAGATACACCTGGCAGGGGACCAGGTCCTCAGAGGGACATAACAAGATACTTAAACACATGCCAATAAAGTACTGAAATGAATATCCAATTGGTCGCCTAACCGTCTAAGTGTATGCAGTTAAGAACAACTTTTCCCACAAGTGAGCTATCTGGCTGAAAACCTGGGATTTGGCATGGTTCTCTATTGGAGATCCAGGGGCCTAAAGAGGCACGACGACTTTCGAACGCCGGAGGCCCGCCTGATAATAATATAATATATAGTGGTCATCACCACCCGTATCTCCAGCGGAGAATCCGGGCGCACAATAGAAAAAGTACAAAGGAGCTCAAATGCGGTACTTGTTGTTCTCCCCACCCCATGCTCTAAGCATGTCACATCCATGACACAATAACACCTCTAATAACTGCCAAGTCTACTAGCATGCAAAGTTTCTAACAACAGTTATTCCTAACGCATGGCCCATACGTACAGGAGGCCAGACCTGTCCCGCAGTCCGTGATCTATATGAGACTCACACTCGTGTAACAACTGTGTCACGGCCAATAAACCTAATGATGCTACATGATAATGTGGTAGTCTCATGAACAAGGTCAATGCAATACATAAATAAAAATATATCACGACGACATCGTCGCGCGCATTTTATATAACAGTTAAAATATATGAACTAAGACAGAAAATAAAGATGCATGCAACATATGGAATATAAATAATAGTACAATGGCAAGGTATACTTGCTTGGCAAGAAAGCTGTGATGTACCAATAACCTGCTCCAAAAGTCGCGCAGAATAAATCCAATATCCTATGTACACATAATATAATACAATAAAATCATTAGTCATTACACTAGCACATACACAACCATATTTATACTGGACTCAGCGGGTATACTAGGGGTAACGCTAGTCATCTAACACGGTCAATTATGCGTTGAATTACGCGGGTGTCGTGTCTTCAAGTACTGTACGAAATTAGTCAGTCAACTGACAGGTGTCTATGCCAGTACGTTAATGTACGCAAGGCAAACAAATTCACAAGTTCTTAGGGTCAACATAGTCAAGGTAAGTATGGGATAGCCCACGGTGTCCTAGGGTCGTACAGTCTGAATATTTAGTCATAATTATCAATTAGCATTTACTTACCTATATATTCATATAACTATATAATAATATAACCAGCAATTTATTTTCATAACTAATTGAATACATATAGTAAATATGTGCATAAATATATATACCAACTAATAATATGTTAATGACTATCCAAATATATATATATACTAAGTTGAACAGTATACGCGTACGTGTGCGTATACGGGTTGGGTTCGCCGACTCAGGGTCAGGTATCAGCTAGCAGTCATAAGCAATACACATGTCCATAAACACATACGAAATGAGAAAAGCGGGACAGGTTTGAACCTTGGTGTACGCACACGGGATCGGCTGGACGACGACGAAGAGAGATTTACGACGATGGTGACGAGGGTGACAACTAAAACGACGATAATGGTGATAACGATGATGAGATAACGGTGAAGTGATAATCATGATAAGGGTGATGGAATGATGATGATGAATTGAGATGAGGATGATGATGACGAGGACGATGGTGAGATGATGATGCTAATGATGATGACGACAATGATGAGATGATAATCATGATGAGACGATGATGATAGAATGATGAGGGGTTTTACATGATGGTGAAGACGAGGATAATGAGGTGGGTGATGGTGATGAGCATGTTGATGATGTGGACGATGGTAATGACAAGGACGATGATATAGATGATAGGTTGATGGTGACGACTATAATAATGACGATGATAAGGAGGTGATGATGACGGCTGGCTACGATAATGGTGGTGATGACGAGGAGGACGACGAGGGCGATGACTACGACATAGATGGCGATGGCGATGGTGATGGTGAAGTTGATGATAATGGTGGTGATAAGGTGATGATGATGATGATGCAGGTGGTGGCTCTCCGGCTAAGCAAGCTCCGGCCAAGACGGAGGAGGGAGTCAGGGAGGAGGAACTTAGGAAGGGGAGGAGTCGAGTCGAAGCTCCGGCGTCGAGGTCGTGGTGATCGGTGGTTCAGCAGGGGGAGGGTGGTCCAGTTGCTCGGTAGGGGAAGGAGGCAGGCCGTGGTGCTGATCCGGCCAGCCCCAGGCGAGGCGGAGGAAACGATGGAGTCTCCGGGGTGACGCTGCTGGGTCTGCTCCGGCAGAATGGCTCACCGGAGAGAGGTCAGAGAAGAAGAACGGGATGGATGGGGAGAGTGAAGACGAGGAAGGAGGAGGAGAACGCCGGGGAAGAAGGTGGTGGAGGTGACGGGATCTGGCGGGTTGTCGTGATGGTTGTGATGGACAGAGCGGGGAGGCAGGATGTCGACTCAGGCGAACGGAGAGAGAGGACAGCGGTGATGGGAGAAGCACGGGGTGGAGTTTTGGTCAGTGAAGGAGGGTGGTCCAGTCAGGGGGGCTGCTCAGCGGAGGAGAAGATCGGGGGTCGTCGGTTAGACGGAGATGGAAGAGGGTGGCGGCTCGGTTCAAGCGTAGGGGTTGTAGGGAATGAGGGTGACCGGGCTCGGCGGGGAGCTCTGGCGAGTTGGCCGGTGAAGGGGGATACACAGTAGGGATGGTGAATTCGGCTGGGTTAGGTTTTTGGCATTGGGTTTTGTTTTCGTGAAAGGATTTTTAAGGTATATTTATATGTGATGAGGTAAGCTCTTGAGGTTGACCTAGGGTTTGATGTTTGACCTAGGTTTTGGACTTGGTCAACATTTCTTGGGGTGGGCCTTGGGCTTGCATGAGGATGTTTGGAGGGCTATGACATTGCATTATTTAAATGCAAGGCTGAAATTTAAATGGGGGACGATGTGCACGCGTTACACATCCCGAAAATTACGAAAAATCCACGTGAAGGGAAAAATAGATTTATTTATGAATTGTCCAATGGTGGGGACACCTCAATGCATTTTTGCATAAAAGCCCCCCAACAATTGGAAAAATTGCACAAAGGAGGAAATTGGATTTTAATTAATAAAACCGAATGCGTACGATGTTCTAGAATTAATTAGGAGTACATGGGATTAAATTAGATGGTACACAAGTGTTAGGGGCATAGAGGGTACAGTGCAAAATATTAATAAAATTTGGGTTGCACAAAATGGTCAAGGTTGTGTCTTCAATTTTGATTGGAACGCACATGGGTACAAAGTTGAAAATTATTTCGAATTAAGAAATAACGTCCGTGACGTTTATTGTGCGGCTAAAATAAAGCACCAGAGAGCAATATTATAAGTTGTACAAGGGTCAGAATAGTAGGTGGGCATGTCTAGGATGAGGTTATGAAGTTTGTTGGAAGGCAATGGCTAGTGAGGTGCTCCAATTAACGAAACAACGGTAAGGTGCGCTACGCGATAAAATAGTGCACAGTTAAATCAAATGACGTATTCCAAATCCAGTTGGTTAAAACTAGCCCTAGTTTTACTATCTAAGCAAAGTAGGCCTAATTTTGGGTGAGGGGGTTTACATAGGCCTCTTAATCTTGCCTATAAACATCAAAATAAATTGGGAATAAAAATATTAAATTTTGGAATTATTTTTAATTCACAAGAAATCTTGAAATGGAAAACTATTTTGAGGGCTAACAATCCTACGTATCAACTAGGGTTTTAACAAGCTTTGGTACCTAGGTTAAACACAATTTTAATGGTTTTAACATGGCATGGAGATATATTTTCATGTCCCTAATATGGTATATATTTATCTATAAATTTTTATCATAATCAAAGGAAACAAATTTGAAGGGAAAGACAAATACCAAGTTACGATTACAATAGGTGTTCAAGTCGCGATTCCGGCCTCTAGGAGACTCGAACGACATCCAAACCACTTGGAACTCGAAGAAGGGTGAGATGGCCTTCGAGGGGGAGGCATTTTTAGACTATGGTAAGGCATGAACAACGGTGTGCTCGAGCTTTAAAGCAGCATTCGGCCTTCCCCTTGGGCTGCTCATGGCCGCAAGGGTGGTTCAGGTGGTGTTGGCGGCTATGGGGCTGTGGGGGATGAAGGGAAATGAAACGATAGGAAGAAGAATGATGGTGTTATATACCAGTCCCAAAATACGTAGGACTAGAAATACGTGAGCATGCCAGTACGCTTTATTTATGAATAACAATGCACAAGTGGTATAAAATGACAAGTCACAGACAATATTGATCTCCACAGGCAATCTATATCTCATCCACGACAAATAAATATCAACTAAATCCAACAGATAATGATGAATGTAAATACAAAAGATTTTAAATTTATTAAGAATTTAAAGACGTCCAGTGGAGACAAATCAACTACTAGTAGATGTAAAAATGAAACAATAAATAAAACTGAATCCATGCTAGAAAGTAGACTAAGCATTTGTAGAGCCATCAAATGATGTCGTACCATCCTCTGGTGCTGGTCCGTAAATCTGCATGTACTCCTCGTCTGCTAAATCTGGAGAACAAATCCAGGTCCTCAGGGGACATAGCAAGATACATAAAAATAATACGGGCCAACAAGTAATAGCATGTATGAAAGGCATCAAGACAATATATGAAGATAATCTAAGATAGTAGCATGCCATAGAGAAAAGTGATGCTAGACGTGGCTAACAAATAAATCGAATAACCGCAGGCCTGAATGGTGCTAACGGTCCTATAGAGAGTAGCCATGTGTGGAACTCCCAACTATAATAAGTCTCTATCGTAGCCCTACGTGGAACTCCCGATCGAGAGTGGTCAAGATAGTCAATCCTAGTATCAATCTCCTTTCCTAAGAGAAAAAAAGGTCAAGTCGTACTCATGTCAAGTCATGTCAAGTCCAAGTCAAGTCAATTACGAGTAATACGAGGACACAATATCACGTCAATTCATACACACAAGTTGGAGCATATATCAAATATGTGATAAAAAAAGTAGAGATGAGCAGCATATATTGAATAAATAAAGAAGCATAATAAACCATGTACAAGAACAAGAAACATGTACAAGAAAAAAATAGACATAAACAAGAACGAGTGTAAGTAAACATGCATAATACTGTACAAGAGTTGGCAAGATATCTTGCAGAATAGAAATAGAGACATGTACACATAAAAATAATGCATGTAAAGAAACTGTATAAAGTTGACAAGGTATCTTGCATGCGGTCCCAAAGTTGAGCTCAAGTCTTAATCCAAAGCCTAATCAAGAACACATATACAAACACAAAGTTAATATTTAATATTATACGAGTTACCTTTATTATTTGGTTCCAAAGTATTATTATACCTTTTTTACCTTTCTTCTAATTCTACTTATATATACATGGGTCCTATTCATGTGAATTTTTAAACTTATTTTGCAATTATTACAAGTTGGGGGGTTAAGTAGAAAAATTACCTTTCCTAATAGTATGAATCATGCACGAGTGCATGGCTCCCCCTTATTATTATTATTATTATTATTATTATTATTATTATTTATTATAGTTTAAATCTAAACCACTTTTCCTATGCCTTAAACTACTTTTATTATACATTGGCTTGTTTGCAGTATGTGATTTATGAAGGGGTCTATATGAAGTTTTCCCTAAATAGTGGCTGAAGCTTTTATAACTTCTTCCTAGTGATAACAACATATAAGCAAATGTATGTATGTATGTATGTATGTATGTATGTATGTATGTATGTAGTTCCACGTGGTCTTCACCATGCACTCCTACGTGAATAGTGGTTTATTTGTTACTTTCTCTTCTTATATGCATGAATAAGCAGTTTCTAACTCCATTAGTATGAGACCAGTGCTTTTATTTATTCATCTAATTATTTTAAATCATCTTCTAACTTAAGTACCCATGGTTCTTTCTACATGTGTTTTGTACGAACAGGAGAAATAGAGTATTACCTGGAGATCACCTCTCCATGAGCAAAAAATTGTAAGATAAGAGGAGTATTTGATTCTTGATCAGAATAATTTATATATTTATTCAACCTCAACTTGGCATTTAAATAGCCATTTACAACTCTAACAGAATGCATAAAAGTAGCACCCTCTAACCATATTCTAACTAAGTGATAACAAATCAAAAGCATAGATCAAATAACAAAATTCCTAAAGACTAGAATTTATTGAAATCCAAATAATAACCTCTTCAACATCCTCAACAGGATTAACTCTAACAAATCACCCCCTAGCCTATTGCATGAGATTCACCTTTATGACGTCGAGCTTCTGTCTCATCTCAATGAACTTGACTCGCCCGAGCGCCTTGGTAAGAATGTCTGTGATCTGCTCTTCAGTGTTGATGTACTCGACCTCAACCCTCCCTCTCTCGACACACTCCTGAACGAAATGATACCTTGTATCAATATGTTTGCTTCAGTAATGGAAGACAGGATTCTTGCTGAGGGAGATGACGGACTTGTTGTCTACCTTGAACATGACGCTGCCGGCCTCCTTGTTCTTCAAGTCACCAAGGAGTTTTGCAAGCCAAATGCCTTGGCATACCGCCGTTGTCGCGATAATGTACTAGGCCTCTCAGGATGACAATGCCACGACCTTCTGCTTCTGAGATTGCCAGCTAATGAGGCTACGACAAAGGAAGAATAACACGCCAGTGGTGCTCTTGCGGGTGTCGATGTCACCTGCCATGTCACTGTCGCTGTAGCCGATCAGCCGTGGTTCCTCCACCTTCTATGCGTAGCGACAACCAAAGTGACATGTGCTGGCGACGTAGCGAAGGATGCGCTTGACGGCAGCAAGGTGTTCGGTGGTCGGATTCTCCATGAAATGACTTACGTAGCCCACCGCGTACGAGATGTCTGGGCGCGTGTGCACCAAGTACTGGAGGCTCTCGACGATATTCCTGTAGGATGTGGCGTCAGTCGGAGGGGCTGAGCTCACCTTGCTTAGCTTGAACCTCGGTTCTATGGGTATGTAGCACGGGTTGTTATCCACCATGCCACTCTTCTCCAAGATTTTGAGCGCATATGCCTCCTGACTGAGGGTGATGAAGCCATTGGACTGCTGCATCTTGATGTCGAGGTAGAATGTGAGCAATCCCAAGTCACTCATTTTGAACAAGGCCTTCATCTCGTCCTTGAACTTGGCAATTTCTTGTAGGTCCATCCCGGTGATGATGAGATTGTCGACGTATACACTCATAAGTAGGCGAGCTAGACCTTTGTCGCGTGTATACACAGCGTGCTCCTGTGCACTCCGGTGGAAACCAAGTGACAGTAGGCAACTATCAAGCTTGGTGTTCCAAGCCCTCGGTTCTTGCCGCCGTCCGTATAGTGCCTTGTCAAGTTTTAGCACTTTGTGCTCCTGTCCTTCGATAACAAAGACGGGAGGTTGGGTGACGTACACCTCCTCCTTGAGGTCGCCGTTGAGGAACGCCGTCTTCATGTCTATGTGACGCAACGCCACCTCTCATGCACGTCGAGTGTGATCAACAAACGGACAGACTCGAGGCGAGCAACTGGCGTGAACACTTCCTCGAAGTCCATTCCTTGCCTTTACACATAGCCTTTTGCCACGAGCCGCGTCTTGTGCTTGAGGACGATGCCATGCTCGTCCTTCTTGAGCTTGTAGACCCACCTCAAACCGATCGGATGGTAGCCGGATGGGAGGTCTACGAGGTGCCATGTACGGTTCTCCTCAATGGAGCTTATCTCCTCGAGCATCGCTTGGCACCAACATTGGGGTTTCTCGGCTTCAAAAAAGTGGCAGGTTCCTCATCAACCATGAGGAGCAGCTCATCGACATCGAGCTCGCGGACGATGGTCGTGTCAATCAAGCTCGCCAAAGTCCTGTACCTGCGTGGCCCATCGTCATCGGCGTCGAGCATGGCCGTGGCGTTGGTGGGTGACGAGACAAATTCTACTCCATGTTGTACCACCGAGTCAGATGTTTCTGCCCTGGATGTCGACGTCAACGGCCTTGGACAGGGTGTCACTGGTGTTGATGGATCGCCACCCCCGTGCACTGGCGTGCTTGTGTGTTCAACATGTGGTATGGGGATCATAGTATACTTAACAGTAAATGTTTCACCTATATTGTCTTGTACGCCCCAATCCCACTTGGCTTCCTCGTCGAAGACAACATCGTGTGTGACGTCCACGCGCTTGCCGGCGGGGTCGTATAACCGGTACGCCTTGGTGCCGGGCTCATAGCCGATAAAGACCATGTGCTTGCTGCGATCTTCTAGCTTCTGTAAGTTCGACATGACCACCTTGACGTGTCCGACCCACCCGAAGGTCGGAGGAAGTGAATGCTTGGCTTGTGTCCGTGCCATGCCTCATACGACGTCTTGCTGTCGATGTTTTGTGTCGGCGAACGATTGAGGATGTAGACCGCCATCGTGACCACCTTGCCTCAGAACTTCTCGGGCATATCTTTTGCCTTCAGAAGGCTGCGTGCCATGGCGACGACCGTCTGGTTTTGGCGCTCGACGATGCCCTTCTACTGTGGTGAGTACGGCGCTTGTAGAAGCATAAAAAATACGTTGGAGAATCATATGCGTAAAATCCTCAACATACAGGAAACCCGCATAAAACAGAGCTCCAACACTGGGTGGCGTGAAACATGACTTCAGAGCCATTGGCGCACAGTAGAGCTTCAACGCTATTTCAATGTAAAACATAGCTCCAGAATAACCTGCGTAATACAGTATTTCCAGACTGCTTCGGCATAAAATGGTTACTACATCGCCAATTCGACGTAAAACCCGTCTGCTTTTAATACAGCAGAAAGTTGTACGAGAAACTCTTCTTATTCCTCAAATGAACCTGTCAGTGGAAGCAGTGAACCTGACTCCTGACAAAGAGTACTTCACGGTGATCGAGAGGACGGCTGTAATAATGACTCTGCACAGAACTCCAGACTATCGTCTAGTGACATAACCCTTGATATAAGACGTCGTTTACGTATTCAAAGAATACGCTGCCTATTCTACACAGGCAGATATGAGCTTTACGCTCAGGATGAGACAAAACCAACAGCCACGTCAAAAGCTGTCCTTCGTACAGAACTCAAGGCACGTCTCTGCAATAAATACGTAGATGGGGGCAGATCTCTGTATTTAATGCATGAGATTTGGTTCTACTTTTAATGACTGGGTGAGCTATAATTAGGGCTAATACGTCCACATTACCATCTCTGCACATTACGCTAACCAGGCTATTTTCAGCTATAAGAGCACGCCGTACGCTATCTCCTTGAAATACGCCAACTCAGGCTATATTTGCAAAGTATCAAGTTTTACGCAGAACTTGGCTTCTACGCCAACATGACAGCTACTTGGCTTCTACGCCAACATGACAGATACTTGGTGTAACACCCCGTTCTGTTCTAGCGGACTGCCGACTCAATCGCCAAAAGTGCAACTGTCCCGAACCATTTTGCCTCAAACGAGAAGCAAAGGATATCCAGACTTGTCCCTACAGGAACCCCGGCTTAGGCTTTCGGAGGCTCGCTTGACATATCGCTCTACCGAGGCAAATTATCGCTAAGGTGGGTGGCTACGGTAAACTTGTCTTTGCTTAGCCAGCACACATAAAATATGGATATTTTATGCTAGTCACTAGGTGATTCATCCCCTGCATGCTAATAAGAATCCAACGCACCTAGCCAAGGGAATAATCCCAACTGGTATTGCTTATGCTAGAACATGGAAATTGAAATACTACTTATATTCAGACCCTCGCATGCCAAGTCCCCTAACGATCTAACTCTCGGTTTGCCTTCGGGCCCGAACCAACGTGCTGGTTATGTTCCTTAGAAACGCATGCTTGTCTGCTTGAATGTTTGCCTTATTTTCATCCAAACCCCGGGAGACTACTAAGTAGTCGTTCCGTGCATGATTGAACCTACAAGTATTCGGGACCGTTAGGTCACCAAGGCAAATTCTGAACCAGGGAATCTGCACCAAGAATGAATAAATCCCTAAATCACAGCTCGAGGAGCAAACTACTGTATCCTGTCTCAACAAGTTCTATATATATATTCTGTTTTGAACTCGTTCCATATCGGACTTGTTCTTATATATATATTCTGCCTCAAACTTGTTTCTGTACTTGACCTGAGACTCTGACCTGTATGTCGCGAACAACTTGTAAAAGATGATCTTCAGATCTCGTTCCGCGGGCGGTCACCGGGGCACTGGGGCCGACCCGGTCTAGACGAAACTTCTGGTAGTCGTCTGTTTCGGTGGGATAAGTGCAATGCCATCATTTCCGTTGCTTGCACTTCATCCTCGACCCTGAGACTACGGTAGTCGTCTGTTTCGGTGGGATAAGTGCAAGGCCCATCGTTTCTGTTGCTTGCACTTCATCCTCGACCCTGAGACTACAAACGGTCCTTTATGGCTATGCCAGCGACTCATGTTCATATAGATAAGTCATCCTCGCTTAGCGGCTATCCGCTTGCGAGTCACTGCATCGCATCAATAAACTAAACATCTGAACGATCATGTTAAAATGACACTCGTGTTGCATATGCTATGCCCCTGAATGTTTATACTTGCCCGTGCTTGAATTAACAATGTTTGCCTCAATGTTTGCCTTGGACAGGGAAGGAGAGGGTAAGTTGGTAAGTCTCGCCGTATTTCCTCTCATGTTGTACGGCGCACTGCCACACGGATTAGGCTATTCAATATTTGCATGAAATTGATCCTAAGACAACTAGAACGACAACTTAATAGTCGTGTACGGAACCTGTATTACATGTTTGGATTTGTCGAGCGGGCGAGTAGCTTCCCCACCAGTGCATTCAATGTACTGATAATCCATCAGTTTGTGTGCAGGGTGCGAGAGAACCTCGTTAGGTGCGGATGCCTCCTTCGCGCATGCTAAGGCATGGAGATCACTCCGTAGCAGCGGCGCATCGAGAACGAAAGCACATATACAAGACATAATATTGTGAACATCTCCTGAACTTGCCTGAACATCATCTCTACAATTATTTCACTATTGTAGCCACTTGGCACGCTTTTACTATTTCAGAGACAGAGAGACTTGAGCAACTTGTAATCTCGGCTATACGCCACCTGTAACACATGTTTATATCAATATAAGAGCTTGCTTTACTTCAACTTGTGTTTCAATGCTTCCGCTATATTGTCGACTCAGTGAACCAGTTACCAAATCGCTATGCGTTCATGACTCTGCTGCACTCGGACAATCTGTGCGACTCTGTGGCTTAGAACTCTTACCGCCAGCCAATGAATCACAGCCTTGCACGGGTGCGGTTCACGCTTGTGCGGCATCACGCCCGGATGGGTCAAGCGATCATTCCGCGGGAGCGCTAGAAAGGGTGATTCCCGCCTAGCAGGAACGACCGATTGCCTGCGAGAGATCGGGGCGTGACATGTTGGTATCAGAGCTTGGCTTCTACGCCTTTGGAATTCATTTCAAATATCTCTGTTTCGAAAGCTCGTTCATGGGTTATATGCACGCTCTCTCTCAATGACTCGATGGGATGTTCCAACAATAAGTCTAAATACTTTCAAAATGCGTTTTAAATGATATGATTGCTTGTATATTGTTGTGCTGCGAACGGCCTTTGTGCCAACCTGTGTGGACCCTTGAGAGTATCGCTAGTAGATTGTCCGATTTCACTAACTCTAAGTTTGGTTGAATACATCTATTCGAGGGACGCCTTGAACTAGTGCACCATCCAAGACTTAAGAAAAGGGTGAAATTCGAGTGCTAAGACTTCGCTATCACTAAGCTGGTTGACGTGCTCACGCTAGAAGTGCACTTCGAAAGTGCGCACGATCCAGTCTAAGCGATATGCTGATTTTGACGATTGTGCAAGTGAATATCCCAATGAACAAGTGCAACAACTTGTCTAGGATTGCCTTAACCCTAGATTGCTGCTTGTCCTCAGTAAGTCTCAAGGATGAGACTTTTTCTGAGTTGGGTAGGATGTAACACCCCGTTCCGTTCTAGCGGACTGCCGACTCAATCGGCAAAAGTGCAATTGTCCCGACCCGCTTTACCTCAAACAAGAAGCAAAGGATATCCAGACTTGTCCCTACAGGAACCACGACTTAGGCTTTCAGAGGCTCGCTTGACGTATCGCTCTACCGAGGCGAATTATCGCTAAGGTGGGTGGCTACGGTGAACTTGTCTTTGCTTAGCCAGCACACATAAAACATGGATATTTCATGCTAGTCACTAGGTGATTCACCCCCTGTATGCTAATAAGAATCCAACGCACCTAGCTAAGGGAATAATCCCAACTGGTATTGCTTATGCTAGAACATGAAAATTGAAATACTGCTTATATTCAGACCCTCGCATGCTAAGTCCCCTAACGATCTAACTCTCGGTTTGCCTTCGGGCCCGAGCCAACGTGCAGCTTATGTTCCTTAGAAATGCATGCTTGTCTGCTTGAATGTTTGCATTATTTTCATCCAAACCCCGGGAGACTACAAAATAGTCGTTCCGTGCATGATTGAACCTGCAAGTATTCGGGACCGTTAGGTCACCAAGGCAAATTTTAAACCAGGGAATCTGTACCAAGAATGAATAAATCCCTGAATCACAGCTCAAGGAGTAAACTACTGTATCCTGTCTCAACAAGTTCTATATATATATTCTGTTTCGAACTCGTTCCATATCGGACTTGTTCTTATATATATATTCTGCCTCGAACTTGTTTCTGTACTTGACCTGTGACTCTGACCTGCATGTTGTGGACAACTTGTAAAAGGTGATCTTTGGATCTCGTTTCGGGGGCGGTCACCGGGGCACTGGGGCCGACCCGGTCTAGACGAAACTTTTGGTAGTCGTCTGTTTCGGCGGGATAAGTACAATGCCATCGTTTTCGTTGCTTGCACTTTATCCTCAACCCTGAGACTACGGTAGTCGTCTGTTTTAGCGGGATAAGTACAAGGCCCATCGTTTCTGTTGCTTGCACTTCATCCTCGACCCTGAGACTACAAACGGTCCTTTATGGCTATGCCAGCGATTTATGTTCATATAGATAAGTCATCCTCGCTTAGCGGCTATCCGCGTGCGAGTCACTGCATCGCATCAATGAACTAAACACCTGAACGATCATGTTAAAATGACCATCGTGTTGCATATGCTATGCCCCTGAATTTTTATACTTGCCCGTGCTTGAATTAACAATGTTTGCCTCAATGTTTGCCTTGGACAGGGAAGGAGAGGGTAAGTTGGTAAGTCTCGCCGTATTTTCTCTCATGTCGCACGGCGCACTGCCACACGGATTAGGCTATTCAATATTTGCATAAAACTGATCCTAAGACAACTAGAAAGACAACTTAATAGTCGTGCACGGAACCTGTATTACGTGTTTGGATTTGTCGAGCGGGCGAGTAGCTTCTCCACCAGTGCATTCAATGTACTGATAATCCACCAGTTTGTGTGCATGGTGCGGAAGAACCTCGTTTGGTACGGACGCCTCCTTCGTGCGTGCTAAGGCGTGGAGATCACTCTGTAGCAGCGACGCATCCGGAACGAAAGCACATATACAAGACATAATATTGTGAACATCGCCTGAACTTGCCTGAACATCGCCTCTACAATTATTCTACTATTGTAGCCACTTGGCATGCTTTTACTGTTTCAGAGAGAGAGGCTTGAGCGACTTATAATCTCGGCTATACGCTGCATGTAACACATGTTTATATCAATATAAGAGCTTGCTTTACTTCAACTTGTGTTTCAATGCTTCCGCTATATTGTTGACTCAGTGAACCTGTTACCAAATCGCTATGCGTTCATGACTCTGCTGCACTCGGACAATCTGTGCGACTCTGTGGATTAGAACTCTTACCGCCAGCCAATGAATCACAACCTTGCACGGGCGCGGTTCACGCTCGTGCGGCATCATGCCCAGATTGGTCAAGCGATCGTTCCGCAGGAGCGCTGGCGAGGGTGATTCCCGCCTAGCAGGAACGGCCGATTGCCTGCGGAAGATCGGGGCGTGACACTTGGCTTCTACGCTAACATGACATCTATTTTGGCTTCTATGCCAACTTGACAACTATTCGGCTTCTACGCCTACTTGGCTTTTATGCCATCAAAACAACTATTTGGCTTTTATGCCAACGAGACAGTTATTTGGCTTTTATGCACACCATCTCTATGCGAGGGGCAGTTATCTACGTGGCTTGCATGTCATGATCTTCGATGAGCGATTATATGCATTAGCTCATAATGGGACACGTGTCACACGCCAATTTAAGAGATCATTCATACGTGGGTAGCAGTTATTGTAACTGCCGCATAAAAGGTGCAGCTCTCTCCGCTGTTCGGTTTCTACACCGGTTGTAGCTGAACTCTATAAATAGAGACCTCAGGCCATGGAGGTCCAAGGTCTAATCGAAGGTAGAGAGAATTCAGGAGTCACAGACAGAGGTCAAGGTCAAGAAAGCACCTATAGAGAGCTTTGGCAACGAGAGTTCAACTTTTTCTGCAGACTTTGAAGCTTCTTTTTTGTCTTCTACAGCACTTCTTCGTCATCTGTGGTCAAAGGGACAAAGTGATCGACCGCAGATCAGAATCCTATAGCAATATTTCACCAGAATTAAATTTTTGTACTTAACATCCTCGTATAGGATTAATTGTACTTCTTTTCCTTGTTTGTAAACCAAAGAAAGGGTTTCGTATAAACCTAGTTTCAATTTCTTTCGTTTATTATCAAACACAAGATGGCGACTCTGCTGGGGACTACTTTCTCATCTGACGAGAAAGCCATTGCTCAACACGATGCTGTATCCGTAGGATCAACGAAGAAGACTCTGGTTGTCCAATTCGACCAATCGGCTTACGAAGACATGCTTCGAGTAGGGGGTAGCTCTCATTCCCTCTCTGTCCAAGACAACAAGAAATTGCATAAAGTATGGATGCCCCGGACATCCTTTACCATTCCTGCGGACTCTCTCTCTCTCTCCGATCAACAAGGTTGTGACAGCGCGATCTCTATGCCTTGGGCGTAATAATCCGTCTCCCGTATATGACGTGGCAGACGAAGCTTCTGGCAGTGCCTTAGTGCCAATCCAGAAGTCTACTCCGTGCCCTGCACGTAAAACTTTGTCTCCCGTCTGTGACGTGGCAGACAAAGCTTTTGGCAATGCTTCAGTGCCAATCCAGAAGTCTACATCGTGCCCCGCGCGTAAATCTCGGTCTCCCGTCTCTGACGTGGCAGAGAGAATTTTTGGCAATGCCTTAGCGCCAATTCAGAAATTCCAAACGCACCCCGCCCATAAAAATATATCTTCCCTCTACCATGAGGCATATGTTCCTTGCAATCACCGCAAGGGAAAATATGTGGCAAACCTTCCAACCTCTCGGCTTTTACGCCATCAAGAGAAGAATTTGCCCGTCCTTCAGATTACGAGGAATGCTGACGGCCGATTGAGGACTTCCTCAGTTTTATGCCAACCTGTGCAAAGCTCCAAATTTTGCCAGGATAAGCCTCTCGGCGTAAAGAAGACCCAGTTCACAGGAACATACGTTCCTCAGACGGATGACGGATCGTACGCTACTCACATGGTTGAACTGCTGTATTCTTATGGCAGGAAGAGAGTTATGATTCCCAATATCCGCGCTCCAACTGATGTAAAAAGGCAGAATAAGCCTTCTTCGTCTTCTCCTGTTAATCCTCCCGACTTGCGTAATTTCCTGATCCAGAAGCGTAAAGACAGGGGATCTTCTAACATATCTATTACACCCCCTAGGGAGCATTGTTGTAATAGTCATAAAGTTATAGTTAACTACTATTGTTCTAAGGCAAAACGGTCAGTTTTTGACCGGTTGAACTACTCTTTGTCTTTACAGGAAGAAGAGCCGATATTCGCATCAGTGGACATGGCTTCACACATCCCTAGAGGAAGGATAAATTCAAGACGTCATCCCTCTAGAACTCCAAGCCAAAGGAGATTCGACAAACTCCTTGAGAATATTGAAGCTGGTGTGTTTCGAAACACCCGTTCGAAGTCACAACAATCGGTTTCATATTCTTCTGATTTTGACACTAGGGGTCGCCAGTTTCCCGAATTGGATGCTAAAAGTATAGACTCAATCTCTACAGAGATCTATACTAATCCTTCAATAGCATCCAGAGAAATGGGAGTCTATGCCATTGGAGATGAACACGAAGAGGCTTCCCCATTAGGAAGTACCGACCAACGCATCGCTGTATTAGAAGCATCATTTAAAGAGATGCATTCCATGATGGAGAATATGCACCAGATGATGGTGACTCAATATGCAGCTGCAATAGCTCAAACATCGGTTTCTCCAACTCAAATAAGAGTGGGGGTGGACCTACCACCATCCAATGCAAACCAGGAGCCTGTTCCAAATCAAGAGTTAGCGGCTCCTCAACTTCCTAACTCGGAGAATGTATTACCGCCTGTTGGAGTTACAATACAACCGATCTCTCACCACTCTGCGGTCCCTTTACCAGCTGAAGACCCGATGCAGGCAGTACGGGAATTAAAAGCCCAATTTGATGCCTTGAAGCATAAGGATCAGCTCAAGAAGTTGGGAATCAACCAACCATACCCAGCTATCTGGGACGAGATCCCTTTCCCACCTAAATACAAACCACAGGCTATGGTTTTGTTTGAGGAAAAGACGTCACCGAGCCAGTACATGAACTACTTTAGCATGATGACGGTATTATTACAAGGGAATGACGCCCTTCTCAGTCGAGTGTTTAAAGGCTGTCTGTCTGGAGTGGCCTATCAGTGGTACCGTAGTCTTGCGGACAACTACATTATTTTCTTTGAAGATTTCAAGACTCTGTTCTTCGCTCGATTCTATGAAGGAGGGATTGACATGTCTATGTCCTCGCTCATTGAAGTAAAGCAGAAGGAGAAAAAGAACGTTCATAATTTTATCGAACATTTTTGTCAGGCCACTCTGTAGATGCCTCCCGTAGTTCCGGATTCAGCCTTGGTGGACATTTGCAGGAAGAACCTTCTTCCACTTATCTCGGTGTTCACAGGACCATATCAGTTCCATGATTGGCCCTCGTTTATCATCTCAGCGGTTTAGAAGCATAAAAAATACGCTGGATAGCTATACGCAGCATATTGGTGCTGGGCAGCATAAAAAGATGACTTCAGAGCCATCAGCATACAACAGAGCTTCTCTGCTAAGTATAGCATAAAATATAAGCTCAAGGACTATCCGCGTAATACAGTATGTCCAGGCTGCTTCAGCGTAAAAAGGGTGCTACATCGCCTTTATTGCGTAAAACTCATCCGCTTTAATGCAGCATTGAAGTGTACGAGGAACGCTTCATATTCCCCGAAATGAACCTGTCAAATCATGCAGTGAACCTGACGTCTGACTCCTGACAAAGAGTACTGCACGACTACCCAGACGACGGCTATAATAATGCCGTAGCACAGCGACCCAGGCTGTCGTTTAGTGATATTTCCTTGGCGTAAACCGCTTTTACGCGTACAAGGGAATACGTTGCCTAGTTTTACACAGGCAGATGTGAGCTGTTTACGCTCCGCAGAAGACAAACAGGCTGCCACGTCAAAAGCTGCTCTTCGTACAGGGCTCAAGGCACGTCTCTGTATTTAATGCGCCGAATGATGGCAAATCTTCGAGACACGCCTCTGCATTTAATGCGCAGGATGGGGGCAGATCTCTGCATTTAATGCAAGAGATTTGATTATATCTCTGAAAGCCGTAATTTTGGCTAAAACGTCTACATCATCGCTTTTGTGCATTACGCCATCAGGCTATTCTTGGTTATGGGAGCACGTTGTACGCTATCTCCTTGGAATACGCCAACTCAAGCCACATTTGTAATGGTGCATATTTAAGCTATTCGGTCCAGAATTCGCTCAAGCCTCAGTCAAGGAAGGAGGATCAGCTAGCTTCTACGCCCACTCGGCTTCTACGCCCACTCGGCTTCTACGCCCACTCGGCTTCTATGCCTACTCGGCTTCTACGCTTACTCGGCTTCTATGCCAATTTGATAACTCTTTGGCTTCTACGCCATAGTGACAGTTATTGGCTTCTACGCCAACCTTTTCTACGTGAGGGATAACTACCCACGTGGCTTTTATGCCGTGATCTTCGCAGCAGTTATACGCATTGTCTCTTAATTAGACATGCGTCACACGCTCATTCCAAAGATCATTTATACGTGGGCAACGGTTATTGTAACCATCGCGTAAAAGGGTGCTATACTTTCCACTACCAGGCTTCTACGCCGACTGAGTGGTCACTGTCACTAAAACTCTATAAATAGAGACCTCTATCAACAGAGGTCCAAGGTCGAAAAAAATGGTCAAAAAATCCAAGGTCGAGGAACGGTCGAAAAACTGAAGGCCAAAGATTCCAAGTCAAGGAATTAAGAGTCAAAAAGTCTTTGAGAGAGAAGAATCCAGAGCTCAAGCAAAGAGTAGTGATCGACGACTTTGGCATCGAGCATCCACTCTCTTTTGCAACCTTCGAAGCTGCTTTCTGTCTTCTACGACACTTCTTCATCATCGTGTGGTCCAAGGGACAAAGTGATCGACTGCAGATCAGACTCCTATAGCAATATTTCCCCAGATTAAAAAATTATACTTGACATCCTCGTATATGATTAATTGTACTTCTTGTTTGTGAACCTAAGAGCGGGTTTCGTATAAACCTTATCTTATTTCTTTCGTTTATTATCAAACACAAGATGGCGACTCTGCTGGGGACGTCTTTCTCTTCTGAGGAGAAAGTAATTGCTCAACACGATACGGTATCCGTAGGATCCGTGAAGAAGACCATGGTCGTCCAGTTCGACCAGTCTGCCTACGAAGATATGCTTCGAACATGGGGTATCTCTCACTCTCTCTCTGTCCAAGACAACAGGAAGCTGCGTAAGGTCTGGATGCCCAAGACATCCCCTACTATTCTTGCCGACTCTCCGATATCTCTGACCAACCAGGTTGTAGCCGCACAACCTTCACACTCTGCGCGTAAAACTCAGTCTCCCATCCCTGATATGGCAGACAAAACTTCGGACAATGCCTCAGCGCTAGTCCAGAAGTCTATTCCGCGCTCTGTGCGTAAAATTCAATCTCCCATCCCTGACGTGGCAGACAAAACTTTGGACAATGCCTCAGCGCTAGTCCAGAAGTCTAATCCGTGCTCTGCGCATAAAATCCAGTCTCCCATCGATGACGTGGCAGACAGAATTTCTGACAATGCCTTAGCGCCAAATTAGAAATTTTGAACGCGCTCTACGCGTAAAAATGTATCTGCCCTCCGTGAAAAAGTAGATGATCCCTGCAATCTACGTAAGGGAAAGCAAGTGGCGGACTGCTCAACTTTTCGACCTTTATGCCAGCAAGGGAAGAATCTGCCCGCCCTTCGGATTACGCAAGGAGCTGATGGCCGACTGAGGACCTCCTCGGCCTTACGCCAATCGGAGGAGAGCCCCAAATTATGCCAGGTGAAGCCCCTCAGCGTAAAGAAGGCTCAATTTACGGAAAGACAAACTCCTCGGGGATTATCCGCTACCCAGATGGCCAACCTGTTGTATACGGGTGGCACAGGGAAAACTATGGTTCCCAACATCCGCATGCCCACTGATGTGAACAGAAGGAACAAGCATCTTCTTTTTTTGTAAATCCTCCTGACCTGCGTGAGTATCTGATCCAGAAATGCAAGGATAGGGGATCTTCCAGCATGTCTATTATACCTCCTGGGGAGCACTATTGTAATAGTCATAGGATTGTAGTTAATTGTTGCTGTTCTGAAGAAAAACGGTCAGTTTTCGACCGGTTGAGCTACTCTCCGTCTTTCCAGGAAGAAGAGCCCACACATGTATCTGTGAACATGGCTTCACACATACCTAGAAGAAGATCGAGCTCAAGACGTTATCCCTCTAGAACTCTGAGCCGAAGGAGATTCAACAAGCTCCTTAGAAACACTGAAGCTGGGGTGTTTTGAAACACCCATTCGAGGTCACGACAACCAGCTTCATACTCTTCTGATTCCGATGCTGGGGGTCGCCAGTCTCCCGAATCAGATGCTAAAAGTATAGAGTCAACTTCTACAGAGACCTATACTAATCCTTCAATGACACCCAGGGAGATGGGAGTTTATGCCATTGGAGATGAACGCGAGAAAGCTTCCCCGTCGGGGAGCGCTGAGCAAAGCATTACTGTACTGGAGACATCTCTGAAAGAGATGCAATCCATGATGGAAAACATGCACCAAATGATGCTGACTCAACACATAGCTGCTATGGCTCAAGCATCGGTCCCTCCAACTCAGATACGTGTGGGGGTGGACTTACCACCATCCAACGCGATCCAAGAGCCTGCTCTAGATCAGGAGTCAGCAGTTCCTCCGCTTCCTCACTCGGAGAATGTATTACCTCCCGTTGGAGTCGCGATGCAACCGATTCCTCACCACTTCATGGTCCCGCTACCGGCTGAAAATCCGATGCAGGCAGTACGGGAGTTGAAAGCCCAATTTGATGCCTTGAAGCACAAAGATCAGCTCAAGAAATTGGGAATCAACTAGCCTTACCCGGCTATCTGGGAAGAGGCCCATTTCCCTCCTAAATACAAACCACAGATTATGGCTTTGTTCGAGGGAAAAATATCACCGAGTCAGTATATGAACTACTTCAGTATGATGACGGTGTTATTACAGGGGAATGACGCCCTCCTCACTCGGGTTTCAAGGGCTATCTCTCGGGAGTGGCTTATCAGTGGTACCGTAGCCTGGCGGACAACTGCATTACTTCCTTTGAAGACTTCAAGGCTTTATTCTTTGCACGATTCTACGAAGGAGGGATGGACATGTCTATCTCCTCTCTCATCGAAGTGAAGCAGAAGAAAAAAGAGGACGTTCGCACCTTCATCGAACGTTTTCGTCAAGCCACTTTGCAAATGCCTCCTGGAGTTCCAGACTCGGCATTGGTGGACATTTGCAGGAAGAACCTTCTTTCCATAATCTCGGTGTTCACAGGACCATATCAGTTTCATGATTGGCCCTCGTTCATCATCTCAGCTGTAGCCGCCGAGGACAACAGTCGGAAGGCGTGTGATAATGGCATCATGATCTCTGCCTCCGATGGAGGCAAGAGGTCATCCCCCAACAGCGACCATCCTCGTGGTTCCAAAGGAAAAGAAGCTCTGGCAATCAATACGTCCAGGCAAAAGGCTGCGGCAACCACACAGACGAAATCTGGGACTTCCAGGCCCATTAAAGTATACTCTTTCGACGACGACGATATTCCGAGCATATTCGAGTGTCTCATCAAAAGCGGCAAGATTACCCTTACTGAGGAGAAGCGGCCTAATAAAGTCGGCAGTACTAATAACCCCAAGTACTGCATCTTCCATAGATACATACACCACCCTACAAAGGTGTGTTATGTACTAAAGAGGAAGATCCAGGAGCTGATCGATGCTAAGGCCATCACTCTGCGCAACAGCGAGAAGACGATCACAGCCAACATGATATCTCTGTAATTTGGCAATTTGCCTCCCCAAGAAGTCCCGGACGGTGTTACACCTATTTCCCGGACAACGATGAACATCGTTAATCTCCCTCCAACTAGGGGTCAAAATTATGACCTGCTACCCCTAACTACCCAGCGGGGCGAGATCATATGGGTTCATCCAGATCTGGTGTCGGAGATCGAGAAAGAGACTCAAGCAGCTAAGGCTAAGTCTAAGAAGAACTCAAAGCGTAAACCATGTTACATGGTTACGGTACACTCGGCAACAGAAGATGAGGTCTTGGCTACTGGAACCCGTTCAGGGAAAGCTTACCTCAAGGACTATGGAGCAAGTTAGGAAGATGCACCGACAGACGCTTCAGCTACCAAGACTTCAGAATCAGAGCCTGTTGTACCAGAGGCCGGTCCTTCGAGACCAACTTTGGTGGACAAAGGGAAGCAAAAAGAAGTGCGCTTCGACAAACCTTTGAAAAACATTCAAAACAAAGGTTTAGAGAAGCCATACAACTTTGACATCCTGGCCCAATTGGCTAATACACCAGCCAGGTTGTCCATCTTCGAACTACTCAGGCTCTCTCAAGACACTCGTCAAGCCCTGAGTGAAGCATTAATGCAGGCGGATGCACACTTGACCCAGCTCAAGTCCCCTGACGAAGAACCCATGGAATATCCTCAATGCCATAGTGGCGTGCTGTCGTAGGCACCCAAAAATAAAACCTTTACTCTTGAAATAATATGTAGTAGTGAGAGTAAGGATCGTTCCCACGAAGAGTAATTAGTTTGATCTTTATGCTATGTGAAATAAGAAGGGGGGAGAGTTTTGGATCAAAGCAAATTAAAAAGTGCTAAAAACAATTAAAGTATTAAAATAATTAAAGAAATAAATGTTGGTCTCAGTCAACATCCACCATTAGAATCTTAAAACTGATCATCGATGCAAGTATATATTAATTCATACTTTGAATATTCATCGTTGGAATTATTTTTCTATCTCCTTCAGCCACAATTAATTAAAAACAAGTGATCTAATTAACCTTAACTACTAAATAACCCCAGACAAGCGCTAAAGGTTTAATCTAGTAGCGTATTAAACTCGATGAGATCGATGAAGCAAAACAACACAAGCACACGCGGTTGCATTTAATTTTGTTAAAAGTTTTCCTCCTAAGATCTAATAAAACAAAGCAGTTCATTAAATCTTGGTTGCTTCACAAATTAGAGGGATCGAACAATTACGGATTCGATATCTAATTTAGCATTAGATTGTCATGAATAATAAACTAGTATGCATCATAGTCATTAAACAAGATAATCATAAAAATATGCATAAGAAAATATTCGATACTTAAAGCACAAATCAAAAATATAAACACAAATTAGATCTCACAAGTTTTTATTCATTCCGAGGCTTCCGTTTCCTTCGACCAACAAGACTTTTAGCTCCGCATGTTCAAAAAACTTCAAAAGAATATTGGAGAAGAGAAAGAAGAGTTGTGGGTTGTTTCTCCCCTTTTTCTCTTGATCTCTACCCCTTTTATACACTCTAAATAAGTGTTTGAAGATCACAATATCTTCCCAAAAATCCTCTAAGAGTTACAACAACCCAACAATAAAATAAAATCTTTGAATAAGTTGGGAAATGGTTATATCAACTCCACTTTTTGTGCACAGCATAGTTGTCTCAACTTCAAGCATGATTTGGTCCATGATGTAGCCAGAATCTCGGGAAAATCAAAACAGAAAAATTTAGCCTCTATCACTTAGCTTTCCGAATCAATTTGGATTAGCTCAATTGGACTTCGGATGAGCAAGTTATGACCATTTTTCTACAAGGTGTCAGAACTGTCCAGAATTGATAATTAGCTCCATTTTGCTTTTAGTGACTCCAATTGTATCCTAGATCAAAATATAAAAATAATGAGTATCTTTAGACATTAAATGAGCATAAAGGAGTATACATTAAGGAATAAAAATATGATATTTTATGTTCTCATCAAATACCCCCACACTTAACCTTTGCTCGTCCTCGGGCAAAACTCTAATTTATTTTTCCAAAAAGAAATCAAGGTTGCAATGTCATAAATAAATAATAACCAAGTTCTTCAAAACTCATAACATATCATGAACATATATTCTTAAACAACTTCTAATTACTTATTAGGTATTTTTACTTGAAAAATGGAGTAAACTAAATAGGTAGACCCTCACGGGAATAAACACTAAACTCTCATGTGTTTGAAGGTATATATTTCTCTCGAATTCATTCCAAAAGAAATGCTCTACCATAAGCTTATATATTTTCTCATTCTCCACCACTGGGATCACATGCATAACATAAATCATAAGGACTTTTCATGGGTTGTAACATGGCTTAGGATTAAGGTGGGATATATTTAGGAATGTAGCTCAAAAGCCATCAAAACTTGTGGAGCAAAAATGAATCAACTCAATCTCAATATAAAACATGTAAAATCAATCACTCCATTTTGCAGCGTCTTCAATTTGGCTTTTAAAGCATTTAAACAATGCAAAATCAATCACTCCATTTCTTTTTCTTTTTTTCTTTCTTTTTTTTTTTTTTTTTACTTTTTTTTTTTTAACAATAATGGAACTTAGGAAATTTGAGGATAAAAATATGTTCCATTTTGTTGGTTATAACCAAACCACAAATTTAGATACCCCCACAATTATTTTTTCGTACACCCATACATATTATAATGATCAACAATGCTCTACTAGCTTTGCGACTTGGGTAAAGGTATAAATATTATTGGTTGAAAGCTTGTAATGTGGGTATACCAAGAAAAAGGTAATAAAGCTCAAAGGGGTTCAACAAAAAGAAAATTAATTACAAGGTGGGCTATTTGGCTTATGTAACGCATAACAAAGATGGCCTTAATCATGTTCATGCATGCATGTGTCAATGTGACCTCGAAGAGAATCAAAGCAAGTTCTAGAGAAACAAATCAGTGGAAGAATATCTCTCATGAAAGAATAATGAGACTGATGTGTCAGTCTAAAGGCTCAAATCCTCACTGGCTTTTGTCTACCAATTTAGATACTACCATTTTCAATAAAAAATAACTAGACTAATTAATTCTAAGTTGAAAAAAAATTTATTTATTCAATCATGTTATGAATTTTTCAAATCTAGTTGAATCTTACTCATGACATACATAACCAAAAACCATTGAAAACCAAAAACCAAAATTCTTTTATTAAAAAAAATTATTATTATTATTATTTTATTTTTTAGAAAAATAGCGAACTAAGAATGCTTAAAATAAAGTAAATCCCCTCCCCCACACTTAAAACAGACATTGTCCCCAATGTATGGTTAAATGCAAAGAAAAGACAAAATAACCAAAAAAAATAAAATGCGAGAATAAAAAAAAAAACTTCTCTTGGGTTGCCTCCCAAGCAGCGCCTTTGTTTAATATTGTCGTTGGCTCGACTCTATGCACACTTGATATAACTAGGCAGGGATTTCAAGTCGAGAATACAGCCCTGCAAAACAGAAGGTAAAGGTCTTTTGTTATAAATTGGAATGTATGGAATGTTACCTGACTGTTGTCTTTTTGGAAGATCGTTCAACACTGCAACAGTTTTATGTAAGTTAGTACTCAAAGCTAACTCATGTTCTTTCTCAAAATTCTCACTGATGGCAACTTTTACTCCATTTTTTCCATCAAGTTTAAAAACTTCTTTTCCATTAGGTACTACATCGTCGTTAGGAATGTTCGTGTCTGCAATGATATTTTTCTCTTCTTCTTCTTTTGACGATGCACATGCTTCTTTTTCTGGAATTTCAACTTCTTTACAACTTCTCAAAATGATTGAACTTACAGTTTCTTTTGGATTTACTATCATTTCAGATGGTAAGTTCTCCAAGCTTTGTGCCTCTAGCTTATTAATTGCAGTTGTCATTTGACTCATTTGATTGTTCAAACTTTCGATACTAGCCCTCGTCTCCTGTTGAAATTATAAATTATTAATGGCAATAGACTTAACAATATCTTCTAAAGATATACCAGAATTAGAAGTTTGGCTTTGTTGTAGGTATTGCTGCTTGTATTGCTGGTAACTTGGATAATTTTGAGTTGCTGGTTGATTTAATTCTGGACTCCCATAGGTGAGATTGGAATGATCTCTCCATCCTATGTTGTATGTGTCTGAATAGGAATTATACTTCATTTCTGGTAGTCCAGGAAAACCACATTCCGTATTCACTTCTTCATTGGACTCCTCTTGGAGAGTTGGACACATATCGGTTGGATGCCCTGATACTAGACAAATCCTACAAGCCTTTGTTGTTTTCATGTTACCTACAACCATCTGACGAACAAGAGAAGTTAAACAAGAAATTTGTTGTTCTAAGGAAGAAACATTTACCTCATCCGCATGCCTAGATGGAAGATCTAGCCAAGTGCCAAATATTTGAGAATTGGCCGCCATTTCCTGTTACCGAATTTTTTTTTTTAATAGGCAAAAAATTATTTGATCACAAGAACGAAATAAAGATCACAAAAAGCAAAAAAATTAACTAAAATTACTCCCCGACAACGGCGCCAAAATTTGGCGTGCTGTCGTAGGCACCCAAAAATAAAACCTTTACTCTTGAAATAATATGTAGTAGTGAGAGTAAGGATCGTTCCCACGAAGAGTAATTAGTTTGATCTTTATGCTATATGAAATAAGATGGGGGGAGAGTTTTGGATCAAAGCAAATTAAAAAGTGCTAAAAACAATTAAAGTATTAAAATAATCAAAGAAATAAATGTTGGTCTCAGTCAACATCCACCATTGGAATCTTAAAACTGATCATCGATGCAAGTATATATTAATTCATACTTTGAATATTCATCGTTAGAATTATTTTTCTATCTCCTTCAGCCACAATTAATTAAAAACAAGCGATCTAATTAACATTAACTACTAAATAACCCCAGACAAGCGCTAAAGGTTTAATCTAGTAGCGTATTAAACTCGATGAGATCGATGAAGCAAAACAACACAAGCACACGCGGTTGCATTTAATTTTGTCAAAAGTTTTCCTCCTAAGATCTAATAAAACAAAGCAGTTCATTAAATCTTGGTTGCTTCACAAATTAGAGGGATCGAACAATTACGGATTCGATATCTAATTTAGCATTAGATTGTCATGAATAATAAACTAGTATGCATCCTAGTCATTAAACAAGATAATCATAAAAATATGCCTAAGAAAACATTCGATACTTAAAGCACAAATTAAAAATATAAACACAAATTAGATCTCACAAGTTTTTATTCATTCCGAGGCTTCTGTTTCCTTCGACCAACAAGACTTTTAGCTCCGCATGTTCAAAAAACTTCAAAAGAATATTGGAGAAGAGAAAGAAGAGTTGTGGGTTGTTTCCCCCCTTTTTCTCTTGATCTCTACCCCTTTTATACACTCTAAATAAGTGTTTGAAGATCACAATATCTTCCCAAAAATCCTCTAAGAGTTACAACAACCCAACAATAAAATAAAATCTTTGAATAAGTTGGGAAATGGTTATATCAACTCCACTTTTTGTGCACAGCATAGTTGTCTCAACTTTAAGCGTGATTTGGTCCATGATGTAGCCAGAATCTCGAGAAAATCAAAACAACAAAATTGTGCCTCTATTACTTAGCTTTCCGAATCAATTTGGATTAGCTCAATTGGACTTCGGATGAGCAAGTTATGACCATTTTTCTACAAGGTGTCAGAACTGTCCAGAATTGATAATTAGCTCCATTTTGCTTTTAGTGACTCCAATTGTATCCTAGATCAAAATATAAAAATAATGAGTATCTTTAGACATTAAATGAGCATAAAGGAGTATACATTAAGGAATAAAAATATGATATTTTATGTTCTCATCATATAGTGTGATGGAGGTGGTCCCGAATATCACTTTCACTCAATATGATATGCTGCTAAAGCATAACAGGCATGACAGACCCCTCTATTACACCGGGTACGTCGGTTTCATGGAGGTCGACCGGATTCACATAGATCTGGGATCATCATTCAGCATCATTCCTCATAGTCTGAGGATTCCTACCAGCGAATTGGCTTACACCACCACTACAATCGTGGGTTTCAACGCTAGGAAAAGTAAGCCATTGGGGAAAATTTGCCTGAGGATCCAGATTGGCGACCTCAGATCAGTGGCTACATGTTACGTCATTGATTCAGAGGTGTCCTACAATATTCTGCTGGGTAGACCTTGGATCCACGACCACAGCATCGTTCCTTCGACTCTACATTAATGCTTTAAATATGTAGATATCCAAGGAACAGTACAAACGGAGTTCGCTGACCTGAACCCATTTAAAAGAGTAGAATCCTACTACTCTGATGCCATGTTGTACTCTCAAGACTACATGAAAGAGGTGTCAGGCGAAGCAGAGAAGGAATCCCACCGGGAGCCAGAAGAACCTTCTACCGAGCAACCTCTGTCAATCAAGGTGAAAGGGTGAACTACTCGTCCATAAGCCATAGAGCCTGTGGCACCTGAACAAAACCAGGTCAGGAAAAGAAGGTAACCCTCTAGTGATCACTTTGAACCAGAAGCCTCCACCCTTGGTCATCAACCTTCGGCGCAACAAGCAGCCGATTGATGTAAATGCAACCAGGAACGCAGTTTCAGATGGTAATAAAGATCCTCTTTTCCAGTATATTGATGCTCAAATTCCAAATCAGGAACCCTCTCCCCATGACGATATAGAACCTATAACACAAAAATTCTTGGAAGCTATAGATTTCTATCATCCGTATGTATGGGAAGTAGCGTCATCATCCAATATCATCATGACATATGGACCATACGAGGATTTTATCTTTATTGTTCCGCCTGTCTTCAACGGTCAGCGTTCAATAATCTTCGGCCGCATGCGCAATGAACCGACTGTACAAGAAGATTCTTTCGATGACGATGCTGGTAAAACGCAAGTTCACAGATACAGCCCATAAGCTTTGAAGATCATGCAAAGTATGGGTTATGACTTGAAGTTGGAACCAGGTCTCAACTACGGGAAAGGCAGACGAATGCCGCTGTACGGCGATCCCTACTGTCAACGAACTCGTTTGGGGTTAGGGTATACCACCTCCTTGGCAACTTCTGAGTCAAACGAGGATATCTTTTACTCTGTTCAAAATGGCTCGTCGCCCTCTGACTCATCTCATGCTCTCGAACGAACATTATCAGTAAATACGGTAGTGACAGATTCCTTCGAAGCAGACGAACAAGAATCTGAACTGTTTGAGAATGACGCTTGGGCTCAACAAATGGATACACAATGGAAATTCCGCTTCAAGCAGAGAGAACCTCCCACTGAAGATAAAGTTATCCAAATTGACGTTGGGGATGAACTTTCACCAAAGCCGATATTTATCAGTAACAATCTTTCCGAAGAAGAAAGGGAAGAAGTTATCCAGCTGATAAAAGAATATATCGATGTCTTTGCGTAGAATTATGAGGATATGCCAGGTCTTGATCCAAAGGTGGCTACTCATAAACTCAATATTTTGCCCAATTCGAAGCCTGTGAAGCAGCACCAACGTCGGTTCCGCCCGGATATGATGGACGCCATTGAAGCTGAAATCAAGAAGTTGATAGCCTGCGGTTTCATCCGGAAAGAACAATATCCCGACTGGGTCGCCAATGTTGTCTCGGTCATGAAGAAAAATAGGAAAGTACGTGTCTGCATCGATTACCGAGATCTGAATGCAGCCTACCCTAAAGATGAGTTTTCTCTTCCCATCACAGACGTCATGATTGATAATACATGCAGTTTTGAACGTATGTCTTTCATGGACGGATTTTCAGGATACAATTAAATCAAGATGCATACTGAAGACGAGAAGCATACTGCCTTCCGGATACCATTGGGGGTATATTGTTATACGGTCATGCCCTTCGGATTAAAGAATGCCGGGGCTACGTACCAACGGGCTATGGGTAACATATTCCATGAGCATTTACGCAAAATAGTAGAATGTTACGTAGACGATGTAGCTGTCAAAAGCCGCCTCAAGGATAATCACATCCAAGACTTGAAGACCGTATTTGAGTTGATGCGCCAACATCAACTCAAAATGAATCATACAAAGTCCTTTCTGGGTGTATCCAGTAGCAAATTCCTAGGATTTATCATTACCACCGAAGGCATTCAAGTGGACCCTGATAAAGTCAAGGCCATCTTAGAAATGCGACCGCCCCGTAATCTGAGAGAACTCAGGGGATTTTAAGGTCGTCTGGCTTATATCCAGAGATTTATATCCAACCTCTCTGGGAGATGTCAGCCTTTTTCTCGTATCATGAAGAAAGGTATATCCTTCGTATGGGACGAAGCCTGTCAGCAAGCGTTTAATGATATCAAATGCTACCTCACTAATCCGCCAGTTTTGGTGCCTCCCGTCATAGGAAGACCATTCTTGATATACGTTCGAGCGATGGATCATTCTCTGGGAGCTCTTTTCGCACAGAAGAACGATATGGGTCATGAACAGGCTATCTATTATCTAAGCAAGATGATGGTCGGAGCTGAATACCGATATAGTCTAGTGGAAAAGGAATGCTTGGCTCTGATGTTCGCTATTCAGAAAATGCGACACTATGTCACAGGCCAGACTATTCATATCATCTCCAGGATCAATCCTCTTCGGGTACTGATGAACAAGCCAAGTGTTCTTAATTCCCGACTCGTGACTTGGGCGATGTTATTAACACCATATGACATGGTATACGTCCCTCAGAAGTCCATCAAAGGCCAAGCATTGGCTGATTTCCTAGCTGCTCATCCGATCCCAGAGGCCTCCAAACTATACGAGGATATTCTCGACGAAGTTGCAGAGTATAATTTCATAATGAAAAATGATGCATGGCAACTATTCTTCGATGGTGCCTCCAGGATTGGTCCCAGGGGAAACGTGGTTTCAGGAGTAGGAATTATCCTGGTTACTCCTGATAAACTCATCATCTATCGAGCATATTCTCTTAGCGAGCCCTGTTCCAATAATATGGCAGAGTATAACGCTCTACTAATCGGGCTCCAAGTCGCTAAAGAATTGGGCGTCGAATCTCTGAAAGCTTTCGGAGATTCTTTGCTGATCGTCAATCAAGTCAGAGGAATATATGAAGTCCGAAATCCAGACCTCATCCCCTATCATCGAGCAACAGTCGAGATAGCTATGACATTCAAAGGGTTCTTCCTGGAACATGTGCCTCGATCTCAGAATCTGGAAGCTGATGCCCTAGCCAGTCTAGCTGCAGATTTAGCTACTCCTATAAGAAGGCAGAATTCGGTTATCCTTCTTAACAGAGATTTATTCTGTGTGAAAAACAACTTTCACATAGAACGCAGCTACGCTGTGAACACCGATCCTCCCAAGAGAGACTGGACAAGTCCCTTTATAGATTTCGTGGCATACAGAATCTTGCCGGAGGACCCTAAAGAAGCAGTATCCGTCAAAAGATGATTATTACGCTTCTATTTTGATGCGTCTTCACAGTGTCTATATCGCCGGACCTACGATGGACTGCTATTGAGATGTCTCTTCGATGACGAGGGACAGTGGGTTATCCGTGAAGCCCACGACGGCATATGCGGAGCGCATCAACCCGGTCCTAAGCTACAGGATCGTATCAGGAGAATGGGTTATTACTGGCCTACTATGATCACAGATGCAATAAGGTATGCAAAATAATGCAAAGCCTGCCAGGTTCATACAGACTTTATACATCAACCTTCTGAACATCTACATCCTACGGTTGCATCCTGGCCTTTCGAAGCATGGGGTATGGATATCATTGGTCCTATTCACCCGTCTTCTTCCAGAGGTCACCGGTTCATACTAGCCATCACGGATTATTTCTCCAAATGGGCAGAGGCGATCCCTCTTGCTGAGGTGAAGGCATCTAATGTGATCAGCTTCATCAAGCATCATGTCATTTATCGTTTTGGGATACCCCAGAGGATAATTCATGACAATGGGCCTCAATTTATCAGCCAAGCATTTTATCAATTTTGTGATAAAAATTGGATACAAAATGTGGCCTCTACGGTATATAATCCTCCTGCTAATGGTTTGGCAGAAGCTTTCAACAAAACCATTATCAAGCTCTTGAAAAAGTTTGTCTCTTCGAACAAGAGGGATTGGAATGAGAAGCTAGGAGAATGTCTCTGGGCATAATGCACAACGGTACGAG
Organism: Iris macrosiphon; assembly: GCA_036927795.1. Classification (NCBI taxonomy): domain Eukaryota; kingdom Viridiplantae; phylum Streptophyta; class Magnoliopsida; order Asparagales; family Iridaceae; genus Iris; species Iris macrosiphon. Next base: position 14,136,607 of record JAYESA010000016.1, on the reverse strand, counting down.
CACCGACAGGTTGTACCCCATTCTTATTGGTTTATGGGAGCGAAGCAGTCCTCCCCATCGAAGTCCAAATTACGTCACTCTGGATAGCAGTGGCTAATGAGTTGACTCAAGAAAAGAATGACCTGTTAAGGCTTCAAGAGCTTGAAGGATTAGACGAGAAATGCCTTCAGGCTCAACAGCGCATCGCGTTCTACCAGGCACGCATTTCTAGATCTTTTAATCAAAAAGTAAAGAAAAGAGTATTCAAAGTTGGCGAGCTAGTTTTAGCTGTGAGAAGGCCGATGATTCTTACTCACAGGAGCAAGGGTAAATTCCAACCCAAATGGAAAGGCCCTTATGTGATCGAGACGACGTTCTCAAATGGCGCTTACAGGTTAGCCAAGCCTAACGGAGACTTGTTGATGATTCCTATCAATGGCAAATTCCTGAAAAGGTACTACGCTTAACCTCCTTTGCTCAAATGGAGTATGGTGAAGATCTCATTCTGACAAAACTACTTCCAAAACGAAACTAGTTGGATCGTATTCTATCATGTCCATATAACCTCTGAATAGATATATTTAACTAATTTGTAACTTCAAGACCTATCACGTCCATATTACCTCTGATAGTATTTTGTGTACAAATTTTAGCTGAAGCATATTCTATCATATCCATATAACCTCTGAATAGATATGTCCTGCTGAAACTTACCGAGAGTATATCACGTCCATATTGTAATACCCCGTTCCGCTCAAGCGGACTGCCGTCTCAAACGACAAATAGTGCAGCTGTCCTGACCCGCCTTGCCTCAAATGAGAAGCAAAGGATATCCAGACTTGTCCCTACAGGAATCTGGCTTAGACTTTCAGAGGCTCGCTTGACGTATCGCTCTACCGAGGCGAATCATCGCTAAGGTGGGTGGCTACGGTGAACTTGTCTTTGCTTAGCCAGCACACATAAAATCTGGGATATTCATGCTAGTCGCTAGGTGAATCACCCCCTGTATGCTAATGAATCCAACGCACCTAGCTAAGGGAATAATCCTAACTCATATTGCTTATGCTAGAACATAGAAATTGAAATACTGCTTATATTCAGACCCTCGTATGCTAAGTCCCTAACAGTTTCATCTCTCAGCTTACCTTCGGGTCCGAGCAAACGTGCCTGCTTATGTTCCTTAGAAATGCATGCTTGGCTGCTTGTATATTGCCATGTTTTCATCCAAACCCCGGGAGACTACTACGTAGTCGTTCCATTCCTGAATGAACCTGCAAGTATCCAGGACCGTTAGGTCACCAAGGCAATTCCCGAACCAGGGAATCTGCACCCTGAATGAATGAATCCCTGAATCACAGCTCGAGGAGCAAACTACTGAATCCTATCTCAACAAGTTCTATATATATATTCTGTTTTGAACTCGTTCCATACCGGACATGTTCTTATATATATATATTTTTTGCCTCGAACTTATTTCTGTACTTGACCGAGACTCTGACCGGCATATCGTGGACAACTTGTAAAAAGGGTGATCTTCGGATCTCGTTCCGCGGGCGGTCGCCGGGGCACTGGGGCCGACCCGGTCTAGACGAAACTTCTGGTAGTCGTCTGTATCGGCGGGATAAGTGCAAGGCCTATCGTGTTTATTGCTTGCACTTCATCCTCGACCTTGAGACTACAAACGGTAGTCGTCTGTATCGACGGGATAAGTTCAAGGCCCATCGTTTCTATTGCTTGCACTTCATCCTCGACCTTGAGACTACAAAACTGGTCCTTTATGGCTATGCCAGCGACAACTGTTCATATAGATAAGTCATTCTCGCTTAGCGGCTATCCGCGTGCGAGTTACTGTATCGCATCGACTGAACACCTGAACGATCATGTTAAAATAACCCTCGTGTTTGCATATGCTATGCCTTCTGAATGTTATACTTGCCCGTGCTTGAATTAACAATGTTTGCCTCAATGTTTTGCCTTGGACAGGGAAGGAGATGGTAAGTTGGTAAGTCTTGCCGTGTTTCCTCTTATGTTGCAAGGCACATCGCCATACGAGTTAGGCTATTCAATATTTGTATGAAACTGATCCTAAGACAATTAGAAAGACAACTTAATAGTTGGTGCACGGAACTTATATTACATGTTTGGATTTGTCGAGCGGGCGAGTAGCTTCCCCACCAGTGCATTCAATGTACTGATAATCCACCAGTTTGTGTGCAGGGTGTGGGAGAACCTCGTTCGGTGCGGATGCCTCCAACGTGCGTGCTAAGGCCAGGAGTTCCCTCCGAAGCCTTGCAATGGTGCGTCCGGGACTGAAGCACATATACAAGACATAATGTTGGAACATAGCCCGAACATAGCCTGAACATCGCCTGTACAATCATTCCACAATTGTAGCCACTTGGCACATTTTTACTATTTCAGAGAGAGAGGCTTGGGCGACTTGTAATCTCGGCTATACGCCGCCTGTAACACATGTTTATATCAATAAGAGTTTGCTTCACTTCAACTTGTCTTCCAATGCTTCCGCTGTATTTGTCAACTCAGAGAACTTGTTACCGAATCGCTATGTGTTCATGACTCCGCTGCACTCGGATAATCTGTGCGACTCTGTGGCTTAGAACTCTTACCGCCAGCCAATGAATCACGGCCTTGCACGGGCGCGGTTCACGCTCGTGTGGCATCACGCCCGGATGGGTTAAGCGATCGTTCCGCGGGAGCGCTGGCGAGGGTGATTCCCGCCTAGCGGGAATGGCCGATTTGCCTGCGGGAGATCGGGGCATGACATATTGGTATCAAAGCCTAGGTTCTACGCCTTTGGACTTCGATTCGATATCTCTGTTTCGAAAGATCCTTCGTGGGTTATGCGCACGCTCTCTCTCAATGCCTCGATGGGATATTCTAACAATAAGTCTAAATACTTTCAAAATACGTTTTGAATGATATGATATGCTTGCTTGTATGCTGCTGTGCTGCGAGTGGCTTTTGTGCCAACTTGTGCGAACCCTTGAGAGTATCGCTAGTAGCTTGTCCGATTTTACTAACTCTAAGTTTGGTTGAATGCATCTATTCGAGGGACGTCTTGAACTAGTGCACCATCCAAGACTTAAGAAAAGGTGAACTCGAGTGCTAAGACTTCGCTATCACTAAGCTGGTTGACGTGTTCACGCTAGAAGTGTACTTCGAAAGTGCGCATGATCCAGTCTAAGCGATATGCTGATTTCGACGCTTGTGCAAGTGAATATCCAAATGAACAAGTACAACGGCTTATCTAGGATTGCCTCAACCCTAGATTACTGCTTGTCCTCAGTAAGTCTCGAGGACGAGACTTTTTCTGAGTTGGGTAGGATGTAACACCCCGTTCCGCTCAAGCGGACTGCCGTCTCAAACGACAAATAGTGTAGCTGTCCCGACCCTCCTTGCCTCAAATGAGAAGCAAAGGATATCCAGACTTGTCCCTACAGAAATCCGGCTTGGACTTTCAGAGGCTCGCTTGACGTATCGCTCTACCGAGGCGAATCATCGCTAAGGTGGTTGGCTATGGTGAACTTGTCTTTGCTTAGCCATCACACATAAAATCTGGGATATTCATGCTAGTCGCTAGGTAAATCACCCCCTGCATGCTAATGAATCCAACGCACCTAGCTAAGGGAATAATCCCAACTCATATTGCTTATGCTAGAACATGGAAATTTAAATACTGCTTATATTCAGACCCTCGTATGCTAAGTCCCTAACGGTTTCATCTCTCGGCTTACCTTCGGGTCCGAGCAAACGTGCCTGCTTATGTTCCTTAGAAACGCATGCTTGTCTGCTTGTATATTGCCATATTTTCATCCAAACCCCGAAAGACTACTACGTAGTCGTTCCGTGCCTGAATAAACCTGCAAGTATCCGGGACCGTTAGGTCACCAAGGCAATTCCCGAACCAGGGAATCTGCACCCTGAATGAATGAATCCCTGAATCACAGCTCGAGGAGCAAACTACTGAATCCTGTCTCAACAAGTTCTATATATATATTCTGTTTCGAATTCGTTCCATACCGGACCTGTTCTTATATATATATTTTTTGCCTCGAACTTGTTTCTGTACTTGACCGAGACTCTGACCGGCATGTCGCAGACAACTTGTAAAAAGGGTGATCTTCGGATCTCGTTCCGCGGGCGGTCGCCGGGGCACTGGGGCCGACCCGGTCTAGACGAAACTTCTGGTAGTCGTCTGTATCGACGGGATAAGTGCAAGGCCCATCGTGTTTATTGCTTGTACTTCATCCTCGACCTTGAGACTACAAACGGTAGTCGTCTGTATCGGCAGGATAAGTGCAAGGCCTATCGTTTCTATTGCTTGCACTTCATCCTGGACCTTGAGACTACAAAACTAGTCCTTTATGGCTATGCCAGCGACAACTGTTCATATAGATAAGTCATCCTCGCTTAGCGGCTATCCGCGTGCGAGTTACTACATCACATCTACTGAACACCTGAACGATCATGTTAAAACGACCCTCAATGTTTGCATATGCTATGCCTTCTGAATGTTATACTTGCCCGTTCTTGAATTAACAATGTTTACCTCAATGTTTTGCCTTGGACAGGGAAGGAGATGGTAAGTTGGTAAGTCTCGCCGTGTTTCCTCTCATGTTGCACGGCGCACCGCCATACGATTTAGGCTATTCAATATTTGCATGAAATTGATCCTTGGACAATTAGAAAGACAACTTAATAGTTGGTGCACGGAACTTATATTACGTGTTTGGATTTGTCGAGCGGGCAAGTAGCTTCCCCACCAGTGCATTCAATGTACTGATAATCTACCAGTTTGTGTGCAAGGTGCGGGAGAACCTCGTTCGGTGCAGATGCCTCCAACGTGCGTGCTAAGGCCAAGAGTTCCCTCTGAAGCCTTGCAACGGTGCGTCCGGGACTGAAGCACATATACAAGACATAATGTTGGAACATAGCCCGAACATAGCCTGAACATCGCCTGTACAATCATTCCACAATTGTAGCCACTTGGCACATTTTTACTGTTTCAGAGAGAGAGGCTTGAGCGACTTGTAATCTCGGCTATACGTCGCCTGTAACACATGTTTATATCAATAAGAGTTTGCTTCACTTCAACTTGTTTCTAATGCTTTCGTTGTATTTGTCAACTCAGAGAACTTGTTACCGAATCGCTATGCGTTCATGACTCCGCTGCATTCGGACAATCTGTACGACTCTGTGGCTTAGAACTCTTACCGCCAGCCAATGAATCACAGCCTTGTGCGGGCGCGGTTCATGCTCGTGCGGCATCACGCCCGGATGGGTTAAGCGATCGTTCCGCGGGAGCGCTTGCGAGGGTGATTCCCGCCTAGCGGGAACGGCCGATTTGCCTGCGGGAGATTGGGGCGTGACACATATTACCTCTGATATCACTTTTACCCAAACCTGTCATTTATATTCCAAAATGATGGGTCCACAAAGTCAGATAAAAGCATCTTTATTATTCCTAAAAAGAGCAAAAGTACATTGAAAAGCAAAAAGGTACATCATTTGGGGGGAACGGTTAGGCCGCGAATCTGCCGTGCCAGAGCTGCCATTCTCTCATCCCTGGAGTTCAAGACGTCGGCGCGAGCCCATTCCAACCTTGCCGCCTCATTGTTCAAATCAGCTAGCTCGGACCGAGCATGTGCAAAACCTGCGTGGATGACACCCACATGCGTCAGGTTCTGCTGAGCAGTCTCCATTCGATTCTTCAGCACATCTTGAGAGGCCGACAAAGAGACAGCCTCCTCCTCCGCTTGAGCGAGTTCATCTCTCAATCTGCGGACCCTTACTGTCACTTCCTCGTATTCGACTTCGCACTGAGTCAGCTGAGGAATGACATACTCCAGTTCGGCACGATCATGATCCATCTCCTGCTGCTGTTCCTGGATGGATTTGTCCAGAGCGTCCATTTGCCCAGCAAGCTCTGCAGTGAGGGAGTCATACCTAGCTTGAACGAGACCGTCGATGCTGCCTCGAGATAGCTGCGAATATTCGTTAATGGGTCCCTCCAAACCATTAATTATCTGCTCTAGTGTGTCAGCTACCCCAGTGTCGTTGAATTCTCTGATCGGCACTATCGCAAACTGAGAGGACCTCTTCAGCGCCTCGAAGCCTAGATTCTTCTCTAATACCATTGATATCAACATTTTCATAGTGGTATAGAAGATACTAGTGTACTGCTCAGTCAGCATAGCTAGACCCGAATGGACGCTGGGAGTGGCTGTAATATCGTTTAACCTCTCTCCAGGAACGACAGCGGACGATATTGCCATAGCCGTTGCCTCAACAGATGGTGCGACAAAAGAAGATGCGCCAACAATAGACGAAACGACCGGCGTACTCAAAGGAGGTATTGTCGTAACGACAGGTTCATCCTCCTCTCGAGCTAGCGGAGCTGTTTCAGGCGAGCCAGCACCCAAAAATGCTTCCTCTTCGAAGTCGGGCACCTCCATGCCATCGCCAGGAGCCGAGATAGAGCCAAAAGGTGCGTCAACACTACCCTCCCCGTAGATGTCTTCCCCTGAAAAGAAGACAAAAGAAAGTTAATATCAAAATGAAGTTAATTTTTTTAAAAAGAGGCGTAAGACAATATTTACCCATGGCCGATGGCGTATATGTCGCGTCTGCAGCCAGTACAGCTAAATCATTTCTTAATGATGCTAGGCAAGCTGTCATACCTGGAGAAGGGGGTGTGCTGACTGACATCGACAGGTATTCTTCCGAGTCTTCACCCAGATCCACTCGAGGTTCGTCAGCTGAAATCTCGCTGGGTGCACCTACAGACATGGTAGGGGTTTCTTCCGTTGCCGGTCTGGATAAAGATATCCTTATTTGTCTCGGCCTGGTAGGCGATCTCGTACCACTACCTGAAGCGGTAGCAGCGACAACAGCCTTAAGCAGGAATTCTCCGGCACTGCCAGCCGGAACTGTGGAGGTTCCCTCTCTAAATGGCGAGGAGCCTCTAATCGGAGAATCATCCCCAATAGGGGAAAATGCAGGCTCACTTCTAGGAGCCTCATGGCCGGGAATCCTGAGAGGACGACTAGCCGTCTTCTTCTTTTTCTTGCGAAGGAAAGTCTCCTTCGGAGCAGGAGCCCTTCGCTTACCAGAGATCAACAGAGGCCCTGCAGACGGAGGTATTTTACCCCTCGGTACCGCCAATAGAGGCTCATCTGGATTGACGGAATCTTCACCCTCGTCAGAAGAGACCAAGGGGATTTCGACTCTTTCCGCAGACTTGGAAGAGGGCATCCTAAAACTTCTACGCATATCAAATCGCGATAGAAGGTGTTGGTTGCCACATAGAACTGGGCATACGAGTGGAGGATGCGCAGCTCCGTGGAGAGTGAAATGACGGGCACGGTAAAAATTGCTTCAGTGCAACCCATGATAAAGTATCACCATCCTTTCGCTCCATCAATGAGTCCACCCCTGGACCTGAAGCTGGTAACGGTATTACCCACATGCAACTGGTCATACCCAAACTGCCTGGCAAATTGACTAGGCAGGTAGGGCTCCAAGAAGCAATGGTCTTCACTTCTGTACAGTAAATGGGAAGGTCTAATGCAGACCAACCAATTAAAAGCTTCAGAAGAAAGAACGGTCTTCCCGTCGTCTATATCCTAAAGTCTAATCCCTTGTTGATTGAGATGTACAGAGGGGACAGTGCAGAAGAGCTTCCAGCTGTGACTGAAATTTAGTACCCGTCGACAGTCTAAAACTGTAGTCACATTCCAGGAGGAATTCTTGTAATTCAGCAAGAAATTACCCCCCTAACTACTGCCAGAGCCGGGAGACATTACCCTGGGGTTATGGAGAATTAACCATCCCATCAAATACAGGTATGGTAATTCTACCCTAGGAAAGCTATCACGCCGAGTTTTATCGGCAAGCAGCCCATCGGTAATGGCCCTCAGGCCAGCTTGTATGCGGCACACCATGGCAGGGAGCAAGTCCAGTCTTGCCCCAAATACCAGACGCACTGCAGGCCATTGCGTGTTGCCGTAAATGTGGTCCGCATATGCAATGCCGGGTACCACCAGTCGGCGCAACCATATAGAGAGGAAGCCAGCCAATTGAGCTTCCTTGGACAGAGGCATGCGGCAATGCCTCAAATAACTGTAGGCCTTAGTGCCTGCAGGATATTTCCCTATCCCTTCGTCGAGAATCTGGTATGGAGCCCCAGCGTCTTCCATAAGATCGTCGACTACCTGAGCACTAAGCTCGCTTAGAAAGCTCAGAGGCTGATCCTTGCTATCCAAGACTTTCTCCGGCTTAGCAGCCCTGGCCCGGTGAAAGAAGAGGTAGGACGCCCATTTATTTGTATAAGCCAAGTCTGAAGGCTCATTATAAAAGGCGGTGCAAGCAAGGTAGTGGCACATCAGCTCCTGGTACACAGCCACTACCCTAGGGTCTGAATCCCCCAACTCCCAGTTTGTGGGAACATACTCCTCATAAGGAGTATCCCCCATTGGCAGTCTTGAAATCTTTGCCATCTCGTGGAGGGCCAATCCCAACTCCCCCAGTGGAGTGGCGAAAGTCCTGGTGAGCGAGATATATCGCTCCATCAGAGCCAGAAATAGGCTAGGGTTGAGAGGTAACCCAACACTAGTAGCACTCACAGCTGCGTACAGACCAATGCTCTCCAGCACGGTCTGAAAATGCTTTAGGGCCCAGTCAGCTAAGCGAGCCCATAGAAGATTTGTAGGGGTGATCCACCCACTGGTCCGAGGATTCACCTTGGGGTATACTCCTCCATGCCCCATAAAATCATTACAGAAAGTCGGTAATTGGACCGGCTGGAGCAGTAAACTATCTTCACTCGGGACACTACCCGGGTACAGTCCCCTTAACGGCATCACAGAGCCGGAAAGGCGGCTGACAAATGACCCCTGGTCAGATCCTTTCTGATGAAATATCTTCCCCGGCCGGCCGTGAAGATCCGGAGTCAGCGTCCACGACATCCTCCTGGGATGTGTAGCATAAAAGAATGCCAAGATGGGATAGTCTCTCAGCATCTTGGGCAGATACATAACCAAGCCCCCGACAGGGAAAACCCAGAGTTCTTTCTTGGGCTTCGTCTGGGACTGCTTGTCAATCATGTCCCCAAAGAGAAAAGTCGGCTTTATATATTGGGCCCCGTCTATGTACGTCAGGGGCTCTCCGTTGATCATGTTCAACAGCGTTCGCTCGCCTTGAGACGATATCAGGATTCCCCTTCCTTCAGGATACTAGGGTCCAGACATAGGAAATGTCACGTGGGACAAATCCTCCAGGTAGTTGGAATGCAGCATCCCGACAGCAGAACCCATTACCTCGGCCAGCGGAGACACATGCAAGTTAACTGCAAAATACAAGAAAGACACGTCAGTTTCTATACTAGACATTACAATCCTGCATCATATGCCAAAAGTCTACAGTATGTGCTTTACGTCAAGACTGTAAAGACTTGATCTTTTACGCTGGAATCTTATTCCAAGGAGTAAAATTTAAGACTGGCAGTATATACAAAAAACCTGACAGTCTGTGCTTTTACGCCAGACTGCCAAAGCTTGAGTTATTACGCCGGAATTGTCATCCAGAAGCGTAAAACTCAAAGTTTATAGTTTACGCCAAGTTTCGACAGTCTATGCTTTTATGCCAGACTGCGAAAATATGGAGTTTTTATGCTGACACATTAGAAATGTGGGCATAAAAGATGAAACATCTCTGTGCATCATCTTCCTCGAGGAGGCTATCAGCACAGAAGATGACCTAGCGCGTTCACGTACAACGTGTGCGAAGAATTTTCGTCGTTCTTTTCGTCCCAAAAACTTTACCTTTAACTCCGGGTGCACAACTCGTTGGCAGGACACTTCGTTCAGAATGAAGCTCACCTTGCCCGACGGAAGTCGCTCTCGCTTGGGCAGAAGAGCGAGAAGAAGAGTCAACCTTCTTTTCCTTAGAGGAAGAGATCGGTTTCGGGGCCATTGCTGAAAACTCTGAATGCTCGGAGAGGAAACGAAGGAGAGAACTCGAAGAGTCGAAGGCTTTCTTTTGCAAAAGACAGATGAAAAGTTTTTCTCTGAAAGCCTGGAGGTATATATAGAGTTCAGATGGACTCCTCGAATCCCTAACCAAATCCTACATTAAATATTCGGTTATGATTGGGGACTACGTCAGCCTGTTACTTAGAGAAGGTGAACAGTCAGCGAATTCGAAAAGTTTTCGTGCAAAGCAGATTCATGGTTTTACGCTAAGGAGCTTTCTACGCTCGACAGCTACAGATCTACGATTTTACACTCACAGGCTATAAGTCTATGGTTTTACGCCCGGATACTTTAATGCTCGGTAGCTTTTACGCTCGAGAGGCTACAAACCTATGACTTCACACTCAGAAGCTACAAATCTATGATTTCACACTCGGTGGCTTTTACGCTCAAAGGCAACAAATCTACGACTTCACGCTCGGAAGATTTTCTTTTCAGAGGCTACAAATCTACAGTTTCTACGCCCGGATGCTCTCATGCTCAGCAGCTTTTACGCTCGAGAGGCTACAAACTTATGATTTTATGCTCATCTACATTACAGATCTATGACTTTTCGTATATCTGAGAATACGCAGGCCAGAGTATGCGTATATCTGAACAATTCTCAAGGCTGTCAATTGCAAGAGTTCACACAGAAGATACTCCTTCTTGACCTCAAAATATCCCAAGTACCCGAAGCATACAGGATTCAGCATTGAAAATAACTCTTCTTCTTGGGTCGATTGGAGGTTTATCCAGAATCCAGTCTGAATATTTCATCTACAGTTCAAGATGGCGACTCAGTTTGACGGCCGTTTCTCGCCCTATTCCAAGGGATATTCGAGAAATCATTCTTGAAGATGATAGTCTGAACAAAAATTCTGTTTATCAGAACATAAATTCTGTTTATCAGAAGTGACAGTTCAGAATTCTACGCAGCTCCCCATTTCTAACCGCAGGACAGTTCGAATACTCGACTTAAATGCTAAAGCGGCTTTCTGCGCATCCTTAGTTATGCATAAAAGATAGGATGGAACCTAGCACTCTTTCTCTCATAGTCGGCGTAAAGTTACCAGACGTGTCGAAGCTATACATATTAAGACTTCATCACAGCAAAGTATATGGCAAGATAATCATATGCACAGAAGAAGATGATGTTATTAAATCGTGATTACATATGAGGGAAATGCAGTCTACAAAGGATTTTTTTCTTCATTATCATGATTATATATGAGAGAAATCCCGTCTACAAAGGATTTCCTCATCGTCAACGAAAGGCCACCCCCAGAATCTGTTCTGCCAGGTTCTCGCATTGGGGGAGATCTTCCTCCGTCTTCTTCAGCAGTTAGTCGGTTTCCGCGACCGATTAACAAGAAAATAATTAATGGCGGGAGGATACAAAATTGGGCCTTCCTGAATTATTCAGAGCCCATCCTCCATACGCCATGACAGATTGAGTTGAGGTATTTCACCCAACTCAATACTCGAGGACAGAGCTAGTTTCTGCTCTGGTCTACGAAAGTATCAGAAAAAAATACAGCTTGCAAGCTGTGTGATCTAACATGACCCTTCCTCTCTCCTGGACGAACCGCCATACAAAGTTGCTGATTATCCCGAGCAAAAGAAGCTACGATATCCTTCCATGATCCATCGTTGCAGAGGATATTTGCTCAAAGATGCCTTCTTTTTTGGCTCCTTATATGCTGGAAGAACATGGTCTTCTTCTTCCTCAAGTCGACCCGACGAACTCCGGCGATCATCTCTGTGTGGTAAAGGAAATATGGGAAGAATAGGTTAACTCCTCGGCCTTTATATAGGCAAAAGAGAACGCACCGAATCCCAACAAATCCCTAGTAATCCACCAGAAAGTCAGCCTTGAAGAACGTGTCAGACTTGACCATTTCATGCTTCATTCAAAGCGTTTCAAATTACGAAAAATTTGAAAACTTTGAAGGGGGCCTTGTAGAAGCATGAAAAATACGCTGGATAGCTATACGCAGCATATTGGTGTTGGGCAGCGTAAAAAGATGACTTCAGAGCCATCAGCGTACAACAGAGCTTCTCCGCTAAGTACAACATAAAATATAAGCTCAAGAACTATCCGCGTAATACAGTATGTCCAGGCTACTTCAGCGTAAAAAGGGTGCTACATCGCCTTTATGGCATAAAACTCATCCGCTTTAATGCAGCATTGAAGTGTACAAGGAACGCTTCGTATTCCCCGAAATGAACATGTCAAATCATGCAGTGAACCTGATGTCTGACTCCTGACAAAGAGTACTGCACGACTACCCAGACGACGGCTATAATGATGCCGCGGCACAGCGACCCAGCCTGTCGTTTAGTGATATTTCCTTGGCGTAAACCGCTTTTACGCGTACAAGGGAATACGCTGCCTAGTTTTACACAGGCAGATGTGAGCTGTTTACGCTCCGCAGAAGACAAACAGGCTGCCACGTCAAAAGCTGCTCTTCGTACAGGGCTTGAGGCACGTCTCTGCATTTAATACGCAGAATAATGATAAATCTTCGAGATACGCCTCTGCATTTAATGCGCAGGATGGGGACAGATCTCTATATTTAATGTAAGAGATTTGATTATATCTCCGAAAGCCGTAATTTCGGCTAAAATGTCCACATCATCGCTTTTGCGCATTACGCCATCAAGCTATTCTCGGCTATGGGAGCACGCTGTACGCTATCTCCTTAGAATACGCCAACTCAGGCCACATTTGCAATGGTGCGTATTTAAGCTATTCGGTCCAGAATTCGCTCAAGTCTCTGTCAAGGAAGGATGATTAGCTAGCTTCTACGCCCACTCGGCTTCCACGCCCACTCGGCTTCTATGCCCACTCGGCTTCTATGCCTACTCGGCTTCTATGCCTACTCGGCTTCTACGCCTACTCTGCTTCTATGCCGGTTTGATAACTCTTTGGCTTCTACGCCATAGTGACAGTTATTGGCTTCTACGCCAACCTTTTCTACGTGAGGGATAACTACCCACGTGGCTTTTATGCCGTGATCTTCGCAGGAGTTATACACATTGTCTCTTAATTGGACACACATCACACGCTCATTCCAATGATCATGTAAAAGGGTGCTACACTTTCCACTACCAGGCTTCTACGCCGACTGAGTGGTCACTATCACTAAAACTCTATAAATAGAGACCTCTATCAACAAAGGTCCAAGATCGAGAAAAAGGGTCGAAAAATCCAAGGTCAAAGAACGGTCGAAAAACTGAAGGCCAAAGATTCCAAGTCAAGTAACTAAGAGTCAAAGAGTCTTTGAGAGAGAAGAATCCAGAGCTCAAGCAAAGAGTAGTGATCGACGACTTTGGCATCGAGCATCCACTCTCTTTTGCAACCTTCGAAGCTGCTTTCTGTCTTCTACGGCACTTCTTCATCATCGTGTGGTCCAAGGGATAAAGTGATCGACTGCAGATCAGACTCCTATAGCAATATTTACCTAGATTAAAAAATTGTACTTGACATCCTCGTATATGATTAATTGTACTTCTTGTTTGTGAACCTAAGAGCGGGTTTCGTATAAACCTTGTCTTATTTCTTTCGTTTATTATCAAACAAGCGGTAGCCGCTGAAGACAACAGTCGGAAGGCGCGTGACAATGGAATCATGATCTCTACCTCTGATAGAGGGAAGAGGTCATCCTCCAATAGCGACCATCCTCGTGGTTCCAAAGGAAAAGAAGCTCTGGCGATCAATACGTCCAGACAACATACTCCAGGGACTATGCAGATTAATTATGGGACTTCCAGGCCTAAAGAAGAATATTCTTTTGACGACGACGATATTTCGAGCATATTCGATTGTCTAGTCAAAAGCGGCAAGCTCACCCTCCCCGAGGTAAAGCGGCCTAATGAAGTCGTTAGTACCAATAACCCTAAGTACTGCATTTTCCATAGGTACATACATCATCCCATAAAGGCGTGTTATGTACTAAAGAGGAAAATCTATGAGTTGATCGACGCCAAGGCCATCATTCAGCGTAATAGCGAGAAGACGATCACCGCCAATATGATCTCTCACCAATTCAGCAATCTGCCCCCTCAAGAAGTCCCGGATGGTGTTGTACCTATTTCCCGGATGATGATGAACATTGTTAATCTCCCTCCGGCCAGGGGTCAAAATTATGACCTGGTACCCCTAACTACCCTGCGTGGTGAGATTATATGGGTTCATCCTGATCTAGTGTCAGAGATTGAGGAAGAGACACAATCTGCTAAGGCTAAGTTTAAAAAGAACTCAAGGCGTAAACCATGCCATATGGTTACAATATCCTCGACATCAGAAGAAGAGGCTTTGGCTACCGGAACCCGTTCAGGGAAAGACTACCTCAAGGACTATGGAGGAAATTGGGAAGAACTAACGGCAGACACTTCAGCTACCAAACTTCCAGAGCCTGAACCTGTCATACCAGAGACAGGTCCTTCTAGATCAACTTCGGCGGACAAGGGCAAGCAAAAAGAAGTATGTTTTGATAAACCTTTGAAGAATATTCAAAACAAAGGTTTGGAGAAACCATATAACTTCGACATCCTGGCCCACTTGGCTAATACACCAACCATATTGTCCATTTTTGTAAATCTCCTGATTTTCAAAAAATTTTAAATTGGAATTTTCTACAATTTTCTGTAATTTTCTGAGATTTTTCTGTAATTAAAATCAAGATATTTTATAATTAAATAATTTTAAATGTTTTTAAATAATATTAAAATATTATGGAAATAATATTTTCTAGTGTAAAATAAAAAACTAGACATAGGATAATTTTTCGGGAATTTATTGGACCCCGGAAGTATTTTTAAAGACCTAAAAATCAAGTTATAATTAAACCGATTTAAACCCTAATTAACCCGGTTCATTGAACCAAATTAAACCGAACCATACTGCTGAACCGACCCAACCCAACCCAACCTTAGCGGGTCGGATCCGGGTTCGACCCGACCCGCTTAAGACCCGACCCGGCCCGAAATCCTTTCACCTTCCCCCAGTCGCTCACCCGACGCCCCTTCAGCTCGCCGCCGGCTAACCCGCCGCCGCTCGGCCTCCCCGCTCGCGTAACCTCCGCCACCGCTTCCCCTTCGCCTCCGCGTAACGCCCGGCCATCCTCCTCCCCCTAACCCTATTTAAACCCGCTGCCCGCCTCGACTCCGCCGTCTCCCCCTCGCTCTGGCCGCTCTCCTCCACTCCCTCGATGTTCCCCTCCCGCAGAGCCCTCGCCGGAGCCCTAGACACGACGACCTTCCCGCAGCTCCACCCGGAACCCTAGCATCCAGCCTCTCCCCTCTTCCTCCTTCTCCCTCCGCCCGGCCACGCCTCCCCCGTTCTACCTCCTCCCCGCTCTACCTCCTCCTAGCCTCCCCGCCTGAGCCCAGCCCTTCCCGCATCACCCTGAAGCATCTCGCAGCTCCACCTCCGACCTCCCCTGGCCTTCTCCTCCTCCATCTTCCTCGCCGCCGAAAGCCCCTAAGCCGCCTCCCTCCCTCGAGCAGCGACCAGCCACGAGCCCCGCTGCCCAAGCCAGCCCCTGGCCGCCTCCGCCGTGTCTGCCTCCAGCAGCTCCCCTGCCTCGACCTAGCCTCAGTGAGCCCAGCACCTCCCCGACGAGCCCTCCAGCGAGTCTCCGGCGAACCAGAGCCCTAACCCTAGAGCAACAGCAAGGACACGGCCCGGACACGACTCAGCTCGTGTCGAGACGATGCGGACACGAGTAATTCAGATTTTACGGAGCCCTGTTCAGGTATCCCGTTCTCTCTCCTCGCTGCCCCATTTTTGTTTCTGTCAGTTGTGATGCGTAGGCTGTGTGACCCTCTCGATGCCCGTGCAACCTGCTCGGTGCATTCCGTCCTGTGGCGATCGCGAACCGCAATCCAAAAATAGGAAAATCAATGCCCTATTTCACCCGGAACTGAGTGCGCCCCGCCAAACGAGACGACTTGGTCACACGCGGTCTTTATCGATACGTGCGCGTCGTTGATACGGACATGCGGGATTTTGCAGAAGTTGATTTGGATGTGCGTGCACACCGGAATCAACGCGTATCCGCCGACAACGCCCCGTATCCGTTCTTTCTGGATCTCATTGTAACTTAGTGTATATACGTCGGATCGAAACAAAACTTGTGCCATCGAACTCGTAGCAATACGCTGGTCCTGTGACCCAAGTTTGGTTCGATTCTGAGAACGTTGACAAAATTGTGTGTCGTGGGCCCCACAGGCTCCACTTGACGGGCAATTTTATGATCGGCTCATCGGAATCCAATTCTGGAAGTTCCGTTGGGTTCGTATCATCGTTCCTGACTTGTTGACACTAAGTTTGAGAAATTTGGAGACCTTTAATCCTGACACATTTTTTGGTGCAAAGAGGCCCACATGTGGACCCCGCTTTGACTAGAAACTGTCATTTTTGCCCCTGTATCCAAATTGGACTCAAGGACAGGCGTTTCTAGCTAATTAATATTTTTTGGATCTGATGGGGATATTTATTTCAGCAACCGGAGTACTTCCTGCAGAATTTACGGAAGTCAGAGCTACAGTTGAAGCCGGAACCTCAGGCAAGTGTACCTTGCCAAATCCTGCAATTTTTGCTACTTATTCCCTTGACATATATACTTGTTGTATATGCTTAAACCTAGGACCGTATGACTTACTTAGCGTCCGATTAATAGTCGGGTGCCAACACCGTACGCGGAGTTGTGTAACGTCACCTAGAGATGGTTATCGTAACCCTTTGCATTCTCGTACTTGCTTTATCTAGTATGTTTTACCCAGGACACCTGACACTATTTATGATACAGAATTATCCTGAGTTATTCATGGTGATTCTGTATAGGATACAGTTTTCATGACTTATTCCTTTGCTTAGATATTATATGACTGGTTGCATTAGACTTGATCCTGCGTGACATGGACATGAGACGTTGTGGACATGAGACATATGATTACATTGGGTGGGGAGAGACACACAGGCTACAGGCTGATCATATATATATAAAACCCCTATTATTGCGGTGCTCAAGACTCTAAACCCGAGCTTGGCCCACTACGTGTTATTACTGCTACCGGCTCCCCGACACAGAGCTTGTAGTGGTTTCAGCCTGAGTTTTAGTGATGCTCTCAACTTGCATATCACTTAGTTAGTTATCTAGTTCACCCTATTATTTTATTTATTGCTACAGTGCATTTATTTTGGCTTGTATTATCTGTACCTTGCTATGTCCCCTGAGGACCTGGATCCGGATTATGTCCCCAGGATTAGCAGAGGAGATCCATTCTGAGGTTTACAGGACAGGTGCTTTAGCAGGAGCAGAAGCAGGTTCAGGAGCAGGCACTGGAGAAGAACCAGGAACCAAGGACTAGGTGATTGTCGTAGATTTTCCTGAGTATATGTTCTTCCATACTTAGTCAGTGTTGTTATTTACTTTCTTGTTTAATGAACAAATATATCAGACTTGATTATCGGGTTGTTCCCCGATTTATTTACTTGTGACTTGATGTCGATGTTTATTTCCTTTTATTGACTTGTTATATTCATTCTGTGGATGAGAATAGTAGACCCTGATAGTTGTAATACAGCTTAAGTATGCTTCGATGGATCCATTAAATTGGGTTTGTCCATCGGTGCGTGCTGCTGGCCATTACCACGTGGCTAGTCCCTTGATATTTTGGGACTGGGGCGTAACAATTTTTGAGCTCCTAAGGCTATCCAAAGAAATCTACGACTTGAGTGAAGCGTTAATGCAGGCGGATGTATGCTTGACTCAGCCCAAATCCCCTGATAAAGAGCTTGTGGCATGTCCTCAATGCTATAGCGTGATGGAAGTGGTCCTTTACATCACTTTCACTCAAGAGGACATGCTGTTGAAACATAACAAGCATGACAGGCCCCTCTATTACACCGGATATGTTGGTTCCATAGAGGTAGACCGGATTCACATAGATCCAGGATCATCGATCAGCATTATCCCTCATAGTCTGCTCAGACCGTTGAAGATTCCTACAAGCGAACTGGCTTACACCACCACTACAATCGTGGGCTTCAACGTCAGGAAAAGTAAGCCGTTGGGGAAGATTCGTCTGAGGATCCAGATTGGAGATCTTAGATCAGTGGCTACATGCTACGTCATCGATTCAGAGGTGTCCTACAACATTATGCTGGACATACCATGGATCCACGATCATAATATTGTTCCTTCGACTCTACATCAATGCTTCAAATATGTAGATGCCCAAGGAACAGTAAAAATGGAGTTTGCTGACCTTAATCCGTTCAAGGGAGTAGAGTCCTACTATTCCGATGCCATGTTGTATACCCAAGACTACATGAAAGAGGTGTCAGGCAAGACGGAGGAGGAATCCCACCGGGATCTAGGAGAACCATCTGCTGAGCAACCCTTGTCAATCCAGGTGAAACGACGGACTACCCGTCTGAAAGTCATGGAACCCATAGCTATCCACTTGGACAAAACCAAATCAGGAGGAGGAAGTGATCCCCTAGTGATCACTTTGAACCAGAAGCCTCCACCTTTGGTCATCAACCTCAGGCGCAACAAGCAGCCGACTGATGTAAATACAACCGAGAACGTGGTTTCTGACACTAATAAAGATTCTCTTTTCCAGTATACTGACGCTCAATTTCCAAATCAGGAATCCTCCCACCATAATAATATAGAACCTATAGCACAAAAATTCTTGGAAGCTATAGACTCCTATCATCAGTATGTGTGGGAAGTAGCGTCAATATCTAATGTCATCACGACATATAGGCCACATAAAGATTCTATCTTTATTATCCCACCTACTAGCAATGATCAGCATCCAATAGTCTTCGGTCGCATGCGCAACAGACCAATTGTACAAGGAGATTCTCACGATGTCGATGCTGGGAAAATGCAGGTTCACAGATATAGCGCACAAGCTTTGAAGATTATGTAAAGTATAGGTTATGATCTGAAGTCAGAACCAAGCCTCAACTATGGGAAAGGCAGGCGAATGCCGTTGCATGGTAATCCCTACTGTCAACGAACTTATTTTGGGTTAGGGTATACCACACATCTTGCAACTTCCAATAACTCTGAATCAAGTGAGGAGACCACTTCCTCTCTTCAAGACGATTTGTCATCCTCTGATTCAGAAGCTGAACTCGAACAGGTATTATCAGTAAATATGGTGTTGACAGATTCTCTCGAAACAGAGAAACAAGAATCTGAACCATTCGAAGATGAATCCTGGGCTTAGCAAATGGATACACAGTGGGAACTCCAGTTCGAGCAGAGAGAATCGCCCACTGAAGATAAAGTTATCCAAATCGATGTTGGGGATGAATTTCACCAAAGCCGATATTTATGAGTAACAATCTTTCCGAAGAAGAAAGGGAAGAAATAATCCAGCTGATAAAAGAATATATCGATGTCTTTGCATGGAATTATGAGGATATGCCAGGTCTTGATCCAAAAGTGGCTACCCACAAGCTCAACATATTGCCCAATTCAAAACCTGTAAAACAGCACCAACGCCGATTTCGCCCGGATATGATGGATGCCATCGAAGCTGAAATCAAGAAGTTGATAGCCTGCGGGTTCATCCGGGAAGAATAACATCCTGAATGGGTCGCCAATGTTGTCCCGGTCATGAAGAAAAGTGGGAAAGTGCGTGTTTGTATCAATTTTTGAGATCTGAATGCGGCATGCCCTAAAGATGAGTTCCGTCTTCCCATTACAGACGTCATGATCGATAATACGTGCGGTTTTGAGCGTATATCTTTCATGGACAGATTCTCAGGATATAATCAGATTAAGATGAATCCTGAAGATGAGAAGCATACTGCCTTTCGGATACCTCTGGGGGTATATTGCTACACAGTCATGCCCTTTGGATTGAAGAATGCCGGGGCTACATATCAGCGAGCTATGAGTAACATATTCCATGAGCACGTACGCAAAACAGTAGAATGTTACGTAGACGATATTGCTGTCAAAAGTTGCCTCAAGGATAATCACATCCAAGACTTGAAGACAGTATTCGAGTTGATGCGCCAACATCAACTCAAAATGAATCCTACAAAGTCCTTTCTTGGTGTATCCAATGGCAAATTTTTGGGATTTGTTATTACCGCTAAAGGCATTCAAGTGGACCCTGATAAAGTGAAGGCTATCTTAGAAATGCGACCACCCCGTAATCTGAGGGAACTCAGGGGATTTCAAGGTCGTCTGGCATATATCAGGAGATTCATATCCAACCTCTATGGGAGATGTCAACCTTTTTCTCACCTGATGAAGAAATGTGTGTCATTCGTATGGGACAAAGCTTGTCAGCAAGCGTTTAATGATATCAAATGCTACCTCACTAATCCTTCAGTTCTGGTGCCTCCTGTCACAGGAAGACCATTTTTGCTGTATGTTCGAGCAATGGATCATTCTTTGGGAGCTCTCCTCGCACAGAAGAATAATAAGGGTTATGAATAGGTTATTTACTATTTAAGTAGGATGATGGTCGGAGCTGAACACCGGTATAATCCAGTAGAAAAAGAATGCTTGGCCCTAATATTCGCCATTCAGAAAATGCGATATTACGTCACGGACCAAACTATTCATATCATCTCCAGAATCAATCATCTTCGAGTATTGATGAACAAGCCGAGTGTTCTCAATTCCCGACTTGCGACTTGGGCGATGTTATTAACACCGTATGATATGGTGTATGTCCCTCAGAAGTCCATAAAAGGTCAGGCCTTGGCTGATTTCTTAGCTGCTCATCCAATTCCGAAAACCTCTAAACTATACGAGGACATTTCCGACGAAGTTGCAGAATGTAATTCCGCAATAGAAAGTGATACATGGCAGCTATTCTTCGATGGTGCCTCCAGGACTGGTCCCAGGGGAAACGTGGTTTCAGGAGTAGGAATTGTCCTAGTCAATCCTGATAAACTCGTCATCTATCGAGCATATTCTCTTAGCGAACCCTGCTCTAATAATGTGGCAGAGTATAACGCCCTGTTAATCGGGCTTCAAGTCGCTAAAGAATTGGATATTGAATACCTGGAAGCTTTTGGTGATTCCCTGCTAATCGTCAATCAGGTCAGAGGAATATATGAAGTCCGCAATCCAAACCTCATTCCTTATCACCAAGCAACGATCGAGATTGCAATGTCTTTCAAAGGATTCTTCCTAGAGCACGTGCCCCAATCTCAAAATTTGGAAGCTGATGCTCTGGCCAGTCTAGCTGCAGATCTAGCTATTCCTATAAGGAGGCAAAATTCGATGATTCTTTTCAACAGAGATCTGTTCTGTGTGAAAAATAATTTTTACATAGAATGCAGCTACGCTGTAAACACGGTTCCTCCTGAGAGAGACTGGAGAAGTTCCTTTATAGATTTTGTGGCATACAAAATCTTATCAGAGGATCCTAAAGAAGCAATGGCTATCAAAAGACGATCATTACGCTTCTATTTTGATGCTTCGTCATAATGTCTATATCGCCGAACATACGATGGACTACTGTTACGATGTCTCTCCGGTAATAATGCAAAACGGGTTATCCGTGAAGCTCACGATGGTGTATGTGGAGCACATCAACCCGGTCCTAAGTTACAGGATCGTATCAGGAGGATGGGCTACTACTGGCCTACTATGATAGCAGATGCAGTAAAATATGCAAGACAATGCAAAGCTTGTCAAGTTCATGCAGATTTTATACATCAGCCTTCTGAGTATCTACATACTACCATTGCATCATGGCCCTTTGAAGCATGGGGAATGGACATCATTGGTCCTATTCACCCGCCATCTTCTAGAGGATATCGGTTCATATTGGCTATCACCGACTATTTCTCTAAATGGACGGAGGCAATTCCCCTTGCTGAAGTAAAGACATCCAACATGATCAGCTTTATCAAGCACCATGTCATTTATCGCTTTTGGATATCCCGAAGGATAATTCATGACAATGGGCCTCAATTCATTAGCCAAGCGTTTCACTGATTTTGCAATAAGAATCGGATACAAAATATGGCCTCTACGGAATACAATCCGGCTGCTAATGGTTTGGCGGAAGCCTTCAACAAACCCATCATCAAACTCTTGAAAAAGTTTGTCTCTTCGAACAAAAGAGATTGGAATGAGAAGCTGGGAGAGTGCCTCTGGGCATACCGTACAACGGTACGAACACTGACGGGTTGTACCCCATTCTTATTAGTCTATGGGTGTGAAGCAGTTCTCCCTATTGAAATCCAAATTCTATCACTCAGAATAGTAGTGGCTAATGAGTTGACTCAGAAAAATAATGATCGACTACGGCTTCAAGAGCTAGAAGGATTAGATGAGAAACGCCTTCAAGCTCAACAGCGCATTGCATTCTACCAGGCACGCATTTTTAGAGCTTTTAATCAAAAAGTGAAGGAGAGAGTGTTGAAAGTTGGCAAGCTAGTTCTAGCTGTAAGGAGGCTAATAATCATTACACACAAGAGTAAGGGTAAATTCCAGCCCAAATAGGAGGGCCCTTATGTGATTGAAACAACGTTTTCAAACGGCACTTACAGATTAGCCAAGCCTAACGGAGATCTGATAATGGCTCCTATCAATGGCAAATTCCTGAAGAGGTACTACGCTTAATCTCCCCTGCTCAAAGGAGTATGGTGAAGATCTTATTCTGATGATACTACGTACAAAGACTAGTTGGAGCATATTCTATCATGTTCTTATGACCTCTGAATAGATATGTTTAACTAATTTGGAACTTCAAAACCTATCACGTCCATATTACCTCTGATAGTGTTTTGTATACAAATTTAGTTGGATCATATTCTATCATGTCCATATAACCTCTGAATAGATATATCCAGCTGAAGCTTACCGAAAGTATATCACGTCCATATTACCTCTGATATCACTTTCACCCTAGCCTATCATTTATATTAAAAAATTATGGGTCCACAAAGTTAGATAAAGTCTCTTTATTATCTTTGGGAAAAGAGCAAATTACATAGAAAAGTAAAAAGTACATCATTGGGGAGGAGCAGTCAAATCATGAATCTGCTGGTCCAATACGATCCTTCCTCTCTCCTGGACGAATCGCCATATGAAATTGCTGATCATCCCGAGCAAAGAAAGCTATGATATCCTTCCATGATCCATCGTTGTGGAGGACATTTGCTCGAAGATGCCTCTTTTTATGGCTCCTTACATGCTGGAAGAACATGATCTTCTTCTTCCTCAAGTCAACCCGATGAAGCTCGGCAACCATCTCTTTGTGGTGAAGGAAGTATAGGAAAAAACTGGTTAATCCATTCGCCTTTATATAGGCAGAGGAGAACACACCGAATTCCAACAAACTCCTAAAAATTTGCCTAGAAATCAGCCTCGCAGAACGGTCAAACTTGACCGTTTCATGCTTCATTCAAAGTATTTTAAATTACGAGGAATTTGAAAACTTTGAAGGGGGTCTTGTAGAAGCATAAAAAATACACTGGGGAATCATACGCGTAAAACCCTTAACATACAGGAAACTTGCGTAAAACAGAGCTCCAGCACTTGGTGGCGTGAAACATGACTTCAGAGCCATTGGCGTACAGCAGAGCTTCAACGCTATTTCAGCTTAAAACATAGCTCTAGAACAACCCGCGTAATACAGAATTTCCAGACTGCTTCGGCGTAAAAAGGTTACTACATCGCCACTTCGGCGTAAAACCCGTCTGCTTTTAATGCAACAGGAAGTTATACGAGAAACTCTTCGTATTCCTCGAATGAACCTGTCAGTGGAAGCAGTGAACCTGACTCCTGACAAAGAGTACTGCACGGTGATCGAGAGAATGGCTGTAATAATGACTCTGCACAAAACTCCAGACTGTCGTCTAGTAACATAACCCTTGATATAAGACGTCGTTTACGCATTCAAAAATTATGCTGCCTATTCTACACAGGCAGATATGAGCTTTACACTCAGGATGAGACGAAACCAACAGCCATGTCAAAAGCTGTCCTTCGTACAGAACTCAAGGCACGTCTCTGCAATTAATGAGCGAGATGGGGGCAGATCTCTGCATTTAATGCATGAGATTTGGTTCTACTTTTAATGACTGAGTGAGCTATAATTAGGGCTAATACGTCCACATCACCATCCCCGCATATTACGCCAACCAGGCTATTTTCAGCTATAGGAGCACGTCGTACGATATCTCCTCGAAATACGCCAACTCAGGCTATATTTGCAAAGTATCAAGTTTTACGCAGAACTTGGCTTCTACGCCAACATGACAACTACTTGGCTTCTACGCCAACATGACATCTATTTTGGCTTCTACGCCAACTTGACAACTATTCGGCTTCTACGCCTACTTGGCTTTTGCGCCATCAGAATAGTTATTTGGCTTTTACGCCAACAAGACAGTTATTTGGCTTTTATGCCAACCATCTCTATGCGAGGGGCAGTTATCTACGTGGCTTGCATGCCGTGATCTTCGATGAGCGATTATACGCATTACCTCATAATGGGACACGCGTCACACGCCAATTCAAGAGATCATTCATATGTGGGTAGCTGTTATTGTAACCGCCGCGTAAAAGGTGCAGCTCTCTCCGCTGTTCGGTTTCTACACCGACTGTAGCTGAACTCTATAAATAGAGACCTCCGGCCACGGAGGTCCAAGGTCGAATCGAAGGTAGAGAGAATTCAGGAGTCACAAACAGAGGTCAAGGTCAAGAAAGCACCTGTAAAGAGCTTTGGCAACGAGAGTTCAACTTTTCCTGCAGTCTTTGAAGCTTCTTTTTCGTCTTCTACAGCACTTCTTCGTCATCGTGTGGTCAAAGGGACAAAGTGATCGACCGCAGATCAGACTCATATAGCCATATTTCTCCAGAATCAAATTTTTTTACTTAACATCCTCGTATAGGATTAATTATACTTCTTTTCCTTGTTTGTAAACCAAAGAAAGGGTTTTGTATAAACCTAGTTTTAATTTCTTTCGTTTATTATCAAACAGCACTGTGAGTTATCATTTGATGCCGAGGCCCGCGCAATACTCGCCAAATGCTACGGATGTGAACTCTTCCCCACGATCAATACTGAACGTGCGTAATTTGTGCCCTTTCTCCACCTCGACATAGGCTTGAAAGTGTTTGATGGCTGTCGACGCTTCATCTTTCGAACCCAGAAGCGTCAACCACATGTAGTGGCTGGAATCGTTGGCGAGAAGCAAGAACTAGCGCTTACCACTGGTTGTCACCGGTGTGATCGGCCCGCAGATATCACTGTGAACGAGATCTAGCAGGTTGTCAACACGGTACTTGGTCTCCTACGGAAATGGCGTATGGTGCTGCTTCCCGGCAAGGCAACTATCGTAGATTTGATTGACGTGTTCGATCTGTGGTAGCCCGTGCACCATGTTGCGGTGAGTTAACTTCCTGAGTGCTTCAAAGTTGAGGTGGCTAAACCGTGCATGCCACCGCCATGCATCATCATTGAGTCATGCTGCTAAACACACTGGTTGTACAATATCAAGAGATAGAATGTACAATCGGTTTCGGGTACGTTTTACCTTAGCGAGGAGGCATTGCTGATGATCTTGAATCGACAATATCAAGAGATAGAATGTACAATCGGTTTTGGGCATATTTTACCTTGGCGATGAGGCATTGCTGACGATCTCGAATGAAAAGCACGCTGCCTTCGATCAAGACTTGGCAGCCGTTCTCATCGAGCTGCCCAAGGCTGATGATATTGCTTCGTAGCTTCGGGATGAAGTAGACGCCGGTGAGGGCGTGGTGCTCGCCATTCTAGCACGTAAACATCACCGTGCCACGCCCTCAGATGTCGACGACGGATCCGTCCCCAAACTTGATGGAGCCCGTTGTCACGCCCCGAGGCATCCCCCGAGTCGTGACCGCCGTGCGGGCCTGGGTTTGCGCCCGCACAAGGCTAAAGTATTTTGCATAGCAAGCACATATTCAGAGTACGCAGATAAATTGAAACACAGATTTGAAACATGGAAAAGTTCTCTTTATTTATAATGAACATCTATTACAAACTCTTGAACGAGTTAGCTAATATGCCGAACGGCTTACAAAAGAGATGACTTAAAATGAGATAGCAGTCCTGTACATTACATCCCTTTATAAACTCAAAATAATAAAGACCTCCAGGCTGGAGGATAGCTTTGCCATGAAGTTGCATTTGTGAATAAAGAGTTGCAAGCTTTTGGCTCCAAAATGTTTCAAGGGGCGCGGTGAAGATGCGCCAACAGCTGGACTGGATCGGGAAGACGACTTTGGCTCCTCGCTCGCTTCGCCTTGGTACGGAGAACCTATTTCAACGAGGGTCAGCATATCGAAACATGCTGGTGAAGGCGAGCTAGCCTGACTATACCAATCAACACGTTGTTTTAATAAAGCATGCATATTTGTGGGTTTCTATCTTGCCTTAGTTCATTTACAAGTAAGCAGCATATAGAATTTACTGAAATGAACATACCACCGTTCGGTGGATTTTACCTGACCGTCTGAATTACCTGCACAATACTTACCTTGCCTTCCCTGCCACGAAGACACAAGTTAGTATGCAACAGGTTAAAATATACAATGGATCACTGGCGTTGCCATAAAGGACACTAGTCATAGACGAGAATGGTTTGCAGCGAAAGTACAGTAGTGCTACAAGCCATTCCGTCCAGTACAGTTGACTATACAGTAGGGTCCGTCCGGACCGGATCGATGCCAGTGCCCAGCGACCGTCCGCAGAAACCAGTTACCTTGTGTACAAGTTGTCCGTGATCGAACAGTACGTTTACTAAGTTAACAGTTCATGCAGTTGAGGCAAACAGTAGTACAGGACAGTCGGTATTGCATGATTCATTTAACATAGCCTCATTGAACAGTTTAATGCATACAAGGTGTTCTATACTAAGCACGATTCATAGAATAGTTATAAATGAACTAGCATACAGTATAATAACAGTTCACAGTTGGTTGACAAGCATAATAACCAAGTCTATTCTCTTTTATCTTGGTTTCTTTTATTATTACTTGGTATCGTTTGATTGGGGCAAAGAAGAGTGCAGATTTTTATAGATGTGAAGCTTGGAAGCAGGGCTAGCTAATCGGGTTGGTAGCCACTCACTTAGAAGTTGGAAAGGAGAAGGATAGAGGCGCTTCACGACTCCGCTCGCAAGCCGTCTACTGCTCGTTCACCTGCACACGAACAGCTCGATTAATACTTCTTCCTCTCTTTCCAATCTCGAAATAGAAGTGCTGTTCAATGAACGAAAATAATGAAAACCATCAAAACCGTTCAAGAAAAACAAGCAAATCCCAAAACCAACTCAAAGCACGAAAGCAACAAGCGACATCGAAAATCGAGGCAATAAAAGATAGCAGCGGAGAGGTCCCTCCTGACTCTGCCGCTAAGCCGATCCTTGGGACACGGTCCACTGAATATGGGAATCGATTCCGAAAAAACAAATCCATAACGAGGACGAGTTCTTAATTCAATCTATCCCGATCGAACGATACCGTCTTGTGTTTCTTAGCCGCGCTCTCCGCACCGGGAGAACGGGATGCTACACCCGTGACTCCAGTGTCCAACTCGGCAAAGACCTCCTTGCATCCAGTTATGTGGTTGCTGGCGCTAGTGTTGAGGTACCATGCTTCGTCGTGGTGGTTGTCCTCACGGCCCAGATGCACCTGAGCATGCACCTCGTCGAGTACGACGTTGTTGGTCGTGCCCATGGTGGTCTTGGCGAGCGTGCACTCCTGCGCCATCAACAGTGTGAGCTCATCATCATTGACTTGCGTCAGATTGGTGCGCTCATCGCGCTTCGGCTTACGATAGTCCTTCGTCCAGTGGCCGTAGATGCCACAATTATGGCACTTACCCTTCTTGTCACGCGTGCCACTGGACGCGTTGTTGTTGTTTGTGTCACCGCGACCACGACCTCTTGGCTTACCGCGCCCGCAACCAAAAATTTTGCCACCGTCGGAGTAGAACTTGCCTTCCTTCCTTTACTTCGTGCGAGCGAGCCATTCCTCTTTGGAGAGGAGAAGGCTGATACTTGTGTCACCGGAGTTGCTGCCAAGATCGTACCTCTCCTCGACGGCTAGAAGACGACCGGTAAGCTTTTTAATTAATAGCGTCTTGAGATCCACTAAAGTCTCAATGGTGATAACGACTTGCGTGTACTTGGATGGAATGACTCGAAGAAATTTTTTAACTACCTTCTAGTTGTCCATTTTGTCGTCGAGTAGTTGCAGGTCGCTGACGAGTTCCGTGAGCCGCATCGCGAAGTCCTTGACGGACTCGCTGTCCTTGAACTTCATTATTTCAAAGTCGGCACATAATTTCTGTGCCTTGGCCTCGCGCGCGCGCTCAACCCTCATCCGCATCATCTTCACAACGTCCCATGCTTCCTTGGCAATGTCTTTTCACTGCCAGTGTCCGCAGCATCTCTGGCAGCTCGGCACAGAGTATGACGGACATGGCCATCCTGTCATTGCGGTAGTCGGCTTTCCCGGGTTCGATCGCCTCCCATAAGCCTTGTGCCTGCATGTTGACTCTCATAAAGAGAGCCCAATCCGCGTAGTTGGTCCGTGTCAGCATGGGGTACTTGAAGGTGAATGAGGTCTCCTTCATAGATGTCGGCGTTGTGGGACTTTGCTCGTCGTTGGTTGACATAGCTCTGATACCAAATGTAAGATGAGAGGAGTATTTGATTCTTGATCAGAATAATTTGTGTATTTGTTCAACCTCAACTTGGCCTTTAAATAGCCATTTACAACTCTAACAGAATGCATAAAAGTAGCACTCTCTAACCATATTCTAACTAAGTGATAACAAATCAAAACAAATTAAAAGTATAAATCAAATAACAAAATTCCTAAAGACTAGGATTTATTGAAACCCAAATGACAACATCTTCAACCTCCTCAACAGGATTAACTCTAACAAAAATTGGGATGGTATACGAAGGAGTTGACCGACTGCTACCGAGTCGAGTCGGATTCGAAGACTTGCTATCAACTAGCGAGTTCGGCACTGCTGCTACTGTTTGTTTTGAGCACTCAGGTCTATTCGGCGGCGAGGATCGGTGGGTTTGAAGGTGGTTGTTAGTCTAGGTTTTAGGTTTTAGAGAAGTAGATGACATTATATATATATATATATATATATATATATATATATATATATATATATATATATATATATATATATATATATATATAGTAGAAGAAGTTGATTAGGATAGGATGGGTTTGAATTTGAATATAGTTATGATAAAAATTGACAAATATAGTTAGGTTTTTATAAAGGGATATATATGCATCTGATATATTTGGATAGGTGTATTCGAAATAGATTGTTAGAGAGAGGGCATGATGAGGCAATTTTAAATTAGGAGGATAAGGACACAAGTTTATATAGGAAGAGATTTAGGTGCATCCAAAATATGTATAGCACCATTCCTGAAATTTATGTTATTTGAACTTTAGCTAGAAGCAACTGTTTAGACTTTATACCTAGTATTATATATATATATATATATATATATATATATATATATATATATATATATATATATATATATATATATATATATATATATACATATACAGACGGTTTATCCGATTTTTGTAGAAAATTTGTTTAGTTTAAATAAATTTATAAAAAAATCTATTTATATATAAAAATTCAAATTACCAAATTAACCATATATGAGAATTATGGTCCTCACTGATGGAGACGAAGAGGAGGAAGTGGGGAGGGGTATCTCACGGGTGGAAGGGGTTGAAGGGGTCGGCTATTAGGTTTTAGAGGAGTTGGGGGATGTATATATATATAGGTAGATACCATAGATGGTTAGATTGTTTAGGTATTTAAAACCTAGGGCTAGGATTAAACGAGGCTCAATATGGCATGTAGGGGCTGCCATCTACATATATTGACTGCTGTTTAAATAATTTGGCATGGGTTTAATTGGTTACAAAGATGGAAGGTTCATAGGATTTAATTCCAAAAATAAGAATATGCTGAATTTTAAATTTAAATGGTTGCCATATGTGATTTTGTTTGTGCAAATAGGTGTTTGGTGTGTTGTAGAGTAGAGGATGGGTGTGGGACATTGTGCATGAGTCATATAAGGTAGTTTGAGGGTTCGGGTTAGGTATTTGGGCTCGGTTGAGGGCGATTACAAAATAGGTGTCGCATAAGGCAACAGATTTAGTCACGGTGGTTTATAATATTTATGGAGCATGCGGGGCTCAAATAAATGGGACACAAATTTCATGTGTGAAGTAGGCCTAGTTATGATCTTGAATATCAAATTTTTTAGAAGAATTGAATCGGTGTTGCGTATTAAAATCATCTGCAACGAAAAAGGGTAAGTGTCATTTTTTCGTAAACTTAGTTACAAAAGTTGTGCGACTAAAACGAAGCATGGGAAGATAAATTTGTGAGTGACAGTCATGGCATGAGCATAATTTGTCTCGACTAAGTCAAGTATGCAAAGTTGGTTGAAAGGAAAAGGCTGGTGTTGTGCTCAAGATATTAAGGTCATGGTGAAGGGTTTCAAAATAAATAAATTCTAAGAGAGAATAAAAAAAATCTGAAATTCTAAGAATAACCCTACCCTAAAAATCAGAGGACTTATAGATAGACCTAAATCTAGTAGTGGAGATCGAGATTCTCCTCGAGGAGCCTTTTTTTTCTTGAATTTGTTTTCTTAGTAGTTTTAATTTTAATTTAATAAATCTCATTTGTTAAATAAGAGTCGGTGGATTGTCTTCCACATATGGGAGTGGGAGGAGGAAGTCAATGGCAGAAAGAAAAGAATAACAAACAATATTGGGAAAAGGTGCATGAACAAGTCGTAGGAGGTACGTTTGGGGTTGTTTAGACGGATTAAAACTAAAGTGAAAATTATTTTAAAGAATTAATTGTCCAAATAGTGCCTGAAGAATATTGTGGGTGGTTAAACTTGTTTTGTCAATTTGGTATCTAAGTTTTACATTTTGGTTTAAAAAGCACTTGAACTATATTCTATTGATTCTTTTGTATGAAAATTGTTAAAAAAAAACATATGATGGCACGTGCGTTTATTTTGTCAAGTTTATTATTGAACTATATTTTCAGTAAAACCATGTAGAGATCATGCTCGGAGTTGATCATGCTACTTTGATACAATTACCTGTAAAATGAAACCAATAG
Source organism: Iris macrosiphon (assembly GCA_036927795.1). NCBI lineage: Eukaryota > Viridiplantae > Streptophyta > Magnoliopsida > Asparagales > Iridaceae > Iris > Iris macrosiphon. The sequence goes on along the minus strand of JAYESA010000016.1, from coordinate 14,105,393 downwards.
CACATATATGGGTGTTTTCCGCTATGTGCAGCTAGTGGAAGTGTTGAAATAGAGACTCAAGGGAACCACAGTTGAAATAGAAGAGAATAATATTTATATATAGAACTAAAGCAATAATCAATGTTCTTCACTAAAACAACAAGGAATTCATTCAGCGGAGTCTGCACTCCTTCGGAAGGCCCTCCGGGAACCGCATCGCATCGGTGCAGTAGTCGTATACCATATACCTCTTCTGCAACGCCGTCATCCTCCGGAGACCACTCGAGTCCAACTCTTGGCTGTACCATGAAAATTGGCTGGCCATCTCCGCTGAGCAGCTCGAGACGTCCGAGGACGTCGACACGCAAGCGTCGGCATTGAAGTATCGGTAGTACGCCGTGAATGGCGCTTTGCTCCAATCAGTCTTCACGAGCCCTCCTCTCGTGGCCCAGTTCTCGGCATCCCACAGACTCGCGTACAACCTCATGGGTTGATCCTTCGGGAATGGGACTCCAATCGACCCGTGGTGGTTCTGGAAGTCTCTAATCGGGACGTCGTCGACCAAGAAGCTGTTGAAAAAGAAAAGCAGTCGACTCGCTATAAAAATAGCGACGGAAGTTTCCAATAAAGAAGAGACTCGATATATATGAATCGGTTACATGATATGCATGGGATTCCAAAGGATGGAGTAGCTGTGGAAATCTTCGGTGGGATCGAACCAGAGGTGGAACTGCATCTCCTTGTTGCCCTTTCCCTGACCGAACACGTTGGTGTGGAGGGTGTAGGGATCTCCGCTGAGATTTCCGAGAAATTCGAAGTCGATCTCGTCGTGAGTCGGACCGAGTGATGATAACTGCAGGTGACGGAGAAGAGAGAAGAAGAATTTAGCTATCATTTAGGTACCACATTTTATATATGCATATAGCAGCAGGAATTTTGAAGAAATTGTCATGTAAACATTGTCGAATGTACTAGTTTCTATGGCAGTGAAGCTTGCTGCATATATATGTGAAACTAACGTAGAAGGTGGTGACTGTTCCGGCGGAGTTCCCGGGGACGAGCTTCATCTCGACGTCGAACCTGCCGAAGAGAAATTCGTCCTTGGACTTGAAACCAGAGCCGGAGTACTCATCCATGGATAGGGAGAGGAGCTTCCCGTCGTCGTCGAGAATCTTTCCTCGGCCATCGCCCCAATGGATTTCAACGTCTTCATGGAAGTTGCCGCCATAAACTAAGGTAATTATGAACGACGAAGCTATGATCAATAGCTCCGGAGCAATCAATATCATTGAAGACATTGCTGGGAGACTGATTGGCTCCTCCAAAGGGCTATTGATGCATTGAAGCTGTAGACGTTAACAAAAGTTCTTGGCTGCTAGGAAAGAAAGGTGGTTTGTTTGGTTGAGCGTGCGCTGCTTTGACTCGCTAATAATAGAACAAATGGGTTGTTAATATATGGATACAGGACAGCTTACTGAGAGAGAGAGAGGCAGGCAAACCCCAAAAATAGAACATGCATGGATACTTTTTATTCTTTTTTCGGAAATTTTCGTACAGAGCATAGAATTTCTACGAATTGTAAAGAAAGTATCAAGTTTTCAAATTTTCGAAGAAGAAAACAAGACGTTCTAATAAATAAATAAAAATAAATGTAAAATGTCTCTTTGCAAGACGTTTTTCTTTTAAAAAAATTTGTTTACTTGCTAACTTAATCAACTCACTCACAAAAAAAAATTAATAATAAAAAAAAACGTTCTTCCGTATGGACCTTTTTTATGCCACGTCAACGGCCACGTCTGCGTGATGGAGAAGAACATTTTGTTTGGGTAATTTTTTTTTTTTTTTTTTATCTATCCAAGATTAATTAGCTAACATGTGCACAAGTTTGCTTTTGCTACACAACTTTTGCTTGCTAACATGAGTTAGCTAAACATTAACTTAGCTAACTTGCTTGCTAATATGGGTTACACTAACCTAACTTGAAAACACCTATAAGAGCATCTCCAATTCTATTATCTTGTTTTGTGTTGTGCACAAGATAATATTTTTCATATGTGGTAAGATTATATTCACACAAGACAATGAGATAAAGAAGTGTTATCCAATGCAAAAGTATTGAGAAGACAATAAAAACTACTTTTTTCAACTTCCAAGACAATATTTTCACTTCTTACTTTTTCATATATATAATTTTATTCATAATTGATGATGTTGAAGTAAAGCATTGTGAAGTCCATTCTCTAGATCTAGACAACCAACTTCATATTATCTTTGACATGTCATTGTCATATCAATTTCACAATTTATTTTACATTTACATTGGAGAAAAAAAATTTAAAATAAGAAGTTGTGATTCCTATGTGGCAACCATTTTTCCAAACTCACAACAGGGTTGGAGATACTTTAAGATTGGCGTTTTAATTTTTTATTTATTAATAATCTTTAGAAAAGAACATGGAGAGAACATAAGCATAATCTTAAAAGAAAAAAAAATCAAAACACCTTGTTAAGGATTTTTATTTATTATTTTTAATTATATTTTGGCCGAAAATAAATTTTTTGAAAAAAAGTGTTTTCTTTGTATTATAGTTTAGTTTGATGGCATTTTTTTAAAAAGTGAAAATGACCTTCAGAAGGCATATTTTATTTTATTTTTTTATTCAGAACATCATTCCAAAGGATGTTTTTGTTCTGTGTTTGGAATTTTTGGAAACTTTGTGCTTTGGTTGCAATTTCGAAGAAATTCTAGCTCTGTACGAGTGAAGGATCTCTTTTCTTGTCTCCAAATTGTCACTTCAAACTATCTCTTCTTATATGGTAGGTTGGTAGCTGACGTAACATGCTAAATATTATTATGTGACATCTAACATGGCAGTTGATATGATAAATTTTAATCAAAAAATTAATTATTCAATTTTTTAATATTAATATTAATATTAATATTAATGTTAACCTTAATATTAATTTTAATTTAAATTTTTTTATGTCAGCTGCCACATTAACCGTAATGTCAACTGCCATATAAGGAGGGATGGTTTGAAGGGGCACTCTAAAGGGATGAATAACATTATTCTTTGATTAAGTACATTTGGCAAACCCACAATTGTGATGTCAAATTGTTTGTGGAAAATCATAGCATAAAGGTAATATATGACCAACAAGGAATATTCCACTCATGGCATCTGATGTGGTATCCTATATGCTCTGAAATTAGTCAAACTCTAAACCGAGCCGAATAATCGATTCGGTTTGTTCGGTTGGACTATTTCTAATATTTAATGGACCTGGTCCAAAGTTGGGATGGTGATTAGATTTTATTAAAAATTATAATTTTTATACATACATTTGTTGTATTTCATAGTTGCATCCAAAGTTGTACTAGTTATTAAAATACTAAAGTTTGACTTCAAAATATATACATAATACACATTTTTAGTTACATAATATTCACAAAATTAAGGATATTTACATAATTTTATAAGTCTTATTCAATTTTTGGCGTTGGATCGAAATTGAATAAGGAATTTTAGTATTTTCAAACCCAAAACTGAACCAATTTTTTTTCAAACCGAACCGAATTTCTTATTCGGTTCGGATCGATTTTTGGACCAAAATCGAATCATACTCATCCCTCACTACAAGAAAAATGGTTAACAATGACACTTTATAGATGACACTCATAAAAAATGTCATTAATAATATTTTTAATGTCAGCTTATTAGATGATTATCATTAAAACATAATCAATGATATCAAAAATAAATAATGTCATGAAAAGTATATTAAGATGACGATTAAAAATTTAAGAGTCATAAAATAATTTTATGGATGTCATCTTTTGTGTATGAAAAAGAAGATGTGGCCTATTTTTTTATTCTTTTGCTTTTGATTGTTATACTAGGGTTGCCCCCCCCCCCCCCCCTCTCTCTATATTTCTCTCTCTCTCTTTCTCTCTCTCTCTCTCTCTCTCTCTATATATATATATATATATATATATATATATATATATATGCTAGGGCTGATATCTCTCTTACATCCTCTCAAACCCAAACCCTATCCCGATTTATCCCTAACCTTCCTCTTCTCCCTCAAACCTATACCCCCCTTCTTCCTCCTCCCCTTTCACGCCCCAGTCCCAAAATACACGGAACTAGGCTACGTGACAATAGCCAGCTGTCACATCTCTGAGGATATCCCAATTTAATGGATCCTAACGAAGAGTGCTACGCTGTCCTAAAATACTAACATGTTCAATATCAGTCAACAACAGGTAAACTATTCTCATCCACAATATAAACAGCAAGCGAAGTACTAAATAAACTGCTGGAAGATAAACACCAGTCTCAAGATATCATAGTACAACCGATTAATGTCTGGTGGGAACAAACCCACTACTATGACGGAATAAAATTACTGAAATGATAGATCAAAGAGTAATGACTAGGACATCGGCTGACTAGATAATGATGCTCCCAATCCTAGGCGGAAGGCCTACCAAGTAATCACGAAAACTCTGACGGTAAAACCTCTAACTCCTCTGCGGTAGCGAACCTTGTCTCCTGTCCTGGGCCGTACACTGTGGGGTAATATGCCTCGTCCAAATCTGGAAAGGTACTAGGTCCTCAGAGGGACGTAACAAGATACATAGAAGCATGCCATATATAAATACTGAATAAAATAAATACAATAAAGGGGTGTGCTACCATCTAAGTGAATGCAATATGAGGACAACTGTGAGTATATGGGAAGGTGTAGGTTAGACATATGCTGACGTAATTCACCAGTCGTGCCAACCGGCTAGTATATGCCACACATGCCCCCTATAACACGGGCACAGGAATACAATAACGTCCAACGTTCTATAGAGTGTGGTATCCGTAAAGTCACCAAGTACGTCCAACACTCTAAAGCATGTGGTATCTGTAATATATATATACGTCCGAATCACTCCGTCGAGTGCGGTATCTGCATAAGGGTGGTGGGTGTCCCATACGCCTACTAGTTGTCATGCCCCGAGGCGTGCCCCGAGTCGTGACCGCCGTGCGGGCCTGGAGTTGCGCCCGCACAAGGCTTTTTTAATGATTTGCATAGCAAGCACATACTCAGAGTACGCAGATAAATTGAAACACAGATTTGAAACATAGAAAAGTTCTCTTTATTGATAATGAACATCTATTACAAACTCTTGAACGAGTTAGCTAATATGCCGAACGGCTTACAAAAGGGTTGACTCAAAATGAGATAGCAGTCCTGTACATTACATCCCTTTATAAACTCAAACGATAAAGACCTCCAGGCTGGAGGATCGCCTTGCCACGGAGCTGCATTTATGTATGAAGAGTTGCAGCTTCTGGCTTCAAAAGGCTTCGAGGCGCGGTGAAGATGCGCTAACAGCTGGACTGGATCGGGAAGACGACTTCGGCTCCTCGCTCGGTTCGCCTTGGTGCGGAGAACCTGTTTCAACGAGGGTCAGCATATCGAAACATGCTGGTGAAGGCGAGCTAGCCTGACTTTACCAATCAACACGTTGTTTAAATAAAGCATGCATATTTGTAGGTTTATCTTGCCTTAGTTCATTTACAGTTAAGCAGCATATTGAATTTACTGAAATGAACGTGCCACCGTTAGGTGGATTTTACCTGACCGTCTGAATTACCTGCACAATACTTACCCTGCCTTCCCTGCCACGGAGACACAAGTTAGTATGCAACAGGTTTAAATATACACGATGATCACTGGCATGGATGCCATTTGGGACGGTAGTCTTTGACGAGAATGGTTTGCAACGTAAGTACAAGAGGTGCTGCAAGCCATTTCCGCCGAACAAGAGACTAGAACAATATGTCTCGCCCGGACCGGATCGATGCCAGTGCCCCAGCATCGTCCGCGAGACGTTTTCCCTGTGCACAAGTTGTCCATGATCGAACAAGATACAAGTAACAAGTTATTGCAGTTGAGGCAACAAGAGTACAAGATAAGCAATTGTACAAGACAAGCACAATTCATGATTTATTCCCTAACGAACAAGCATGCAGTTCAGTATCCGTTCATGAAGTTATTGACAAGCATATAACCAAGTCTATTCTCTTTTATCTTGGTTTCTTTTATTATTACTTGGTATCGTTTGATCGGGGCAAAGGAGAGTGCAGATTGATTAGCTGTAAAGTTTGGAAGCAGGACTAGCTAATCGGGTTGGTAGCCACTCACTTGGATTTTGGAAGGGAGAAGGAAGGAGGCGCTTCACGACTCCGTTCTTTGGAATGGAAAGTATTATATAGAGCAGGAGGAAGCTTCGCTCACCTGCATTACGAATAGCTCGATTAATACTTCTTCCTCTCTTTCCATTCTCGGAATAGAAGTGCAAGTCAATGAACGAAAACAATGAAAACCATCGAAACCGTTCAAGGAAAACAAGCAAATTCCAAAACCAACTCAAAGTACGAAAGCAACAAGCGACATCGAAAACCGAGGCAATAAAAGATAGCAGCGGAGAGGTCCCTCCTGACTCTGCCGCTAAGCCGATCCTTGGGGCGCAGTCCACTGAATATGGGAATCGATTCCGAAGAAACAAATCCATAACGAGGACGAGTTCTTAATTTAATCTATCCCGATCGAACGATACCGTCTTGTGTTTCTTAGCCGCGCTCTCCGCATCGGGAGAACGGGGCGCTACATCCTACCCAACCAATTGGAAGTTTCGTCCCGAAACTTAAGATAGGACCTACCGTTAGGGATTGTTTCGTTGGGGGCGATCATGACTAAAGGAACAAGTACGAACAGAATGGTCTGATTCGCCACAGGCTAGGCATAACCCAAGTTTCATACGACATTTGTCGATTGAATGCCCAGACTTCTTGCAGAATTTACAGTAGGGCATTATGTTCGCTTTGTGTGGACCGCCGTTGTTTTGACGCTTTCCTGCGTTGTTTCCTCTCTCGTTGCTTTGGCGTTTGTGACTGGATGTATGCACAGCGCCGGCAGGAACGTGAGGATAGATTGGTTCGAGAGATAGGGCGTGATTCATGACTTCACGCATTGTACGATGCTGATGAACGGCTACGTGCGAATGGATGGCAAGGCGTAGACCACCTTCAAACCTTCTAGCTCGACTCGCTGCATCAGGTAAATAGGCCCTAGCGAATTTGGAGAGTCGGTTGAATTCGACGGCGTACTCTTTAACTGTCATGCTGCCTTGCCGCAGCTGCACGAACTCGTTCTCCATCTGGCGTTGGACTGGAGGGGGTACATACTCCTCTTCGAACGCGGCACGAAAAGTATTCCACGAGATCGCCTCCTCTCCGTGATCAAATTGGAGAGATCGTCGATGCACGTCCCACCAATCGTGCGCATTGAGGCGGAGCTGTAATTGCGCGCAGGAGACGCGCTTATCTTCGGGGACCTCTAGCAGAGTGAAGTGATCTTCAAGTTTGGCCAACCAATCTAGAGCTACGACTGGGTCCTCAGTCCCGTTGAATGGGGTGTTGCAGACTTTCTTGAAGTGGCCAAAGTCGAAGGCAGTCACGTCCCTCGCTCTTGGAATTTGCGGTGTCTCTACTTCAAGCACGGGCTGCTCCACCGGAATCGTTGTTGTTGCGGCGGAATGGTTGGCAGCCAAAGTCTGAACGATCTGATGCAGGGTATCTACCTGCTTCTGTTGGACTGAGAATCGTGCTTCTATATTGTCTTGAAACTTGAGCTGACTCTCTTCCGCCCGCTTCTCGGCCCGTTCATGGCGAGCCTTGTCCCTTTGTTGGTTTTCCCCCAACATCCGCAATATTTGCTGAACGGGATCGATGCTTGGCGTGGCTCGCTGGCTTTCTGAACTTCCCGAAGTGCCCGAACTACTTCCTTGGCGTTGCATTTCGTCCGGGACTTGCGTTGCAGATTGCGCAGGATTCATTCCTTCAAAAGAAGGTAAATTATATTAGGATCATAATGTATTATGGACTTATTGCATGAACGTATCTCATTTTGGCCTAGCGAGTTCAAGAGTTCGCACAGGAATTTGATCGTTAAAGGAACTTTTCTAGCACGAAGTCTAAGGAACTTTGAATCTGTGCTCTGATACCACTATGTCACGCCCCGAGGCGTCCCCCGAGTCGTGACCGCCGTGCGGGCCTGGAGTTGTGCCCGCACAAGGCTTTTTTAATGATTTGCATAGCAAGCACATACTCAGAGTACGCAGATAAATTGAAACACAGATTTGAAACATAGAAAAGTTCTCTTTATTGATAATGAACATCTATTACAAACTCTTGAACGAGTTAGCTAATATGCCGAACGACTTACAAAAGGGTTGACTCAAAATGAGATAGCAGTCCTGTACATTACATCCCTTTATAAACTCAAACGATAAAGACCTCCAGGCTGGAGGATCGCCTTGCCACGGAGCTGCATTTGTGTATGAAGAGTTGCAGCTTCTGGCTTCAAAAGGCTTCGAGGCGCGGTGAAGATGCGCTAACAGCTGGACTGGATCGGGAAGACGACTTCGGCTCCTCGCTCGGTTCGCCTTGGTGCGGAGAACCTGTTTCAACGAGGGTCAGCATATCGAAACATGCTGGTAAAGGCGAGCTAGCCTGACTTTACCAATCAACACGTTGTTTAAATGAAGCATGCATATTTGTGGGTTTCTATCTTGCCTTAGTTCATTTACAGTTAAGCAGCATATTGAATTTACTGAAATGAATGTGCCACCATTAGGTGGATTTTACCTGACCGTCTGAATTACCTGCACAATACTTACCCTGCCTTCCCTGCCACGGAGACACAAGTTAGTATGCAACAGGTTTAAATATACACAATGATCACTGGCATGGCTGCCATTTGGGACGGTAGTCTTTGACGAGAATGGTTTGCAATGTAAGTACAAGAGGTGCTGCAAGCCATTTTCGCCGAACAAGAGACTAGAACAATATGTCTCGCCCGGACCGGATCGATGCCAGTGCCCCAGCATCGTCCGCGAGACATTTTCCCTGTGCACAAGTTGTCCATGATCGAACAAGATACAAGTAACAAGTTATTGCAGTTGAGGCAACAAGAGTACAAGACAAGCAATTGTACAAGACAAGCACAATTCATGATTTATTCCCTAACGAATAAGCATGCAGTTCAGTATCCGTTCATGAAGTTATTGACAAGCATATAACCAAGTCTATTCTCTTTTATCTTGGTTTCTTTTATTATTACTTGGTATCGTTTGATCGGGGCAAAGGAGAGTGCAGATTGATTAGCTGTGAAGTTTGGAAGCAGGACTAGCTAATCGGGTTGGTAGCCACTCACTTGGATTTTGGAAGGGAGAAGGAAGGAGGCGCTTCACGACTCCGTTCTTTGGAATGGAAAGTATTATATAGAGCAGGAGGAAGCTTCGCTCACCTGCATTACGAATAGCTCGATTAATACTTCTTCCTCTCTTTCCATTCTCGGAATAGAAGTGCAAGTCAATGAACGAAAATAATGAAAACCATCGAAACCGTTCAAGGAAAACAAGCAAATCCCAAAACCAACTCAAAGCACGAAAGCAACAAGCGACATCGAAAACCGAGGCAATAAAAGATAGCAGCGGAGAGGTCCCTCCTGACTCTGCCGCTAAGCCGATCCTTGGGGCGCAGTCCACTGAATATGGGAATCGATTCCGAAGAAACAAATCCATAACGAGGATGAGTTCTTAATTCAATCTATCCCGATCGAACGATACCGTCTTGTGTTTCTTAGCCGCGCTCTCCGCATCGGGAGAACGGGGCGCTACACTAGTCGTCCTCCCCGCCCAATATAGATATACAAGTCAAATACTCGACGTGCATACCCCGTATCTAAATGCCAAGTCTCTATACTGAAATAATCCTGAATTACTTACTAACCGTGATGCATGTCACACGTGCCGATAGCTAGTCTAGCACGCGAACCCACATCCCAACATGAGATTGTCACTATGAATACGTGTAAAAGGGTCAGGTCTTGGAAGATATCAACGCATCTTCCTAACTGGGGTGAGTCTGCTAGTGACTAGGTCAAGTATACTAATCATCGACGTATCCGTCGACAGCACCCGAGTTAATCTCGGACGCACACAGTTGTATAAAAGGAAACAACAAGATCTCAATACAACATATGCATAATTTAAATTAAACAGTAATACGTGGCAAGGTATCTTGCCTAAGTCCTCAAGCTGTGAATGCCAAAAGCCTGCTCCTACGGTATCTCCTAGTTGATCCAATGATCATAAACACACCAATATAATATAGCAATCTAACATCAGACACTAAAGGAAATACATGCTTAATTATGACGCTATTCTAGGTACTGTCATAAAATCATGGTTGGTCGACTACAGTGACGCGTGTGCACGTAGCTAGGGTGTACACGTGTTTTGTCCTCGGCTACTATGTATTTCATGACAATAAATTACCACGTTATGGGTTACGAAGCTGGTTACGTTTTAGTACAAATATGTCCTTATTTCCACGCTTGAGTATACATGTAAATGCCCAGGTTTTTAGGTAGAAATCAAGTCTTTATATTTGAGTCTATCATTAAGGAAATTGTTGGTCATTAATGAATGCTAAACCTTGTTAATCATCACCATTCATATATGTAGGGTCTATGTAAGTTTAGGGTTGTGTCCGGGATTCCGAACTCGACACGATGTCACAATGCGAATATATATAGCAAGATACAAGGAAGAAGGAAAAATAGGTCGTTTACCTAGGCGTGGCGGACGGGGAACCTGTGCTTGCTGACGGTTCTCCTCCGGCGGGGCGGATCTCCGGCCGGCGTTCAGTCAACCATGGCAGCAGTGGCAGCGTACAACAACCACGGCAGCAGTGGCAGTATGTGCAGTAGCGGCGGCAGCAGTCGGGTACAGCGGCAGCGACAGCAGCAGTCGGGTGTATTGGAGGCGGTCGGGGATGGTGAAGGAGATGGTGGTGCTGCGTGCGCGGTTGGGTGGTCAGGCGGCTGGGTTGTCCGGTCGGGGATGGCGGTGCCGGCGTACAGGCGACGCTGGGGGCAGTCGTCAGGGCCGGTGCTGCCGAGTTTCTGATCGGAATAGGGAGTAGGGTTGCTCGGTTAGGTATGGGGTTGGTGGTGGTGTTCTAGGGTTTTTAATATGAGGGGAAGGTATATTTATATAGGTGATGTGGATTCGTGGGCCGTCCTCGGGGTTTGGGCCGGCCAGGCTTGAGGGAGTGGGGGCTGGTCCACATGGAAGTGTTCATGGGCTGGGTCAGGTCCTGTTTGAGGTAAAATTGGCCCCCAAACTAATTAAATTAATAATTAATGCACAAGGCAAAATTACGGCCATTGCGTAGCTAAGGTGAGACGCAATGACGAGTATTTAAGGTTGCACACTGGCCAGGGTTAGTCTGGCCTGTCTAAGAGATGTTCGTAACCTTGGATGGAAGATGACTACTGGTGTGGTGCTCCAACCTCGAAGCAACGTAAAGGTATATTAAGATGTATAATTGACGCACATTAATCCTCATTAATTCCAAATTAATCCTGGTCTCTTGATTTAATTCAAAATATAAATCCTAAATTGGTCGAGGGGGTTTACATTCCCGAATCCTCTCCTGGATCTAGCAACCGCAACGATGACGACGACCATCAGAAGCCTCTCTTCGATCTTCTCCAGCGATCAATGAGTCCTCCTTCGAGCTTCCCCGTTGAGTCATCGGGCAGAAACTCCCTAAGTCCCTGTTGACTTCTCCAGCCGACGTTCACCAACGTCTACACGTCTCCTTGTTGACGACCCTGTTGGGGATGGAATGCCGAAACCGTTCCCTAAACCAGAGAGTACCTGTGAGAGAACCAAGCAAAATGCACAAACCAAAAAACACCAAAAATAAATTGTAGACACATAAATTTTTATGTGAAAAATCCAGATGAAAAAAATCACGGGACGATCGGAGTCCAATCCTAAAGAAACTCCACTAATGAAATAAATATATTACACCCTCTATAACCTGCTCACCGATCCAACATGGATCGTCGCAACTCTTTGGAATAGAAAATAGATTACAACCATGAAGATAAATGATAGATAATAATACGATAGAAATAAATAAATTTTTGTACGTAAATAAACAAATTTAAATTATATAAACAAAGAAGCAAATAAAAATAAATTAATAATGATAATAATAATAATAATAATAATAATAATAATAATAATAATAATAATAATAATAATAATAAAAATAAAAATAAAAATAAAAATAAAAATAAAAATAAAAATAAAAATAAAAATAAAAATAAAAATAAAAATAAAAATAAAAATAAAAATTAAGATAAAAATTAAGATAAAAATAAAAGAAAAGATAAGAGTAGTAAAAATAGTATAACCATAACAATAAAGGGAAAAAAAAAGATAAATTAAAACTATAAATAGATTTAAAATAAAATAAAAGGAAATGGAAAAGGAAAAGGAAATAAAAAGAAATAACAAAAGAAAAGAAAAGAAAATCTTGCGAGAAAATCAATTTCTTGCGAGTCAAAGAATTGAGAAAACCCTCGAACCCCATCCCAAGCCGAACCTGCATGAAAGGAAGGAGGATTTCAAAAGTTTGATTTGATCAAATCTTAACCAAATCTTAACCAAATCAATCCCAATTATTTTCTGTGTAATCTCCATGAGATTCTCTTCCAGATTAACTCAAAACCAATCCAAATCTGAGTTTAAAACTTAGGAAAAAATCGATTAAAAATCAAAGAAAAACTTGTTAGTCCCGAGGCTTAACCAAAGATAGAAGAACGCATGGTTGATATCAGAGGTTCATACAAAAGTTTCCACTCTAACTATTCTTGATTTTCATAAAGAACAATATAAAGATCCTAATTACAACTTGCTCTCAAGATTACAAAGGAATCAGAAAAATAAACTTCACGTTCTTCTTTACACTCGCAGATGCTAGACGGACAGAACAAAATTACAACTAGCAGAAGAGAAGAGAAAGGAGAAGAAGAAAATCTGCTTGTTGGGGAGATAAAAATCACCGTTGCTCAAAGCAAGATTCCACACGATCTACTCCCAGGAACCAGCAAGTTCACGTAAAACTTCTGGAACGCTCGTTGTCACCTCCTTACTTGGACTCGTACGAACTTCCTGGACTGCAATGACGGCTGCAACAACTCTCTTCGTCTCCTCTATTTCGATGTAAGTCCTCAATGGAGGCACGAAGAGAATATTTATAAAGGAGCCTAGCTGCCCATTAGTTATGGAAATATAGGAACAACTTTAATTCAAATCCTACAAAGATATGAACGAATTAATTTAAATACCACAAAAAATGGATCTGAATAACCGACCATATCTTTCCATAACCGTTCAAATATATCCGATAGCAGCGGCCATACAAGAAACCGCCTATGCAGCCTTTCATAAAGTAGCGCAGCAGCCGCGCACTTAGCAGCGCAAGCATCAGCTCATGTGGTAGCCCATGCGCCCGTTCATGCGTCCAGCTTATGTGCCCCTCATGCGTCCAGCTCATGCAGCTGGCTCATGCAACGACGCATGCAACTCGCACATAACTGAGTGCATTAAATGCGCTCAAGCGTCATGCGCCAATGCTGACTTGCTAAGTATAAATTGCGCCAACAAAGCGCCACTTTGTGTCCTTGAGCCCGAATCTGAGTCCGAGTCGCTAAACCCCTTTGGGGCTTAGCTCCTTTGAAAATAATTCCAATATCATGACAAAAAGCATAAATGCTTTCATGAGGAGTTAATCATTTTTCTTCTAGGAAAATACCCCCACATAGCACCCATGTGCCCTACCACACCCCATGTGCACACCTCAACTCATACACAGTATTATATTGAGATACCAACTTGGTGGTGCAGCCAATGTGGGACTATCTTTACTAGTCCAAAGGCAAAAATACCAACGGTCCCCACATATCTCAATATATATGGGTTGAGCGTTCCCTACAGTAACTGTCCATCATGCATTAAGATAGATGTCGCTTTGACTTGAATTTTTTTGCATGGGTCGAACAACAGTATGCTACAAGAATGGACTAAGCCTTGAATTCTTCACCATAGTTGTATTTTTTTCTACTCACACGATGGCATCAGTTGTGATTTTGGTTGCACATTAAAGGCCCTGTGCACGCCTGGTTTTGGTGTATGTATTTTGGAAAGTTTTCCCTCAAGAAATGACCTATATCTCTTTCCATTCACTCTAGGTGAGTTCTTTTAAAGAGTCCTTGGCATGAAGCCTCGAGCTTCCTTGCGGTGCTACTCCGCTATGACATTGCCCAGAGCCGAAGCTAAAACTCATCTTGGTATTATGCCTCTGTAGCATGAGGTCCCAGCCTCTTTGTAGTGCCAAACTATCCAACATGAAGCCTTGCGCTTCCTTGCGGTGTTACATCGTTGTGACATGACTAGCATAGTCGAGGATTTACATCTTTTACCTCTTTGGAGTCACACTACTGTAACATGAGGACACCGACCTCTTTGTAGTGCTGCCTACATTCTTTATTCTACAATATTAGGCTACCTGCCTATATGCGGTGCTACGCCGCTATGACATGGCTCGCGAAGCCGTGGCATTACCCTTACCGAGGAATCTCTTGGTGGTGTTATCCTATGTAGCATGGAGATCTTAGGATTGTTTGTTATTTAATATCAAAATAAGAACTGGGAGAACTAGATTTGATTTAACAAACTAAGAGAGTACAAATAAGAGTTCTAGGAGACAATCCAAGTATAAATTTATTTTCTGGAGGGTGACGATGGAGGGTTAGGAGTGTAGCAACTCTCTTTACTATGTAGACGATCCGATGTTGAAGCTTTTCTCTCTCCCTTGAGTATTGATTCATAGATAGCCAGCCAGCCTCTTGCATGGGGGTAGTACCCTGTTATTTATAGTCATATTTGTGGCCGTTTGCCATGTGTCTCCTCTCAATGAAAGGGTGCTACAGCTATGCACGGGAATCCGGGCTCCGCTGCGACGTGAGCATTTGTTAGGATTTTGTTGTTTACTGAGTATTTGGGCGGTTCTAAACTATGGAGGCATGACTTGGTCAAATGGACACGTGGGCGCTATTTGGTTGGAGAGGACCACTCAGTCGTAACATCAAGACTTCGTCGACGAGGAATTTGGGACACATATGGCCAAAGACGTACGGGATGCACAGAGTATGGAACGCACAGGGCCAGAGACCCATGGATCGTATTGTCACTACCGTATTTTCTAGGAAAGAATATTTTGGTCATTTCATAATTAATTATATATTGTACATATTGAATATTTATTTATTATATTATTTATTATTAGATATTAGTTTATTATTTTGGGCTTGTGTTACTGGACCTAACTAGTTTAGATTAGATCCATGGACCAACATTTAAATTTAGTTAGAATTGAGCCCAATAATAAGCCCAATCATTAGGAGGAGGATTAATTAAATTAAACCCATTAAACTAGAACCTTCCCTCCTTAATTATTTCTTCATGAGAGGCCCCAAGGGGTATTTTATACATTGCATAGTAGCTTGGGGAGGGGGCTAAGGTGGCCGGCCATATAAAACATAGGAGAAAAATTTCTCTCTCCTCATTTTCATTTCAAATCTAGATCTAAAATTTTCTCTTCCCAATTTCTTTATTCCCACACCAAATTTCTTCCTAATTTCTGTCCAAATTATCATTGGAGGCTATTGAAGCAAGGATCTATAAGGAGGAGTAATGATCATATTGAAGCAAGGATCTACAAGTTGGAGGCTCATTTCACAAAAATTGGAAGTTTCGTTGGAAATCCATCTCCCAATATGTACAATTTAATTTTTTTCTCTTTGATTAGACTCTAAATCTGTGTTTTAATCATTAGGAACCACCCCATATGCTAAGGCTACCCATAGAAATTGGAATTGGGTTTATTGGAGGCCTATAGAGAAAGTTATGGTGTATTTTGTATCAATTTTGGGAAAATTTTGAGATTGACACATCTTGTGTTTGTCAATTGGTCAATTAGACCAAATTGACATGTGTTTGATTGTGCGTGGCTAGTGTCGTATCCACAATTGGATACGTGTAGGTCGTATCCCAATAATTTGGAGATACATGTTGATTTTGGAATTTTTTTTTGACACGGGGGTTTGTGTATGTCATATTTTAACACGGACACATAGATGTATAATTGATTCTTTGTATTATTCATAAATACTATTTTAGACTTGCTCGTGTCCTTCGGGGTACGTTTGGTGGTTTTGTTGACTCGTATCACAAGCATATCATAGATCTAGTGTGATACGGGTGCGATACACTCCACATGTTTGTTTTCTTGTACTTCAATAATTGTTTATAGCTATTAGTGATATATGGTTGTGTGTGTATATATATATATATATATATATATATATATATATATATATATATATATATATGGGGTGTTTATATAAATATCCATAGAGAGTGGTATATATGTTTGTGTATATGTTATATATTGTACTACAATATGGACATAATTGTAGGCATCCCGAACATGCCCAATATCCTCCTCGCTTATAAGCTTAAAGGAATGTTCTGTATTATTCACAGAAACAGTTCTTTCCATTGTTTAAATAGAAATAGATGATTTAAAGTCAAAAGTACCAATTTGATAAAATTTTTTTGGCTTTACCTTTGGAATTGTCCATTTGTTTAGTTCCTCTAATTCAGAGGGATACTCAAAATTCTGAGCATTCTTTATAGATTAACCCTTAGTAAGGGCTTTCTTATTGAAGTCTATTGCTAACTCTTTACTCATTAGCATGATGAGATTCTACTTTCTACACTTACATGCACTATTGTTAGTTATTATTATCAGTTTATAAAACTGTTAATAGTAATTATTATGAAAACTCTATTGTCCTAGTTAACTACTCCAAAAGTTTTAGACATATCTAACGATAGTAAAGACCTAGCACGGCTATCAACGATTTATGCCATCCACTGCCCTCTCGGCATAACTAGGCTATGCGACTTTGATGCCGTCCCACTAGGTAGAAGACATATCGTTTCGACAAATCCTAACTCTATCGCAGTTAACTAAAGCAACAGCTTTAACAATAATAATAACCATAACAGAGAAATAGCTTAAACACAATAACTATATATTGTACATATGCATGTGTATATATATAGATATGTATCTATAAGTGTTATATATATATATATATATATATATATATATATATATATATATATATATATATATATATATATATATTTGTTCATAGGTGTTGTCACTACCATAATCCAAAAATAGGGGTATTTTCGACTTTTTATGTATTTAATATTTCGTGTATTTAAATTAAATAATTGCATGAGTTAAATATAATATATATACAATGTTCATTAATGTTTGAGCTGGTATACTTGACCTAGAGGTCCACTAGATGGACACCTGACTGAATTATAGGATTATGTATTAATTTGTATTTAATAGAATTTAATTAATTAGGATTGTGATTAATTACCGTAATTTATTTAATTGATTGCGTACTACCGTTGCTTCGATATTTGGAGCGCTACCCTGGCTTTTGTCTTCCAACAAATTTCACAACCTTGCCCTTGACGTGCCCGCCTTCCATTCTGCCATTTTTGTAATTCATAATCATACTCTCTTGTGCGTCATTTTAGCCGTACAATAATCGTCGCGGACGTTTATTTAATTTCTAGATAAATTCCAACTTTGTATCGTTGTGCGTTCCAATCGAAATTGGAGGCAATCTTGACCCATTTTTCGTGCGACCCAAATTAGGGTAATATTCTGTTCTGAGTCTTCTTCACTAATGATATTTGTGACCCGACCTAATTTTGGTCCCATGTACTCCTAATTAATCTTAGAACACAGCTTGCATTTATTTCTAATTAATTTGAGGATACCATTTTTGTCTGATCCCGTTTAACCCGACCTAATCCAATGCCCCATTAATTAAGCCTATATAACACACACAACATCCCGCTCACCCTACAAAATGCCAAACACCGAATCGCCCACCAAATTTTCATCATTTCATGTGTCTGTACAAATACCCAAATTTAAGGGGGCTAATTTGCAAATTTGTATTAGGTGTCAACACCCCATTGGTTCAAACCAATGGAGGAGCCCTAATATTTGACTACTCAACCACCCTCATCCCCACATGAAGAATTCCTCCATGTCTAATCTTGGCCATCCATTCAATGGGTGCATCATCACCCTTCATTCCATCTCACCTCTCCCTATTTAATGTCCCATCACAACCTAAACCTAATCCCCAAAACCTAGGGAAGCCCCCACCTCCTCACAAGCCTCCACCCGTAGCCTCCTCTATTTCTCCATTTCTCCATTTTCCTTTCTTCTTCTTCTTCCTTTCTTCCCCTTCTCTTTTGTTTTTAAATTATTTTGAAGGGGGAAACCCAACCTCTGTGCACTGTTCACCCGGGCATCCCCTTCCCCGAGCTCCGGCCAGCCCGCCGAGCGTCGTTCGACCCGCTCAGCCTCCGGCCTCCACCACCATCAACAGCCCCGACCTGAGCGTACAACCTCCTCCCTACTCTTCCCTCCGGCCACTGCTTCTCCGGCCCATCCGAAGCTCCTCCCTCACGTCGAGTCGAACAAACAGCCACCCTTCGGCCTGCAACCTCCCCTCCACTCCCTACTCCGGTCAGCCGCTCCACTGTGCTCCGGCCTAACCCGAGATCCCCTCCTCCTCCACCTTCTCCGAAAATTCTTGCTGCTCTTCTTCTCCCCCTGCTTGAGCGCCAGTCTGGCCAGCTCCACAACCCCACGAGTCACCTTCCTTCCCCGGCTGAGCCACCCGACTCCTTGCTTCCCCGACTACGACCTCCACCATCCCTCGGTCCGGCCATCCGAGTCGACCCGACCCCCGAGTCGAGCCCGCTCCGGTCATGCCACTCCGGCGTCCTCCTTACTCAGCCGACTCCACCTCTGCAAGCCCCATCAACTCCGGCACTGCATCTCCCTCTCCGACTCCCTCATCTCCGGCCCGCTGCACCTCTCGACCTCCCCCGGAGCCCCTCCGTCACCACCACATACCACCACCACCACCATCGTCATCATACTCCGGCACGGCCCGACATCCCGCTCGACCACCCACTACTCCTTTCCCGGGCGAGCCCCGACAGCCAGTTCAGCCATCACCACCACCACCAGTGTCATCATCCCCCGAGCTCCCCGCAGTCCGACCAAGCTCCCCTCCGGCGGCTGTGCTCCACCACCACCGGAACCACCAGCCGACCCCCCCGTGAGCCTCTCCCTCTTCCCCTTATTAGTGTATATGTATTTATAATAATACGTATATGTGTGTGTAGATATACGTGTATATGCGTATGTGTATATGTGTATGTGCGTATATGTGTATGTATGTATACATATGTGTATGTTGGTAATACGTATTCATATACGTGTATATATATATATATATATATATATATATATATATATATATATATATATATATATATATCGTATATTCTCTAATTGGGTATATACTTGTATTCAATATATTAATACGTATATTTTTGGTATATATATATATATACCTATATATATATATGTATGTATTTTTGGTATATGTATAAACATATATATAAATGTAAGTATTTTGGTATAATATATATATATATATATATATATATATATATATATATATATATATATATATATATATATATATATATATATATATATATATATATATATATATATATATATATATATATATATATATATATATTGGTATATATATATGAATACGTATTTTTTTTGTATATGTATTAATTGGCATCTGTATATATATATATATAAATAAATAAATATATATATATATATATATATATATATATATATATATATATATATATATATATATATATATATATATTCAGTGTATGTATATTTATTACTCGTATAATGTATAAATATTGGTTGTATATATATATATATATATATATATATATATATATATATATATATATATATATATATATATATAAATATGGTACGTATATTTTTAATATATGTATATATATATATATATAATATATTTCTATTTAATGTATATATACTTATACATATTTTGTACATAATTTTGGTATAACCCTATATATGTATTATATTTAATTATTGATAAATTGGTAATATATATATATATATATATTGTAGGCGACCCGAGAGTAAATACGGATACCCCGTAACTATACATGACCTGTGTGTCACGCCCTAGTCCCAAAATACTTAGGACTAGGAACACGTAAGCATGCCAGCCGTATGGATATGGCAACTCCAATATATGGAAACCAAATCCATACGTACGTTGTAATATGAATATCAAATCCACAAGTGGTATAAATGTATCACAAGTCACAGGGTATAATCTAAATCTCATCCACAGAAAATCAAATATAAATAAATAACCAGTATCTATGAAACTAGATCTCAATAGGAAGTATCTAAGGATGATAGTTGGATGGAAACAAATCCACTACCAAGTCGAATATAAGATCAAATACAATATGAGTACAACACAATAAACACAATATAAGAATACCAGCTATCAACCACGGCTCGAAGAGAAGACATCCTTGAAACATACATAACCATCCGAATCTGCGCTCCTGCGAATACTCAAGAACAGATACACCTGGCAGGGGACCAGGTCCTCAGAGGAATATAACAAGATACTTAAACATATGCCAATAAAGTGCTAAAATAAATATCCAATGGGGTCGCCTAATCGTCTAAGTGAATGCAGTTAAGAACAACTTTTCCCACAAGTAAGCTATCTGGCTGAAAACTGGGATTTAGCATGATTCCCTTTTGGGGATCCAGGGGCCCAAAGGCACGTCATCTTTTGAACGGCGGAGGCCCGCCAATGTACATAATATATATCAGGGTCATCACTACCCGTATCTCCGGCGGAGAATCTGGACACACAGGAAAAGTGCAAAGGAGCTCAAATGCGGTACTTGTTGTTCTCCCCACCCCATGATCTTAGTACCCTAGCCCAATCCTGCAACCAAACAAGGACAAGGATGGGACCACCGTACTACAATAGGCTATGTCCCTAGACCTCTAATAACTGCTAAGTCTACTAGCATGCAAAGTTTTTAACAGCAGTTATTCCTAACGCACGGCCCACACGTACAGGAGGCCAAACCTGCACACAAGTCCATGATCTACATGAGACTCACAACTCGTGTAACAACTGTGTCACGGCCAATGAACCTAATGATGCTACATGATAATGGGGTAGTCTCAAAAACAAGGTCAATGCAAATACATAAATAAAAATATACCGCGACGACACCGTCGCGCGCATTTTATATAACAGTTAAAATATATGAACTAAAGACAAAAATAAAGATGCATGCAACATATGAAATATGAATAACAGTACAATGGCAAGGTATACTTGCCTGGCAAGAAGCTGCAAAATGTAACGTCCAGATATCCAATACACAGGACCAGAAGCTATGGCCTCAGAACAAATGTCTCCGGATACTGAAATAGACATCACCAACATTCCCAAAATAAGCAAAATAGCTAGAAAGCACTTCCCTTTCGTCCAATTTGGACACAGGGGCAAAACCGTAATTTTGGGTCAAAGTGGGGTCCACGTGTGGCCTACTTTGCACCGAAAAGCGTGTCAGGGTCCAAGGTCTTAAAATTCATCAAACTTAGTGGCAACAAGTCGGGAACGATGATACGAACCCAACGGAACTTCCAGAATTGGATTTCGATGAGCCAATCACAAAATCGCCTGTCAAGTGGAGCCGTGGGGCCCACGATACGCGAATTTTTTAACGTTCTCAGAATCGAACCAAACTTGGGTCACAGGACCAGCGTATTGCTACGAGTCTGATGGCATAAGTTTTGTCTCGATCCGACGTATGTATACAAAGTTATGACGTGTTCCAGAACAGGCAGATACGGGGTGTTGTCGGCGGATACGCGTTGATTCCGGTGTGCACGCACATCCAAATCAACTTCTGCAAAATCTTGCACGTCTGTATCAACTGCGCGCACGTTTTGGTGAAGACCGCGCGCGACCAAGTCGTCCCGTTTGGCGGGACGCACTCAGTTCCAGGATAAAATAGGGCATTGGTTTTCCTGTTTTTGGATCGCGGTTTGCGATCACCACAGGAAGCGATGCACCGAGCGGGTTGCACGGGCATCGAGAGGGTTACACAGTCTACCCGACACAACTGACGGAACAGAAAATGGGGCAACGAGGAGAGAGAACGGGTTACCTGAACAGGGCTTCGTGGAACGGGGTTTCTCGTGTCCGGGTCGAGTCTGCCGTGTCCTGTCACTGTGTCCTGGGTTAGGGTTTAGGGTTCTGCTGTGTCAGATCCTGCTGTGTCCGTGTCAGCAGGGTGGAGCTGGTCGGGAGAGATGGGACTGCGGGGTGTTGGTGGTGATGCTCCAGGCGGGGCCGGAGGAGAGAGGAGGACGACGAGGAGGAGGTCGAGGCCAGCGGGGAAGGGGAAGCTCGGCTGAGGAGATCAGGGAAGGGGGAGGAGATAAACGGGACGAGGCTGCTGCTACTCGTCGAGGGAAGAACGACGGATCTCCAACGTCAAGGGCAGTAGGAAGGAAGGGATGGAGGTGGTGTTAATGGCGGGGATGGGTGGTGCAGTTCGAGTCCGGCTGTGCTCCGGCTCCTGGGCAGGGAAGAGGAGAAAGAAGACGGGACGAGTCATTCGTGCTAGTGGTGGTGACTGTCCGAGGGGGTGGCCGAAGAGGAGACGGAGAAAGGTGGTCGAGCTGCTCGCCATGGGAAGCGGGGAATTAGCTAGGAGGAGATATAGGCGGAGAATAGGGAAAGGAGGAGGTGAACGATGGTGATGGGGGATCGAGGTCAAGGGGGAGTAGGCCATCGTGGGAGCTGCTATGGACAGCTGCGGTCAGGGGGCTGCTCGGGGACGATGGCAGAGGAAGAAGAGGAAAGGCGGATTAGGGTTCCGGCGACGTCGGGCGGTCGAGGGGATTAAATAGGGGCAGCTCGGCTGAGGGAATATGATTCAAATTAGGATTAGGGTTAGGTTTCCAACCGGGTTAACGGGTCCGGGTCGGGTTCAATTCGGATCCGATCCGTTAAGAGCTGGGTTTGGTTCGGTTTAACTGCGGTTCGGGTCGGGTTGGTTTGGTTTATTTAGAAATAAACCGGGTTTAATTCAGGGTTTAATTAGGTTTAATTAGGTTTAATTGTAAATTAGTTTTTAGGGCTTTAAAAATGTTTCCGGAGTCCTATAAATTCACGAAAAATTACCCTATGTCCAGTTTTCTATTTTACACCAGAAAATATTATTTTCATAATATATTAATATTAAATAACATTATTTAAAAATCATTTATTTACAAAATATCTTAGTTTTGATTCCAGAAAATTACACAAAATTTATGAAAAATTGTTTTAAAAATTTTGAAAAATCAGGGGGCTTACAATCTACCCAACTTATAAAAATTTTGTCCTCGAAATTAAAATTAATCCACAGTAGAAGACAAGGATGGTATAAGATTTGCATTGGTTAAAATGCAAGGCTAGGTTTAACGGAGTGGGCTAAGTTGCACGTTGCACATTCCGAAAATCATGGGAGAGATCCACATGAGCAAAAAATAGGTTTCTTCATGTGTCATGTCCAACAGTGTGGACACCTAAATGCTCTTTTGCATAAAAGCGCCCAACAATTAGAAAATTGCACAAAGATGGAAATGGAGGATGGGCATGTCTAGGACAAGAATGTAGAATTTGTAGGAAGGCAGTGACTAATGAATTGCTCCAATTATCGTAGCAATGGTAAGGTGCGCCAAGTGATACCATATTGTAAAACTAAATAAAAATACCGTGTTCTATTTCTAAGTGGATTCGAGCTAGCCTCAGTCTCACTATCTAAGCCAAGTAAGTCTAATTCTTAGGTGAGAGGGTTTCACAATCCAGCCAACTTAAAATAATATCGTCCTCAAAATTAAAATAAGGCATAATCTGTTAATCATTCATGTACATAAGGCAAGTCAATCGCCATCTCCTTGTGATAATTAAAATCCTAATCATATCCATCGCAATCCCTTCAAGGTTAAGATGACCACTGTTCCAATAAAAATTCAACCTATGGTTATCTCTTCTCGCTTTTTCAATTTATCCATATCCAAATTTAAATTAAATCCATATAACATCTTCAATTTTTAAATACGCATGTAAATTTTACCTCACGATCTCTCACTATCATAATCTCCTCTAGAAGTAATTCGAGTCCAATATTATTCCCATTTTCACTTATAAATTTTTGTATGCTTCAACTTTTTAAATTTCATTCACATCCTCAATAATTCAAATAGGTAGTCCAACCATCAAGTTTTTATTTTAACTCAAATCATCAAATTGAAAAATAATTTACATGCAGTCCACCAATGTTCAAGTCTGAAATTCTATATTTATCCTCCAAATTCAAATTGATGATTCTACCCTCATTGTTCAAAAATTTAAATCATGTACTTAAGGTATAAATATTGGGTCCTCAATATCAAGATTTTGAAATTCATTAATCCTCGTCATCTTAGTCATTCTTCTAAAATTCTCAAAATTAAAATGGCTTGAACCTCTCCCAATCTAATCTTACCCGATCATAATCTAAAAGAAATTCCTCTCGAGTTGACAATGCACTGCTACCCAACTTAGAATTTACCCATCTATCTCATAAGGCTATATACCTTAAGAAAATATTCCTTAATATATTTAGTCATGTCATTCAATCCTCGAAACTTCAACGCCGATCATATCACATATGATATGTCCTTAATTACGAAAGAATATTCCTCAAGTATGTGATCGGCCTATGGGGTATATCTAGTACTCTCTGAGTATCAAACTTATACCAAGCACGAGGTTTCGTCTTTCCGAAATAAGGGAAGACGGAGATCAATAATAAAGAGTTCAAAGGCGAGGTAATAGAATAGAAGTATCGGGATCAAGGCGTTTAAAGAATTCAAATGAGAATTGTCAAGGCAGTTGTGGATTAAAGTCCTATTTTAGTAATTCCTATTCACATGCTCGTATCAGTACAGTTATGTAACAGATACGATATGCTCAGACATATCTAGGGGGCAAGTACATTCGTCTACTAATCACCATATATCTCGATCCACGTAAAGTAGGTATGCGAAGGGCGAACCAAGCGCACTATGGTTGATCAGACCGTAGTATACTGATTCTGAAATGTATTAGTTTAGTACTCCAATAATATATGTCATGAACAAGCTCGATAAAGAATAAGCTTGCAAAACTAGGCTATAATAGCAGCATAAGTCAAGGTAGTACAGAAATTATAGATACGCTGGATTATGATGAAAGAAATTACAAAATAATTCAAGTTCACAAACAAAACAAAAATAAGACTCTACAGTCTCTCTAGTTGTCATACTACTCCTTATCTAAGTCTCTAGTCGACCAAATAGGGGTACGGGTCTCTAATATTTATAGTCTGAATAAACACTATATTCTTATGCAGTCTAAAGTTGTGTCATCATATTCCACTTCATCAATGGGTCAATAGGGCTATGTGATACTAGAGTGTGAGGTATACTATATAACAATTGAACTACTATTGTAATTGTCTTAAGGATACCGTAGAAGCTTCTCTTAAGGTCTACGAAAAGTGGTCTTGGTACGGATTAGGGTATCCTATTTATATGGGTAATGGTCATCCTAAGTCTTAGTCATAGCGCTTATAGAACAAGTTTCAATAGTAAGGATAGAAGAGTTACTAGCCGTTTAAGGGGAAAAGGGATCTCGCTTGTATTGAGGTGGGGGTACAAATTACGTGGTCTACAACTAGGGATAATCATCGGTCATAATTTATAAAATAACTTAAACTTATCAAGTTCTAACTACCAAGCATAAAATTTTCACATTCAAGGCTACAACTATAATCCTAGCAAACTATGAGACCTTAACAAAGAATAAAATTACCTGGCCTACAATCATAAGTGTCAGATGGCACGAGTTGAAAGATGAAGAGAAGAAACGTAATCAGTCGTCGCACACTAGCAAGCGCTATAGTCGCAGGGGAACGATATATAAAATTAAGATAGAGGGCTCTAGATAGCATCATGGTTCTCTATGGGAAGTGGGGTGTTAGTTGCTATGTTTGAGGTATGATTAGAAAAATGTTCTATACATTGCTCTTGGCTTTCTAAGGTACTGTCTGCTTATCTCAAGACAAGAATCTAAATTTAGTTCTCCAATACTTATCTAACTGCGAAGGTTAGGTTCAGTCCTAATATTCAATATTGTTTCTCCATTGGTTCCTCAATACTAGGGTCAAACATTATGGTAAAACTTCTAACTCTCTCTAGTAGTGTCTATACTACTCTCAAGTCTTCATAATACATCAAGGGGTAATGATAAACCAATCTATAGATAAGGAATTCTAGGGTTCACTAGATATTCTAAACTTAGTGGTGTGCCTATATTCTCGTTGTATTCTTAATAGGTGTGCTACCATAATTATCATCCTAATAACAGGGGTTCCTATATTCTAGCAGAAGGCTATACTCAAAGAACTATTAGGGAAGTACAGGAATCAAGCAGGATACAATTGTTTGAAATAGAACAGATTAGAAGAAAGATGAGTCATAGTCAAATGTGGATGAGATCCTATACCCTAATCCTATTTGCAGTCTTGCTCAGTACAGTAACGTAATCGAAACAATATGCTCTCGACTTGCATGGGCTACCACAAAAATATGTCACGCCCCAGTCCCAAAATACTTAGGACTAGGAACACGTAAGCATGTCAGCCATATGGATATGACAACTCCAATATATGGAAACCAAACCCATACATACGCTGTAATATGAATATCAAATCCATAAGTGGTATAAATATATCACAAGTCACAGGGTATAATCTAAATCTCATCCACAGAAAATTAAATATAAATAAATAACCAGTATCTATGAAACTAGATCTCAATAGGAAGTATCTAAGGATGATAGTTGGATGGAAATAAATCCACTACCAACTCGAATATAAGAGCAAATACAATATGAGTACAACACAATAAACACAATATAAGAATACCAGCTATCAACCACGGCTCGAAGAGAAGACATCCTCGAAACATACATAACCATCCAAATCTGCGCTCCTGCGAATACTCAAGAACAGATACACCTGGCAGGGGACCAGGTACTCAGAGGGACATAACAAGATACTTAAACACATGCCAATAAAGTACTGAAATAAATATCCAATGGGGTCGCCTAACCGTCTAAGTGAATGCAGTTAAGAACAACTTTCCCCACAAGTGAGCTATCTGGCTGAAAACTGGGATTTGGCATGATTCCCTTTTGGGGATCCAGGGGCCCAAAGGCACGTCGTCTTTTGAACGGCGGAGGTCCGCCAATGTACATAATATATATCAGGGTCATCACCACCCGTATCTCCGGCGGAGAATCCGGGCGCACAGGAAAAGTGTAAAGGAGCTCAATTATGGTACTTGTTGTTCTCCCCACCCCATGCTCTAAGTATGTCACATCCATGACACAATTTGGTTCATAGCCTATTCTTAGTACCCTAGCCCAATCCTGCAACCAAACAAGGACAAGGATGGGACCACCGTACTACAATAGGCTATGTCCCTAGACCTCTAATAACTGCTAAGTCTACTAGCATGCAAAGTTTTTAACAACAGTTATTCCTAACGCACGACCCACACGTACAGGAGGCCAAACCTGCACGCAAGTCCGTGATCTACATGAGATTCACAACTCGTGTAACAACTGTGTCACGGCCAATGAACCTAATGATGCTACATGATAATGGGATAGTCTCATAAACAAGGTCAATACAAATACATAAATAAAAATATACCGCGACGACACCGTCGTGCGCATTTTATATAACAGTTAAAATATATGAACTAAAGACAGAAATAAAGATGTATGCAACATATGGAATATGAATAACAGTACAATGAGAAGGTATACTTGCCTGGCAAGAAGCTGCAAAATGTAACGTCCAGATGTCCAATACACAGGACCAGAAGCTATGGTCTCAGAACAAATGTCTCCGGATGCTGAAATAGGCATCACCAACATTCCCAGAATAAGCAAAATATCTAGAAAGTACTTCCCTTTCGTCCAATTTGGACACAGGGGCAAAACCGTAATTTCGGGTCAAAGTGGGGTCCACGTGTGGCCTACTTTGCACCGAAAAGCGTGTCAGGGTCCAAGGTCTCCAAATTAGTCAAACTTAGTGTCAACAAGTCAGAAACGATGATACGAACCCAGCGGAACTTCCATAATTGGATTTCGATGAGCCGATCACAAAATCGCTCGTCAAGTGGAGTCGTGGGGCCCACGATACGCGAATTTGTCAACGTTCTCAGAATCGAACCAAACTTGGGTCACAGGACCAACGTATTGCTACGAGTCTGATGGCACAAGTTTTGTCTCGATCCGACGTGTGTACACAAAGTTACGACGTATTCCAGAACAGGCAGATACGGGGCATTGTCGGAGGATACGCGTTGATTCCGGTGTGCACGCTCATCCAAATCAACTTCTGCGAAATCCTGCACGTCCGTATCAACGGCGCGCATATTTTGGTGAAGACCGCGCACGACCAAGTCATCCCGTTTGGCAGGGCGCACTAAGTTCTGGGGTAAAATAGGACATTGGTTTTCCTGTTTTTGGATCGCGGTTTGCGATCACCACAAGACGCGATGCATCGAGTGGGTTGCACAGGCATCGAGAGGGTTACACAGTCTACGCGACACAACTAACGGAACAAAAAACTGGGCAACGAGGAGAGAGAACGGGTTACCTGAACAGGGCTTCGTGGAACGGGGTTTCTCGTGTCCGGGTCGAGTCTGCCGTGTCCTGTCACTGTGTCCTGGATTAGGGTTTAGGGTTCTGCTGTGTCGGATCCTGCTGTGTCCGTGTCAGCAGAACGGAGCTTGTCGGGAGAGATGGGACTACGGGGTGTTGGTGGTGGTGCTCTAGGCGGGGCTGGAGGAGAGAGGAGGACGACGGGGAGGAGGTCGAGGCCAGCGGGGAAGGGGAAGCTCGGCTGAGGAGATCAGGGAAGGGGGAGGAGATGAACGGGACGAGGCTGATGCTACTCGTCGAGGGGAGAACGACGGATCTCCGGCGTCAAGGGCAGTAGGGAGGAAGGGATGGAGGTGGTGTTAATGGCGGGGATGGGTGGTGCAGTTCGAGTCCGGCTGTGCTCCGGCTCCTGTGCAGGGAAGAGGAGAAAGAAGAAGGGACGAGTCATTCGTGCTGGTGGTGGTGACTTTCTGAGGGGGTGGCCGGAGAGGAGACAGAGAAAGGTGGTCGAGCTGCTCGCCATGGGAAGCGGGGAATTGGCTAGGAGGAGATGCAGACGGAGAATAGGGAAAGGAGGAGGTGAACGATGGTGATGGAGGATCGAGGTCAAGGGGGAGTAGGCCGTCGTGGGAGCTGCTGTGGACAGCTGCGGTCAGGGGGCTGCTCGGGGACGATGGTGGAGGAAGAAGAGGGAAGGAGGATTAGGGTTCCGGCGACGTCGGGCGGTCGAGGGGATTAAATAGTGGCGGCTCGGCCGAGGGAATAGGATTCAGATTAGGATTAGGGTTAGGTTTCCGACCGGGTTAACGGGTCCGGGTCAGGTTCAATTCGGATCTGACCTGAACCGTTAAGAGATGGGTTTGGTTCGGTTTAACTGCGGTTCGGGTCGGGTTGGTTTGGTTTATTTAGAAATAAACTGGGTTTAATTCAGGGTTTAATTAGGTTTAATTGTAAATTAGTTTTTAGGGCTTTAAAAATATTTTTGGAGTCCAATAAATTTACAGAAAATTACCCTATGTCCAGTTTTCCATTTTATACCAGAAAATATTATTTTCATAATATTTTAATATTAATTAATATTATTTAAAAATTATTTATTTATAAAATATCTTAGTTTTAATTCCAGAAAATTACACAAAAATTATGAAAAATTATTTTAAAATTTTTAAAAAATCAGGGGGCTTACACTATGACTCTATGAAATTTTAGTGGACTGCCACGCGTACACTGACGTACTGGTAAGCCCCGTACCGTTTTGATCGTCTGTCTTGCCCAGCAATCACAGACGCGATGCCCGTGCAACCTGACGCACACTGACCCTAGATTGACCAGTGCCATACCTGGCATAACCCCTGAGTTAGGTATTTGATTGTGTATTTAGTATAGCATCTGATACAAATGTTACTTTATTATTATGTCTATAGGACTGTTGGATCATCCAGGCAATATTCTGGGGCAGGATATTGGTTTTACCAGCTAAGGACCCAAGGCGAGTATATTCTCTGATTAGCTTCTTGTTTATGATATTCCCTATGTTCATTATATCTAGTGTAAATATCCTTGCTCTTGACACGATGGTTACACGGATTGGTATATACGGATCTCGTTATGAGATGTTATTCCTTGTTCATGGTGTAGCTCGTACAAGACTTGTTTCATTGTTATCTTGTGCATGTACAGACACTGATTCCCGGGAAGATTTGCTACCTCCCTAGAGAATCCCGTACCATAGCTTACCATGGTTGGATCTACTATACCAGTCGGGGGTGGAGAGTATTTTAGTGTAGATATGTGATCATACCCAACTTTACATGCATCATAGCTCACCCCACATCTCACGTCGGGTGCGGCCTGACTATTACATGCTTCATAGCTGTTACATGTGATTAGTCTGACCTCTACATGCATCATAGCTAACCAAATAGTTAGCCTGACCTTACATGAATCATAGCTAATCATATGTAACCAGCCTGATCAAGTTCCCAAGCCGATCACATGTTAAAGCTAGTACTCACACACATAGTTATAGTATTCTTGCTCATTGACATATTATTTCTTTCCTGCATTTACTTACAGTATTTCTAGTATATCCTTTATTGTATGTTTCTCATACATATACATGCATCTTATATATTTCCATCTATATACTACTACATAGTTTATATCATTGATATAGAACTGCTATTAGAAATGTACTTTGCTCCTTCCTGACTGGAAACATTTTCCAAACTATGCCTAGAGGACTGGTATCCGACACTTGTGGACCACAGGGTGAGTAGCTGCAGTCTTGGACTTAGTAGTGTAGTCGTGATTCCGGAAGGTTTAGCCGGAATCACTAGTTATCTAGTTAGTTTCTTAGTTATCTATTTTGGTACCGGATTTGTCTCCGGCAATCTTATTTGAGACTTGGATTATGTTGAGTTAGATTATTTATAGTTTAGACTTGTGTTGTATTTTTATTTATTTCTTCAATTTCTTATCGTGCTGTAGTTATGTGATTGAGTATGTTATTCATTTATTTTGTGTCATCTGTGCCTCCTTATGGAGATTGGATGCTCGTGTGAGATTGCTTAGTTAGTATCATGAACTAGACAGCGTTCTACTGTCGATGCTGCGGCGTAGGCTGAACGTACCCGCGCACTCGTGCCCCTATACCGGGTGCGGATCGTGACACATTTTTAGTGGTGGCCCTTGTAGGTCAGACTTTGCAAGTTGTGCGATATCGTGGTAGTGCGATGTCATAGTTGTACTACTGCGTGCCTGCTATAGAATATAGGACATAGGATACTAGGATGAGAGAGGATACTCAATCACAAAATTCTTGAGAGATTCCTGGGACAACTCCTTGAGAATCTTATTATAATTTCCAATTTAAATCCTTCTTCCTTGTTTCAGTCCGTCCTCACTCGTTGATATTGAGTTTGATTCTTGTTGACCAGTTGTTAAATTTAAATTCTTGGTGTTATTGTTGAGTTGATTTCTTATCGAGATAAATTTTACGGACTAAACTTTACGATATCATCTGATGACATATATTGATGAGAACAGTGAGAAAGGTAAAACGTCTACTTTGGTTATGGAACCTAGAGTTTATCGCAGCCATACCGGTTGGCGTGGCGAAGATTCTAGATGACATGATTATAGGGTTGCGTACTTTAGTTACGGAACCTGTCGTTTATCGCACCTATGCTTACTGGCATGGCGAGGATTCTCAGCATCATAATTTCTGACCGACGTGTATGATTATCAGGTTGTATCTTAAAATTGGTTCTTAAAGTATCATCTCAACACTTATCTATTTCTATTATACAGGACTTTATTCCATCGTTTCTTTTGGTTGCTAGCAGTAGAAATACCTTTAGTCCTCAACCCAGTTCCTTTTGAGCTTCCATTCTTTGAGGATTCCTTGTTAAGTATGATAATTAGTGACTTGTAATTATGTTTGTGTCTTGAGTATTAGTATTGACTGAGTGTTGCTAGTAAGTTGTAAGTGTTTCCTAGTTGAACATGTGAGCAGTAGGCCTTAATCTAGAGTTAGCCCATAGCATAGTACCTTGTAGCAATAGTTCTAGAATAGGTGTCATTATAGTACTGAGAGTAAATAAGAGTATGGAGTATCAGTGATAGTTCCAAGAGTTAGTATCAGAGCCAACATACCCATCCTGGATGATCATGATTATGTAATTGGATGATCTATATAAACAATTAAGTATCCAGGAATTGTGTTAAGGATTAATGGAGCATGATGTTCAATTTGATAATTGATATCAGGAGTGTTAAAGGTAAGAAAATATATACGCATAAAGAGCTTTAATGAGATGTCATGAGTAGAGAAATATCGGAATTGGTAATGAAAATGGTGAGGCGTATCACAGATTAGCTTGACAGGCTGTAAAAGATTAAAGGAAAATACCTATACATTAATCGAGATGAAGAACCATATACTTGCCCATGAGAGTAAAGAAACATGAGTGTTATAGAAGGTACAGGCAATCATGAGTTCTAATAAGTTTGATGAGATGATCCAATAATGAAGCTAGTAATATCATACCAAGAGTACTAATGATTCTATATCGAGGATTAGTCAAGAATGATGCTAATAACAGTAAGCACTCTACGTGATGATAATTAGATGATATACCAGTTGATATAGATTGGAAATCATGGAAGAAAGTACATGTGATGATAACTTTGATCATTTGGAGGTAATAGTGCAAGTAATTCGGGTAGTAAAATTTTAGTACCCAGTTGAGAGTTGTAGACAATAGATGTATTGAGTGCACCTCGAGTATTAGAGACCGTGAGAACTTATATGTATATTTGTGGATTTATAAATTAAAGAGTGGAAATGAATTTTAATTTTGAGAATTATTGAGGAGTTGAGATTTATGTCATTAAATTTTTGAGGGTTCAAATTCAATTCAATAAACATTGTCAAAGCTATAAGGATTTTTGGGAAGTAGAAAAAAAATTGATTTCAATATTGAATATTTGACCCTTGAGGAAGTATACATTTTTTTTAAGTTGTTCAAAGGTTAAATTTTGATGATTTTATTATGAGAATAAAATTTTATGGTGGATGAGAAATATATATTAGTATGAGTAGATGATATACATGTGTAAGGATCTGTTGACTTAAACATGATTGAGATGGCACCGCAGACAGACTTGGGTATCCATCTAGAGTTGTATTAGGGAGAACAGTACTTAGTATGGTGTGTTATACTTGGTGTGCACTTGAGTGATAAGAACAACTAAAATGAGCAATTGTAGTAGGAACGGGAACTGACAGAGAGTATGGTACTAAAGAGATAGAGGTATCAAACTTGGATGCATTATTGAACCATGGTTATATTAGAGATTCTTGGTGTCAGATTTAGGTTTTAATAGACAGGTGTGTGCAATATGGATGTATCCATGGATGTTGTGGACTAATGATTAATTGATATGGGTACCAGTGTACAAGGATAGGAATTAGTTAGTGAATGTGCCAGAGTTAAGTGTATGTTAGAGATAGAAGATACTGCAAGTAATAGGTTAGCAGGTTCTTTCTTTTCTTTCCTCATGTTCCTTTTTCCGTATTTTGATTGATTGATTCCCTAGTACCGTAGCTTGTATGCATAATTTTCTTGTTAGAATGTAGTTAGTAGTACACCCTGACAGAGACTGCAATGCCATGACAAAAGTCACATGACCGTACATATTTTCTTAGATTGCATGGCTGTAGGTAGAATTTTCTTAGACCATGATTATTGGGGTTTGACCATAGTAGATTTATGAAGAGGTTATGACTTGACAAGAGAAACGAGATGCTAAAATTTTAGAAGATAAGCATAAAGAGTTAAGAATTTAATATGGCAGAGTTGATGAATCATTAATTTTATCAAGATTGAGATATGATTAAATTAAAATTTAAATTCGAGGATAAACATTAATTTAAATGAGAGGTTAAGAATTCAATATGGTAGGATTGATGATTATTGATTATGATATATTTTATCATTAAAAACTTGAGGAAATTAAGAAGATTAGTATTGTATTTATTTGACTGCAAGATATAGATTTACTTAAAAATTGCAAGTTAGGGTTTTGCGAGTATTATATTATTGGAGTATTGTGTGGAAAAAGGAATCGAGGATTAGATCACACATGGATTAGTGTTGAATTTAAATTTTGAAATAAGATTTTAAATTTTTATAAACGTGCAAGGACTGGATTTTTGATCAAAGGATAGGATAGTAAAATTTGTATTTAGTGATTTACTCAAAATTTGAGGAGTAAAGTATTAATGGGTTAGTGTTTAAACACAAACTTTTGGACGAGATTTTTAAAATTTTATTGGATTTATGGGTTAGTGTTTTCAGTTAGAATTTCTTAATTTATAAAAATGTGCATTGTTTGGATTAAATTAGAGGATTAGGTATCAAATTTTGGGTTTTAATTACTAACATCAGATTCTGAGGAGACTATGATACGAATAGAATTCGATGATTTTATTTCGAGGATTTTCAGGAATACAAAAATTTCAGAATTTTTAAAATCGTGAATTGACAAGGTGGATTATTTCAGGATTATGTGGGTTGGTGAATTTAACTATGGATGTGAAGTAATATAATAAATAAATACTACTATAAGGATTTTAAATTTCGAGGACGAAATCCTTTTAAGGAGGGTAGACTTGTCACTACCACATTCCAAAAATAGGGGTATTTTTGACTTTTTATGTATTTAATATTTCGTGTATTTAAATTAAATAATTGCATGAGATGTGTATTTAAATATAATATATATACAGTGTTCATTAATGTTTGAGCTGGTAGACTTGACCTAGAGGCCCACTAGATGGACACATGACTGAATTATAGGATTATGTATTAATTTGTATTTAATAGAATTTAATTAATTGGGATTGTGATTAATTACCATAATTTATTTAATTGATTGCGCACTGCCATTGCTTCGATATTTGGAGCGCTACCCTGGCTTTTGCCTTCTAACAAATTTCACAACCTTGCCCTTGACGTGCCCGCCTTCCATTCTGCCATTTTTGTAATTCATAATCATGCTCTCTTGTGCTTCATTTTAGCCGCACAATAATCTTCGCGGACATTTATTTAATTTCTAGATAAATTCTAACTTTGTATCGTTGTGCGTTCCAATCGAAATTGGAGGCAATCTTGACCCTTTTTTCGTGCGACCCAAATTAGGGTAATATTCTGTTCTGAGTCTTCTTCACTAATGGTATTTGTGACCCGACCTAATTTTGGCCCCATGTACTCCTAATTAATCTTAGAACACAGCTTGTATTTATTTCTAATTAATTTGAGGATACCATTTTTGTCTGATCTCGTTTAACCCGACCTAATCCAATGCCCCATTAATTAAGCCCATACAACACACACAACACTCCTCTCACCCTACAAAACGCCAAACACCGAATCGCCCACCAAATTTTCATCATTTTATGTGTGTGCAAATACCCAAATTTAAGGGGGCTAATTTGCAAATTTGTATTAGGTGTCAAAACCCCATTGGTTCAAACCAATGGAGAAGCCCTAATATTTGACTAGTCAACCGCCCTCATTCCCACATGAAGAATTCCTCCATGTCTAATCTTGGCCATCCATTCAATGGGTGCATCATCACCCTTCATTCCATCTCACCTCTCCCTATTTAATGTCCCATCACAACCTAAACCTAATCCCCAAAACCTAGGGAAGCCCCCCACCTCCTCACAAGCCTCCACCCGTAGCCTCCTCCATTTCCCTATTTCTCTATTTTCCTTTCTTCTTCTATTTTTTTCTTCTTCTTCCTTTCTTCCCCTTCTCTTTTTGTTTTTAAATTATTTAGAAGGGGGAACCCAACCTTTGTGCACTGTTCACCCGGGCATCCCCTGTCACGCCCCGATCTCCCGCCGGAATTGGCCGTCCCCGCTAGGCACGAATCACCGCGCCAGCGCTCCCGCGGGACGTACGTTTCCATCGAGACGTGATGCCGCGCGAGCCTGGGGTTGCGCCCGCGCAAGGCAAATACCGAAACGGCCGTTGATAACTAGTTCACAGAGTCGTCATAGCGGAAACATAAAATGAACACAAGTATTGAATCCAAATTAAGCTCTTTATTGATATGAAGTAAAGATTACAAGCGGCGCTAAGCCGAGATTACAAATCGCTCATGCTCTCTCTCTCTCTCTCTTACATTGAATATGCCCTTAGGCTTGGAACCAATACAAACGATCTGGATGATGATGTTCCCATACATTATGTCTCATATATGCGAGCTCCAGGTCCGTGCGCCACGCTCCAAGACGCCAAGTGCGGTCCGGCGCCCCATTGCGTTAAGCGATCTCCGAATCCGTACGAGTTCCCCCTGCACCCTGCATGCAGACTGGTTGGGTATCAGTACATTGAATGCACTGGTGGGGAGGCCTCTCGCCCACGCCACAAAACAAGCACGTTCATTAGTTATGTGCACCGACTAGTTCCGTTGTCTTTCTATTCTTTTGCCTTAGGATCAGTTACATGGCAATATAAAGAAAGTAATCTCCGTGTCAGCTCAAGAGTGTCATATTCATGAACAATTGAGTTCACCTTACCATTTCTTACCATTCGGCCTTCCCTGTCATATGCAGCAATATAAACAATTATCTACGAAATAACAAGAAGCAACTATAAACCCAAGTGTTATGCCGTGCCTCTGCCTCATAAGACCCATTTTACTAGAACTATGTGTGATACCATGCATCCATTCTAATTATGCATAATGTCGTGCAAACACACTCCTCCCCGTTTCTCCTTTTCTCAGTGCGGATAGCCGCTATGCAAACATGACTTATCTATATGAAGGTCACTGGCTCTGTTAGCCATATTGGACAATATCTGCGATGGACGGCTGCCTCCCCAGCTCGGTTGCTAGCCTTGCTGGGCCTCCTAGCCGTCTAACGAGTCGACGCCCATCCAGGTCGGTAGCAAGCCTTGCTGGATGCCTCGCTCTCGCCCGCTAGTCATCAGCTAGCGTATCGCCAGGACTACACTGGCACTCCGTCCTCCCGGGCCGACACGATTCGGATGCCTCAGCAATCGTGTCGAGGACTCTCTCTACCTGGTGCGCAACCAGTTGTCCGTGACCATGCAACTACTCCCCCAACTTCCAATCCTAGCCGAGGTCAACACTCGGATCAATCTTTTCCGAGGACTACACTCGGATCAATCCTTGCCGAGGACTACACTCGGATCTTTTCTTCTTTACGCAGCTCTCTGATTAGAGACTGCCTCGGCGATCTGCATATCCCGAGTACATTCATTTCCTTCCATCTCCTGACTTGGAACGACTACTTGATAGCCTTCCTCGTCTATGCATGCAACATGATTTTACTCCGTCCCGTGTCATGTTCCGTGCGGTGCAACGCCTCAGTATGAACTCACACTACTTTACAGCATATATGAAGAAATTACTACATTCCAACCCAGCAATCTCGACTATGCAAATAGCAAGTAAAATCTCCATGTTCTATACGATGATAAGGCGGGGTTATCCCCTTAGCTATGTGCGTTCATCTCTTTTATTAGCATGCAAAGGTTATCGCCCATAAACTAGCATGTGATAATCATTTTCTTAGTGTGCAGCTAAGTAGAGACAGGTTCACCGGGGCCACCCACCTTAGCGATGTATCGCATCGGTCGAGGGAGACTCCGGACGCGCCTCTGATAGCCTAAGTCTGACTCCATTGAAGATCCCAGCATGAAAGCCTTTGCATCGAACGAGCCATCTCGCTGAGCAAGGCGGGTTGAATAGCTACACTTGTGCCGTTTGAATCGGCCCTCCGAGTTGAGCGGAGCGGGTCGTTACATCATACACCACTCAGAACAAGTCTCGTCCTCGAGACTTCCTGAGCGCAACTCGTACTATCGCACATCTTCTAAACCCAACTCTATACACCTTGCCTAACTTCCAAGGACTGTCTTAATACCATAATCATTTATTTTCTCACCATGCGTTACGCCAACGTTAGCCAATTCTCATCGAACGACTCTATCGTTCAATGCTATCGAGTTATACTCAACTCACTCGTTGCACTCCCGACTCAAAATCTACTACACCTACCAATATGTCACGCCCCGATTTTGGCTAATCAATAATCGTCCCAGGGACGTGATGCCGTGCACGCGTAGGGCTATAATACCCAAGCACATGGTATTCTATAACTTAATGGGCACTTACAACTCACAATTGGGTGGACTTGTCCAACTTGTTATATTACCTCTCATAGGAACCAAATGCATCCGAACACATTCGACAGCTTACTTGACGTCGCCTATCGAAACCCATCGTTACGCCTAAACCAAAGGTTTGAATTTGGGCTAATTTTCCAATCTCGTTTGCATCACTCTCTTTGAGTCACCGTCCAATCTCGCTAAGTAAATCGCACCCAATCACCTACGTTTTCTGACTCAGTCTATATTGCGCCTTAGCGCAGAGCTAAATTGCCCACCTGGGGTACGCTCAAGTCCTTCGCACCTTTGGCTCAATCGAACTTAACTTCCTATCCGTTTTTACTCGTTCCGTTCGCCCGAGTGCTTAATCATTTTATCCGAATGATCCCTTCGTATAACCTATTGCATTCCCAAACTCAGTTTCTTGCTGCGCCTTAGCGCAGAACTATCTCGGTAGCACGAGGAACGATACAATCTTTCCTCTATTAAAATTTGGGTTGAGGCTAAATCATTTCAGTTGCCACACTCATCCATGCGAATTCGAACATTTTCCTTTGCAGCTGCATCCGAGTTATGCATATCGCTAAGTCTGGATCGTACCCATATTCAAGGCGTCCCCCAAATATGTGTATTTCAACCAAGCTCAGTGACAGCTAAGTCTGACAAGCTACTCGTGAAAATCTTTCGAAACGCGGATCGTCCTGCTATATGAATGACCGAACCCTTGTTCGATCCAGCTATCGTCTTATCCTTTACCGTCGCGTAACTTATCCAACCAAATCAATTATCACCCGAGTCCTATCTTGCATTACGTTTGTTTCAACGCGAACGTTGCTAGTGTATATTCCCAATTCCGAATTCTAACTCTAAGTCTCGTTGCCCCAGTTCTATCGTTCTTCCCGAACGATACTCTGAAGTCAGCCACTCCAGTTTAACTCAAGGCACAAGGTCGTCTGCCTAGCCACTAGGTCAGCTCACACAGTCATAGGTACAACTCAAGTTTGCGACTCATCGCGCAACCGCGTTGCACAACGCTCGCCCCAAACACCCTAAGGTCAAACCATTGTTCCTTTACACGGGTATTCTACCCAAGCTCGTTTCACTCAGATTTCTAAACATCGAGCACAGTTCATCCTATCACACCAACACGCTCGTCCAACCGAACCCATGATACGCCCATGTTTCAGGGCTAACCCATCGATTCGCACACACTATCTCTTCCATCACGTTGATAGAATTCACCAATCCATCCTTTTCTACACCTGTATCACTAAGCCACAATTCCATTATAAATCATCGATGTATATCATGAATTCTAAGTCGTCCAGCACAATCTACGTATCCGTTCATGAAAACATCCAACATCTCTTACTTCACGTTTCTAGACTAACACCTCAAGAAAATCCTTAGACTCATTTTATCCTGAAACTGGTCTTATCGTATTAAACCACAAGTCAGAATGATCCCTCAATTGTCACATTCCGGTCTCCCGCTAGTTCAATCACCCTCATTGGACATGATATCACCACGCCAATGCTCCCGCGGAATGATCGTCCTATCCGGACGTGACGCATGTGCGAATAAGAAGTTATACCCGCACAAGACAAGAAGGTCAATCGTTATGGTTATCCTCGAACGAACAGACACTTCATCATCAATTTTCGTTTTATCCCAAGTCTTACATTGATCCACCAAGCCAAAACATCCAACTTCAATATTACCATTTGAACATTTCTTAGTCTACTCTTAGCATTCCTCAAACAACTAAGTTCAAATCCCAAACTCAAAGTCTATCCCATTTGACACGTATCCATTCATCGTGTTCGTTTGGAATAATCACCGAACATGTTCCCTTGAGTTCGATTATCCCTGCCGAACGTGAAATCACCACGTCGGCGCTCCCGCAGAATAATCGTTCTCACTGGGACAGATTTCGGATGTTATCTCTCCGAACTTGATTTCAAGATCGTTCTTCCAAACTCCAAGCCAAATCTGTTACCGCTTAACTCGATCCACCAAAATCATAATTTTACTAACTTGCATCAATCCACACTATCTTCCAACCATTGTTATGGTCTAAAAATCCCAAAATTTGAAATCATGGCACTCGTACTCAAACCGAACTCTATCGACCGATATTCTACTCAAATCCAAATTTTCCATGCACGCTATCATTCGTTCACTCCATCATTTCCGATTGCACTTACTCCGATCGCATTTCAGATTATTCGATCTCAACTCAAGTTTTTAATTCGCTTGTTTCAACTCAAAATCGCTCGTACAATCCCTTAAGTTTTCTCGACCATGTAATCAATTTCAATTGCCCTGAAATCCTATTCGATGTATGCCTTATCCCTCGATCAACTCATTGCAACTTGTTCGAACCAAGTATTGCATGATTCTTCCGAGTTCGCTTACTTGCTAGGCATTCTTTATTTACACTAGGGCTTTACCCGAACTCGTCGCTTGCCGCTAGACTCGCTTAATACTCCGAAATCCTTGATTCGTTCGAATACTTCCAAGCCGACCAATACACCACTCAGGGTACGAGTTATACTCCCTGAATCTTTACAACTCATTATATCCACAATTCGCATAATCGAACAGGGGACTATCGTATACACCACTCAGGAATCGAGTCATCCTAATAACTCCTGATTCTCGTTCGCATTCTTCACTCGTATTCCCAATTCGTTCCTTAGAACTCCAACACAGTCCCTATTTATCGCCTTAGCGATCTTAGACTCGTACACACCTCTATTCATAGTCCTCTATACAGACTATGCTTCAAATCATAACTTATCGCAATGAATAACCGTCCAAACTATTTCTGAAAATTCCACACACGATTCCACTTATTCGCCTTAGCGGCACTCCGATAAAGTCTATATCGATTTCCCTCCCGAGTCAAACTTTATTATTATCCGAACAACACCCAAATCTCGCTGCAACTCGCTAGCATCAAGGGTCTTGGTGCACGATACTCAACACAGCTTGGCCAAAAGGCCATGTGCAAAGACCACTGTCTGAATGATATACCGTCTCGCACTCTACTCGCTTGGTGTTTTCATATCGACACATAACTTGCCGATTAACACGAGCCTACTCTCACAACGTCTTTCACAGGTTGGGACAAAAGCCCTCGCATCATAATCCCGTTCAAGCAACCGTATAATTTACACGCGCTTTTCAAAAATATTTAGACTTATTGTATGGGACATCCATCGAAGCATCGAGAGAGAGCATCTACCACTTCTTCAATACACAAGTTCAAAACTGAGAGAATCGAAACGAATTCCAAGGACGTAAAGCCGTGCTCTGATACCAATATGTCACGCCCCGATCTCCCGCCGGAATTGGCCGTCCCCGCTAGGCACGAATCACCGCGCCAGCGCTCCCGCGGGACGTACGTTTCCATCGAGACGTGATGCCGCGCGAGCCTGGGGTTGCGCCCGCGCAAGGCAAATACCGAAACGGCCGTTGATAACTAGTTCACAGAGTCGTCATAGCGGAAACATAAAATGAACACAAGTATTGAATCCAAATTAAGCTCTTTATTGATATGAAGTAAAGATTACAAGCGGCGCTAAGCCGAGATTACAAATCGCTCATGCTCTCTCTCTCTCTCTCTTACATTGAATATGCCCTTAGGCTTGGAACCAATACAAACGATCTGGATGATGATGTTCCCATACATTATGTCTCATATATGCGAGCTCCAGGTCCGTGCGCCACGCTCCAAGACGCCAAGTGCGGTCCGGCGCCCCATTGCGTTAAGCGATCTCCGAATCCGTACGAGTTCCCCCTGCACCCTGCATGCAGACTGGTTGGGTATCAGTACATTGAATGCACTGGTGGGGAGGCCTCTCGCCCACGCCACAA
Organism: Iris macrosiphon; assembly: GCA_036927795.1. Taxonomy (NCBI): domain Eukaryota; kingdom Viridiplantae; phylum Streptophyta; class Magnoliopsida; order Asparagales; family Iridaceae; genus Iris; species Iris macrosiphon. The sequence goes on along the minus strand of JAYESA010000016.1, from coordinate 14,063,001 downwards.
AACAAGCACGTTCATTAGTTATGTGCACCGACTAGTTCCGTTGTCTTTCTATTCTTTTGCCTTAGGATCAGTTACATGGCAATATAAAGAAAGTAATCTCCGTGTCAGCTCAAGAGTGTCATATTCATGAACAATTGAGTTCACCTTACCATTTCTTACCATTCGGCCTTCCCTGTCATATGCAGCAATATAAACAATTATCTACGAAATAACAAGAAGCAACTATAAACCCAAGTGTTATGCCGTGCCTCTGCCTCATAAGACCCATTTTACTAGAACTATGTGTGATACCATGCATCCATTCTAATTATGCATAATGTCGTGCAAACACACTCCTCCCCGTTTCTCCTTTTCTCAGTGCGGATAGCCGCTATGCAAACATGACTTATCTATATGAAGGTCACTGGCTCTGTTAGCCATATTGGACTATATCTGCGATGGACGGCTGCCTCCCCAGCTCGGTTGCTAGCCTTGCTGGGCCTCCTAGCCGTCTAACGAGTCGACGCCCATCCAGGTCGGTAGCAAGCCTTGCTGGATGCCTCGCTCTCGCCCGCTAGTCATCAGCTAGCGTATCGCCAGGACTACACTGGCACTCCGTCCTCCCGGGCCGACACGATTCGGATGCCTCAGCAATCGTGTCGAGGACTCTCTCTACCTGGTGCGCAACCAGTTGTCCGTGACCATGCAACTACTCCCCCAACTTCCAATCCTAGCCGAGGTCAACACTCGGATCAATCTTTTCTGAGGACTACACTCGGATCAATCCTTGCCGAGGACTACACTCGGATCTTTTCTTCTTTACGCAGCTCTCTGATTAGAGACTGCCTCGGCGATCTGCATATCCCGAGTACATTCATTTCCTTCCATCTCCTGACTTGGAACGACTACTTGATAGCCTTCCTCGTCTATGCATGCAACATGATTTTACTCCGTCCCGTGTCATGTTCCGTGCGGTGCAACGCCTCAGTATGAACTCACACTACTTTACAGCATATATGAAGAAATTACTACATTCCAACCCAGCAATCTCGACTATGCAAATAGCAAGTAAAATCTCCATGTTCTATACGATGATAAGGCGGGGTTATCCCCTTAGCTATGTGCGTTCATCTCTTTTATTAGCATGCAAAGGTTATCGCCCATAAACTAGCATGTGATAATCATTTTCTTAGTGTGCAGCTAAGTAGAGACAGGTTCACCGGGGCCACCCACCTTAGCGATGTATCGCATCGGTCGAGGGAGACTCCGGACGCGCCTCTGATAGCCTAAGTCTGACTCCATTGAAGATCCCAGCATGAAAGCCTTTGCATCGAACGAGCCATCTCGCTGAGCAAGGCGGGTTGAATAGCTACACTTGTGCCGTTTGAATCGGCCCTCCGAGTTGAGCGGAGCGGGTCGTTACATCCCCTTCCCCGAGCTCCGGCCAGCCCGCCGAGCGTCGTTCGACCCGCTCAGCCTCCGGCCTCCACCACCATCAACAGCCCCGACCTGAGCGTACAACCTCCTTCCTACTCTTCCCTCCGGCCCCTGCTTCTCCGGCCAATCCGAAGATCCTCCCTCACGTCGAGTCGAACAAACAGCCACCCTCCGGCCTGCAACCTCCCCTCCACTCCCTACTCCGGTCAGCCGCTCCACTGTGCTCCGGCCTAACCCGAGATCCCCTCCTCCTCCATCTTCTTCAAAAATTCCCGCTGCTCTTCTTCTCCCCCTGCCTGAGCGCCAGTCCGGCCATCTCCACAACCCCACGAGTCACCTTCCTTCCCCATCTGAGCCACCCGACTCATTGCTTCCCCGACTATGACCTCCACCATCCCTCGGTCCGGCCATCCGATTCGACCCGACCCCCGAGTCGAGCCCGTTCTGGTCACGCCACCCCGGCCTCCTCCTTACTCAGCCGACTCCACCTCTGCAAGCCCTATCAACTCCGGCACTGCATCTCCCTCCCCGACTCCCTCATCTCCGGCCCGCTGCACCTCTCGACCTCCCCCGGAGCCCCTTCGTCACCACCACATACCACCACCACCATCGTCATCATACTCCGGCACGGCCCGACATCCCGTTCGACCACCCACTACTCCTTTCCCGGGCGAGCCCCGACAGCCAGTTCTGCCATCACCACCACCACCAGTGTCATCATCCCCCGAGCTCCCCGAGCTCCCTGAGCTCCCCGCAGTTCGACCAAGCTCCCCTCCGACGGCTGTGCTCCACCACCACCGGAACCACCAGCCGACCCCCTGTGAGCCTCTCCCTCTTCCCCTTATTAGTGTATATGTATTTATAATAATACGTATATGTGTGTGTAGATATACGTGTATATGTGTATGTGCGTATATGTGTATGTACGTATACATATGTGTATGTTGGTAATACGTATTCATATACGTGTATATATATATATATCATATATTCTCTAATTGGGTATATACTTGTATTCAATATATTAATACGTATATTTTTGGTATATATATATATATATATATATATATATATATACCTATATATATATGTATGTATTTTTGGTATAAATATACATATATTTATTTGGTATAATTTCATATAGTATATGTGTATTAAAATGTATTTTTGGTATATGTATAAACATATATATAAATGTAAGTATTTTGGTATAAATATATATATATATATATATATGTGTGTGTGTGTGTGTGTGTGTGTGTGTGTGTGTATTGGTATATATATATGAATACGTATTTTTTTTGTATATGTATTAATTGGCATCTGTATATATATATATATATATATATATATATATATATATATATATATATATATATATTCAGTGTATGTATATTTATTCCTCGTATAACGTATAAATATTGGTTGTATATATATATATATATATATATATATAAATATGGTACGTATATTTTTAACATATGTATATATATATATATATATATAATATATATTTCTATTTAATGTATATATACTTATACATATTTTGTACATAATTTTGGTATAACCCTATATATGTATTATATTTAATTATTGATAAATTGGTAATATATATATATTGTAGGCGACCCGAGTGTAAATACGGATATCCCGTAACTATACATGACCTGTGACTCTGTGAAATGTTAGTGGACTGCCACGCGTACACTAACGTACTGGCAAGCCCCGTACCGTTTTGATCGTCTGTCTTGCCCAGCAATCACAGATGCGACGCCCGTGCAACCTGACGCACACTGACCCTAGATTGACCAGTGCTATACCTGGCATAGCTCCTGAGTTAGGTATTTGATTGTGTGTTTAGTATAGCATCTGATACAAATGTTACATTTATTATTATGTCTATAGGACTGTTGGATCATCCAGGCGATATTCTGGGACAGGACATTGGTTTTACCAGATAAGGACCCAAGGCGAGTACATTCTCTGATTAGCTTCTTGTTTATGATATCCCCTATGTTCATTGTATCTAATGTAAATATCCATGCTCTTGACACGATGGTTACAAGGATTGGTATATACAGATCTCGTCATGAGATGCTATTTCTTGTTCATGGTGTAGCTCGTACAAGACTTGTTTCATTGTTATCTTGTGCATGTACAGACACTGATTCCCGGGGAGATTTGCTACCTCCCTAGGGAATCCCGTGCCATAGCGTACCGTGGTTGGATCTACTAAACCAGTCGGGGGTGGGGAGTATTTTAGTGTAGATATGTGATCATACCCAACTCTACATGCATCATAGCTAACCCCACATCTTACGTCGGGTGCGGCCTGACCATTACATGCTAGCTGTTACATGTGATTAGCCTGACCTCTATATGCATCATAGCTATCCAAATGGTTAGCCTGACCTTACATGAATTATAGCTAATCATATGTAACCAGCCTGATCAAGTTCCCAAGTTGATCATATGTTAAAGCTAGTACTCACACACATAGTCATAGTATTCTTGCTCATTGACATATTGTTTCTTTCCTGTATTTACTTACAGTATTTCCAGTATATCCTTTATTGTATATTTCTCATACATATACATGCATCTTGTATATTTTCACCTTTATACTGCTACATAGTTTATATCATTGATATAGAACTACTATTATAAATGTACTTTGCTCCTTCCTGACTGGAAACATTTTCCAGACTATGCCTAGAGGACTGGTATCCGACACTTGTGGACCACAGGGTGAGTAGCTGCAGTCTTGGACTTAGTAGTGCAGTCGTGATTCCGGGAGGTTTAGCCGGAATCACTAGTTATCTAGTTAGTTTCTCAATTGTCTATTTTGGTACCGGATTTGTCTCCGGCAATCTTAATTGAGACTTGGATTATGTTGAGTTAGATTATTTACAGTTTAGACTTGTGTTGTGTTGTATTTTTATTTATTTCTTCGATTTCTTATCGTGCTGTAGTTATGTGATTGAGTATGTTATTCATTTATTTTGTGTCATCCGTGCCTCCTTATGGAGATTGGATGCTCGTGTGAGATTGCTTAGTTAGTATCATGACCTAGACAGCGTTCTACCGCCGATGCTGGACGTACCCGCACACTCGTGCCCCTATACCGGGTACGGGTTATGACACGTGTTTGTGTGTGTGTGTGTTCATAGATGTTTGTGTGTGTATGTATTGAGAGAGGGGGTCGAGAGGTACAGATTTTAGTGAGCATAGAGCAACAGCAAGGTACAACAACTGTGCAGTACAACATCAGCAACATAGCTTGCATATCACAGCATGGAGAGCATCACAACAAGTGCAAGCATGGGTAGTAACATCTGCATCTAGCTCAGTGCAAGCAGCCATAGCAGTAGCAACAATAACTACAAGTTGCAGCAAGAGCAAGCACTACACGAGGACCAACAGCAACTTAAGCAAGCAACCAGTAGCAGCATGGAGAGGCAGCAAACGCAGCAGCAGCAGCAACTGCACGAGCAACAGCAGCTTGAGCGCAATAACAACTCAGCAATGAGCATGGGCAGCAGCTCCAATAGCAGTCAGAGTAGGTAAGTTAGTTAATTCCTAGCTAGTTTAGTTAGTAGTTTAGTAACTAGTTAGTTATTGTTATTAGTTATTAGTTTAGTTAGTTTAACTAGTAGTTTAGTTAGCTAGTATCTTGATGTATAATTTACTAGTTAGCTAATTAGTTTAGTTAGTGAGGCGTGGTTAGTTGTTAGTTAGTTAAATTATATATATATAGTTAGTTAGTTAGTTAGTTAGGTTAGTTAGTTAGTTAGTTAGTTATTGATAGTAGTTATAAATATGTATGTATTCATATTGTCAATTAGTAGTTAGATTTGTACATATATACTTGTTGTCACAACCCAATTCCGTAGAATCACTTGAGGCATCCCCCGAATCGTGACCGCCGTGCGGCCTGGAGTTGCGCCCGCACAAGGCTTTAATGATTTGCATAGCAAGCACATATTCAGAGTACGCAGATAATTTAAAACACAGATTTGAACATGGAAAAGTTCTCTTTATTGATAATGAACATCTATTACAAACTCCTGAACGAGTCAGCTAATATGCCGAACGGCTTACAAAAGAGATGACTCAAAATGAGATAGCAGTCCTGTACATTATATCCCTTTATAACTTTAAAATGTATTGACCTCCAGGCTGGAGGACAGCTTTGCCACGGAGCTGCATTTGTGTATGAAGAGTTGCAGCTTCGGACTTCAAAAGGCTTCAAGGGCGCGGTGAAGATGCGCCAACAGCTGGACTGGATCGGAAAGACGACTTCGGCTCCTCGCTCGGTTCGCCTTAGTGCGGAGAACCTGTTTCAACGAGGGTCAGCATATCGAAACATGCTGGTGAAGGCGAGCTAGCCGAACTGTACCAATCAACACGTTGTTTTTAATGAAGCATGCATATTTGTGGGTTTCTATCTTGTCTTAGTTTATTTACAAGTAAGCAGCATATAAAATTTACTGAAATGAACGTGCCACCGTTCGGTGGATTATACCTGACCGTCCGAATCACCTGCACAATACTTACCATGCCTTCCCTGAAACGAAGACACAAGTTAGTATGCAACAGGTTTAAATATACAGGGGATCACTGGCTGGATGCCATAATGGACCAATTTTAGTCTCTGACGAGGATGGTATGCAGCGAGAGCACAGGATATGCTGCACGCCATTCCGTCCTTGCACAGGGTGACTAAACAGGAGAGTTCCCGCCCGGATCGGATCGATGCCAGTGCCCCAGCGACCGTCCGCAGGAACTAAGGGCCTTGTGCACAAGTTGTCCGTGATCAACATATACACTAGTTAGCAGTTGAGGCAAATCAGGGCAATAACAGGCACAAGACAGTAACAGGAGGAGAGCTACTTTTACATAGTCTCCCTATTCAGATTAATGCATTCAGGATGAGTTCTGTTCATAGCATAATTTAAAGAAGAGCAAACATTCTAACTTGTATTATGCATATGATAAATATTCCCGAGCGAACACGCATGCAAGTAAGTAACCGTTCACAGTTTGACTGACAAGCAGTATTAACCAAGTCTATTCTCTTTTATCTTGGTTTCTTTTATTATTACTTGGTATCGTTTGATCGGGGCAAAGGAGTGAAGCTTGGAAGCAAGGCTAGCTAATCGGGTTGGTAGCCACTCACTTAGATTTGGGAAGGGAGAAGGAAAGAGGCGCTTCACGACTCCGCTCGCAAGCCGCCTACTGCTCGTTCACCTGCACACGAACAGCTCGATTAATATTTCTTTCTCTCTTTCCAATCTCGGAATAGAAATGCAGTTCAATGAACGAAAATAATGAAAACCATCGAAACCGTTCAAGGAAAACAAGCAAATCCCAAAACCAACTCAAAGCACGAAAGCAACAAGCGACATCGGAAACCGAGGCAATAAAAGATAGCAGCGGAGAGGTCCCTCCTGACTCTGCCGCTAAGCCGATCCTTGGGGCGCAGTCCACTGAATATGGAAATCGATTCCGAGAAATAAATCCATAACGAGGACGAGTTCTTAATTCAATCTATCCCGATCGAACGATACCGTTTGTGTTTCTTAGCCGCGCTCCCCGCACCGGGGGAACGGGGCGCTACATTCTACCCAACCAATTGGAAGTTTCGTCCCGAAACTTAAGAATAGGGCCTACCGTTAGGGAGCATTATGTCGAGGGCGGCGATACGGGACAGGACAAGCATCCACCCGATGGGTTGGATCACCACAACGGAGGCAATTCCCGAGTCACTTTCGACAATCCTTGAACAGGTGCCCTGGCTTCCTATAGAAGTTACATGTTTGGTTGGGATTTGCCTTCTGCTTCCCGCCGTCATTGTGACGCTTTGCAGCATTGTTTCCTCCCTCATTGCCTTGGCGTTTGTGATTGTAGGTATGCACAGCGCCGGTGGAAACGTGAGGATACTGCGGTTCGAGGGATAGGGCGTGATTCATGACTTCACGCATTGTTCCGTACTGATTATTGACTACGTGCGAATGGATGGCAGGGCGTAATCCACCTTCAAACCTTCTGGCTCGACTCGCTGCATCAGGTAAATAGGCCCTAGGGAATTTGGAGAGTCGGTTGAATTCGGCGGAGTACTGCTTCACAGTCATACTGCCCTGCCTCAGTTACACGAAATCATTTTCCATTTGACGTTGTACTGGAGGGGGTATAAACTCCTCTTCGAACGCGGCACGAAAGGTCGTCCACGAGATCGCCTCCTCTCCGTGATCAAATTGGAGAGATCGTCGATGCACGTCCCACCAATCGTGTGCGTTGAGGCGAAGCTGTAGTTGTGCGCAGGCGACGCGCTTATCTTCGGGGACCTCTAGCAGAGCGAAGTGATCTTTTAGTTCTGCTAGCCAATCTAGAGCTACCACTGGGTCCTCAGTCCCGTTGAATGGGGTGTTGCAGACTTTCTTGAAATGGCCCAAGTTGAAGGCAGTCACGTCCCTCGGCCTTGGGATTTGAGGCATCTCCACTTCAAGCACGGGCTGTTCCACCGGAGTCGTTGCTGTTGCGGCGGAATGGTTGGCAGCCAAAGTCTGAACGATCTGTTGCAGGGCATCTACCTGCTTCTGTTGGACTGAGAATCGGGTCTCTAGATTTCTCTCGAGCTTGGCTTGACGAGCATCATCTCTTTGTCGTTGTGTTTCTAGCATTTGTAGCACCCGCTCAAGCGGGTCGACTTGAGACATGCCTCGTTGGCTTCGAGAGCTTCCCGAAGTGCCCGAACTACTTTCTTGTGTTTCGTTCGGTGCTTGCGCTGCAGATTGCGCTGGATCCATTCCTTCAAAAGAAGGTAAATTATATTAGGATCATAATGTATTATGGACTTATTGCATGAACGTATCTCATTTTGGCCTAGCGAGTTCAAGAGTTCGCACAGGAATTTTATCGTTAAAGGAACTTTTCCAGCACGAAGTCTAAGGAACTTTGAATCTGTGCTCTGATACCACTATGTCACGACCCAATTCCGTAGAATCACTTGAGCCGTCCCCCGAATCGTGACCGCCGTGCGGCCTGGAGTTGCGCCCGCACAAGGCTTTAATGATTTGTATAGCAAGCACATATTCAGAGTACGCAGATAATTTGAAACACAGATTTGAACATGGAAAAGTTCTCTTTATTGATAATGAACATCTATTACAAACTCCTGAACGAGTCAGCTAATATGTCGAACGGCTTACAAAAGAGATGACTCAAAATGAGATAGCAGTCATGTACATTACATCCCTTTATAACTTCAAAATGTATTGACCTCCAGGCTGGAGGACGACTTTGCCACGGAGCTGTATTTGTGTATGAAGAGTTGCAGCTTCGGACTTCAAAAGGCTTCAAGGGCGCGGTGAAGATGCGCCAACAGCTGGACTGGATCGGGAATACGACTTCGGCTCCTCGCTCGATTCGCCTTAGTACGGAGAACCTGTTTCAACGAGGGTCAGCATATCGAAACATGCTGGTGAAGGCGAGCTAGCCGAACTGTACCAATCAACACGTTGTTTTTAATGAAGCATGCATATTTATGGATTTCTATCTTGCCTTAGTTTATTTACAAGTAAGCAGCATATAAAATTTACTGAAATGAACGTGCCACCGTTCGGTGGATTATACCTGACCGTCCGAATCACCTGCACAATACTTACCATGCCTTCCCTGAAACGAAGACACAAGTTAGTATGCAACAGGTTTAAATATACAGGGGATCACTGGCTGGATGCCATAATGGACCAATTTTAGTCTCTGACGAGGATGGTATACAGCGAGAGCACAGGATGTGCTGCACGCCATTCCGTCCTTGCATAGGGTGACTAAACAGGAGAGTTCCCGCCCGGATCGGATCGATGCCAGTGCCCCAGCGACCGTCCGCAGGAACTAAGGGCCTTGTGCACAAGTTGTCCGCGATCAACATATACACTAGTTAGCAGTTGAGGCAAATCAGGGCAATAACAGGCACAGGACAGTAACAGGAGGAGAGCTACTTTTACATAGTCTCCCTATTCAGATTAATGCATTCAGGATGAGTTCTGTTCATAGCATAATTTAAAGGAGAGCAAACATTCTAACTTGTATTATGCATATGATAAATATTCCCGAGCGAACACGCATGCAAGTAAGTAACCGTTCACAGTTTGATTGACAAGCAGTATTAACCAAGTCTATTCTCTTTTATCTTGGTTTCTTTTATTATTACTTGGTATCGTTTGATCGGGGCAAAGGAGTGAAGCTTGGAAGCAAGGCTAGCTAATCGGGTTGGTAGCCACTCATTTAGATTTGGGAAGGGAGAAGGAAAGATACGCTTCATGACTCCGCTCGCAAGCCGCCTACTGCTCGTTCACCTGCACACGAACAGCTCGATTAATACTTCTTCCTCTCTTTCCAATCTCGGAATAGATATGCAGTTCAATGAACGAAAACAATGAAAACCATCGAAACCGTTCAAGGAAAACAAGCAAATCCCAAAACCAACTCAAAGCACGAAAGCAACAAGCGACATCAGAAACCGAGGCAATAAAAGATAGCAGCGGAGAGGTCCCTCCTGACTCTGCCGCTAAGCCGATCCTTGGGGCGCAGTCCACTGAATATGGGAATCGATTCCGAAGAAACAAATCCATAACGAGGACGAGTTCTTAATTCAATATATCCCGATCGAACGATACCGTTTGTGTTTCTTAGCCGCGCTCCCCGCACCGGGGGAACGGGGCGCTACACTTGTATCTCTATTTAGTGATATGTATGTAGTTGTGTATATATGTATGTATGTATTAGTAGTTAGTAGTTAGTATTGTAGTTTTGTATTAATAAATACATGTTAGTTTATAGTTTAGTTTTGGGTAGTTAGTATATACTAGAAATAACATTACCTTGCAATGCCAAGGTAATGTCAAGGTATTAAGGGGTACTCAAGGTATTGGGTTGATACTAAAGGTAATGGGTTCGAGTATCAAGATGAGGGTGTAGTAGTGAGATGCCACATTGGTTCAAAGCCGGGGTATCCACTTAGCATTAGTTTAGTTAGGAATATATATTATTGTGATTATATATATATATATATATATATATATATATATATATATATATATTATGATATTTTTATATCTATTATTTGCGTATCTTAGGATACGGTATCCTATTAATTTTCTAGTATCCTAGTATAGCTAGTGTGGCCTAGTTACATATTGTATGGACCTAATATCCTAGAGATGGACTCATACAACCTAGAAATAGATAGTTTGATCAAGTTTGACTAGTTTGACTTAGAGTTGATCTAGTTGACTATTTTGACTTAGAAATGACTTTATGACCTAGAAGTTGACTAGTTTAACTTATTTTTATTCCAAAATCTTGTATTGATATAATATTCCCTAGTTAGGTCTTCGAGGCACCGTACCGGACATCTTTGATACTGTCCACCGGAGTTCAGGCGAGTATATTCTCTGATAGTTTCTCATTTATGATATCCTCTATGTCTTCTGTATCTAGTGTAGATATCCTTGATTTCTTGACACAATGGTTACCTGGATTGGTATATCCGGATCTCGTCATGAGATGTTATTCCTTGGTATTTATGATGTATCTTGTACAAGCCTTGTTTTATTATTCTTTTTGTATAAATACAGATATTGGTTCATGAGAAGAGTAGCGCCCTTCTTGTAGAAACTCGTATAATAACGTACCATGGTTGGATCCACTATACCAGTCGGGGGCGGAGAGTATTTAGTATAGATATGTGATCATACCCTCCTTGTGCATGTCTTGTTCCTTGTGAGTGTTAATCATACACCGCACGTATGATTAACCAGGCCATAATCTTTGTGCAAGTTTCCAAGTCGATCACATGTTAAAGCTGGTACGCACTCACTTAGTTATTAGTATTTCTTGTTTATTTCTATATTGCTCATTCTTGTATTTATTTTCAGTATTTCTTTATTGCATATCTCTTGTACCTGTATATTGTATCTTGTATATTCATATCTATTTACTTTTACATAGTTTATATTATTTATTAGAACTGCTGTTAGAGATGTACTCTGCTCCTTTCCTGACTGGATATATATTTTTCCCAAATGACACTGAGGAGTTGTACCCCACTCACTATGGACCTCAGGACGTGGTTGGCTTAGAGCCAGAGACCTTGGCTCAGAGGGTCTCATCCGACTGAGACAGACGACCCAGGACTTGTAGCTTCTTAGTTAGACTCTTTGTACTGGATTTGTCTCCAGGTTTGTTATTAGTATTTCTCTAACTCATTGGATATTATTTTGTCTCATGAGTTGTATTTGTGACTCTTCTATTATTTTACCATATTCATGCTTATTTTCATCTTAGATCTGTGATTGAGTATATTCATATTGTTGGTGGCATTGTTATGTCTTGATTATTAGATAGATAGTTTACCTTAACATCGTTCTACTACCGATGCTGCAGCGTAGGCTGGACGTTGTTCACTATTTGCATCCGTGCACCGGGTGTGGGTTATGACACATTTTTAGTGGTGGCCCATACAGGTCTTCGAGATCTACAAGTTGGAGGCTCATTTCACCCAAATTAGAAGTTATATTGGGAATCCATCTTCCAATAGATATAATTTAGTTTTCTCTTTAATTAGACTTTAAATCTGTGTTTTAATCATTAGGAACCACCCCATATGCTAAGGCTACCCATAAGAATTGGAATTAGGTTCATAGGAGGCCTATGGAGAAAATTATGGTGTATTTTATGTCAATTTTGGGGAAATTCTGAGATTGACACATATTGTGTTTGTTAATTGGTCAATTAGACCAAATTGACATGTGCTTGATTGTGTGTGACTAGTGTTATATCCACAATTAGATATATGTAGGTCGTATCCAACAATTTGGAGATACGGGTTGATTTGGATTTTTTTTTCCGACACGGGGGTTTGTGCATGTCACATTTTGACACGAACACGTAGATGTGTAATTAATTATTCATATTATTCATAAATACTATTTTAGACTTTCTATTGTCCTTCGGGGTACGTTTGGTAGTGTGGTGGACTCGTATCTCAAGCATATCATATATTAGTGTGATAAGGGTACGATGCACTCCACGTGTTTGTTTCCTTGCACTTCAATAATTGTTTATAGCTATTAGTGATATATAATTACATGGTTATTATATATATATATATATATATATATATATATATATAGTGATATATGTATTCATATGTGTATATATATATATATATATATATATATATATATATATATATATATATATATATATATATATATATATATATATATAGTGTTATGTATATGGGTGTTTATATAAATATACATAGAGAGTGGTATATATGTATGTGTATATGTTATATATTGTACATATGCATGTGTATATATATAAATATGGATATATATCTATAAGTGTTATGTTTATATGTGTATATATATATATATATATATTTGTTCATAGGTGTTTGTGTGTGTGTGTGTGTGTTCATAGATGTTTGTGTGTGTATGTATTGAGAGAGGGGGTCGAGAGGTGCATATTTCAGTGAGCATAGAGCAACAGCAAGCTACAACAACTGTGCAGTACAGCATCAGCAACATATATTGCATATCACAGCATGGAGAGCAGCACAAAAAGTGCAAGCATGGGCAATAGCATCTGCATCTAGCTCAGTTCAAGCAGCCATAACAGCAGTAACAACAACTACAAGCTGCAGCAAAAGCAAGCACTGCACGAGGACCAGCAGCAACTTGAGCAAGCAGCCAGTAGCAGCATGGAGAGGCAGCAAACGCAGCAGTAATAACAACTACACGAGCAGCAGCAGCTTGAGCACAACAGCAACTCAACAATGAGCATGGGCAGCAGCTCCAGTAGCAGGCAGAGTAGGTAAGTTAGTTAATTCCTAGCTAGTTTAGTTAGTAGTTTAGTAACTAGATAGTTATTGTTATTAGTTATTAGTTTAGTTAGTTTAACTAGTATTTTAGTTATCTAGTGTCTTGATGTATAGTTTACTAGTATGCTAAATAGTTTAGTTAGTGAGGTGTGGTTAGTTGTTTTGGTTCATATATATATATATATATATATATATATACATATATATATATATATATATATATATATATAGTTAGTTAGTTAGTTAGTTAGTTAGTTAGTTAGTTAGTTATTGATAGTAGTTATAAATATGTATGTATTCATATTGTTAATTAGTAGTTAGATCTATACATATATACTTGTATACTTGTATCTCTATTTAGTGATATGTATGTAGTTGTGTATATATGTATGTATGTATTAGTAGTTAGTAGTTAGTAGTTAGTATTGTAGTTTTGTATTAATAAATACATGTTGGTTTATAGTTTAGTTTTGGGTAGTTAGTATATACTAGGAATCATATTACCTTGTGATACCAAGGTAATATCAAGGTATTAAGGGGTACTCAAAGTATTGGGTTGATACTCAAGGTAATGGGTTCGAGTATCAAGATGAGGGTGTAATAGTGAGATACCACATTGGTTCAAAGCCAGGGTATCCACTTAGCATTAGTTTAGTTAGGAATATATATTATTGTGATTGTATATATATATATATATATATATATATATATATATTTAATGATATTTTCATATCTATTATTTGCGTATCTTAGGATATACGGTATCCTATTGATTTTCTAGTATAGCTAGTGTGGCCTAGTTACATAGTGTATGGACTCAATATCCTAAAGATGGACTCATACAACCTAGAAATAGCCAATTTGACCTAGTTTGACCATTTTGACTTAGAGTTGACCTAGTTTGACTATTTTGACTTAGAAATTGCTTTATGACCTAGAAGTTGACTAGTTTAACTTATTTGTATTCTAAAACCTTGTATTGATGTAATATTCCCTATTTAGGTCTTCGAGGTACCGTATCGGACATCTGTGATACTGTTCATCGGAGTTCAGACGAGTACATTCTCTGATAGTTTCTCATTTATGATATCCTCTATGTTTCTTGTATCTAGTGTAGATATCCTTGATTTTTTGACACGATGGTTACACAGATTGGTATATCCGGATCTCGTCATGAGATATTATTCCTTAGTATTTATGGTGTATCTTGTGCAAGCCTTCTTTTATTATTCTTCGTGTACAAATACAGACATTGGTTCATGAGAAGAGTAGCGCCCTTCTTGTGGAAACCCGTGTCATAACGTACCATGGTTGGATCCACTATACCAGTCGGGGGCGGAGAGTATTTAGTGTAGATTTGTGATCATACCCTCCTTGTGCATGTCATGTTCCTTGTGAGTGTTAATCATACATCGCATATATGATTAATCAGGCCATAATCCTTGTGCAAGTTCCCAAGCCGATCACATATTAAAGCTGGTACTCACTCACTTAGTCTTTAGTAGTTCTTGTTCATTTCTATATTGCTCATTCTTGTATTTATTTTCAGTATTCCTTTATTGCATATCTCTTATAGCTATATATTGTATCTTGTATATTCACATCTATTTACTGTTATATAGTTTATATTATTTATTAGAACTGCTGTTAGAGATGTACTCTCCTCCTTTCCTGACTGGATATATTTTTCCCAGATGACACTGAGGAGTGGTACCCCACTCACTATGGACCTCAGGACGTGGTTGGCTTAGAGCTAGAGACCTTAACTTAGAAGGGTCTCATCCCGACTGAGACAAACGACCCAGGACTCGTAGTTTCTTAGTTAGACTCTTTGTACTGGATTTGTCTCCAACTTTGTTATTAGTATTTCTCTGACTCATTGGATATTATTTTGTCTCATGAGTTGTATTTGTGACTCTTCTATTCTTTTAGCATATTCGTGCTTATTTCTATCTTAGATCTATAATTGAGTATATTCATATTATTGGTGGCATTGTTATGTCTTGATTATTAGATAGACAGTTTACCCAAACAGCGTTCTATCGCCGATGTTGTGGCGTAGGCTAGGCATTGTTCACTATTTGCATCCCTACACCAGGTGCGGGTCGTGACATGTATGGAGTCTAGAGCGCTTGGGCCAGAGTCGCTTGGAACTCATGGAGCCTAGGACGCGAGGGTTAGAGACGTATGGTCCGCACGGAGTCTGGGAAGCATGGCCAGAGTCGTATGGAATCTTTTTGTTGCGTTGTCCACGTGGCTCTGCACCATCCTTGGGACTTCTATCTCTTAATGTGTTCTCGTCCTTCGAGGCGATCAAATTTTTTTTTCAGGATTCTATGTCAGGCGCCATCTTTGTTGTCAGGACGTCATGTCAGATCGTCCTACGACCAGTTGTCAGGACGCTTGTTCGGACCGCATGGGTGTCCCTTTTTTGGGCCGCATGGTGTCCATACGATCCATTTGTTGAGTTTTTATTTGGGGATGTATGGACATCGGTCGCATGGCTGCATCTTTTTCATGCATCTACAAGAACTCCTTCAATATTTTCAAACTGATAAGTTTGAAATATTTTGAATAAAAAATCATGGATGGGGTATGTTCGGGCCGCATGGTCATTGAGACGAATAGGCGACGGTGCCTGGCTATCCTTTAGTCATTAACTGCAAGATTTGCTTTGACCCTTAAGTAGATTCTGTTCCGATTCTGAGCCACCCTTTCACACGGATCCTAATACTGATGGGTGTAGGAGGGAGCCCAACCGAGCGTAGTTGTCAACGGATGAGGGTAGAATTCGACGGGTCTATTTTCGTTTTTTGGTGGCCTACAAATAGGGGTTTGAGGGGAAGAGAGAGAACTTCTTGCTTTTGTTGAGTTCTGTCTTCCATATCGTCTCTGTATTTTCTTCCTCCATGTCCGATCGTTTTCTCAGAGCGTCAGCCATGGCTCCGAAGGTCTCATCTTCTTCTAAGAAGGCCATCGTCAAGGGAAAACGTCATGCTCCCTCATCTAGGGCCGAGGCTGAGGCCTCATCATTCCATCCTGACATACAGCCGCCCATCCCCGGTAAGGGTCGGAGGAGGAGAACTCTGGACACGCGGATATTTTGCACCCAGTCTATTATACAGGTCCTCGTATATGACCATGCCGAATGCCGTATGTGCGGGTTTTCTTTTGGCTTCGTGCGCAAGTCTTGACTCGGCTGCATGGATGTCCTGTCGTATCTTGGCGGCATGGAGGTTCTTCCATGAGTTGGCGGCATGTCTCCTTTTGTGACTTGGCAGCATGGAAGTCTTGTCATGACTAGTTGCATACAACTTTCATGAATCTGTCCGCATGCCATCTTGATGTCTCTAATTCCTCCTTTTTATTTTATAGTAATTTTTTCCGTGGCTCCGTCAGAAGATATGTTGATTGGGAGGGCTCAGGCTGCCTTGGTCGTTAGGATCGATCATATAGTGGCTGATGTTCAGGCTTAGATCAACAAGGATCATCCTGAGGCAAGCTGAATTTGATAGCTACCCAGTCTTGGTTCTACTTGCTTAGCCAACTGAACTCTGGAAGGATCGACGATTCTCATTTGAAGTCAATCTTCCTATTTGGGGATGCCCTCACATCTCGGATCACAAGATAGTGAGAATTAAAGAAACCTGAGATTTCCCCTCTAGTGGGACGAAGGGGCATATTCCTGCGATGGAGCGCCAATGGCCATTATTAACTTTCAATATGGTACCCATTCGAAGGAAGATGCCGGACAGCCTAACCCCAGACCAGAATGGAACCCAGGTCGGCCGTATTTGTTTTAATTCAGAACTGAAGAGAGCAGCGGCGAGCAAGGAATCATTTTCCTACTCCATTCGTGGACTAGCACCAGGCACTTTCTCTAGCGAGATGGGGCCGAATGTCCGATATTACGAAGCAAATACCTTCTTGAACCAGCTTGTAACCAAGGAGACTTATCCCAAGGGCAAAGTGTATTTCCTCAACTGGATGCTTCACTGGCCCTCTTGGGTTGGTTTGACGCAGTTGGTATTAGAGAGGTATGAGCAGACCCTGAAGGCAGCCGACCTCTACTATGTCATACGAGGTTCTTGTTATGGTTTGGAAAAGTACCCGTTGTTGTTTATGACTTTGGCTGAAATGTATAACCGCCATATCGGGACTTTCTTTGCTCCCGGAGGAGAGATGGGGCTCGCTCTCCATGATATGTATGATGTCTCGCGGTTACCCTGGGGGTGATGAACCATATGAGGAGTACACCCCTACTAATAAAGAATTTGAGGAGTTGGAACAACAACATCCAGGGTTTCTTGCTGTGTACCGAGAGGTGTTATGTCACCATAGCACTTGCCAGCAAGTTTCAAAGAAGAAGTACATGAGCTCAGAGGAGAATCTGCTCCACATTAAAGCCTGGACCAGTCACCTATTCGCCATTGATACTTCGGGTCATATCACCATTCGGAGCCATCGTACTAGGAGAGGTGTTGATGACCAAGTACGCAGCATCAAGAGGACTACCGCCACTGGTGAGGGATTTGGTAGTCTGGGTGATAGCTTTAATTATTTTTACCAGGATACCCAACCCTTATCTGAGAAAGCCACCTTAGTTGGATTTTTAATGATATGGTTGCGGACCTGTATAGTCTCAAGAGGCTCCAGGTCGATTGAGAGGGTTAGCCGCAACCTTATCCTCCTTTCTATAGAGCTGGTCTTTAGACATAAGCTTGCCTTATTCCCAGTGATGGTATGTAGCATCCATCGTGGGCTTCGTGCTTTCACAAGCAAGGTGATGGCTTTTGACCCCGAAGGGGATTTCAACCGGGTCAAGATACCTTATCACTACCTGATGGGTTGGCTGTTGATGCATTAGCCATCTTTGATGCCTCATGGTGCTGAGGGGACTGCGATGGAGGCTGACGCATTTATTTACCGATATGGTGGGATGCCCTGGGTTCATACCGAGGTTTCCGCTTGTTGGCATGCGATCGCTCGTGTGACTAATTATTCCTTCTTCGTTTTAGTCCCAAAGTTTACGGACGATGAGGTAGACCGGGTTCACTGTGATGGGGGTGCCGATAACCAGGTTTTGTCCTTGAAGCTCTTCCACTGGTTGATCTTTATCCGGCCTTTCCTTGGTATATCAGAACTAAAACCTCGTCTTCCTGGAACCCTATCTGCCAAGTAAGTTTGCCCGACAATTTGGATACAGTCAGCTCTTTATGGGCAACCCAAACTCATGTCTTTCGAAGGTAGCGTTCTCGATGGAGCCTGATCCTGGGACTATTTCTTTGCGACCAGCATCCAGATCCAATTTACTCTACCGGATAGCAAAGTTTCAGGTCATATCAGCCATAAAGCGGCTGTTTTCCATATGTCCGTGAATATACCTCCCCTGGATTTGATCGGGATACCAGCTTTATTGTTGGTACTAAGCTAAGTACAAAGAGAAGGGAACCGCAGAGAAGTCGAGGGAGAGGCAAAGGAAAGGCCGTTGTGGCCGATTATGACTCTGTTATGGGGGAAGAGGAAGCTTCTGACCACCCTTTACCTCCCGCGAACTATCCGATGAAGCGTGAGGCTTCCCCCACACGGAACCCTCCACCGAAGAGGAGACGCTAGGGATATAGGAAGCAGGTTGCTTGGAAGTCCCCGAAGCCGGACGGGGAAGGAGAGGAAGAAGAGGAGGAGGTGAGACCCTCCATGGTGGATTCTGAAACAGTCCCCACTTTGGACGCTGAGACAGTATTTATAGACCCTCTCAGTTTCATCCCTTATGCTCCCTTATACAGGTTTTCGATACTGATCTTTTTGATAATGTGCAGACTCAGGAGGAGAGGGATTGTTTGTGATGGGCGGCTGTCCCGACAGTCTCTTACCAGGAGCCCAAGGAGGAGACTTTTCCAGGGTGTGACACGGATGCCTCGGAGCCTGCACCTAAGACTTTAGGGTTTTAGGAGATGAATGCAGGCGTGTTAGAACCTGCCTTTGGAGTGTTGGGGGCCCAAGAGATGGGTGTAGGTGTAGTGGAGCCCTTTATGCCGTCTGAGCATGCCTCTGTGGATGATATAGAGGCTGCCGGGAGGGCTGTGAACACCCTGGGTGAGCCGCAACCCCCTCCGCCTCCCTCTGGTACATTCTTCCATTTGTTTAATTTTGAAGGGGCATTCTGGCTTCAACTTTCCATTCTTTGGCGAAGTTGATCACTGGTTGTTCTGGGTCTATATGGTCAGCCCCTCTCTTGGTAAGGGTGAACGTGGTGGCTGAGGAGGACATAGAAGTAGAAGTCGACGGGCTTGTAGCGAGGACGCCTATTCTCTTTTCCAGCACATCCGAGGAAACGAGCCTACTGTTGATCCCGCTCGGGTGATAGCCCCTTCTTCTGTTGTGGTTGTGGGTTCTTCTAGCGCGATGACCGTTCACCCAACTGTTGACGCTGGGGGTTCTGCAGTCTTGGCCTCCCGGGCTAGAGGGTTGACAAACGGTTCTGGGGAGGCCGCTCCCGATGTTCCCAGTACAGTTTTGGCTGGATCGACGTCTGGGGCTGGTGCACCGCTGCCTCAGGATGGTGTGCAGACAGGTGTTGCAGCAGCAGGGCGCTCTGGTAATCCTGTCCTCGGTTGCCCCTTCGTCCCACTCTCGCATGCTCAGTTGCCAAGTGTCCGAACATTTGAGAAGGCTATGGAGGACTGGAATGTGAGTCATACAACTGGTCGCTCCTCTGCCACCGCTTTACCCTCAAGGTCGTTGGGTGCTGTCGTTGCGCAGCCTACTGCGCAAGTAGCTTTTTTCTCATGTCAGTCACCTTGGACTCCGGCAACGTCGGAGGAGATTAATGAACATGTCCAGATCTCCGTAAGGAGTTTCTACATATGTTTAAAGCAAGGCATCTTTGGTGTATTAGAGCGAAATAGGTCATTCGACTGGGCAAGATGCTTTACCAAAGGCCAGCCCAGCTCTTTAAAGGGCATTCCTAGTTTGGAATAGACGGTGGCTCTTTTGGACCTAAAGCTTGCGGAGGCAGAGTGATGCCTGATGGAGCTACGAAAACATCAACAAGACGATCTGGGGGTATTGATAACCCATGAATATGAGGAATTCTCGATTGGGCTGGGTGTAGAGAAAAACCTCATAGCTTCGTCTAGGGAAGGCTTGCTGAATGACCTCCAAAAGCTACGACAAGAGCGTGATCGGCTGGGCAATCTTAGGGAGGATTGCCTTGCCAGGCAAGGGCACTTAGTTGAGGAGATCATGCAACTCCAGGCCAAGCTTGACATGATAGGTAATAATCTTTGGGAGGCCCAACAGGAAGAGGAGGCTATCCAGGCTGAGGCGAGCTGGGCTGCAAGAAATACCTCCGCCGTCGAGGTCATTGTGTAGAAGCTAGATGACCGATATGAGGCCTATGTCTGCTTCAAGGATCCTGAGGTCCTGGCGAAAAAGGTCGAGCGTCGGGTCACTAGACGTCGAGAAAGTCACATTGCCCATCTCCATGGATGAATCTTGGAGTTGTGCTCCTATGATGAGTAGTAGTAGTTTATGTTTCCTTTTCTGAGACTGATTTTTTGTTCTTGTAGTTTGTTCCTTTTACTTCTATAAAATAAAAGTTTTTTTGTTGTGATTGTCTTATTGACCTGATTTGTACCCTATAAGAGAAATGACAACTTCTTGCACTTCACGTGCTGATATGCGCTTGACGTGTTCACACCGCTGTGTCATTCCGGGTCTCTGAGAGGATCATGTCGAATCTTGACAATCGCAGCTTAGGTTATGTAGGGGTGAATCATCGCGTCTCACTGAGAAGATCGTTATGATTCATCAGATGAGAAGCCAATTCTTTGCCCATAAATAACAAACGTTCCGTAGGGTGCTTGCATCCATTCGTGTTTTTGGGCGTGATGGTTCCTGAAAATGCTCCGAAGAAAACCAATATGTCCCTTTCCACGGCCCTGGTGGCCTCTGACTCCTACTCTAGTGAGCCCGAGCTGCTATCTGCCGGAGAAACGCCTGTCTCCCTAGTGTAGAAGACGGGTATCTCCGCAGAACTCCTTGAGTCCCCTGACAACTCGGGAGACCGGGATCTTGTAGATGCTTTTTGTCCATTGTTTGCGTCTTAAGATGCTTGTTTCTTTTATTTTCTGGCAATGTACATCAATAATTTGGAGGACTCTGACTCCTCTTCTGCTTGATGTTTGTATTCTCTCCTTTTTTTATTTTAATCAAAGGTGAAATTATTTTTATTGCTGTTATGACATTTACGGTGCTAGTGCTAGGGATAAATATGAATGTAGCATCATACCGAAGCTTTTTAAGGATATCCCTTTGGGAGATCTTTGGTAGACCTATTACCCTTTTGTGCACTTAGGGTGCGAGTAATAGATTTGAAACAAACTCCATTAGAGGTAGTATGGACGTGATAGGTTTTATGGGTTTTAAGGACATCCTGCTGGGGGATTTTGGCAGACCTAATACCCTTTTGCGTACTTTAGGTGCGACTAATAGATTCGAAACAAACCCTATCAGAGGTAATATGGACGTGATAGGTTTTATGGACCCCATTACTTTTTGCGCATGTTAGTAAAAGTAATAGGTTTGAGACAAGCCTTGCTAGAGGTAATATGGACGTGACAGTTTTTGTGGACTTAATACGGTGAGCATACTCCGGATTGTGTACGGGTGATAAGTTCGAAGATAATAGATATCAGATATAATATGAACGTGATGATCGATGGTCAAGGCCAAAAAGTTTGCTCAGAGGTAATATGGACATGGCAGACTCTGCCGGAGTAGTATATTAGAGCGACAGTCCAGAGGTCCCGTGGACATGAACCAACGCCAAGGAAGATATGATGTACTTGATAATAGAGAAGTACTAGTCTAATTTAGACGTAGTACTTTTTGAGGAACTTGCCGTTGATACATCATATCTTCGTAATAGAGGAGTACTAGTCTAATTCCAACCTAAATGGGAGGGCCCGTTCGTTGCAAAAACTGTGTTTTCCAACGGTGCATATCGGCTAGCAAAACCCAACAGCGACTTGCTTCTGATGATTAGGGCGTTGTACTCTGCCACATTATTAGAGCTTTGCTTCGTGAGAGAGTATGCACGATTGATGACGGGGCCATATGGGGAGATCAATACTATCCCGACCCCAGCGATGATGTTGCCTTTGGGCCCTGCTCTTGAAGCACCATCAAATAATATTCACCAAACTGCTTCGTATGAGGTAACATTGGCATCTGCCACTTTGTCTGGAATCTCTACATAGAGCTTTGATATTTCTGACCCCGGGTGGGCTGCCAGAAAGTCAGCCAATGCTTGACCCTTGAAGGCCTTCTGTTGGACGAATACCATATCATATGGAGATAATAGTATTGCCCAGGTAGCCAAGCGGGAACTGAGTGCCCCGGGTTTGGTCATGAGGACCCTGAGGGGATTGACTCACCAGATTACATGAATGTTCAGTCTAGTCACGTAGTGTCGAGTTTTCTAGATGGCGAATACCACGCACAACATTCTTTTTCGATGGCGGTATATCTATACTCTGGGCTGACCATCATCTGGCTGAGGTAGTATATGGCCTGTTCGTGGCCTGAATTACTATTCTGGACTAACATGGCACCAATAGCATGATCTATTATGCGTACATAGAGCATAAATAGATTTCGCATGACCTGGGCCACCGGCACGTGAGGATTTAATAGGTATTCTTTGATGTTGTCGAACGCTCGTTGGCACTCTTCATTCCAAACAAAGGAGACACCTTTCTTCATGAGTTTTGTTAATGGTCGGCAATGTCCAGAGAGGTTTGATATGGACCTCCTGATGTATGCCAACCTCCCTTGGAGGTCGCAGAGTTCTCGGAGGTTCCTTGGCGGATGCATCTCCAGGATGGCCTTGGTCTTGTTGTTGTCTATGATAATACCCCGGGAAGTGGTGACGAAACCCAAGAATTTTTTGCTGTAGACTCCCAGGAAGGACTTGGTAGGGTTCATCTTGAGGCGGTGTGTGCGCATTAAGTCGAACACAGTCCTCAGGTCTTGGAAGTGATCATCCTTGGAGTGACTATTGACGACGATGTTGTCGATGTAGCATTCCACTGTCTTGCGCAGATGTTCATAGAAAATGGTGCTCATAGCTCGCTGATATGTAGCACCTGTATTATTCAGACCGAAAGGCAAGACCGTGTAGCAGTTGTCACACCCCGATCCCGAAAGGGTCAATCGTCCTCGCTGGATCCTTCACGGAACCGATTCGTCCTCGCTGGGGCGTGATGTCGTACGAGCCTGGAGTTGCGCTCGTACAAGGCAAGAACTTGCAGTTATAGGAACCCACTTTGAAACACAATTTAGAAAACACATTCACAGATAATTGAACACAAGTGCAGGAAGAAAATATGCTTTTTCATTGATAATTCAGAGTAATTTACATAGAGTCTACATTGATGCGCCTTCTCGGCTACTTGAATTACATTAGAAAAGATAACTCAAAATGCAGGGCGCGCTCCATCAGATAGTCCCCGTCGTCCATACATTACGCCCTTGTATAGGTTGAAAGTCCAAGCCTCCAAAATGATCTGACTTCAACTATACTTTAAAATAGAGGTGCTCCTAACGCCTCTTCGTCTATCCACTAGCGTTGTACCGTCTGAGTGCCTGAAATAGTTGCCCACAACGTGGGTCAGTACTCAACTTGTACTAGTGAGCGGGATGAATCCCACTCGACTAAATCGACACTAGCTTATTAGGGGCGAGCATGCATTAAGATTACTTCTATAAAGAAGCAAGTGAAATCAATTCATATCAGTTGCATGTTTTGATAGAAATGAAAATAGCATTGAATCCAACCAGTGCATCGATTGCTTACTCTGTGGTGCCCCGTTCCCCCTATTCGGGGAGCGCGGCTAAGAAATACTAGACGGTATCGTTCGATCGGGATAGATTTAATCAAGAACTCATTCTCGTTATGGATTTGTCTCTTCGGAATTGATTCCCATATTCAGTGGACCGTGCCCCAAGGATCGACTTAGCGGCAGAGTCAGGAGGGACCTCTCCGCTGCATTCTTTGTTGCCTAGTTTTCGCTGTCGCTTGTTGCTTTCGTGCCTTGAGTTGGTTTTCGGATTTGCTTGGGTTTTCTTGAACGATTTCGATGGATTTCATTGCTTTCGTTCTTAGGACTGCACTTCAATTCCGATAAGGGAAAGAGAGGAAGAAGTACTGATCAGCTGTTCGTGTCAATACAGGTGAACCAGCTGTAGTCGTCGCTCGAGCAGACGCCTAAAGTACTTCTTTCCTTTTCCTTCCAACTACCAAAGTGAGTGGCTACCAACCCGATTAGCTAGCCCTTCTTGCTAGTCTTCACATCTAATTCTCGTGTTCGTGCTTGCCCCAATCAAACGATACCAAGTAAATAACTAAAAGATATCAAGGTAATAAGGGAATAGGCTTGGGAAATATTGCTTGTCAACGAAACCTGTGAACGGTTGCTTACTTACTACATGCTTGCCTATTCAAATGTTTACCATATGCATATATACAAGTTAGAATGCTTACTTCTTCTTCTATAAATATGCTATATGTAGAACACCCTTTGCCATGCATCAATTATTCAGGGAGACTATGCAAAATACATTACACAATGCTACATATCCCCTGATTTCATTGACTCAGCTACATAAATGACAAACTTAACACAAACGCCGTTGATCACGGACAACTTGTGCACAAGGCCTCCTGGTTCCTGCGGACGGTCGCTGGGGCACTGGCACCGATCCGATCCGGACGGAACCTCAAGATTAGTCTCTCCCATAGGCGGGGTGACGTGTAGCGATACATGTGCCTCCGTCACCTTAGCCCGAGACTAAGACCGTCCATTATGGCATCAAAGCCAGTGATCCCCTCGTATATTTAAACCTGTTGCAACTAACTTGTGTCTTCTTGGCAGGGAAGGCATGGTAAGTAATGGCAGGTGGTTCAGACGGACAGGTAAATGTCACCGAACGGTGGCGGGTTATTTCAATAATTCTTTATCTATGTCTTGTTGTAAAATAAACTAAGGCAAGATAGAAACCCACAATAAGTATGCATGCTTCATTAAAACAACCTGTTGATTGGTATAGTTGGGTTAGCTTGCCTTCACCAGTACGTTTCGATGTACTGACCCTCGTTGAAACAGGTTCCCCGCGCTAGGAAGAACCAAGCGAGGAGCAGGAGACAAACCCCCAATCCAGTCCAGCTGTAGGCACGCCCCGACCGTGCTACCTTTGAAGCATTTTGAAGAACAAGAAGAAGCATTTTGAAGTTAGAAGCTAGCCACCAAGCAACCATGCAACTTCGTGGCAAAGCAGTCGTTCCGACCCAAGGTCTTATATTTTGAGTTTAGTAAGGATGTAATGTACAGGACTGCTATCTCATTTTGTGTCAACACTTTTGTAAGCCCATAGAGGCAATCCTTATGACTCAGTTCAAGGAGTTTGTAATAGATGTTCATATTATCAATAAAAAGAGAACTTTCCCATGTTTCAATATGTGTTTCAATTATCTGCGTACTCTGAATATGTGCTCGCTATGCGAAACAAAAAAATACTTAGCCTTGTGCGGTGCGCAACCTAGGCCCGCACGGCGGTCACGCCCGGGGGACGACTAACGATTCCACGGGATCGGAGCGTGACATGTTGGTATCAGAGCACAGATTCAAAGTTCCTTTGACTCTTAAACTGGAAAAGTTCCCTTAACGATAAATCCCTGTGCGAACTCCTGAACTCGTTAAGGCCAAAATAAGATACGTTCATGCAATAAGTCCATAATACATTATGATCCTGATGTAATTTACCTTCCTTTCAAGGAACGACGCAAGCGCAACCATCAGCGCTGGCGCCAGGCGAGACACGGACTCAGGAGAGCAGCTCCGGAACATCAGGAAGCTCTCGGAGCCAACGGGGCATGTCTCAAACAGATTCGATTCAACAAGTGGTGCAAATGTTAACCGAGCAAAGACAGAGGGATGATGCCCACCAAGCCAAGTTCGAGAGCAATCTAGAGGCTCGACTCTCAGTCCAACAAAAGCAGGTAGATACCCTGCAGCAGCTTGTTCAGACCCTGGCCTCCAACCATTCTGCCGCGACCACAGCTACGCCAGTGGAGCAGCCAGTACTTGGAGTCGAAACACCGCTAGTGCCAAGGACGAGGGAAGTGACTACCTTCACCTTTGCAAACTTCAAGAAGGTCTGCAACACGCCATTTAAGGGGACTGAGGACCCAATCGTGGCCCTAGATTGGCTCGCCGAGCTTGAAGATCATTTTTCTCTCCTGGATGTGCCGGAAGACAAGCGCGTCACTTGTGCCAAACTACTGCTTCGCTTCAATGCGCACGACTGGTGGGACGTGCATCGACGATCTTTTCAACTTGGCCATGGAGAGGAGGCGATCGCGTGGATAACTTTTTGTGCCGCATTTGAAGAGGAGTTTATACCACCACCTCTACGACGTCAACGGGAAAATGAGTTCGTTCAACTCCGGCAGGGCAGTATGACGGTGAAGCAATACTCGGCAGAATTCAACAAACTGGCCAAATTTGCTACCGCTTACCTACCGGATGCAGCGAGTCGTGCCAGACGATTCGAAGGAGGGCTACGTCCTGGTATCCACGGGCACGTATCCGTTCCACAGTATCAGACGATGAGGGAAGTTTTAAACCATGCCCTCTCCCTCGAACCGCAGTATCCTCACGTTGCCACCGGCGCTGTGCAAACCCCCAATCACAAACGCCAAGGCAACGATAGAGGAAACACAGCTGTAAAACGCCCTAACAACGGCGGTTCAAAAAAGGGAAACTCGGGACAACGATGTGACTTCTGTAGAAGACCAGGGCACGTCGAAAGTGAATGTCGTCGAAAGCATGGGTTATGCCTCATTTGTGGAGCTTCTGATCATGCCCTTCCCAACTGTCCAAAGCACTCTGAACGTCGTCCGCCACAACAAAATCAAAATACTGCAACCCAGGCCAACCGAGCTGTGCCTCAGCAAGGGCGAAATCAAGCTCAAGGCCGGGTCTATACCATGACACGGGAAGAAGCTCTAGCTTCAGATACCGTCGTGTCAGGTACTTTACTTTTCAATAATATACCTGCTCGTGTTCTATTTGATTCAGGTGCAACGCATAGTTTTATTTCCACAAATTTTGCCGTGGAAAACAATGTAAAAATGACTCCGTTGCACTTAGATTTAAATGTTAGCACCCCCTCTGGTACAAAAATCCCTGTTCGTTCAGTATGCCTAGGTGGTTACATCTGTATAGGGGAGAGAAAGCTGTCACTTGATGTTTTAGTTATTGATGTACGGGACTATGATATCATTTTGGGAATGGATTGGCTAGGCGCATGCGCGGCAACTATTGAGTGTGCAGAAAAGCGAGTCGTTTTCCGTCTGCCCGGAGAAGCCGTGTTCTGTTACTCCAGCAAACAATGCGACCAGGGCCTGCATGGTGATTTCGGCAAAATCTGCTCGGCGAATGCTCTACACAGGCTGCGAGGGATTCCTAGCATCGGTTCGGGACACACGGCAGGACTACGCAAACGTCGAGTCAACTTCCGTTGAGGCAGAGTTCCCCGATGTGTTCCCGAGCGAACTACCCGGTATGCCGCCAGATCGAGAGATTGAATTCACTATAGACACATTTCCAAATACACAGCCGATTTCAAAGCCTCCGTACAGAATGGCACCTGCAGAGCTGAATGAATTAAAGTGCCAACTCCAGGAATTGCTTGATCGCGGGTTCATCCGTCCGAGCGTGTCTCCTTGGGGCGCTCCCGTGCTCTTTGTGAAGAAAAAGGACGGAACTCTACGCCTCTGCATAGACTACAGAGAATTAAACAAAGTCACAATCAGAAACAAATATCCTCTGCCACGGATAGATGACTTGTTTGATCAGTTACAAGGGGCAACGGTGTTTTCTAAGATTGATCTTCGCTCGGGTTACCACTAGCTGAAGATTAAGCCTGGAGATGTGCCGAAGACTGCTTTTAGAACCCGCTACGGCCATTACGAGTTTTCCGTGATGCCGTTTGGACTGATGAATGCTCCTGCTGCATTCATGGATATGATGAACCGTGTCTTTAGGCCCTTCATCGATAAATTCGTGGTGGTGTTTATCGATGACATCTTGGTGTACTCGAAGACTAGGGACGAGCACGCAGGACACCTGCGGATGGTGTTGCAAACCCTTCGAGACAACAAGTTGTACGCCAAACTGAGTAAATGTGAGTTTTGGCTAGACAGTATATCCTTTTTGGGCCATGTTATCTCGTCTCAAGGTATCTCAGTTGACCCGAAAAAGGTAGAAGCCATTACACAGTGGAAATATCCGGAATCAGCTAGCGACATCCGAAGCTTTCTTGGACTGGCAGGATACTACCGTCGGTTCATACAGAACTTTGCTAGAATTGCTTTGCCCTTGACGCAGCTCACACGGAAGGGTACGAAGTTTACTTGGACGGACGACTGTGAAGCTTCGTTTACGGAGTTAAAGCAGCGCCTCGTCTCCGCCCCGGTCCTTACTTTGCCAAACGGACCAGATGACTTCAAAATATATAGCGATGCATCAGGAAGGGGACTAGGATGTGTCCTGATGCAACGGGACAAAGTGATAGCCTATGTGTCTCGACAGCTAAAGCCTCACGAGCAGAACTACCCAACGTATGACCTCGAACTTGCCGCGGTAGTGTTTGCATTGAAGCTGTGGCGTCACTATCTTTATGGTGTGCCGTGTGAAATCTATACGGACCACAAAAGTTTGAAATATTTGTACACTCAAAAAGATTTGAATCTTCGGCAGCGGCGATGGCTTGAACTCCTAAGCGACTTCGATCTCATGATCAGATACACGCCTGGTAAGGGAAACGTCGTAGCTGACGCACTGAGTCGAGTGTTTGCAGGAAGTTTGGCTATTGATGATAGGCTGCGCCGAGATCTTGAATCACTGGGCATTACCTTAAAAATTAGATACACCAAGTGGGCGCAAGTATCACAACTGCGCCTCGAACCCGACTTGTTATAACGAGTAAAGACCGCTCAGAAAGACGATCCGTTCCTGCAAAAGATTCATGCCCTTATCTCAGCAGGGAAGGCGTCCGACTTTACGGTAAGCACGGATGGGATGCTTCGAGTAAAGGGAAGACTATGTGTTCCGAATGACGCGGCCCTCAGACAAGAGATACTCACGGAAGCTCACTATTCTAGTTATACTTCTCATCCGGGTAGTACTAAGATGTATCGGGATCTTCGCACGACGTTTTGGTGGCACGGCTTAAAACGGGATGTGGCGCAGTTTGTGTCGCATTGCATGGCTTGTCAACGAGTAAAGGCCGAACACCAGAAACCAGTCGGAGAGCTTCAGAAACTTGCTATTCCGGAGTGGAAATGGGATGATATAACGATGGACTTTATTGTTGGCTTGCCGAGGACGCAACGGGGACATGATGCAGTCTGGGTTATCGTCGATCGACTCACCAAGTCAGCTCACTTTCTGCCTATCAAATCTACTTGGAGTGCCGACCTCCTGGCTCAGATATATCTCAACGAAATCGTCCGACTCCACGGCGTGCCCGTAACCATAGTCTCCGATCGAGATGGTCGATTCATATCACGTTTCTGGGGAAGCCTGCAGTCAGCAATGGGGACGAAGTTGAAATTCAGCTCCGCCTACCATCCACAGACCGATGGCCAAACAGAGCGCGTCAACCAGATCCTCGAAGACATGCTGCGACTCTACGCCTTGGACACGAAGACTAGTTGGGACCTTCATCTACCTCTAGCCGAATTTGCTTACAACAATAGCTATCAATCAAGCATTCAAATGGCGCCGTATGAGGCACTATACGGGCGGAAGTGTAGATCTCCTATCTGTTGGGACGAAGTCGGGGAGCGGCAAGTACTTGGCCCTGAGCTCGTGGAGCAGACCGTCCAGAAGGTTCGGCTGATTCGGGACAGATTAAAGATAGCTCAAAGTCGTCAGAAGAGCTATGCGGATGTTCATCGGAGACCGCTAGAGTTTCAAGTAGGTGACCGGGTATTCCTCAAGGTATCGCCCATGCGAGGGGTCAGCAGGTTCGGAGCGAAGGGAAAGCTAAGTCCACGATTTGTCGGCCCGTTCGAAATACTAAAGCGGGTTGCTTCAGTTGCTTATCAGATTGCTCTACCACCATCCCTAGCTGACGTACATGATATATTCCATGTTTCCCAACTTAGAAAATATGTGTACGATCCAAGTCACGTGGTAGACCTGGGACAACTGAACCTTCAGCCCGACTTGACGTATGTAGAACAGCCGGTACAAATTTTGGATAGAAAAGAAAAGCTGCTTCGGACCCGTTCGGTTCCTCTAGTGCGCGTGCTTTGGCGGAATCACTCTGTCGAAGAATCTACTTGGGAGCTCGAATCCGATATGAGGGAACGGTTCTCCTCATTACTTCCTAGTGGTAGGTTTTATTCCTTAAGTTTCGGGATGAAACTTCCAATTAGTTGGGTAGGATGTGGTGCCCCGTTCCCCCTATTCGGGGAGCGCGGCTAAGAAATACTAGACGGTATCGTTCGATCGGGATAGATTGAATCAAGAACTCATTCTCGTTATGGATTTGTCTCTTCGGAATCGATTTCCATATTCAGTGGACCGTGCCCCAAGGATCGACTTAGCGGCAGAGTCAGGAGGGACCTCTCCGCTGCATTCTTTGTTGCCTAGTTTTCGCTGTCGCTTGTTGCTTTCGTGCCTTGAGTTGGTTTTCGGATTTGCTTGGGTTTTCTTGAACGATTTCGATGGATTTCATTGCTTTCGTTCTTAGGACTGCACTTCAATTCCGATAAGGAAAAGAGAGGAAGAAGTACTGATCAGCTGTTCGTGTCAATACAGGTGAACCAGCTGTAGTCGTCGCTCGAGCGGACGCCTAAAGCACTTCTTTCCTTTTCCTTCCAACTACCAAAGTGAGTGGCTACCAACCCAATTAGCTAGCCCTTCTTGCTAGTCTTCACATCTAATTCTCGTGTTCGTGCTTGCCCCGATCAAATGATACCAAGTAAATAACTAAAAGATATCAAGGTAATAAGGGAATAGGCTTGGGAAATATTGCTTGTCAACGAAACCTGTGAACGGTTGCTTACTTACTACATGCTTGCCTATTCAAATGTTTACCATATGCATATATACAAGTTAGAATGCTTACTTCTTCTTCTTCTATAAATATGCTATATGTAGAATACCCTTTGCCATGCATCAATTATTCAGGGAGACTATGCAAAATACATTACACAATGCTACATATCCCCTGATTTCATTGACTCAGCTACATAAATGACAAACTTAACACAAACGCCGTTGATCACGGACAACTTGTGCACAAGGCCTCCTGGTTCCTGCGGACGGTCGCTGGGGCACTGGCACCGATCCGATCCGGACGGAACCTCAAGATTAGTCTCTCCCATAGGCGGGGTGACGTGTAGCGATACATGTGCCTCCGTCACCTTAGCCCGAGACTAAGACCGTCCATTATGGCATCAAAGCCAGTGATCCCCTCGTATATTTAAACCTGTTGCAACTAACTTGTGTCTTCTTGGCAGGGAAGGCATGGTAAGTAATGACAGGTGGTTCAGACGGACAGGTAAATGTCATCGAACGGTGGCGGGTTATTTCAATAATTCTATATCTATATCTTGTTGTAAAATAAACTAAGGCAAGATAGAAACCCATAATAAGTATGCATGCTTCATTAAAACAACCTGTTGATTGGTATAGTTGGGTTAGCTTGCCTTCACCAGTACGTTTCGATGTACTGACCCTCGTTGAAACAGGTTCCCCACGCTAGGAAGAACCGAGCGAGGAGCAGAAGACAAACCCCCAATCCAGTCCAGCTGTAGGCACGCCCCGACCGTGCTACCTTTGAAGCATTTTGAAGAACAAGAAGAAGCATTTTGAAGTTAGAAGCTAGCCACCAAGCAACCATGCAACTTCGTGGTAAAGCAGTCGTTCCGACCCAAGGTCTTATATTTTGAGTTTAGTAAGGATGTAATGTACAGGACTGCTATCTTATTTTGTGTCAACACTTTTGTAAGCCCATAGAGGCAATCCTTATGACTCAGTTCAAGGAGTTTGTAATAGATGTTCATATTATCAATAAAAAGAGAACTTTCCCATGTTTCAATATGTGTTTCAATTATCTGCGTACTCTGAATATGTGCTCGCTATGTGAAACAAAAAAATACTTAGCCTTGTGCGGTGCGCAACCTAGGCCCGCACGGCGGTCACGCCCGGGGGACGACTAACGATTCCACGGGATCGGGGCGTGACATACTCAACCGATGCACGCCTTCCCTGCAACGAAACACAAGTATACTTACCATCTGCACAAGACAATAAATTAGCATGTGTTCTATTCTATGCGGTCATTGGTGTGATCGACACCTTAGGGACATATTCCAAGCATTAACGGCGCGCCCTATCAGCCCGGGTAGCAAGCCCCGCTGGAGGTCCCGCAATGCATCGTGACGAACACGAATCAATATTTCCCTCCGGATCGATACGGTTCCAGTGCCCCAAAAAGCCGTTTCGAGGAAATGATAAACCTTGTGCACAAGTTGTCCCAGACCATGCAAATGCATGAACATTTTATATCTCACACAATGCATCGAATTAAACAGAAGAAGTAAAGCAGCAATATATATATCTTATGCAACAGTTCATATTTTCTCAATACGGTGTTCCGATTTTGATATCCCATGGGTCCAAACTCTATCCGAGGCACCAGGCCGTAACCAACAACCAAATTCCCTTTCCAACCAACCCGAATTATAAGGTGTGCAAGCATATAGTAAAAATTAGTCTACAATTCCCATGTTCCTTTCTTAGTGGCTGGCATGCATTGTGGCTAAGCATTTCCTAGGCGTCCAACCGGGCATCATCGAGTGAACGTTTGAAATATTAGAGATGTTGGCGTGAAGAAGTAGGAAAGAAGGGACCAAACCACTCACTGGTTAAGGGAAAAGTTGCTGAAACAAGGAATCCCGTCTAACGATGATCAAACGTCAGTTACGCGGACCTGCAACAGCACGAGCACCGAGTTAGAATTCTTACCTATCCTTCCTTGCCAAACTCCCCAAAATTCAAGCTCTAATCAATAAAACCAACAGCGAAAACCAAGCAACTCGAAAGCAACACCAAATCAAATCCCAAAGCGGCAATCAAGAAAACCAAGCAACCAAACACGAAAACTATTGGACTCGTTTCAATAGAGGCATTTCCATGAGTTGGAAAGGATCATCGCATTTTGTCCGTGGCAATAAGATGCCGAAGATCTAAGCATACTCTGACGGACTAGCCACAAGCCCAATTATATAGTGCATATCCCGGTCGGATCGGGATTTGAGGCACTACATAATATACCACTAAGAAAAAGTTTTGTCCCGAAACTTAAGAACAAGGCCCTACCTCCGACTGAATGAACAACGAAGGATATTTCTCCTTCATCTCCGATTCCATCTCCCAGGTTGATTCCCCAACTGAATGGTTCCGCCACAGCACGTGAACCAAGGACATCGTACGGTTGCGAAGTACTTTTTTCTTACGATCCAGAATCTGCACCGGCTCTTCTGAGTATGATAAATCTGTGCGCAGTTCCAATTGTTCGAAGCTAACCACATGACTCGGGTCATGCACATACTTCCGCAGTTAAGAAACATGGAATACGTCATGCACTTCAGCCAAGGCGGGAGGTAGTGCAATCCGGTATGCCACAGCTGCCACTCGTTCCAGAATCTCGAAGGGGCCGACAAACCTGGGACTCAGTTTGCCCTTTACGCTGAAACGCATCACCCCACGCATCGGCGTCACTTTTAAGAATACATGATCCCCGACCACGAACTCCAAAGGTCTACGATGAGCATCGGCATAACTTTTCTGTCGGCTCTGCGCCGTGCGGAGTCTTTCCCGAATCAAGCGAACTTTCTCAACTGCCTGTTCTACCAGCTCTGGCCCGAGTACTTGCCGCTCGCCGACTTCGTCCCAACAAATTGGAGATCGACACTTGCGCCCATAAAGTGCTTCGTACGGTGCCATCTGGATGCTCGATTGGTAGCTGTTGTTGTACGCAAACTCCGCCAACGTGAGATGCGTGTCCCAACTAGTCTTCAAATCGATTGCACACAGCCATAACATATCTTCAAGTATCTGATTTGTCCTTTCCGTCTGGCCATCAGTCTGGGGGTGGTATGCAGTACTGAACTGTAGCTTGGTTCCCAAAGCAGACTGTAGGCTTGTCCAAAAACGAGATAAGAAGCGTCTGTCACGGTCAGAGACGATTGAGGCAGGTACTCCGTGTAATCGAACAATCTCGTCTATGTAAATCTGTGCTAACCGATCGACGCTCCAAGTAACTTTTATAGGAAAAAAGTGGGCTGATTTGGTCAAACGATCAACTATGACCCAAATCGCATCATGCCCCCGTGGAGTCTTTGGAAATCCTACAATGAAATCTATAGTGATGTTGTCCCATTTCCACTCAGGAATAGCGAGGTTCTGCAGCTCCCCGCCGGGCCTCTGATGTTCAGCTTTCACCTGTTGACAGGCCATGCACTGTGACACAAAGGTCGCCACATCCCGCTTCATACCTTGCTACCAGAAGGTTCTGCGTAAGTCCATGTACATCTTAGTGCTCCCCGGATGCAAGGAATACTTCGCATAGTGTGCTTCCGCCATAATTTTCCTTCGGAGTTCTGGGTCGTTAGGAACACATAGCCTTCCTTTCATTTGTAAGGTCCCATCTTCGCCTGCCACAAAGTCAGACGTCTTCCCCGCCGAAATTAGTCCGCGTGCCTTCGCTAGGAACTGATCGCCCTCCTGAGCTGATTTGATTCTATCACGCAGACTTGGTTCAAGATGGAGTGATGCCAGCTGCACTCCTTGATGCTGAACACGAAGCTCGATGCCCATCGCCTCAAGATCTTGAAGTAAATGGTTGTTTATGGATAACGAGCCCACGTACTTCCGACTCAGAGCATCAGCAACGACGTTTCCCTTGCCCGGTGTATAAGCGATCGTCAGATCGTAGTCTTTAATCAGTTCTAGCCAACGCCATTGTCGGAGGTTCAGTTCTCGTTGTGTGAATAGATACTTGAGGCTCTTGTGATCTGTGAAGATTTTGCAAGCAACACCATAAAGATAATGCCTCCACAACTTCAGTGCAAATACAATTGCCGCCAATTCCAAGTCGTGCGTCGGGTAGTTTTTCTCGTGCGGCTTCAGTTGCCTGGAGGCGTACGATATTACCTTATCCCTCTGCATGAGCACACATTCCAAACCAAGTCCCGAGGCGTCACTGTACATCTGAAACTCCTCTACCCCATCTGGAAGAGCAAGGATCGGAGCTGAAACAAGACGCTGCTTAAGTTCTTGAAAGCTGGCTTCGCAGTCATCACTCCATTTGTATACAATCCCTTTTTGAGTGAGGCGAGTCAAAGGCGAGGCCAGTTTAGAAAAATCCTTCACGAACCTACGATAGTATCCCGCTAGGCCCAGAAAGCTTCGTACTTCGCTGGCTGATGTAGGTTGCTTCCAATCCACCACTGTCTCTATTTTCTTCGGGTCTACGGCGATGCCTTCTGCCGAGACAACATGACCCAGAAATGCCACGCTGTTCAACCAGAACTCACACTTGCTGAGCTTAGCGTACAACTGATGCTCTCGTAATGTCTGCAGCACGATCTTTAGGTGTTCCTTGTGTTCCGCCTCGTTCTTGGAATATATTAGAATGTCGTCGATGAACACGACCACAAACTTGTCTACGTACGGCCAAAACACGCGATTCATCAGATCCATGAAAGCTGCAGGGGCGTTCGTCAAACCGAACGATATCACAAAAAATTCGTAGTGTCCGTATCGGGTCCTGAATGCAGATTTTTGAACATCATCTGGTTTAATTTTCAACTGGTGGTACCCTGACCTGAGATCAATTTTAGAGAAAATTATTGCACCTTGCAGCTGATCAAACAAGTCATCTATCCTTGGCAATGGGTACTGGTTCCGCACGGTCGCCTTATTTAGTTCTCGGTAGTCAATACATAGCCGCATGGATCCATCCTTTTTCTTCACGAACAGCACCGGAGTGCCCCACGGAGAAACGTTTGGACGAATATATCCTCGGTCCAACAGATCTTGTAACTGAATCTTAAGTTCCTTTATCTCTGCTGGGGCCATTCGATAAGGTGCCTTCGATATCGGTCGCGTATCCGGAAATGTGTCGATGCTGAATTCGATCTCACGATCAGGAGGCATTCCAGGTAGCTCGTCCGGGAACACGTCGAGGAAATCTGCTATCACATCAGCCTGAGCTGCATTTGCACTTTCCTGTCGGGTGTCTCGAACTGAAGCTAAGTACCCTTCACAACCCGAATGCAGCATACGCCTAGCCGAAATTGCTGATATCATCATTGCCGTCTTTGGTGCAGCGCTGCACGAATAGTAAAAGTTTGCCTCGCCGGGTAGACGGAATACGAATTGCTTCTCCGCGCACTCAATTATTGCATGACAAGCACCCAACCAATCCATCCCGAGAATAATGTCATAATCCTTAATGTCTAATACAATGACATCTAAGGAAAGCTTCCTGCCTCCGATGCAAATATAACCATCCTTACAGATCGCATGGGCGGGCATGTCGACTCCCGAAGGTGTGCTCACGCAAAGATTCATATTTAAGGGAGTAGAAGCTAATTGATGCTCAATAGTAAAATCAGCAGATATAAAACTATGCGTAGCACCTGAATCGAATAAGACTCTAGCGGGCAAATCTCTGAAAAGTAATGTACCTGTCACGACAATTTCAGAGACGGATGCTTCATCCCGAGTTAGTGCATAGACTCGTCCTTGAGCACCCTGGCGTCGTGGGTTCAACGCCACAACATTGGCATCACTTGCTGGAGGCCCCTTGTTATGGTTCCCGTGGTGCTGATTCCCATGGTGCTGATTTCCATTGTTATGATTCCCATTGTTGTGATTCACGTTGTGCTGATTCAGTTTTGCCTCACGGCAGTTAAAATGCTTGTGGTCCAGACGACCATATTTAAAACACCCAGTAACTCGGCATTCCTCCACTCGATGCCCTAATCTGCCGCACCTGTTGCAGTAAGGTGCACGGGACGGGCCCCTATGCTCAGATGTGTGTGGACGCTTTTGTGCTCCAGACCCTCCCGTTTCCTGAGGTCGCTTATTATTGTTGGTACGGGAGGTTTGCACATCGGCCCTTGGTGGACAGCGCCCAAAGATCCGCTCGCTGTTCAGGGTAGCTTCATAACATTCCCTGTATGTTTGACACTTCTGGTTGATGACGTCCCTACGCAAATCGTCATTCAAACCCTTCTGAAAGCGGTAGCACCACGCCTGCTGGTTAGGCAAGAAGTGCCCAGCAAACTTAGCCAGCTTAGAGAACACAAAATCATAATCATCCACAGACAGACTTCCTTGGACCAAATTGCTGAAGTCGTCTTCCTTTTGTTGACGCACGGCCCTGGGAATATATTGTTCAATGAAGGCTGATTTGAACATTTCCTAAGTTATTTTGCAGTTGGAATTGGCATCGTAAATCCCTTGTTTCGTGGCCTCCCACCAATCATGTGCACGCAGTTCCAGCTGAACCGATGCACAGGCAACTCGCTTGGATCCCCGGATGCCAACCAGGTTGAAGAGTCCCTCTAGCTTAGCAATCCATCCCATCACTACGTCCGGTTCTGCTCGCCCATTGAACGTTGGTGGATGCATCTTAGTGAATTCTGCCGCACGGCAGGTGTTCCTTGCTGGATGCTGTGTTTCTTCGGACTCATCCTCTACCGCCACAGCCGGCGTTGTAGCAGGCGTCACCGTGGCTCCCCCGTTGTTGGGTACCAAGGATGCAATCAGTTGCATCATGGTATCCATCTGCTTTTGTTGAGCAGCCAACTGCGCCTGTTGAGAAATGGCTTGTTGTTGCTGCACCTCCATGAGATGCATAAGCCGTTCGGACATATCCATTGAACCCGCTCCTCCGGATTCTCCAGAACTTGCCGGATCATTCTGGACGGGCTGAGCACTGCTTGCAGCGGCAGTATTTTTCTTAGCTATTGCTACAAAAGAGAGTAGCTTGTTAACACCTCAAAAACGATAGATTTTTTTGTATCTATGGGCTCATTGTATAGGCGACTCATCTCATGCAGCGGACACCGAATGCAACTCAACCGAGAGGCGCATCAAACTCCTTTATAATCTTTTGAAATCCCAAGGATGTAAAGCCTAAGCTCTGATACCAATATGTCATGCCCCGATCCCGAAAGGGTCAATCGTCCTCGCTGGATCCTTCACGGAACCGATTCGTCCTCGCTGGGGCGTGATGCCGTACGAGCCTGGAGTTGCGCTCGTACAAGGCAAGAACTTGCAGTTATAGGAACCCACTTTGAAACACAATTTAGAAAACACATTCACAGATAATTGAACACAAGTGCAGGAAGAATATATGCTTTTTCATTGATAATTCAGAGTAATTTATATAGAGTCTACATTGATGCGCCTTCTCGGCTACTTGAATTACATTAGAAAAGATAACTCAAAATGCAGGGCGCGCTCCATCAGATAGTCCCCGTCGTCCATACATTACGCCATTGTATAGGTTGAAAGTCCAAGCCTCCAAAATGATCTGACTTCAACTATACTTCAAAATAGAGGTGCTCCTAACGCCTCTTCGTCTATCCACTAGCGTTGCACCGTCTGAGTGCCTAAAATAGTTGTCCACAACGTGGGTCAGTAGTCAACTTGTACTGGTGAGCGGGATGAATCCCACTCGACTAAATCGACACTAGCTTATTAGGGGCGAGCATGCATTAAGATTACTTCTATAAAGAAGCAAGTAAATTCAATTCATATCAGTTGCATGTTTTGATAGAAATAAAAATAGCATTGAATCCAACCAGTGCATCGATTGCTTACTCAACCGATGCACGCCTTCCCTGCAACGAAACACAAGTATACTTACCATCTGCACAAGATAATAAATTAGCATGTGTTCTATTCTATGCGGTCATTGGTGTGATCGACACCTTAGGGACATATTCCAAGCATTAACGGCACGCCCTATCAGCCCGGGTAGCAAGCCCCGCTGGAGGTCCCGCAATGCATCGTGACGAACACGAATCAATATTTCCCTCCGGATCGATACGGTTCCAGTGCCCCAAAAAGCCGTTTCGAGGAAATGATAAACCTTGTGCACAAGTTGTCCCAGACCATGCAAATGCATGAACATTTTATATCTCACACAATGCATCAAATTAAACAGATGAAGTAAAGCAGCAATATATATATCTTATGCAACAGTTCATATTTTCTCAATACGGTATTCTGATTTTGATATCCCATGGGTCCAAACTCTATCCGAGGCACCAGGCCATAACCAACAACCAAATTCCCTTTCCAACCAACCCGAATTATAAGGTGTGCAAGCATATAGTAAAAATTAGTCTACAATTCCCATGTTCCTTTCTTAGTGGCTGGCATGCATTATGCCTAAGCATTTCCTATGCGTCCAACCGGGCATCATCGAGTGAACGTTTGAAATATTAGAGATGTTGGCGTGAAGAAGTAGGAAAGAAGGGACCAAACCACTCACTGGTTAAGGGAAAAGTTGCTGAAACAAGGAATCCCGCCTAGCGACGATCAAACGTCAGTTATGCGGACCTGCAACAGCACGAGCACCGAGTTAGAATTCTTGCCTATCCTTCCTTGCCGAACTCCCCAAAATTCAAGCTCCAATCAATAAAACCAACAGCAAAAACCAAGCAACTCGAAAGCAACACCAAATCAAATCCCAAAGCGGCAATCAAGAAAACCAAGCAACCAAACACGAAAACTATTGGACTCGTTTCAATAGAGGCCTTTCCATGAGTTGGAAAGGATCATCGCATTTTGTCCGTGGCAATAAGATGCCGAAGATCTAAGCATACTCTGACGGACTAGCCACAAGCTCAATTATATAGTGCACATTCCGGTCGGATCGGGATTTGAGGCACTACAGCAGTATACGCCTATCGAGGTCCAAAATAACGTATATTTCTCATCGAAGGGAAACATCTTGATTTGATTATAGCCTGAGAAGCCATCCAAGAAGGACATACGCTCAAAGCCACAAGTACTGTCGATCATTACGTTAGTGATTGGGAGAGGGAATTAGTCTTTGGGACATGCCGCATTCAGATTATGGAAGTCGATGCAGACCAGGATCTTCCCATTCTTCTTAACGACATGCACGATATTGGCTACCCAGTTGGGGTGTTGTTTCTCGCGATAAAGCCACTAGCTATCAGCTTGTTGACTTCAGCTTTGATGGAATACATCACGTCTGGCCAGAACCTCCGTTGCTATTGATTAACTGGTTTCGCATCTGGCCGAATATTGAGTTTTTGGACCGTGATTTAGGGATCCAGTCCTGGCATGTCTTTGTAACTCCAGGCAAAGACATTGATGTATTCCCTTATGAGTTATAATAGGGATTGTCAGTCTTTGTCGGGCAGACTTTTGCTAACAAAGATAGGCTTTGGGGAGGTCTCATCACCTAGATTGACTTGAATAACGTCTTCCTTGGTAGGAGGTTCTTGCTGCTCAAATTGCATCTCCCATTGTGAACCCAGGTGTTTGCCCCAAGGTTCCATCTCAAAGAGCTCGGGTGGATCCTCGTTGTCTTCCTCAAGGTCGATAGACACCATGTTGGAGGACAGTATTTGTCTGAGCATATTCCCGATGCTGACGTCGGAGTCACAAGCTGAAGATTCTGAAGAGTGTGAGCGCTCTTTATCTTCTTTATCTGAGCCCTTGGGGGTTGTAGGAGGTGTTACATATCCTAAGCCATGCTTAGTCTTATAATAGTAATCCTCAGGCTTGCCCGCAGGGGACGAAAGTCGTAAAGGCGCCATTCAGCCTTTGTCGTAGTTTAATCCTTCAGTGAGCTCCAGGTTATATCCTATCTTTTGGATAAGATGTAGGGATTTTGAGCTATACCGGTAGAGTAGCATTCTGCCTATCTCGAATTCTGGTTCTTCTTCCTTTGGTATGAAGGACCGGGGGCATTCCACTCTGCCGAAGATGATGATCTTATCTTCCTTCTTCTTGGGTGGGACTAAGAAATAAGAATTCTGAGTAGAGCGAGGCCGGTGCACAGTGCATGAAGTAGTCACTCGTGTGTGCAGGTGAAGGCCCAGACCGTGCTCCAGGGAGTAGAGTGTACTTATATGCATACGCTCTGAGTAGTTCAAAGTTAGTCCTTTATTAAGGAAATACGTCATCTATTCCTGCGAGATTACATCGTCAGGGGAGGGGATGTTGATATTGGTGGATATATATTCCTCCAGCTCATCCTTCTCCTTGGCTGCCCCCAGTGTAAGCGAAGGCTTTAGTAGTTTTTTGCGTAATTTTACCACCAAAGGTCCAAAAGTTACAGGTGCGGTCGGGTCTCCCTTTGGTAGTCAATTCGGCCTAAGAAGGCGAACGACCATTGGTTCGGAAGGCGTAGATAGGGCAAAATATCCTTTTGGTGGTCGATTCGACCTGCGAAGGTGGATGACCATTGGTTCTGGTGACGCTAAAGGTACCAGAGATTCAGGTGCCTTCCCGTACGATTTGATGATGAGAGGTACGGCCGTATCGGGAGTGCGAGCCTTGAGGCAGATTCTTATAGGCTCATCGGGTGCTGTTGTAGCCTCGACTTCATCGTCAGCCTCGTTGCCATCTACATCTTAGCATAATTTCTTATAGAGGATCAAGTCAGAGTAGTAGATCTCGATACCCTTAAACAGATCAACGTCAGCAAACTCCATTTTGATGAAACCATATTCGTCTACATATTTTAGGCACTGGTGGAGGGTGGATGGCACGATCTTGTGTTCATGTATCCATTGACACCCCAACAAGATATTGTAGAACGTATCTACATCTATGACATAGCAGGTTACTTCTGTTTTTAAGTCATCGATCTGGCATTTTAAGTGGATTTTACCTAGAGGGTAGCTACTTTCCTTGTTGAAGCCACTGATGGCGGTATTGGTGGCCGCTAGATGATGCATCAGGATCCCCAAAGTCTGAAGCAAACTTCTCAGGATGATGCTGATTGACGATCCTGGGTCAATATTCATTCGGTCTACCTTGATATGGCCAATATATCCTGTGTAGTATAGGGGCTGATCGTGCCTATTATTCTTGAGCAACATATCCTGTTGCAAGAATATGATATTGGGTATCGTATCCATGGCGTTGTTATAATGTGGACAAGCAGCAGGATCTTCGATTGACGACTTGACTTGTGCCAGGTAGACATCGACATTCTGCAGTGCCTCACTCAGGGCAGTCCGAGTGTCTTTACAGAGCCGTAAAAGCTCAAAAAATAATAATTTTGCCAGAGTGTGGGCTAATTGTGCTAAGATATCGAATTTATAGGGCCTCTCCAGCCCTTGTGGTGCATCCTTGCGCAACGGCTAGTCGAAGCGCGTCTCTTTCTGTTTGAACTTGTCTACCGGTGGGAGCTGTGATGGTCTAGGACCAGTAGTGGTAGGCACGACAACCGGGGGCGTATTGTCGTGCATCGGTTGGTATATTGTGCCTGACCTTATTGTACCTACTTCCAGCTCTTCAGCTGAGGAAGAAACTGTGTAACAGGTCTTAGACTTCCTGCTTTTGGACTTGGCGGTGGAGGATGTCACCGACTGCATCAAGTCTGGCATGAGGTTGGGATGGACCCACATGACCTTTTCTCGTGGTGTGGCAAGAGGTATTAGCCCGGTCGTCTGGTCTCAATCTGGTGGAAGATTGACCACTTCTATAGTCACCTTAGGGACCGGGACTACTCCGTCTTGGGCTTCAATCAGTAGAAAGTTGCCAAACTGGAGGGACACTATATTGGCGACGACCATCACGTTATCGAAGTCTAGGGAAAGAGCCTTGGTGTCTATCAGACTTTGGATGTACTGCTTCAGGGTATAGCACTCCTACGTCGGGTGATGGACGTAGCGGTGGTAGTGACAGTACTTCGGGTTAGCAATCTCCGTCGCCTCAGGCTGACGTCTGACGTTGGAGAGCCAGATTTTTTCTCCCTGCATCAGTATGTCGAAGATGGATTTGACATCAGCATCTTTGAAAGATTAAGTCTCTTTTGGTTTTGGAGGCTCCGTCGGCTTTTCCTCAGTCTTCTTGGTCAAGGTAGCGACTATAGCCTATTTTTCCTTTCTGTTGATACTGCTATTATCGCCAATATTATTGTTGGGATGCTTTCCCTTTTCCTTAGTAGTAGGGATATGGATCCCCAAGTGCCAAGCATATTTAAGCTTTTTCTTA
The DNA here is from genome assembly GCA_036927795.1 of Iris macrosiphon. Classification (NCBI taxonomy): domain Eukaryota; kingdom Viridiplantae; phylum Streptophyta; class Magnoliopsida; order Asparagales; family Iridaceae; genus Iris; species Iris macrosiphon. The sequence continues at coordinate 14,019,321 of JAYESA010000016.1, read as the reverse complement.
GCGTTGACATCACTTACAATGAACGTCGTCCAGTCCTTCAATTGGCTCTCGCCCATCCAGAGGCTGATTGCCTGGAGCATGCTCTTCCGGCATATCTCCATGAGTGTGGCCTCGGGATTGCCATGAGGCAACCTTAGCACGGTCTGTCGAAACTGCTCGATGTAGATTCTCGTCAGTTCCTTCTCTCCTTGGGCGATGTCCATCAAAGAAGACATCGTCATATCATTTCCTGCCTCATAGAATATGTTAAGGAATAGACGCTTAAGGTCATCGAATGATGAGATACAGTTATCTTCAAGACTACAGAACCAATCAAAATCTACCTCCGCCAATGATCCGACGAAGATCCTGGTAAGGATAGCGTCGCTGCGGGATAAGTGTCCCGTGGTGATATCGAAGTAGCTCATAAAGCGGCGAGGGGAGGACTTTCCATCAAACATGTTAATATTAAAGGACTTGTACTTGGGCAGATACGGTACGTTCCTCCACTCTATCGGGTATGGTTGCCGCACCCTGAGATCATAGAGTGAGTCCCGATTGTTCATGGAGTCTTAGCGAGCCTGAAGTTCTTGGACCTCCCAACTTGCTTTCTTAGCTTCATCTCCTGCCGAAGCTGCCAACGGGCTAGTTAAGAGAGGATTACCGCCAGCGGATGGAGCGGTCGTATTTGAATCCCCGTTGGTCCTGGGGTCCAGGTTTACTTGTCCAAAGGCCCTTGCTGGCTGGGAGGCCATGTTTGCCTTGATTTTCAGCATTGTCTGGGTCAAAGCTTGCATTGATGCACTCATCATGTGCATTATGGCTTCGAGCATCTTGAGGCATTGTCGATCACTGGGGCCTTCATGGTCTTCTCCGGCCATGTACACCATCCTCATATGGGGAGAAATAGAGGGGACAGTATATGTCATGCTTCCTATTTCATACCCTTGTACTGAGTGGTCTTCAAGGAGGGTGGGAGCCGTTATGTCTTCCTCGGATTTGGAGGGGATACTACCCCCAGCGTAGAAGATTGTGTCGTCCTGGTAGGAGTAGCTATCCTTCGGGCTCTCGTAGTCCGTTCCTTGAGAATCATAGTCTCCTCGGAACGTCGGCTTGTTACGTACATCTAGGGGGACACTACCCCCAGCTTGGGCCACCCTCAGGGGTTCTGAGGATGAACTACCCCTAGGGGATGATATCTTCTTCCTTGAGTGGGTGCCTTAGAAGACGCCTTTCGCGGGTGCCATCGTTAGCCTTCCAGGTAATCACTTTCGCGATGTCGTGGTAGAGAATGCCAGACTGGAGGTATTTGATCTCTTTCTTCCCTTGGTGGCCGGAAGCTTTCCAATTTAGTAGCATGAGGCAAAGAGAAACTCCTCCTCTTCTGATACGTGCACCTGATCTTCTGGTTGCAGCCAGGTATCTAATTTTCAGTACAGTCACTGGAAGGCCGACTGTTTGTCAATGAGTACTGCTACTTTATTACGGCAATAATTGATAATAATGTTGGCACAGATGTGCCTCGAAGAGGTCATGTCACACGCCGTAGTTATTTTTCTTGCTTTGAACTTGTGAGTAATTACGTCATGCAAATAATACGAAGGGTCTTTTACCTTTGCATCCTCTTTATGAGTCCGGGTATCCCGGGCACACGGATGCACATGTGTTGTCTTTGCTCCCTGGCCTAGGGTTCGTACACGAACTTGCTTCGAGGTACTGATGGAAGACTTTTGAGACTGTCCTTGTCTATTGGTCCCTGTGGGTTGGACGCATGTGTCAGTCTTGTACAACCGTCCATCAGAGACTCGCATAATAACTAGCGATGCCTGTTGGTGGTCGGTCTTAAGAGCAGTTGCTTGAGCTTGACGGGCTCGCACTGTCCTGGACTTCTTCAGCTTAGCTACAACATGCACTTAGTATGAAGAGTCCAGCTTTGGGTTTTCACCATTCTCAATGGGTCGCGTAGGATCTGCACGCAGGAGATACGGTCAAAATTAAATGTTCTATTGCTATTGGGGCCAAATGCGACCTGTTGTTTACGGTTGTGAGTTAATGCCGCATAGGAAGTCTTATGAGGCCTCGTCCTTGGCCGCATAGAAGCTGCCTCAGCACCCAGACATCTAGCATCATAGTATTTTTCTTTGCAAGAATCTGGGTGCTAAGCAATTTCTGTGTCAGCCTTGGATGCCGTATAGATATGGACGTTATGGGTGTTCGTCCGACGATCTTTATTGGCAACAGAGTGAGAGGCTGGAAGCATTTGCTCCGTAGCTGGGTGGGGCACAGCGGCCTTGGCCACCCATATTCTGTGGGTCCTCGAGTAGGGAGCACCCTTTTGGCTGTAAGAGGTTGACGCATAGACAGTGACAGCATGATGTACGATCCCTGCGGTTGGGAGAGAGACAGGGAGTGCATGCTCCCCAGTTGGGTATGGCACAGCGACCTTGTCTACCCACGTCCTGCGGGTTTTCTTGGTCTTTGCTTGCCTCGGAGAAGGACTCGCGCTGTCGTCGGAGAGCATGTCCTCGAACACTTGCTGGTCGAAGTGGACCATCAGCATCTTTTGTGTCGAGCCGAGCTTGGCCGTATTGGACTGTGTCATCGACTTCTCAACAGATGAGAAGTCCCCAGTAGATTCGCAACCATTTTTTCCATTTAATATCAAAACGAGAACTGGGAGAACTAGATTTGATTTAACAAACTAAGATAGTACAAAGAAGAGTCCTAGGAGACAATCTAAGTAAAAATTTATTTTTTGGGGGGTGACAATAGAGGGTTGGGAGTGTAGCAACACTCTTTACTCTATGGACAGTCTGATACGGAAGCTCTTCTCTCTTCCTTGAGTATTGATTCACAGAAAGCCAGCCAACCTCTTGCATAGGGGTAGTTCCTTGCTATTTATAGTCATATTTGCGGCCGTATGGGTGTCTAGGTTTGCCATGTGGCCCCTCTCAACAGAAGGGTACTACAGCTATGCATGGGATTTCGGTCTCCGCTGCTATGTGAGCATTTGTTTGGATTTTGTTATTTGCTGAGTATTTGGATGATTCTCAACTGTGAAGGCGCGACTTGGTCAAATGGACATGTGGCCGCTATTTGGTTGGAGAGGACACCCAGTCGTAACAACAAGAATTGATCGACGTAGAATTTGGGACAAATGTGGCCAAAGATGCATGAAACGTACGGGGTCTGGAACGCATGTGACCAGAGACGCATGGACCGTATGGAGTTTGGAACGCATGGGCCAGAGTCGCTTAGGACGCATGGAGTCTGGGACGCGTGGGCCAGAGATGCATGGATCACGTGGAGTCTGGGATGGATGGGCCAGAGACGCATGGACCACATGGAGTCTGGGACGCATGGGCCAAAGCCGCATGGGATCTTTTTGTCTCATTGTCCACGTGGCTCTGCACCATCCTTGGGACTTCTGTGTCTTTGTGTGTTCTCGTTCTTCTAGGCGATCAAAAAAATCTTTTTTGTCAGAATTTTGTGCCAGGTGCCATCTTTGTTGTCAGGACGTCATATCAGATCGTCCTGTAGCTAGTTGTTAGGGCACTTATTTGGACCGCTTGGGTCCCTTTTCTGGCCGTATGGTGTCCATACGATCCATCTGTTAAGTTTTTATTTGGGGGCGCATGGATATCGGTCGCATAGCTACATCTTTTCCATGCTTCTACAATGCTCCTTTGTAGTGCTGCGCTACCGTACTTCCTGTTAAGCACATCAGACATTAAAAATGCCTGAGAAATCATTAAGGCATCTAAGCCATCCTCCCACAGGACTTTTTCTACACAAAATAATAATTACTAGACAACAATCGTTCTGGGTCCGTAACCCCTCAATGTCTCGAAGGACTACCTACTGTTCCTGATAATCTCCCAGTCAATGATCCTCCCTTGAACCAATAGTTAGATGCCTATTAGATTTCTCTTTGAACTAATAGCATAGAAATAAATGGTAGGATTACAAAGACACAATATCAGAATGTCTTCAAGCCCATCTTGATTGTTGTATCCTTGACCAGCAAGCGCTTAAGACCTTTGGTGAACAGATCGGCTAGATTTTTCTGACTGAGAACATCAATCACGACAATGACTCCGGCCTTGATAAGATCATTCACTGCCCTGTGCCTCAGTCGCACAATCCTCTTTTTACCATTGAAGAGATTATTTGATACTATCCCTGTAGTCACTTAGTTTTCACAGTAAATCGGTACCGCCAAAATATGCGCACCCAACACTGGAAGTGTAATACCTCATTCCTCTCAAGCGGACTGCCGATTCAAACGGCAAAGTGCAACCATCCTGACCTGCCTTGCTCAGCGAGGCAACTCGTTTGAAGCAAGGATATCCAGACTTGGTCCCTACAGGAGTTCGACTTAGGCTTTCAGAGGCTCGCTCGCAGTATCACTCGACCGAGGCGGATCATCGCTAAGGTGGGTGGCTACGGTGAACTTGTCTTTGCTTAGCCAGCATACATAAAATACGGAATGATACATGCTAGTCGCTAGGTGAATCATCCCCTGCATGCTAATAAGAATATAACGCACCTAGCTAAGGGAATAATCCCAACTTGTATTGCTTATGCTAGAACATGAAAACGAAATATTGCTTACATATTCAGACTCTCGCATGCTACCTTTGCCTTGGGCAACTAGACCCGCTATGCCTCGAGTAGAACGACTTGTATGTATATTCAGTAGTGCACTGTTCTCTCCCTAACACTGCACAACCCTAGATAACTTCGCTCGGAAAGGCCCCGTACGGTTTCGCTTGGCTTACCTTCGGGCCCGAGCGAACTTGAATGCAATAAGTTATACAAGTGCCTGCTTGCTTGCTTTTATATATTGCCTAGTTTCAATGCTTGCTGCATAACTATGCCCAGACCGTGAAACACTTTGCTTGTCATGCATTCATTTAGGTTCTCCTCGGAAGACTACCTGATAGTTGTTTCCGTGCATGAATAAACCTGAATGTATCCGGGACCGTTAGGTCGCTAAGGCAATTCCCGAACCAGGGGACTTGCACCAATCCTGTGATCCAAGAATCTCTGCTCATTGAGCAATACTGCCCTGTACTAAATCAAATGGCTCGTGGAGCCGATACTTAACATTTAGAGTAATCCTGATCCTGCCTCAACAAGTTACAAATATATATATATCCTGACTTGAACTTGTTCCATGTAGCTTATTCTATATATATATATCCTGCCCTAAACTTGTTCCTGTACCTGACCTAACCCTGAAGATTAGAGACTTGCATGGTCACAGGACAACTTGGAAACAAGGTTTTAGTTCCGCAGACGGTCGCTGGGGCACTGGCATCGATCTGATCCGGACGAAACTCCTGATAGTCGCCTGCTATAGGACGGAATGCCCTGGGACGTCCTGCTCTATGCGTCGCACGACATTCCGTACTGAGACTAGACCGTCCATTATGGCGCCGTGCCAGTGATCTCATATTCATATAGATAAGTCATCCTCGCTTAGCGGCTATCCGCGTGCGAGTCACTGCATCGCATCGAGAATAAATAAACACCTGAACGATCTTGTTATAACAATATTTGTGCATAAAGAGCACTTGATCATACTATGCAACACACCTGATATTTCCTGTAAACCGTGCACCCAGTACGGGATCTCGCACTAAAACGCTTGTGTTTGCATATGCTTTGCCCTGAATGCTCATATATGTTTCTGCTTGAATTAACTTGGTTTGCCTTGGACAGGGAAGGACAAATGGTAAGTTGGTAAGTCTCGCCGTGTTTCCTCTCATGTCGTACGGCGCACTGCCACACGGATTAGACTATTCAAATCTTGCATGAAATTGATCCTAAGGCAACTAGAAAGACAACTAAATAGTTGGGCACAGAACCTTTATTACGTGTTTGGATTTGTCGAGCGGGCGAGTAGCCTCCCCACCAGTGCATTCATGTACTGATAACCCACCAGATTGCTTGCAGGGTGCGGGAGAACCTCGTTCGGTGCGGATGCCTCCTTCGTGCGTGCTAAGGCGTGGAGTTCAACTCAGAAGCCTTGGAATGCTACATCCGAAACTGAAGCACATATACAAGACATAATGTTGGAACATCGCCTCGCCAGAACATCGCCTGAACCTCGCCTGTGTATCATCCATAAATGTAGCCACTTGGCACGCCTTTATATTTCAGAGAGAGCTCGAGCGACTTGTAATCTCGGCTATACGCCACCTGTAACACTTGTTTCAATATGAATAAAAGAGCTTGCTTTACTCCAACTTGTGTTCTCATGCTTTCGCTATATTGTCGACTCAGTGAACCTGTTACCGATCGCTTATGCGTTCATGATTCTGCTGCACTCGGACAATCTTTGCGACTCTGTGGCTTAGAACTATTACCGCCAGCCAATGAACCACGGCCTTGCACGGGCGCGGCTAACGCTCGTACGGCATCACGCCCGGATGGGTCAAAGCGATCGTTCCGCGGGAGCGCTGGCGCGGTGATTCTCGCCTAGCGGGAACGGCCGATTTGCCTGCGGGAGATCGGGGCGTGACAGAATGGTATCAGAGCCTGGCTTATACGCCTTTGGACTTCGTTTCTAATATCTATGTTTCAAAAGCTCGTTCGTGGGTTATGTGCACACACTCTCTCAATGCCTCGATGGGATGTTCCAAACAATAAGTCTAAATACTTTCAAAGAGTTGCATTTGAATAGTATGATTGCTTGTAAGAAATTGTGTTGCAAGGGCCTTTGTGCCAACCTGTACTAATCCTTATGGGATTAGATTCGTGCTTGACTCGTGCATTATGTACAACTTAAAATGCCTATACATGTTTACCCAACTGGTTAGTGCGAAAACGAACATTGCCCGAACGATTAGCTATGCACTCGGCCTTTCGGCTAAGTTGTATAGAATATCTTGCACCAAGACCTTTTGGTGCAAGCCAGTTATAAACAAGATTTGGATATCGTTCAGGAATGATACAAGTCAGGCCTAGAGCTGCAAATCGATAGACTTCGTCGGATTTATCGCTTAGGCGAATCATGCTTGATTTTGGGAAATAGCACGAACGAAAACTCTTGTTGGAAGACAAAATCAAATATAGTTGCTTGGATGACTATCAATCCAGAATATATATAATAAGATTAGATTTTATCAGGCGAACCTGAGTATCGTGCTAGAAATTGTGGAACGAGTTAGTGAGTAAGCTAACGATAATACGAGCACCGATTAAGAACTTGATGGAATGACTCGATTCCGAGTGGTGGATGGATCATTTAGAAACGTCCCAACGGATCCATAACCTGTGTGATAGTCAGATTGAACAATATTGAGAATGACTTGAATAAATGATAAGGCTTATATCGAATAGAAATTCTCGGAAATGGAAACGACTTGGGCTCAAATATAGAAACTTGTTTCTTGAGGAACTATAATCACTGCATAAACGAATTTGACTTGATGGATATACAGTTGGATGGAATTAAAAGGTTAAAGGGTAAGGTGTCTCGATCGTGTCGAAATAGCCATAACATTCAAACGTTCTTGCCTTGTACGAGCATAACTCTATGCCGCACATGCGTCACGCCCGGATTAGGACGATTATCCAGCGGGAGCGTTGACGTGATGATCTCACGTCCAACGTGGATGATCTAACTTGCGGGAGACCGAGGCGTGACAACTTATGGATCGTCTTGACTTCTGGTTCGACACGATAAGACGAACTTGGAATGTAGGTGATTGAAAATGTTTCAATGGATTAATTGGCCTTGAACCTGAAATAAATCATGTTTGATGGTTTTTGTGAACGAATACGTGAATCAGGTTAAACAACTTGGAGAAATAATCTAAGGTTTAGAATTGAATCTTGGCTTGGTGGACTAGGCTTGGAATGGATATGATTCTACCAAAATGTAATTGAGGAGATAGAATATGCAAACCACTAGGCTTGTCCTGCAACTTGGATATATATATTGGATTTTATTGAACGGACTCGTCCCCCCCCCGCACAAACGAACGTGTTAATAAGGGTAGGTAAATCCGTGCTCGATGTTTAGAAATCTGAGTGAAATGAGTTTGGGTAGAATACCCCTAAAAATGAACAATGGTTTGACCCTAGGAATTGGGGCGAGCATCGTGCTACGAATTGTACGATGAATCGCGATATGTTTGAACCTGTACCTATGACCTTGTGGGCTGACCTAGTGATAGACAGACGACCCTGTGCCGAGTGAATGAACCTGTGCTACCGACTTTACCATATTGCTAGCATAAAGCATCACAACTGGGGCAGCAAGACTTAGGGTTAGACTTAGGAACGATAACGTATGCTAAGTTGACCCGAATGGATGGACGCTAGTCGGTATCAGATTGATCGTGCTTAACGGTAGTGCAAATACTTGGTTGAAATGGAAATGATATGGAAATCAGATTTGATTGACCCCGTTGGAAGTATCCTGGTGATTACATGGAATTGGATTGAACCCTTGAAATTTTCGCAAGTAGCTTGTCCGATTTCACTATCCCTAAGTTTGGTTGACTGCATGTGTTTGAGGGACGCTTCGAATATGTGCACGATCCAAGACTTAAGAAATGTGAAACTCGAGTGCTAAGACTTCGCTATCGCTAAGTTGGTTGACATGCATGTGTTTGAGGGACGCTTCGAATATGTGCACGATGCAGACATGCGATATGCTGATCTCAAAAGCTAGTGCAAGTGAAAATCCTCCTGAACAAGCATAATGACTTGTATATGTTGCCTCAGCCTTAGACCGCTATCTAAGATCGATTGAAACGTGTCTCGTGTCATGAAACTTGTCCCGCGCCAAGGCGCAAATGAGACTGACTCGGTATACACGTAACACGATGTAAGCATCGAGTAGGGGATTGTGTTCCAATGGATCTAGTGGTACCGATAGCTACGCTTGGGCTAGATTAAAAAATCCGATAGTATGGCTTGCCCTCAGGAAGTCTCGAGGACGAGACTTTTTCTGAGTGGTAGATAATATAATACCTCGTTCCGCTCAAGCGGACTGCCGATTCAAACGGCAAAGTGCAACCGTCCCGACCTGCCTTGCTCAGCGAGGCAACTCGTTTGAAGCAAGGATATCCAGACTTGGTCCCTACAGGAGTTCGGCTTAGGCTTTCAGAGGCTCGCTCGCAGTATCACTCGACCGAGGCGGATCATCGCTAAGGTGGGTGGCTACGGTGAACTTGTCTTTGCTTAGCCAGCACACATAAAATACGGAATGATACATGCTAGTCGCTAGGTGAATCACCCCCTGCATGCTAATAAGAATACAACACACCTAGCTAAGGTAATAATCCTAACTTGTATTGCTTATGCTAGAACATGAAAATGAAATATTGCTTACATATTCAGACTCTCGTATGCTACCTTTGCCTTGGGCAACTAGACCCGCTATGCCTCGAGTAGAACGACTTGTATGTATATTCAGTAGTGCACTGTTCTCTCCCTAACACTGCACAACCCTAGATAACTTCGCTCGGAAAGGCCCCGTACGGTTTCGCTCGGCTTACCTTCGGGCCCGAGCGAACTTGAATGTAATAAGTTATACAAGTGCCTGCTTGCTTGCTTTTATATATTGCCTAGTTTCAATGCTTGCTGCATAACTATGCCCAGACCGTGAAACACTTTGCTTGTCATGCATTCATTTAGGTTCTCCTCGGAAGACTACCTGATAGTTGTTTTCGTGCATGAATAAACCTGAATGTATCCGGGACCGTTAGGTCGCTAAGGCAATTCCCGAACCAGGGGACTTACACCAATCCTGTGATCCAAGAATCTCTGCTCATTGAGCAATACTGCCCTGTACTAAATCAAATGGCTCGTGGAGCCGATACTCAATATTTAGAGTAATCCTGATCCTGCCTCAACAAGTTACAAATATATATATATCCTGACTTGAACTTGTTCTATGTAGCTTGTTCTATATATATATATCCTGTCCTGAACTTGTTCCTGTACCTGACCTGACCCTGAAGATTAGAGACTTGCATGGTCACAGGACAACTTGGAAACAAGGTTTTAGTTCCGCAGACGGTCGCTGGGGCACTGGCACCGATCTGATCCGGACGAAACTCCTGATAGTCGCCTGCTATAGGACGGAATGCCCTGGGACGTCCTGCTCTATGCGTCGCACGACATTCCGTACTGAGACTAGACCGTCCATTATGGCGCCGTGCCAGTGACCTCATGTTCATATAGATAAGTCATCCTCGCTTAGCGGCTATCCGCGTACGAGTCACTGTATCGCATCGAGAATAAATAAACATCTGAACGATCTTGTTATAACAATATTTGTGCATAAAGAGCACTTGATCATACTATGCAACACACCTGATATTTCCTGTAAACCGTACACCCAGTACGGGATCTCGCACTAAAACGCTTGTGTTTGCATATGCTTTGCCCTGAATGCTCATATATGTTTCTGCTTGAATTAACTTTGTTTGCCTTGGACAGGGAAGGACAAATGGTAAGTTGGTAAGTCTCGCCGTGTTTCCTCTCATGTCGCACGGCGCACTGCCACACGGATTAGACTATTCAAATCTTGCATGAAACTGATCCTAAGGCAACTAGAAAGACAACTAAATAGTTGGGCACAGAACCTTTATTATGTGTTTGGATTTGTCGAGCGGGCGAGTAGCCTCCCCACCAGTGCATTCATGTACTGATAACCCACCAGATTGCTTGCAGGGTGTGGGAGAACCTCGTTCGGTGCGGATGCCTCCTTCGTGCGTGCTAAGGCGTGGAGTTCAACTCAGAAGCCTTGGAACGCTACATCCGGAACTGAAGCACATATACAAGATATAATGTTGGAACATCGCCTCGCCAGAACATCGCCTGAACCTCGCCTGTGTATCATCCATAAATATAGCCACTTGGCACGCCTTTATGTTTCAGAGAGAGCTCGAGCGACTTGTAATCTCGGCTATACGCCGCCTGTAATACTTGTTTCAATATGAATAAAAGAGCTTACTTTACTCCAACTTGTGTTCTCATGCTTTCGCTATATTGTCGACTCAGTGAACCTGTTACCGATCGCTTATGCGTTCATGATTCCGCTGCACTCGGACAATCTGTGCGACTCTGTGGCTTAGAACTCTTACCGCCAGCCAATGAACCACGGCCTTACACGGGCGCGGCTAACGCTCGTGCGGCATCACGCCCGGATGGGTCAAAGCGATCGTTCCGCGGAAGCGCTGGCGCGGTGATTCTCGCCTAGCGGGAATGGCCGATTTGCCTGCGGGAGATCGGGGCATGACAGGAAGATCACACATGAGCTCCCGAAACCACTCTGATTTATTTGTTGCAGCCACCAGTGCATAAAAATCAGATTCCATCGAGGAATGAGAGAGCATTGTCTATTTCTTTGACTTTCACGATATAGCTGCTCCACCCATGGGGAAGACGTATCCTCCTGTGGATATTTCGCTATCTACTTCTGAATACCAGCTTGCATTACTGAAGCCTTCCACCACTGTCGGATAACCACTATAGTGCATACTTTTGAGGCCTCTTGAGATATCTCATCACTCTCTTCACAACTTTAGAGTGCTCCACTCCTGGATTGCTCGTCAACTGACTCACCATCCCCACGAAGAAAGCTTTGTCAGGCCTTGTGGCAGTTGTTGCATATATCAGACTCCCGATGATGCTTGAGTACTCCAGCTGCCTGACACTTTCCTTTAGATTTGGCTTTAGCTTCTTGTCACACCTGTACGGAGTATCGATCCCTAGAAGATCCTGCTATCCATAGCGTGTGAGCATATTCTCCATGTAATAAGACTGTGACAACGTTACTCTAGTGTCTGTCCGAATAATCTTTATCCCCAGGATAACATCAGCTTCCCCTAAGTCCTTCATACTGAACTTAGATGAGAGAAACTTCTTTGTCTCATTGACAAGTGCTAGATCCGTACCCAGGATTAGCATTTTATCCACGTATATGCAAACGATAAGTCCTCTCCTGTAAGTGAACTTAGAATAAATGCACTTGTTCATTTTACTGACCCTATAGTCGTTTGATCGTATGAATTTATCAAACTTCTCGTGCCATATCTTGGGAGCTTGATTCAAACCGTATAATAGTTTTACCAACTTGCAGACTTTGTCTTCAAGCCCTTTGATGACAAATTATTTTGGTTGTTGCATGTAAATCTCTTCGGTCAATTCTCCATTGAGAAATGTTATCTTAACATCCATCTGATGAATGACTAGCTTATGAATTGCACTTAGAGCAATCAGCATCCTGATGGTCGTCATCCGTGATACTGGAGTATATGTGTCGAAGTAGTTGATCCCCTTCTTCTGAGAAAACCCTTTGGCTACCAGTCTTGTCTTGAATTTGTCAACAATTCCATCGACCTTCATCTTCTTCTTGAAGATCCATTTGCATTCGATCGGTTTTTCTTCTTTAGGTAGATTGACCAACACCCAAGTATTATTGGAGGTTATTGAATCATACTCATCATTGATAGCCTCCTTCCAGAAGACAACATCTCTGGTCTCCATCGCCTCATCATAGGTAAGCGAATCTGCTTCCACATGAGAGGTGATGAGATTATCTCTGAGTCCTTATGTCTCCTTACTCGCTTAGACACCGGCTTCGTGAGTTCTGGTTTGAACGTTGTCTCTGGAATGACAACTTCTTCTTGGACTACATATTTATTAAGTGTTTCCCTCCTGTGCACTCACACTATTCTTCGGAATGTCTGCGATAACAATATTCTTGTTCCTTATAAACTTATCTTCAAAGAATTCTGTGTCGCGAGATTCGATGATATGATTTGACTCAATATCAAGAAATCTTCAAGCATCACTCTTTTCAGCATATCCCAAGAAGATGGTCTTGGTATTCCTCGTACCCAACTTTTGAATATTCAAGTACGAAAACTTCTCATTCGACAAGAACCCCTATATTTGAATGATATTCAAGTTGGGTCTGACTTTAAACCAGAGTTTATGAGGAGTGACATCAGAAGTTGCGTACGACACTCTGTTCAGAATAAACATAGCCATAAGGGCAGCTTCTCCCCAAAAGCAGTTTGGAAGACCTACAGTTAACAGCATTGAGTTCATCAACTCTATCAACGTCCTATTCTTTCTTTCAACTACTCCATTTGATTAAGGAGAATACGGAGCAGTTATCTCATTGACAATTCTATGTTCTTTACAGAACGATACAAATTCAATAGACCTATACTCTCCGCCTCGATCACTTCTGAATCTTTTGAGTTATTGACTTGTTGACGTTTAGCCTCAGCCCTGAACTCCTTGAACTTCTTGAACGCTTTATCTTTTGACTTGAGCAGATAGATGAACACATACTTCGAGTAGTCATCGATGAATGTAATAAAATACTTTATTCTGGCTTTTGTGGAGAACTGTTTGAAGTCACAGATATCTGAGTGCACCAACTCCAAAAGATCTGTGCTTAGGTTAACCCGTTTGAACGATTTTCTTATGATTTTTGTCTGCGCACAGACCTCACACTTCTCCAACTTCTTACCCCCATATTTGGAGATAAGTCCTAGACTAGACATCTTGTTTAACCTTTTACAGTGAATATGTCCTAGTCTACTATACCATAACTCAAGAGAGTAAAAAGAAGAAGAGACTGCATTATATTTTTTGCAGGAGTTACAAGTTGAAGTTTGAATATCCCTTCGGTACAAAATGCTTTTTTAAAGTATATTCTTTTCTACGACATCACCATCTGTCCAGCATTGAAGTCCATCCTTAAGCCTGCTTTGCAGAGCAGACTTCCTAAGACCACATTTTTGGCTATTATTGGTACGTAATTCACATCCTGAAGAGTTAGTGACTTCCCCGAAGTCAGATTTAGTACCACCATTTCGGTCTCAAGTACTTCAACTTGTGCCTGGTTTGCCACCATAACCTTCTCAGATGTAGGCTTGTAGATGGCAAATAACTCATTCGAGCAAACATGGCAGGATATGCCATTGTCTACCCAATAGTCAGTGTCAATACCATCTGTCACAACCTGCGCAATCATAAAAATCTTGTTAGGCTTACCTTGCTCTGTCTGTTTGGGCTTGGATCTGCAGTCTCTCTGATAGTGGCCCTTCTTGCCACAGTTAAAGCAAGTCACATCTGACTTGGGCTTTGTCTTCGACTTGAATGAAGCCGACTTTACCTTAAGATGGTTGTAGTCCTTCTTCTTATAGTGAGAAGCCTTCTGCTTCCCCTTGGAGTAGCCCGCATGCACCAAGTTGGCTTTTTCCAACTGGTTAGACAACGTGTCCACTTTATTTTGAGCCCTCAACTATCTTCAACATGGATGTTATTCACTAGTTGATCAAGGCTAACTTGCATCTTTTTCTGGTGCATGTCCGAGATAAAATTGCTCCATCCTGGCAGAAGCTTGGTCACAATACCCCCCATGACAAAGGCATCAATTAGGGGCATGCCATCATCCTCAAGTTTTTGACGTAACTTGAGAAACTCCTTGACTTGAGGCAATATAGTCTTGTCGTCCTCAAATCGTATATTCCAGACCTTTTCAGTCACATGAATCTTGTTGTGGTTCTCATCCACCATGTAATTCTTGTCTAGAGGCTCCCAGACGACCTTAACATGGTCTGTCTTGCTTTATGACTCCGCTAGAGTATCCTCCGAGTTCAGAATCAGCAGCTTACAAAGGTTGTTGTCTCTTCTCCACTTGTTCTGCTTGGCAGTTGCAGTAGAAACTACCCGAACAGTAGCATCATCACCGTTTGGAACAACCGACTTTGGTTCTATCAGAACATAGTCTACCTCTGCGAGTTGAAGATTAATGCAGACCTTCCTCTTCCAAACGTTGTAATGATCCCCGTCAAACTTCTCTAGTTTGTTAAAACTAGTGTCGAGAAGTTTCGTACGGTTGTTCTCCATCTTTCTCGGATCTTGATTTGATATTGTTAGTCCTGAGGCTTAACCAAAGATGGAAGAACGCGTAGTCGAGATCAGAGGTTCACACAAAAGTTCCCACTCTGACTATTCTTAATTTTTATGAGAAACAATACAAAGATACTGATTACAACTTGCTCTCAAGATTACAAAGGAATCAGAAAAATTAACTTTACGTTCTTCCTTGCACTCGCAGATGCAGACGGACAGAACGAAATTATAACTATTAGAAGAGAAAAGAAGAGAAAGGAGAAGAAGAAAATCTGCTTGCTGGGGTGATAAAAATTACCATTGCTCAAAGCAAGATTCGCCCCACACGATCTGATCCCAAGAACCAGCAAGTTCACGTAGAACTTCTGGAACGCTTGATGTCACCTCCTTACTTGGACTCGCACGAACTTTCTGGACTGCAATAGCGGCTGCAGCAACTCTCTTTGTCTCCTCTATTTTGAAGTAAGTCCTCAATGGAGGCACGAAAAGAATATTTATAGAGGATCCTGGTCGCCCATTAGTTACAAAAAGATAGGAACAACTTTAATTCGAATCCCACAAAGATAGGAACTAATTATTTCAAATCCCAAAAAAATGGATATGAATAACCGACCATATCTTTCTATAACCGCTCTAATATATCCGATAGCAGCAAAAATGCAAGCAACCGCCCATGCGACCATTCATACTATATTGTAGTAGCTGTGCATTTAGCAGCGCACGAAGCAGCTTATGCTGCAGCCCATGCGCCCGCTCATGCGTCCAGCTCACGCGCCCCGATCATGCGGCCGGCTCATGCGCCCGCTCATGCGGCCAGCTCATACGCTATGCGCCAATGTTGCGCCCTTCAGCCCGAGTCCGAGTCCGAGTTGCTAAGCCCCTTTGGGGCTTAGCTCCTATGGAAATAATTCCTAGAGCATGACAAAAAGCATAAATACTTTCATGAGGAGTTAATCCTTTTTTTCTCCTAGGAAAATACCCCCACATGGCACCCATGTGCCCTACCATACCCCATGTGCACACCTCAACTCATGCAAAGTATTATATTGAGATACCCACTTGGTGTTGTAGACAATATGGGACTATATTTACTAGTCTAAAGGCAAAAACATAAACAAAACCTAGTATATAAACTAATTTCTAAACCACTATTTCTCTATCCCACAGCCGTATATGCCTCCAAACTTGAAATAGTAAAGTTCTAGAGGTTTCCTGATGTCCCCCGCACCTAAAAAATCACCCGCACACACCGAAAAGTCGTCGGAGTGAGCACGGCAACTCCTAGAAGTGATTTTTGTTCAGCCACACAAAGCAGCCAGGTACCCTTCTTCATCGTCCTGTATCTTTCATTTTACTAGACCGTTTTTCAATCCGTAAAGTTTTTTGGATAGCCTACTTAACCCTCTCTAGGATATTTTAGTTTACTATAAGTAATATGATGTTTTAATTAGTGACAATCTTGGTGCAAAACCTAAAAACTAACTGAATAACATTAACTTTTATGGACAGATTTTGTGTTGATAATCCCAACTTTATGCGATAATTCCCGCTAGGATATTACATATATTTGAAATCCACTTGTTCAAGACTTTAAACAACCTAACCATATTTATATTCATATATTATTTACAATTTATAAAATATTAATTCTACAGTAAAACCCACGTAGAAAATTATGAAAAAACAATTTTTTAAAACTTAAAATCTTTGCGATACGGAGTGCGCTCCTCCAAACAGGACCACCTCGTCGCATACCAATTGCACAGAAAGGCACGAATAGTATATCCGGACGTCTGGGCTTTCATGGAAGTTGATTTGGATGTGTGTGCACACCGGAATCAACCAGTATCCGTAAATAGTCTACCGTATCGTAGTTTTACAAATTATCCTATTAGTTTTAGTATGCTCGTCAGAATGCGACAAAACTTACTCCATCGGGTTTGAAGCATGGTCCTGAGACCCAAGTTTTACTAGATTCAGAGATAGTTGACCAGACCACCGTTTTGTAGGTCCCACGGTCCAAGCCAACGAGCAAAATTTTGATCGGCTCAGGATAATCCAAAACTGGATATACTGTTGAGTTCGTATCATCGATTATGATTTCTTGACCTATAATTTGTCCCATTTAGAGACCTTTATTCCTGGCACAATTTTTGGTGCAAAGTAGATTACATATGGACCCCTCTTTAACCCGAAATTAACGTTTTGTCCCTGTGTCCAAATTGAACGAAAGGGTAATTTCGAAAATATTGGTGATATTTATTTCAGCATCCAGAGAGATTCATATATCTTTCTCTCTTTGTTATACTATTGACTTGACATATTCACTGTCAGGATATTGTCTAAACTTTGTTCGGACACCAGGCAAGATACCTTGCTATATTTACTGTCAGTTTATTTTTATTTCAGTATTTTATTTTATTGCTGCATAAATTATTTTCATATAAACTATGCATCTAAGCTTGACTTGGGTGCAAACGACGGTGTTCGTTGTCTTTCGTAGCTTTTATTATTTATATGCATGTTGACTTAGTTTTAGTGGACTACCTCCTAATTATGGGATATTTTTATATCTTATTGGACCATGACACACACATGACACAATGTTTCATTATAGGGCACGGACTGCGTACTCGACTTGCTATCGATACATAAGGAATATGTTACGGTTAAAATATAACTATTGTGATTAGTGTATTAGAGACTCATATAGTTACAATACTGGACATGTTGTATATACGACTTGGTCAGTGTGGAGAGAGGGGAAGACAGTCATTATGCGTATGAGATAGCCAAATCGGTGGCCTTAGTATCCGAATAAAACTTTAGTAATTATTATTTCAGATGCCCTCTAACGTTGTAGGACATTACGGATGTTTAGAGCATAAGTATTGCAGTATATGGACAATATGTGATGGGAATCCAACAATCCCACTCATACGCATGAATGTTGTCATATAAATTGCACATTAGATGGTTAGAACACCCTTTGCATATTTATTTACTTACTGCAGTTTATATGGCTTGCTTTTATGTATCTTGTTACGTCCCTCTGAGGACATGGTCCCTTACCAGGTATAGACGATCATGACTATTTGCAGGAGCACGGACCAGGAATTGCTACTTCTTTCTCTTTCAAGGAGGTCTTCCCATTTATCCTCTCTAATCATTTGATCATTTACTTATTATATTTTCTTTCATACCCTAGTTTGGTAGTGGATTTGTCTCCATCCAACTATTAGTTCTTGTCGACTATTTCATGGCTGGTTCAATGTCAATATTTGGTTATTTATTTATATTTAGTTTTGTGGATAAGATTAGTATTGCCTGTGACTTGTGACATTATATGTACCACTTGTGAATTATTATTCATAATACAACGTACGTATGTGTAATACTTTTTATATATTGTAGTTTTCATATACATAGGACTGGCATGCTTATGTATTCCTAGTCCTACGTATTTTGGGACTGGGATGTGACATATTTTTGTGGTGGTCCATGCAGGTCGAGAGTATATTGTCTCGGTTACCTTACTGTATTGAGCAAGCCTGCATATAGAATTAGTGTCTAGGATCTCATCCACATATTTTAATCACCTCCCTTGATTTTATTTTAAATTCTCATTTGACTGCTAGAATTGCATCTTGCTTGATCCTTTCACAACGTAACTCTTATCTTCTCTTTCGTGCTTGATAGAGGTTAGGAAGGTGACTTATGCTAGGTTTATATACCCATAGGTCAATTACACTATTAGTTGGAATCTTGTAAGTTGGGTAGCATGCATCATAACCTAGTATCTATAGTCCTTATGACACTAAATATATGCTTGTGTAAGAAGATAATGTTTATCTCGACTATAGAGTTTTAGAGGTCCATACCCCATTTGGTCGACCAGAGATTTAGACAAGAAGTTAGTATGGCAATTATAGGGGCACAAACACCGAACATCTTTGGATTCTTGATGAGTTTAATCTATTTGTATTTACATTCATTATTCATTATTATTATATTTATTTCTTATTCGACTTATTCTACTGTATAGCCTAGTTTTGCAAGCTTTATTCTTGTCATGAGCTTATTCGGACAGTTGTTTTAAGGTCTGGCCAACTTTATTACATATTGTCTTTCTTGGTATTTGTATTCATGTAGCTTCGATATATTATTGTCTTATCAGCATTAATGCACTTGGTTCCTATGTGATATTTTTTATGTGGATTAAGATATAGTTGACTTAGTTTATTAGACGAATAAACTTGCCCTCTGGACAAGTCAGAGCATATTATATCGGTTACATAACTTTACTGATACAAGCATGCAAATAGGAATTTACCAAAATATGTTCTCATCCGTAACTGCTCTAGCAACTCTCTTTTGAATTCTTCAATCTTCCTTGAATCCCACATTTGTATTCGATCACGTCTTCCTTGAACTCTTTATTATTGTTTTTCGTCTTCCCCTATTTCGGAAAGACGAATACTCGTGCTTGATGGAAGTGGACATATGGATAGTACTAGATATATACCTAATTTAGGGGTATAGATAGATGCAAAATTGTGTAATATGATGGTTTAACAACTATAAGGATAGATTGATATTTTAACTAAGTGGCATACCACGAGATTGGTAGATGACACGAGTAGAAGTAATATTATTCTCTTTCCTATCAATACCTCATTCCCTTGGGTTACTCACCTCCTCTATCGTATTCTTCGTATCCTCGATCCCATGTGCAAGTTCTCCTTGTACTAAAACTTATTCGTGTTATATTACCTCACTTAAAGTAGACTAGACTGACACTTAGAATTTAATGCATGATTATTATTTTTTCCCTTTTCGAGTTTGGAATACGATATTTCGTACTTGACTCATTTCTACCATATTGCCCTCTCTTAGTATTGTATCGTGCTTTATTTTTAATTTCGAGGACAAAATTCTTGTAAGTTGGGTAGGATGTAAAACCCCTCAATTTTTAATTTTAATTTTATTTAATTAATTCGAATAATAAAATAAATGTAATAAAGTAGGTATTAGTACCCATGATAGTATATAGAAGTATAGATAATAATACGATAGAAATAAATATTTTTTGTACGTAAATAAACAAATTTAAATTATATAAACAAAGAAGAAAATAAAAAGAATTTAATAATAATAATAATAATAAAAATAAAGTTAAAAATAATGGAAAAGATAAGATTAGTAAAAATAGTATAACCAAAACAATAAAATAAATAAAATAGAACTAAAAAAAGAAAAATTAAAATTATAGATTTAAAAGAAAATAAAAGAAAAAGCAAAAGGAAATAAAAAGAAATAACAAAAGAAAAGAAAAGAAAAGAAAAATCAAAGAAAAGAAAATCTCACAATAAATTCAATTTCTCGCGAGTCAACGAACTCTTAAAACCCCCGAACCCTACCTCCGAGCCGAACTTGCATTAAATGAAGGAGGATTTCAAAAGTTTGATTTGATCAAACTTGATCAAATCTTAACCAAATTAATCCCATTTTTTTTGTGTAATCTCCATGAGATTATCTTCTAGATTAACTCAAAACCAATCTAAATCCATGTTTAAAAATTAGAAAAAAATCGATTGAAAATCAAAGAAAAACCTAGTATATAAACCAATTTCCAAACCACTATTTCTCTACCCCACAACCGTATACGCCTCCAAACTCGAAATCGTAAATTTTTGGAGGTTCTCTAACGTCCCTCGCACCTAAAAAATCACTTGTATACACCAAAAAGTCGTCAAACTGAGCACGACAACTCCGAGAAGTGATTTTCGTTCAATCGCACAAAGCAGCCAGGTACCTTTGTTCATCGTCTTGTATCTTTCATTTCACTAGACCGTTTTTTGATCCATAAAATTTTTTTGATAGCATACTTAACCCTCTCTATGAAATTTTGGTTTTTTGTAATTAATATGATATTTTAATTAGTGAAAATCTAGGTGCAAAACCTGAAAAACTGACCGAATAACATTAACTTTATGGACAGTTTTTGTGTTAAAAATCCCAACTTGATGCGATGCTTCCTTCTTTGATATTACATATTTTTGAAATCCACTTGAATAGGCCTATAGACAACCTAACCATATTTTTATTCATATATTATTTGCAATTTACGTAATATTAATTCTACAGTAAAACCCACGTAGAAAATCATAAAAAACTATTTTTAAAACTTAAAAACATCGCGATACGAAGTACGCTCCGCCAAACGGGACCACCTTGTTGCATACCAATTACACCAAAAGACACGTATGGTATATCCGAACGTGTGGGCTTTCACGGAAGTTAATTTGGACGTGTGTGCGCGACGGAATCAACCAGTATCCGTAAAAAGTCTCCCGTATCGGTGTTTTATAAATTTTTCCAATAGTTTGTGTGCGCTCGTTGTAACGCGACAAAACTTACCCCATCAGGTTCGCAGCATTGTGCTGGTCCTATGACCCATGTTTCACTCGATTCATAGACAGTTGACCAAACCGCCGTTTCGCAGGTCCCACGGTCCAAATCAACGAGCAAAATTGTGATCGACTCACCGGAATCCAAAACTGGACATATCGTTGGGTTCGTATCATTGATTATGATTTGTTTGACCTATAATTTATCTCATTTAAAGATCTTTACTCCTGACATAATTTTTGGTGCAAAGTGGATCACATATGGACCCTTCTTTGATCCAAAATTACCGTTTTGCCCCTATGTCCAAATTGGACGAAAGGGTAGTATTTTCTGACTATCACGCTTATTTCAAAAATGTTGGTGATATTTATTTCAGCATCCGAAGACGTTCATACATCTTTTTCTCTTTGTGCTACTATTAACTTAATATATTCACTACGAGGATATTGTCTAAACTCTGCATGGACACCAGGCAAGATACCTTGCTATATTTACTGTCAGTTTATTTTTATTTCAGTATTTTATTTTATTTTTACATAAATTATTTTTATATAAACTGTGCGTCTAAGCTTGACTTTGGTGCAAACGACTGTGTTCGTCGTCTTTCGTAGCTTTTATTATTTATATGCATGTTGACTTAGTTTTAGCGAACTACCTCCTAATTGTGGGATATTTTTATATCTCATTGGACCATGACACACACATGACACGATGTTTCATTATAGGACACGGACTGCGTACTCCACTTGCTACCGATACGTAAGGAACGTGTGACGGTTGGAACATAAATGTTATGATTAGTGTATTAGATACTTATACAGTTACAACACTAGACATGTTGTGTATACGACTTGGTCAGTGTGAGGAGAGGGGGAAGACAGTCATTATGCGTATGAGATTGCCAAATCAGTAGCCTTAGTATCCGGATGGAACTTTGGTGATTATTATTTCTGATACCCTTTGACGTCGCAGGACGTTATAAATGTTTAGAACAAACTAATGTGTTACAGTATATGTACATGATGTGATGAGAAGCCAACAATCCCACTCATATGTACGAATATTTTCTTCGAAATTGCACATTAGATGGTTAGAACACCCTTTGCATATTTATTTACTTACTGCAGTTTATATGGCTTACTTTTATGTATCTTATTACGTCCCTCTGAGGACCTGGTCCCTTGCCAGGTGCCAGGTGTAGACGATCATGACTATTTGTAGGAGTAAGGACCAGGACTTACTACTTCTTTCTCTTTCGAGGAGGTCTTCCCTTAGAGCCACTATAATCATTAGATGATCTACTTATTATATTTTCTTTCAAATCCTAGTTTGGTAGTGAATTTGTCTCCATCTAAGTATTAGTTCTTGTCGACTATTTCATACTTGGTTCATTGTCAATATTTGGTTATTTATTTATATTTGGTTTTGTGGATGAGATTAGTATTGCATGTGAATTATGACATTATATGTACCACTTGTGAATTATTATTTATAATACAAAGTATGTATGTGTAATGGTTTCCATATATTGGAGTTTTTATATATATAGGGTTGGCATGCTTACGTATTCCTAGTCCTACGTATTTTGGGACTGAGGCGTGACACCTTTATATAAACCCTTGCATGAATTAGGGTTTCCATATGAAAATCTATATATGGAAACCAAAAATATTTATGGAAATCCAATTACTTTCAATCATATATTTAATAAAAATTAAATCATAAATTAGCTTACCATAAATTAGAAATCCAATTATATGGAAAGTTAATATATAAAAGATCCAATCATAAATATATAATTTAAGTCAAATATGGAAATTCAATATAATATTTGCTTACCAAAAATGTTCCAATACACGGCGCTCGATACACTTCTCGAGCTTTTTCGACATACGGATGGCGCTCGTCGCACTCTGGGGTATTCTCCACATAGGCTGGGAACCCCACCCACTCCAAAAAATCTCCTCCTTCACAACTATGTGGAGGGGGCCGTCATCCCGACGATCCACGTGCAGTACTCAAACTTTCCATTTGGAAGAATCTTTGTGAATATGTCTTCTCCATTATCATCTATATGAACATTCTCAAGCGTCGCTTCCTTCTTTTCTACAACATTCTATATCCAATGATACCGTGTCTCAATCTGCTTGGACCGGCTATGAAATGTCTGATTCTTCACAAGGTGAATAGCACTCTGACTATTACAAAGCCAAGGATACTGCTCTTGATTTAGCCAAATTTCCTGCAACAACTTCTTTATCCACATCCACTCCTTGCAAGCCTCCGTCACCATAATGTACTCTGCCTCTGTCGTCGATAAGGCAACACACTTTTGCAACCATGAATGCCACGATACTGTTCTACCAGCAAACATCATCATATAATCCGAAGTTGATCGCTTTGTGTCTACATCTTCAACCATATTAGCATCGTTATACCCAAGCAGCTTTGGCTCGTCACCACCAAAAGAAAGTCTCCAATCGGCAGTGCCCTGAAGATATAGTAGAATCCACTTGATCCCAGTCCAATGTACCCTTCCAGGATTGTAGGTATACCTTCTAACTGTGTCAACTATGTGAGCGATGTCTGGCCTCGTACACACCATAGCATACATAAGACTCCCCACAGCTGAGGCATATAGAACTCTGTCCATATCTTCTTTCTCATCCTCGGTATATGGATACTGTACCTCAGTGAACTTAAAATAAGTCGCAAGGGGGTTACTCACTTTTTTTGACCCGTCCATCCCAAAATGCTGAAGTACCCGATAAATGTACTTCTTTTGGGACAAGTATAGCATCTTAGACTCTCTCTCTATCTCCCTTTCGGCTGATCTCTATCCCAAGAATAGTCTTCGCTGCACCCAAATTCTTTATAGAGAAGGCCGCAACCAGTTGGCACTTCAACTTCGTTATTTTAGTGGCATTCCGACCCATCAGTAGCATATTATTAACATAGAGCCATAAAATGATGAAATCATCCTCTGCAAAGTACCTCACAAATACATAGAGGTCCGACGTCGTCCGTGCGTAACCATACTCCCCTATAAATGACTCAAACTTCCTGTACCATTGCCTCAGAGCTTGCTTCAGACCATACAAGCTCTTTCTCAACTGCTAGACCAAGTGTGACTTTTCCTTCTCACAGAATCCCTCTGGATGCTCCATATACAACTCCTCCTCGAGATTACCGTGGAGGAATGTCGTCTTCACGTCCACTTGCTCGACCTCCAAGTCGAAACTGGCTGCCAATACTAGCACCACCCGAATAGACGATTGCTTGACGACAGAAAAAAATATATCATCATAATCTATGCCTTTTCGCTGACCGTAGCCTTTAACTACCAGCCTTGCTTTGTATCGAGGGCGAGTAGCATCATATGTCTGCTTCACTCTGAACATCCATCAATTCTTCAAAGCCTTCTTGCCCTTTGGCAACTGCACCAGATCATAAGTAGGGTTAGACTCCAAGGAACTCACCTCCTCTTGCATGGCCTTCATCCACTCCTACATGTGTTCGTCTTCCATAACCTCTGCAAAACTTTTGGGTTGTCCTCCGTCAGTCAGTAGCACATACTCACCCGGTGATTATCTCGTAGATAGTTGATGCTCTCTATATTTCCTTCTCAATAGAACAACTGGTGCTGCCTGTATACCAACAGCCTCATCCCCTTCAGGAACTACCTTCTCGGCATGCTCATCCTCCTGAGGGTCACCTTGACCACCATCAGCAGGCTGATGATCAAGGTTGGGAACAACTTCATGTACTGGCTGCCCCATAACTGGATCCTCTGCGATGTCCTCTGGAAACTGCTCAAAGCAAAATGACTCTAACTCAGGCAATTTCTTAGCCTCCTAAGGCATCTCGGAATCTTGAGTGTTGGTCATGGTATGATCCTCGACGAATACTACGTTCCTGCTTCTGTTGAATTTTTTCCCACTGGGTCATAGAATCTATAGCCAAACTCATCCCGACCGTAACCAACAAAGATGCACCACCTCGTCTTGGGCTCAAGTTTGGATCTCTCGTCCTTCGATACATTCACGAAGGCCTCACAACAAAACACTCACAGGTGATTATATTACAGCTTTTTGTCGTACCATACTTTGTTAGGCACATCACCCTACAAAGGAGCACTAGGAGATAAATTAATAATATAAGCAGCTGTGTAAAGAGCCTCACCCTAATAGCTGTCCGGCAAGTTTGCTTCTGACAGCAAACATTGTACCATCTCCATCAGTGTCCTATTCTCCACTCTGCTATACCATTGAGCTAAGATATCTTTAACGGAGTCTTCTGGTATCGTATCCCTTGCTCTCTGCAGTATGCATCAAAAGGACCGATATATTTGCCATCATTGTCCAACCGAACACATAGCACCTTCTTGCCCGTTCTCCTTTCAATAGAGACCTGAAACTCCTTGAAAGTGGGCAGCACCTAATCCTTGGTCTTTAAGGCATAGACCCAAACCTTCCTGGAACAATCATGAATAAAATTTATAAAGTAAGAAGCACCACCAATAGATTTTACCTTCATAGGACCGCAGACATCCGAGTAAATCAACTTGAGCAACGCCGGCTTCCTTGAACTTGGGTGACTTTGGAAAGATACCCTATTTTGCTTCTTTGCCAAATACTGCATGCACCTCTCCAGCTTTGTAGACTTAATTCCTGGAATCACCTTCCTATTCACCAAGTAGCTCATCCCCTTCTCGTTGAAGTGGCTGAGCCGCCTGTGCCATAAATTAATAGATGCATCAGTAGCCGCGTTCACCTCATCTGTCCCATGTGCGCTCCCTTCCATTTAGTAGAGTTCGGATATCTTGCTTCCTCTAGCAATTACCATCGAACCTCTGGAAAGCTTCCACCTAGACTAGGGAGCTGCATAGAGATGGGAAAGTTGAGATTCAGAGAATGATTTATGGAGTATGAAAACAGATTTGGAGAAGAGACTTGCATGGTCACGGACAACTTGTGTGCACAAGGTTTAGTTCTTGACCGAATGTCGGGACCCCGGGATCTTATCGGCATGGAAGAACTGCGATAGCTGAAGTCCTAGCGCGTAGTCGTGCTAGCTAAAGTACTAACTCTTCGGGATTCAGGATAATTACAGCGGAGCTCTCTACTCGCGACTACAAGGGTCTTCGTCTAAACTAGGCTACCATCCAAGATGGTGCCACTGACCCTTCATATAGATTAAGTAAGGCTTACTAGGAGCAATCCGTTTGCAGGTTATAGTTGCGCGTAGAGATGGATGCATAACATACCATACATTTTGAGCCGAATACTTTATCTTTCGCACAAAAATGTTTATGATACTCTGAGTTTACATATATGTTCTTGTTTCATAATATATACTTGATATTATTGCTTTGCATGACAGGGAAGGCCGAAGGGTAAGAAATGGTAAGATAAATTCAGTTGTTGTCGACTGACACTCTTTATCTCATACACAAGTATGCTTTACATTTGCTATGACATGTAACTTATCCAAATATCATGACCCGCACCCGGTGTAGGGAATAAGTACGTGGGCACGTCCAGCCTATGCCACATCATTGGCGGTAGAACTTTGTCTAGGTCAACAATATTATCTAACATATCACACAATATATATAAGGTACCTGTCATGCCATCTCAACTCCAATTGGAGGACCATATAATAGTTCAAGTATAATCGATACTCAATCACAATATAAACTAAAGGAAGATAAAGGCACGATATGGAATAGAAGAAAGAGTCACAAAATCATAATACAATATATCCAAGATTAATAGTCTAACTACTACATAATCTCAAATAATATATACATGCCAATGTCTAATCTGAAGTAAAAAAAATGCTAATAAAAATCTAAGTCGCCACAGTAGTGGGTACTAATCCCAGTCGGTTCACCATCCTGTGGACCATAAAAGGTGGGACACATCTCCTCTAACCACTCATCTGAAAAATATATCCAGTCAGGATTGGAGCAAAGTACAACCCAATAGCAGTTCCAATTAATTAATAAAGACTATAAACAGAAATAGAAAATATAATACAAGATGAGAAACAATGAACAATATCATCCTATGGTAGAAGAAACAGGTAAACAAGAGCAATATGGTATACATTGATCACAATGAAATAGAACAAAGCAATAAAATAGGATATAGTGAAGAACTATAACTATACTAAGTGTTTGAAATACTAGTTAGATATCTGATCGGCTTGGGTTGAACATTGTCTACTTAAACATTGGATAAACATTGTCTAACTTAAACATTGAACATTGTCTAGGATTTTATCACATATCTAGCTAGCACTTTTCCTTTTTCCGACTAGCACAATGGATCCAACCATGACACGTTACGATGGAAAATACTCAAGGCATTATAAAACATTAAAAATTAAACTTTGAACATTGAACATTGTATAATATTAAATATTGTCTAATAACCATATGAGAATACGAGAAACAATGAACAATAATTACATCTCATGACTGAAGATCCATGTGTTTACTAATCCGTGTACCAATGTGTCAGGAATCAAGTAATAAATTTATAAATACTTATATTATAGTAATTATCAAATAATGGAAACTATCAGAGAATGTACTCGCATCTAGTCCGGAGCAAATGATGTTACTCGGTGTCCGAGCTGGTGCAACACAATCCTATTTAGGAAATATCATGTCAAAATGTGTAATGGATGATAATTTAGTTAAAGAATGCACTAATATGCTTTCTAGGTCCATTTCTAAGTCATACTAGGTCCAACTAGGTTAATCTAGCTATTTCTAGGTTGTAAGGGTTAATATCTAGGTTATTGGGTCCATACCTTACTTATCTAGACTATTGTCACGCCCCAGTCCCAAAATACGTAGGACTAGAAATACGTAACATGCCAGCCGTATATATACGAACTCCAATATATGGAAACCATATACACACGTACGTTGTACATGAATATACAATCCACTAGTGGTAATATACTGTCACAACAAGTCACACGCAATCTATATCTCATCCACAACACAAATAGATAGATAAAGGTAAATAAATAACTGAATAATAACTGAATATCAAATAAGCAGTCTCAAAGTATGATAGTCGGATGGAAACAAATCCACTGTAAATCGATTATACTAAAACTACTAAGGAGAGAAGAGAATAACTCTAATGTAAGAATGGATGTCTCTAAAAGAATAATAGCTAGAATCTCTAAACATCTGTAATGAATCACATATAATTCGAAGGTAAGACCTCCTCAGTCTGAAAAGTAGCGTCAGGTCCAGGCCCATACTCCTGCGGATACTACCGCTCATCTATATCTGGAAAGGTACCAGGTCCTCAGAGGGTCGTAACAAGATACATATAAACATGCCAATAAAGTACTGAAATATAACCATCCAATGGGTCGCCTGTAAACCCCCTAAATTTCTCAAATTATTAAATCTTGGATTTTTTCCAATTTTCTGGAATTTTCTGGGAATTTTCTGTAATTAAAATCAGGATTTTCAATTAATAAATGATTTTTAATTAGCAATAAATAATATTAAAATATCATGAAAATAATATTTTTGGGTGTAAAATGAAAAGTTGGACTTAGGATAATTTTTCTGGATTTTTCTGGGCCTCAGACCTATTTTTAAATGCCTAAAAAAAAACTAATTTTAATTAATTATTTAAATTACTGTTATTATTATTATTATTATTATTATTTATTATTTAATTTTATTTTCTTTTTATTTTTCTGGGCCGGCCCGGCCCAGTGGGCCGAAGCCCAGCCCAGCCCAGCCACCCGCCCTATCGGGTCGGGTCGGGTCAGCCAACCCGACCCGCCCGCAAATCCCCGACCCGCCCGCACGACCCCGTCCCCCCCCACGTCCCGCGTCCCACGCCGGCCGCCGCGCGCAGCGCCGCGCGTCCCGCGCCCCGCCCGCCGCGCTCCCCGCGCCACGTCGCCCCGCTCCGCCTTCCTCGGCCCCCCTGCAACCGCCTGCTCCCCTTATAAAACCCCCCGACCCCGGCCGTCTCCCCCACTCCCTCGCCCTAGCCACCGCCCCGCCGCTCACCGCCACCGTCGACCACGCCGTGCCCAGCCCAGCCCCGCACCGCCGACTGCTTCTCCTCCCTCCTCCCGCAGCAGAGCCGCTCCGCCGTCCCCGTCGACCTCGACGTCGGCCCCGAACCGCAGCAGCAGCACGAGCAGCCGCAGCCGCCGTGCCGGCCGCCCTGAGCCGCCGCCTCCACCGTGGACGCCGCGCCGCCCCTCGCCGAGCCGTCCCCCTCCCTCGCCGGCCGCCCAGCAGCCGCTTTCCGCCGTCCACGGCCAGAATCTCACCTGAACCCTAACCCTAAGCCCGATTCGTCGTGTCGTGTCGGATACGACACGGACACGATTTCGACCCTATTTTCGGGTTCCCTTCAGGTACGTGTAACTTTCGCCTCGTAGCTCCGTTTTCAATTCCGCAAATTGCGTTGTGAAGCCTGTATGACCCTCTCGGTGTCCGGATAAACTGTTCGGGACACCGCGTCCTATGGTGATCGCACACCGCGATCCAAAAACAGGAAAAACCAGACCCTGTTTCACCCCGGAACCAAGTACGTCCCGCCAAACGGGACGACTTGGTCGCGTGCGGTCTTCACAGATACGTGCGCATCATCAATACGGACGTGTGAGTCTTCGTGGAAGCTGATTCGGGTGTGCGTGCACACCGGAATCAACGCGTATCCGTGGACATCGCCCCGTATCCGTCTTTTCGGCAATTCACCCTAACTTCGGGCACACTCGTCAGATCGAGACGAAACTTGCGCCATCGGACTCGTAGCGATACGCTGGTCCTATGGGTCAAGTTTGGTTCAATTCTGAGAACGTTGACGAAATCGCGTGTCGTGGGCCCCACAGGCCCCGCTCGACGGGCGATTTTGTGTTTGGCTCATCGGAATCCAAATCTAGAAGTTCCGTTGGGTTCGTATCAGCATTCCTGACCTGTTGACACTAAGTTTGGTGAATTTGGAGACTTTTGACCCGGATGCGTTTTTCGGTGCAAAGCGGACCCAACGGCGGACCCCGTTTTGACCCGAAACTGCCGTTTTTGCCCTTGTCTCCAATTTGGACCCAAGGACAGGCATTTCTAGCTATTTGACATCTTCTGAGAGTGATGGTAATGTCTATTTCAGCTTTTGGACTCATCTCTGGACTTTTCCCCCAAGAACCTAATTAATCAGATCCAAACAACAGGCAAGTACCTGCACCTCAAGTTAATCTTTATATATTATGATAATTAATTCCCTGTCTTACATGTACCCTTGATGATTACACATCGTGTTAGAAATGTTGAATTTCATGTCTTGAATAATTGGTAGTTCCTGTCTTGTTTTTCATGTCGGGTGGGAGAATACTAGGAGGCATGTAGTTTACCCTTTCCCCTGTCGTGACTGCTAGCTTTTGGTACGCGACTGTACCATCAGCCTGATACTCGATTATTCCTGACTGCTAGCCGCCTATGGCGTGCCTGATTAGCCTTATAAACCCCTATATGCCAACTATGTATTCTAAAAACAAACACAAGTACACACATATAGTTTCTGGTTAATTCTTGCTGGCTATTGTAGTTTCATTTCCTGTTTCATTTATTCCTGTTTCTCATATTCCTGTTTGCAGTTAACTCTGAGATAATAATGTTTCTGTTAATGCTGTTTCTCAACATGATAGCCAATATTTAATTGTCATAAAATATTTAGTTTAACATTGTTGTGCACTGTGTACTTTGCTTCTTTCCTGACTGGATCTGTTGATTTAGGCGATGATGAGGACCTTGCTCCTACTTATTATGGTCCCTATGAGGGGACTGATGATACCTATGAGGAGCCAGAACCCACACAGGAGACCCCTGCTGCTGAGTAGCTAGTAGTAGCTATCTTTCATTTCTATTTCTTATCTTATTTATCGGGTTTGTCCCCGATTTGAATATTAAATTTCTGTACTTAAATATTTGAATCTGTTGTCACCTTTATTTTCAGTTGCAATCTTAAGTTTTATTTCTCATTATTATCTTGCCTATGTTGTTGTGAATGAGCTAGTTAGTAATTATGGATTGACCTAGACAGCGTACTACCGCCGACTCTGCGGCGTAGGCTGGACGTACCCACGCACTCGTGCCCGAACTTTCGGGTGCGGGTCGTGACATCGCCTAACCATCTAAGTGAATGCAGTTTGAGAAAAACTTTCCACCAAATGGGCTATCTGGCTAAAAATGGGATTAGCGTGACTCTCTCAGAAAATTAGGGGCCTACAAAGCATGTCGTCTTTTTAACGGCAGAGGCCGCCTGATAATATATAATATATAGTGGTCATCACCACCCGTTTCTCCGGCGGAGAATCCGAGTGGACAAGGGAAAAAGTGCAAAGGAGCCAAAATGCCTTACTTGTTGTTCTCTCCACCCCATACTCTAAGCATGTCACATCCATGACACGATAATACCTCTAATAACTGCCAGGTCTACTAGCATGCAAAGTTTCTATCGGCAGTTATCCCTATCTGTCGTACGACCTATACGTACCAGTGGCCAGCCGAGTACGCGAGTCTGTGTCCTACATGTGACTCACACTCGTGTAAGAATAGTGTCATAGCCAATGAAACATAAAATGCCTCATGAAAATGGGGTGGTCTCATAAAGTAGGTCCAATGCATATACATAAATAAAAATATAATACGACGACACCGTCGTTGCACCCAAGTTTCCTTGGACGCAAAATTTATATAATAGTTAAAAATATATGAACTAAAATAAACAGAAATAAAACATGCATGCATCATATGGAATGTAAATATAGTATAATGGCAAGGTATACTTGCCTGGCAAGAAATCTGTATGGCGTAAGCGTCCAAATATCAAGGACACGGATTCTGGATCTAAGGTCTCCGAACAAATGTCTCCGGATGCTGAAATAGATATCACCAATATTTCCGAAATCAGCAAAATAGCTAGAAATTACTACCCTTTTGTCCAATTTGGACACAGAGGCAAAATGGTAATTTTGGATCAAAGTGGGGTCCACGTGTGTCCCACTTTGCACGGAAAAGCGTGCCAAGGGTAACAGTCTCTAAATGGGACAAATTATAGGTCAAACGAACTCTAAAAGTAAGTGCGAACTCAACAGTATGTCCAAATATAGATTCCGGTGAGTCGAACACAATTTTGCCCAAAAAGTCAATCGTGGGGCCCGCCAATTGACGGCTTGGTCAACTGTCTCAGAATTGCATGAAAATTGGGTCACAGGACCAGCGTGATACCATGAGTCCAGTGGCACAAGTTTTGTCACATTCTGACGAGCGTGCACTAAATGCGCAGGGCTTTTGCAAAAGTTGCGACACGGGAGATTTTTTGCGGATACGGACTGATTTTGATGCGCACACGCGTCCAAATCAGTTTTCACAAAAACCCATACGTTCGGGTACTGTATGCACCTTTTGGTACACTTGGTACACGATGGGGCAGTCCCGTTTGGCGGGGCGCGCTCCGTTTCGTAATTTATGGAAATCTGGAAAATGTAGGTTTTCGGGATTTTCTAACTGGTTTAATTCTACATACAGCAGTTAATAAATTAATGTAAAAACAAAAATTAAACTAGGTTAGATGGTCTTCGCAAACCAACAAGAAAAATCGAATTCGAATCTCTATTGTGGGAGATACAAATCCGTGAACATAGGTAGTTACCTTAGTTTTCTACGATACCCAAAAGTTATCATTTTTCGTCAACTTGGGCACTATTTTTTCCTAGGGTTACGCGCTATTCGAGGTCAACTATCATACATATATTGAAGGGGGTTAAGTCGTGAACGTACCGGTAGAGACGGGGTCGAGTTTGGTTGAGCGAGGAGACGGAAAACGGGGCTTGAACACAGCTACTCTGCTGTTCAAAACTGTCGCGGTTTGTGCGCGGGGTCGCGGTCTCGTCGTGCGGGCGGTTCTCCGGTGGGTTGCGGATGGAGGCGGCGGTCGCGTCAGATCGGCGGCGCTCTGCCTACCCATATGTCTGCGGGTGATAAGATGTACTGAACTTCAGATGAGTTCCAAGACTCTCTTGTATGCTCCTCCAAATATGCGATATAAAGCGCGAATTCCTGTCTGATACAATGCTGATTGGTATGCCGTGTGTCACGACCCGATTCCTTAGAATCGTTGGGGCATCCCCCGAATCATGATGCCGTGCGGGCCTGGGGTTGCGCCCGTACAAGGCTAAAGTATTTTGCATAACAAGCACATATTTAGAGTACGCAGATAAATTGAAACACAGATTTGAAACATGGAAAAGTTCTCTTTATTGATAATGAACATCTATTACAAACTCTTGAACGAGTCAGCTAATATGCCGAACGGCTTATAAAAAAGATGACTCAAAATGAGATCGCAGTCCTGTACATTATATCCCTTTACTAAACTTCAAAAGATATAGACCTCCAGGCTGGAGGATAGCTTTGCCACGGAGCTGCATTTGTGTATGAAGAGTTGCAAGCTCCTGTCTTCAAAATGCTTCAAGGGACGCACTGAAGGTGTGCCAACAGCTGGACTGGATCGGGAAGACGACTTTGGCTCCTCTCTCGGTTCACCTTGGTGCAGAGAACCTATTTCAACGAGGGTCAGCATGTCGAAACATACTGGTGAAGGCGAGCTAGCCTGACTATACCAATCAACACGTTATTTTAATGAAGCATGCATATTTTGTGGGTTTCTATCTTGCCTTAGTTCATTTACAAGTAAGTATTATATAGAATTTACTGAAATGAACGTGCCACCGTTCGGTGGATTTTACCTGCCCGTCTGAATTACCTGCACAATACTTACCATGCCTTCCCTACCACAAAGACACAAGTTAGTTTGCAACAGGTTTAAATATACACGATGATCACTGGCTTGGTTGCCATAGTGGATGATAGTCTTTGACGAGAATGGTTTGCAACGAAAGTACAAGAGGTGCTGCAAGCCATTCCGCCGAACAAGAGACTAGAACAATAGGTCTCGCCCGGACCGGATCGATGCTAGTGCCCCAGCATCATCCGCAAGACCGTTACCCTGTGCACAAGTTGTCCATAATCGAACAATATACAAGTAACAAGTTTGTAGTTGAGGCAACAAGAGTACAAGACAAGCAATTGTACAAGACAAGCAATAATTCATGATTTATTCCCAAGCGAACAAGCATGCCATTAAGTATCCGTTCGTGCAGTTTATTGACAAGCATATATACCAGTCTATTCTCTTTTATCTTGGTTTCTTTTATTATTACTTGGTATCGTTGGATCGGGGCAAAGAAGAATGCAAATTTTACGGTGTGAAGCTTGGAAGCAGGGCTAGCTAATCGGGTTGGTAGCCACTCACTTAGATTTTGGAAGGGAGAAGGAAAGAGGCGCTTTACGACTCCGCTCGCAAGCCGCCTACTGCTCGTTCACCTGCACACGAACAGCTCGATTAATACTTCTTCCTCTCTTTCCAATCTCAGAATAGAAGTGCAAGTCAATGAATAAAAACAATGAAGACCATCGAAACCGTTCAAGGAAAACAAGCAAATCCCAAAACCCACTCAAAGCACGAAAGCAACAAGCGACATCGAAAACCGAGGCAATAAATGTCACGACCCGCACCCGGAAATTGGGCATGAGTCGTGGGTACGTCCAGCCTACACCGCAGCATCAGCGGTAGAACGCTGTCTAGGTCACAAACATAGTATCCTGTCAATAGTCTCAACTCCGTACGGAGGACAATGATAAATAAACCACAGTTCTATAATATACTCAATCACAACTATAACATAATGGCACGATGAGAATTGAAAAGAGTTCTAATAAAAACCAACCACAATAAGTCCAACTCAAATCCTGGGTCTAAATGACCTCACAAAGTCACAATTAAAATAAATACATCTCAGTCTCAGTCTAAAACAATAATGCAGAAAAGTAATCTAAGAACAGGCTGGTAAGTTCTCCTCTAGGATAGGCACCTCCTCTGGGATTTCTGGAGTGAAATCTCCCTCTATTCCTGGGCCGTAATGAGTAGGGCAAAAGTCCTCCAGGTCCTCTGAAAATGTTGGTTATCCAGTCAGGATTGGAGCGAAGCACAAGCACTAACAGCAG
The DNA here is from genome assembly GCA_036927795.1 of Iris macrosiphon. NCBI lineage: Eukaryota > Viridiplantae > Streptophyta > Magnoliopsida > Asparagales > Iridaceae > Iris > Iris macrosiphon. Next base: position 13,983,905 of record JAYESA010000016.1, on the reverse strand, counting down.
TTTCATTAAATTGACAAAATCTATAAACAGTGTAAGAGATACAAGATGGAAATAAAAGCTGAACATGTGAAGTACTGGAGAAATGAAATAGACAATAGAGCATCTAGCAATGAGCAATAAAGAGTGAATGCTAGAACAAGTAAATCTGAATAAAGATAAAACATCTAGCTAAGTGGTTGAAATATTAGTTTATTATGTGATCGGCTTGGGACTGGATCAGGCTGGTTATATATGATTAGCTATGATTCGAGAAGGTCAGGCTAACCATATGGTTAGCTATGATGCATGATAATGGTCAGGCTAATCATATATAACAGCTATGAGGCATGATGATGGTCAGGCCGCACCCGACGTGAGATGTGGGGTGAGCTATGATGCATGATAGTTTGGATATGATCACATAATCTACTAATAGTTCCCCATCCCCCAGCTAGCACGATGGATTCCAATCACGACTCCTCATGATGGGGATCTAGGGTGCTAACCCGTGTATCCATAGTGTCGGAATCAAGTATGTAATACACTACAATTTATAGAAGTAATCAACCATGAAAACTGTCAGAGAATGTACTCGCCTGTGGTCCTGAGCAAGGTGTGAGGATCGATGTCCAAAGTGGGATCACAATGACCTATTTATGGAATATTAATGTCAAAATATGGAAATAAAAGAATAACATGCTTAACAATTTAAACACGAGGCCTCTAGGTCAATTCTAAAGCCTACTGGTCAATACTAGTCTAATACTAGCTAATTGTGTCATTATACTAGGTATTATAATTATATATAACTCATATAGTGTGGTATATTGGTATCTTGCTGAAACTAGTTACTATTTCTTATACTATATGCTATCAGCATGTAAATAACTTTCATATATATACTGAGTATATACCTTAACTGACACCAAGGTAAAACCAATCCTGAGTTATCCCATATTAACACCCTTAGCATTTACCCACATTGACTGATACCTACTACTTAACTGACACTATAGTCCAACCAATATCCCAAACCACCTAACCTTACTGATACTCTAGGATAGACACAAACACTCACTCACAGGCAACATAAGCTACACACACAGTCACAACTACACCCACACACTAATTCCTAACCCCAAATTGCACACAGGTACCTAACATAGGTTGACACAGTTGGTTTTTGATGAACTGGTACTGAAATTTAGACACACAGACACATGCCTATTTTCCCACACTTCACTAAGGCACCCACACACACAACTAGCTAATACACACTGGTATTCTACTGCTACACAGTTAACCCAATACAGGACAACTCACACCTAATCACATAGACACATAGGTTTAGAAATCTGGAAGGAACTAGGATACACACATACAGTTCACACTCTCTCACACTGATCACACAATACTAAAACACACAGGCAACCTAATACACAGTCCCAAACACACACTCTTACACATACTGAATATTATGCACAGTTTACACATGTACATAGCCAATAAAACCCCCATTCACTGATACTTACTCTAAATAATACACAGTCACTCTGAGAACACACACACACATGCTTGCACTGACACAGGGACAGATTCTAACGTAACTTAACTCTCTGAACTTACTGATACCTTATTCACTCTAATTCCCTTGCACAACTGAAACTGCTACACAGCCAGGAATAAACACAAAACCTCATATTTAACACATAGGATACTGTGTATGTATTCTAGAACCTAGCTATACTCACTGAATACCCTGTCCTCACAATCACTCACAGGCCCTCTGAAACCCACACAGACACAGCCATTACCTCTCACTGAACCTAACAATTACACACACACAGTGCACATCTGAACAGGGACACCCAGTTCTAAGGTACTGAAGTTTACTGATACATAACACTGCACATACTGGAATTTATACTGAAACACACAGTACACACACTGAAACTGCACAGCAACACCCCCAAATGTATTCACTGATCTAAGGGACACACAGGCATGTAAACTCATCCACACACCACAGTTCACATAGGTTCCTAAAATCAAACCAACTAAAACCTGTTTTCCCCCAACTCCTTAACTGATACTTGACTGCACATTATGAAATTTCTGCTCACACAGCACACTGCTCCCTCTCTAACTCTCTCTCAAATACACACAGGTTCTACCTCACCAACTGACACACACAACTCACTGGCCAAACTCAAAACACAGTTTAAACTATTGGTACACATACACACAGTTTAAAACTGAGCACCTCACAGTACACAGTTTTGCACAAGTCTGGATACACATGGTTTCCTATCTCACTCTGCACACAGTACCCACGAACCACAGCCCTACTGCACAGGGAAGATCCCCCACAGTGCACACTGCACAGCCACCGAACAGTCCCAAACCCGACTGCACAGTGAACCCCCCTCTTCAAAAATCACACACACGACTACAACCTAGATACACATATACAAACACATCAAATCCATATACATATGTATAAATATATATAGATATCATACATCACATTCGATAAATTAGAGTAGGTTAGATAGGTGTTCATCCATCTCTGGCATTTCATCATACACGTGCAGTGCAGAAAAACAATTACCTAAAACCCATGAATCCCTCTAACCAAAAACCCTAAAACTCGGGTTCAACCCACCCCCTGTGAGATGAAATCAGTCTACCTACAATACCTAGGGTTAGGGTTCCTGTTAATTGGGGAAAACCAAACGAAAATTCACCAAAACCCTAGATCTCCTAGGTTTACCTGTAGAATCCCTAAAATCCGAATTCCAAACCTTAGGGTGGGTTCCTAAAGGCCTTTATCATCTGTACACAGAATTTAAATGAGTAAAACTAGGGTTTTACCTGCAGGGATGGTTTCTCCAATGAGGTTCTTCTTCTCCAAGGCTTTTTGACCCACGTTCCTTGCTTCTCTTTGCTTTGGAGGAGGAGAAAATGGAACCTAGGGTTTGATCTCGAAAATTGGGTGGGGGATGGTTTCTCTTGTGGAGGCTAGGGTTTTCTTTTTCTCTACGTGAAGAATGAGAGGGTTCCCTTTTATATTAAACCTAATTAGGGTTTCAATGCATTGTTTAGGTTAAACCCTCTATGGTAGACCATGTAAACCTAATTGACTCAGGCTTAGGTCTGCTAGAGTTTGAGGGTTCACCCTAAAATTTGTATTCTAGGGTTTCACTAGAACTGGTTTACAATTTAGGGTTGACTCACTAGGGTCTGTCCTAATGAGTTCTAGGGTTTGACCTAAAACTAAACATTACTAATAATAATATAATTAGTTTATAAAACTCAACAGATTAATTTAATACATAATTATTTAAAATAGTGAAATTACACAAATACCCTTGCCTGGAAAAGTGGTAGTGATAATAAAAGATAGCAGCGGAGAGGTCCCTCCTGACTCTGCCGCTAAGCCGATCCTTGGGGCACAGTCCACTGAATATGGGAATCGATTCCGAAGAAATAAATCCATAACGAGGACTAGTTCTTAATTCAATCTATCCCGATCGAACGATACCGTGTTGTGTTTCTTAGCCGCGATCTCCGCACCGGGAGAACGGGGCGCTACATCCTACCCAACTAATTGGAAGTTTTGTCCCAAAACTTAAGAATGGGACCTACCGTTAGGGGTTATTGCGTTCGGAACGGCGATCAAGACTCAAGGAACAATCACGAACAGAATGGTCTGATCCGCCACAGGCTAGGCATAAACCAAGTTTCATACGACATTTGTCGATTGCATGCCCTGACTTTTTGCAGAATTTACAGTAGGGCATTGTGTTCCCTTTGTGTGAACCACCGTCATTTTGTTGCTTTGCCGCGTTGTTTCCTCTCTCGTCACTTTAGCGTTTATGACGGATGTATGCACAGCACCGGCAGAAACATAAGGATAAAGTGGTTCGAGAGATAGGGCGTGATTCATTACTTCACGCATTGCACGATACTGATGAACGGCTATGTACGAATGGATGGCAGGGCGTAGTCCACCTTCAAACCTTCTAGCTCGACTCGCTACATCAGGTAAATAGGCCCTAGCAAATTTGGAGAGTCGGTTGAATTCGGCGGAGTACTCTTTAATTGTCATACTGCCTTGCCCCAGTTGTACGAACTCGTTCTCCATTTGACGTTGTACTGGAGGGGGTACAAACTCCTCTTCGAACGTGGCACGAAAAGTCGTCCACGAGATCGCCTCATCTCCGTGATCAAATTGGAGAGATCGTCGATGCACGTCCCACCAATCGTGCGCGTTTAGGCGGAGCTGTAGTTGCGTGCAGGAGACGCGCTTATCTTCGGGGACCTCTAGCAGAGCGAAGTGATCTTCAAGTTCGGCCAACCAATCTAGAGCTACGACTGTGTCCTCAGTCCCGTTGAATGGGGTGTTGCAGACTTTCTTGAAGTGGCCAAAGTCGAAGGTAGTCACGTCCCTCGTCCTTGGAATTTGCGGCGTCTCTACTTCAAGCACGGGCTGTTCCACCGGAGTCAGCGTTCTTGCCGAAGAATGGTTGGAAGCCAAAGTCTGAACGATCTATTGCAGGGCATCCACCTACTTTTGTTGGACTGAGAATCGCGCTTCTATATTGTCTTGAAACAGCTGACTCTCTTCCGCTCGCTTCTCGGCCCGTTCATAGCGAGCCTCGTCCCTTTGTTGGTTTTCCTCCAACATCCGCAACATTTACTGGATGGGATCGATGCTTGGCGCGGCTCGCTGGCTCCTTGAACTTTCCGAAGTGTCCGAACTACTTTTTTGGCCTTGCGTTTCGTTCGGTGTTTGCGCTGCAGATTGCGCTGGAGCATTTCCTCCAAAAGAAGGTAAATTACATTAGGATCATAATGTATTATGGACTTATTGCATGAATGTATCTCATTTTGGCCTAGCGAGTTCAAGAGTTCGCACAGGAATTTGATCATTAAAGGAACTTTTCTAGCACGAAGTCTAAGGAACTTTGAATCTGTGCTCTGATACCACTATGTCACGACCCGATTCCTTAGAATCGTTGGGGCGTCCCCCGAATCGTGATGCCGTACGGGCCTGGGGTTGCGCCCGCACAAGGCTAAAGTATTTTTCATAACAAGCACATATTCAGAGTACGCAGATAAATTGAAATTCAGATTTGAAACATGGAAAAGTTTTCTTTATTGATAATAAACATCTATTACAAACTCTTAAACGAGTCAGCTAATATGCCGAACGGCTTACAAAAAAGATGACTCAAAATGAGATAGCAGTCATGTACATTATATCCCTTTACTAAACTTTAAAAGATATAGACCTCCAGGCTGGAGGATAGCTTTGCCACGGAGCTTGCAACTCTTCATACACAAATGCAGCTCCGTGGCAAAGCTATCCTCCAGCCTGGAGGTCTATATCTTTTGAAGTTTAGTAAAGGGATATAATGTACAGGACTGCTATCTCATTTTGAGTCATCTCTTTTGTAAGTCGTTCGGCATATTAGCTGACTCGTTCAAGAGTTTGTAATAGATGTTCATTATCAATAAAGTAAACTTTTCCATTTTTCAAATCTGTATTTCAATTTATCTGCGTACTCTGAATATGTGCTTGTTATGCAAAATACTTTAGCCTTGTGCGGGCGCAACCCCAGGCCCGCACGGCATCACGATTCGGGGGACGCCCCAACAATTCTAAGGAATCGGGTCGTGACACCGTGCAATCTTATGATCTGCCTCATATATAAGTCAGCTAAAGCTTCTGTAGACTGGCCAACTCTAAAAAGTAAGAAATGGACTGACTTGGTGAGTCTATCTACTATTACCCATACTGCATCTCTTCCACTTGGACTCTTGGGAAAACCCGTGACGAAGTCCATAGTGATGTGCTCTCATTTCCACTCTGGAATCGAAAATGGTTGCAATAATCTGGCTGTTCTCTGGTGCTCCGCCTTTACTTGTTGATATACCAGACATTTAGCTACAAAGCGAGCTATCTCTCTTTTGATTCTATGCCACCAAAAGTGTCGTCGTAACTCACGATACATCTTGGTGCCTCCAGGATGAATAGAATTTATCGAACTATGAGCTTCTGTCATCAGCTCCTGTCGAATCTCTCCATTTAGAACATAAAGACGATCACCACATCGTAATATCCCATCCTCATGAATGCGCAATCATGTCTGCTCTTCGGCCTCTGTCCTTTCCTTTAGTCTTCTGAATCTGGCGCCTGTAGGAAAAACTGCCTTGATCCTCTCTACTAGTGATAATTGAACTTGCAAGTTGGCTAGTGTCCCATCTGCTCCGGTTAATATCACTTCAATGCCAAGCTCTTGCAAGTCCTCCAATAATTCCCTTCGTGTTGTCAAGAAATAAGCTGCTGGTTTCCCGCTTAACGCGTCTGCTACAATATTAGCCTTGCCTAGGTGATAATGTAGCTCTATCTCGAAATCTTTCATCAACTCAAGCCATCGTTGTTGCCTCATATTTAACTCCTTCTACGTGAAGACGTACTTGAGGCTTTTGTGGTCTATATAAATCTCCACTCGTTCCCCATATAAGTAATGTCTCCATAGCTTCAGAGCAAATACAACGGCTGCAAGTTCCAAGTCATAATTTGGATAATTTTTCTTATGCACTCGTAACTGCCTAGATGCATATGCATTCACCTTACCATGCTGCATCAATACGCATCCCAAGCCTTTTCCTGATATGTCACTATAGATCACGTAGCCACCTGATCCTGATGGAATAGTTAATACTGGTGCTGTAGTCAGTTGCTTCTTCAACTCCTCGAAAGCGGCTTGACACTCGTCGGTCCATATGAATTCTTGGTCCTTGCAAGTCAAACGAGTCATAGGTGCTGCTATCCTGGAGAAGTTCTCCACGAACCGTCGGTAATATCCCGCAAGTCCAAGGAAACTTCTCACCTCCACTGCTGATTTAGGAACAGGCTATGTCTCGACTGCCGAGATCTTCTCTGGATCAACAGAAATACCATCTCCCGTAACAACATGCCCAAGAAATGAAACTTTGTCCAAGAAGAACTCACATTTACTGAGCTTTGCAAATAACTGCTCTCTCCTCAATGTCTCTAGAATAATCCGCAGGTGCTTCTCGTGCTCCTCGTGGCTCTTCGAATAGACAAGTATATCATATATGAAGACGACCACGAACTGGTCCAAATACTGGTGGAAGACTCGATTTATTAAGTCCATAAAGATAGCTGGAGCATTGGTCAATCCAAATGGCATGACCAAAAACTCGTAGTGTCCATACCTTGTCCTGGATGCAGTCTTTGGAATGTCCTGCTTCCGTACCTTCACCTGGTGATATCCCGGTCTCAAGTCTATCTTCGAGAACACCTTGGCTCCACTGAGTTGATCAAATAAGTCATCAATGCGTGGCAATGGGTATTTGTTCTTCACAGTCACTTCATTTAAGGCTCTATAGTCAATGCACATACGCACTGACCCATCCTTCTTTGGTACAAACAACATTGGTGCTCCCCAGGGTGATGCACTCGGTCGGATAAAACCCTTTCTCCTCTAGTTCTTTCAACTGTGCCTTCAGCTCATCCATATCCTTCTTCGCCAATCTGTAAACATGCGATGCTATAGGTGCTGCTCCCGGTGCTAATTCAATTGAAAACTCTACGTCTCTGTCTGGGAGTAGTCCTGGCAATTCCTCTGGAAAAACGTATTGAAATTCTGAAATAATGGGGTGATAAATAACATCGTTCATCGTGAGCTGCATACCATCAAAAATTTCTATGGATCCTCATACAAACTCAAGTTCAGGCTGGCCTGGTACCTTAAAAAGAATGCTTCCTCCAAAATAATCGAAGAAAGCATGGTACTTGCTTAGCTAGTCCATTCCAAGCACAATATCAAAAGTTGGCATAGGAAGGACTAAGAGTCGGGCGTTCATCTCTCTGCCACGTATCACTATAGGACCTGATCTATAAATTCGGCTAACTGGTACAACTCCTCCTCCAGTGAGAATTCTAACACAACTAAATAAAGGTATAGAGGCAATGTTGTGTTTGGCAATAAAACTAGATGATATGAATAAGTGGGTGGCTCTCGTATCAAATAATGTCACAGCAGGAAAAGTAAAAGCAAGAGTAATACCTGCTATGACATCCACCTCCTGATCCATGTCATCTACTTCCAATACAAAATCTCGTTCGTTCCTCTGTGGTTGTCCATGTCCGGCCCTCATATACTTATCCTCCTGGGTAGGTAGCAGTGGTTCTCTCTGAAATCCTGCTGCTGCTGGGGTCGAGGTGCTCCCGGTCCAGTCATCTGCTGAGTTGGCTTCGGTACTGGAAGTGCTAGTCTCTTTACTGGCGGTGGAAGTGTCTACTGCATTGGGCAGTCTCTCGCCAGGTGTTGTCCGGAGCCACATCTCATACACTGACCCAAGCGAGTCCGATAATCTCTCGAAATATGTCATGTTTCCCACAATAATTGCAGTAGGGCTTCTTCGGATTCTGGTACGGTCCTGCTCTGTGTTGGTACTGTTGTTGCTGAGCTAAAGGACGTCTGATAGGTCCTCCTTGTTGTGTCCTGGCCGGTCCCTGATGTATCCTTGCAGATCCTTGTTGTGTCCTCAGTTGTCCTCTTTTTTCTCTGCTGATGGTTTCTTGCAATATGGCTTCTATCAGTAGGCATAAGAGATCCGGGACTATGAGCTTCTGTAATAATGGAGCTCCTGAGTCAGTCCGTGATGAAATCTTTTAGCCTTGGCCAAGTCATCTGGTATCAAGGCAGCACCATATTTACTGAGACGACTAAACTCGGCATCATATTCGTCAACTATTTGGTTCCCCTGCTCCAAGTGAAGAAACTGATCGTACAATGTATCTCTAACGGTGTCCGAGAAGTACTTTCTTTCAAAGCACTCCAAGAACTGCTCCCAAGTCTGGTATGTACCCAACTGGCGTTCTATGGATTCCCACCAGTGATGAGCATTACCATCTAGAAGCGTCCTTACACCTGTCATCCATAGGTCCGTAGGTAACGGCAATGCTTCCAATAGCTTCTGCGTGTGGGTGATCCAGTTGGTAGTCTTCTCTAGGCTCTCAATGCCTTTGTACAGCTTCGGACCCATCTGAATAAAGTCCTTTACTGAACCAACTCTATCTCGAGGTACTGGAGCTAGTGCTTGAGCTGGTACAGTAGCCTGTGCAGCCATCCTCTCAAGTGCTGCCAGAAATTCTTGCCTCTGCTCGGCTGCCTGCCGCCTCTGTTCCTGCATCATCATCTGGAAGAATTGGAATAGTTGTGTCTGGACATCTTGCGGTGCTGGAAAGGCTGGAAGGTTCCTAATAGGTGAAGCGGGAAGATCAGATGGAATTGGAGTGTGAGTCTGTCCATCTGGTCCCAGAAGTCTAGGAATCATTGAGGTCCCTCCTTGAGTCTGACCATTGACTCCTGAAGGTGTGTCGCCATTGACGGGAGTACATCCATTTTGCGTATCCATCTCTCTGCAGGTGATGTACGAAACGATTAGAAGAAGTACATGAATCAAACAGGATGCAAGCATTAAATAGGAAGGATGAGTTTTAGTCAAGCGTGAATAAGACCCTTATACTCTATTCCTATACGCAGGCTTATTTGGTACAGTTATGTAACCGAGACAATATATTCTCGACATGCATAGGCCACCACTAAAAATATGTCACGCCCCAGTCCCAAAATACGTAGGACTAGAAATACGTAATACGCCAGCCGTATGTATACGAACTCCAATATATGGAAACCATATACACACGTACGTTGTACATGAATATCCAATCCACCAGTGGTAATATACTGTCACAATAAGTCACACACAATCTATATCTCATCCACAGCACAAATAGATATATAAAGGGAAATAAATAACTAAATAATAACTGAATATCAAATAAGCAGTCTCAAAGTATGATAGTCGGATGGAAACAAATCCACTTCAAATCGAATATACTAAAAACTACTAAGGAGAGAAGAGAATAACTCTAATGTAAGAATGAATGTCTCTAAAAGAATAGCAACTAGAATCTCTAAACATCTGCAATGAATCACATATAATTCAAAGGTAAGACCTCCTCAGTCTGATAAGTAGCATCAGGTCCAGGTCCATACGCCTGCGGATACTCCTGCTCATCTATATCTGGAAAGGTACCAGGTCCTCAGAGGGACGTAACAAGATACATATAAACATGCCAATAAAGTACTAAAATATAACCATCCAATGGGTCGCCTAACCATCTAAGTGAATGCACTTTGAGAACAACTTTCCACCAAGTGGGCTATCTGGCTAAAAATAGGATTGGCGTGACTCTCTCGGAGTATCAGGGGCCTACAAAGCATATCGTCTTTTGAACGGCAGAGGCCGCCTGATAATATATAATATATAGTCGTCATCACCACCCGTTTCTCCGGCGGAGAACTCGGGTGCACAAGGGAAAAAGTACAAAGGAGCCCAAATGCCTTACTTGTTGTTCATACCACCCCATGCTCTAAGCGTGTTACATCCATGACACGATAATACCTCTAATAAATGCCAGGTCCACTAGCATGCAAAGTTTCTATCGGCAGTTATCTCTATCCGTCGCATGACCTATATGTACCAGTGGCCAGCCGAGTACGCGAGTCCGTATCCTACATGTGACTAACACTCGTGTAAGAATAGTGTCATGGCCAATGAAACATAAAATGCCTTATGAAAATGGGGTAGTCTCATAAAGTAGGTTCAATGCATATACATAAATAAAAACATAATACGACGACACCGTCGTTGCACCCAAGTTTTCTTGGACGCGCAGTTTATATAACAGTTAAAAATATATGAACTAAAATAAACAGAAATAAAATATGCATGCATCATAAGGAATATAAATACAGTACAATGGCAAGGTTGCCTGGCAAAAAATATGTATGGTGTAAGCGTCCAAATGTCAAGGGCACGGAATCTGGAAATAAGGTCTCCGAACAAGCATCTCCGAATGCTGAAATAGACATCACCAACTTTTTCAAAATTAGCAAAATAGCTAGAAATTATTACCCTTTCGTCCAATTTGGACACAGGCGTAAAACAGTAATTTCGGATCAAAGTGGGGTCCAAGTGTGGCCCACTTTGCACCGAAAAGTATGCCAAGGGTAACAGTCTCTAAATGGGACAAATTATAGGTCAAACGAACTCTAAAAGTCAGTACGAACTCAACAGTATGTCCAAATGTGGATTTCGGTGAGTCGAACACAATTTCGCCCAAAAAGTCAACCGTAGGGCCCGCCAATTGGCGACTTGGTCAACTGTCTCAGAATTGCGTGAAAATTGGGTCACAGGACCAGTGCGATACCACGATTCTAGTGGCTCAAGTTTCGTCATATTCTGACGAGCGTGCACTAAATGTGCAGAGCTTTTGTAAAAGTTACGATACGGAAGATTTTCTGCGGATACGGACTGATTCTGATACGCACACGCGTCCAAATCAGTTTCTGCAAAAACCCACACATCCGGGTATACTGTGCGCACCTTTTGGTATAATTGGTACATGACGGGGCGGTCCTGTTTGGCGGGGGGCGCTCCGTTTCACAATTTCTGGAAATCTGGAAAAAGTAGATTTTCGGGATTTTCTAACTGGTTTAATTCTACATACAGCAGTTAATAAATTAATGTAAAAACAAAAATTAAACTAGGTTAGGTGGTCTTCGCATACCAACAAGAAAAACCGAATTCGGATCTCTGTGGTGGGAGATACAAATCCATGAACATAGGTAGTTACCGCAGTTTTCTGCGATACCCAAAAGTTGTCATTTTTTGTCAACTTGGGCATTATTTTTGCCTAGGGTTACGCGTTGTTCGAGGTCAACTATCATACAGATATTGAAAGGGGTTAAGTCGTGAACGTACCGGTAGAGACGGGGTCGAGTTTGGTTGAGCGAGAAGACGGAAAACGAGGCTTGAACACAGGTACTCTGTTGTTCAAAGCTGTCGCGGTTTGTGCGCGGGGTCGCGGTCACGTCGTGCGGGCGGTTCTCCGGTGGGTTGCGGCTGGAGGCGGCGATCGCGTCAGATTGACGGTGCTCTGGTCGAGGGTGGAAGGGAAGGAGATCTAGGTTTAGGGTTCTATGAGTTACTGCGTGTATATATATATATATATATATATATATATATATATATATATACGCTCAGTTTGAATATGGCAACTGCTGCTGCTGCTTAATTCGCATGGGTCGGGGTTTAGGGGTTAGGCGGGTAGTGGGTTGGTAGCTTAGGTTATTGGGTAGGGATCCATTAGGGGATTTTTTTTCTTTCTTTTTCTTTTCTTTCTTTTTCTTATTTCTTTTCTATTCTTATATTCATTTCTTATTAAATTCTAATTAAACTATATATATATAAATATATATATATATATATATATATATACATAGAAAAATTCTAGAATTTATATTATTGCATACCATTAAGCTAGCAATTGTCCAAAGGGTCTCCTACATGAAATAAATTAGGAAATTTTTATAATTGCTCCATAAATTCCCTAAATGCACAAACACCTAAAATAAAAATTAAATAAATTCTATTTCCTCTATTTAGCTCATAATTACTACAATTTAATTAATAATTAATTAAAAAGGTAAATACGGTTTTTTGAATTAGGGGTTTTACAACTATACTAGCTATATTAGAATACTAGAGTATCATATCTATTAAGTATCAATACAAAGCACCAAGATATAAATACCAGTTATCCAATAGCTAATACTAGCTTAATATTGATTACCTTGGCTTGAGCCATCCTTGGTATCAATACCTAGCTACCCTCTTGGTATTTAATACCAAAACCCAAAGATACCTCACACCCAATATTATAATACATGTCATATGAACCTAGTTCTTGACCCTATGGATAGTCATAAGACAAGGGATAATTTCTAATGGTTAAATGCATGAATTAGAGTCTAAATTAAGGGGTGGATTCAGAATTTACCTATTAGAAGATGGATTCTCAATGAAAACTCAATATGACACACCTTTGGACACAAGCACCAAGCCAAACTCCTTCTTCTCCAATACTCCTTGAAATCCAAGCTTCTACTCTCCTTAGATGGTGAGAATGAATGAGTTTGGGTATGATTTGAGAGAGATTGGTGGTGGAATGGATCAATTTGGAGAAGAACGCCAAATGGAGTATAATATTGGAATGAAGAATAAGAGGAGAGAGCATACCCCCCCCCCACTTTTCTAGGGCCGACCACCATTCCCTTTCCCTAAGCAATGTAAAAAGACCCTTATGCCCCTATTGGGTTGTCATAAAGAATTAGTTAAGGTGAAAGCTTCTCTTCCTAATGAGGGTTAAGCCTAATCTTCTAATCTAATGAAAATGTTAACTTAAGTTAGGTCAAAAGGAGACTAGTCGAACTAATTATTTAAATGGTCATGTCAAGTTGGTTAGGTCCACTAGAGTCATGTCTAATCAATAGTCTAATCTACCAATAAATAATATATATATATATATATATATATATATATATATATATATATATATATATATATATATATATATATATAACATGCATGATATTAAATATATAACAAAATTTATAACACATTATTTATAATTATACAAAATGACAAAATTATCCCCATTCTAGAAATATGGTAGTTACAAATCTACCCTCCTAAAAAAACATTTGTCCTCGAAATTTAAAGAAAGTTTTATCTCCTCTAGGTCAAACCCTCAACCCATCTAAAATTATACAAGCACGTAATTCAAAAGAAATCACTAATTATGGTCACACATTATTATGGTCTATGTCTATCATAGTATCGCAGTCCCTGTCAGGGTACTCTACAAACTATACTATAGCACAAAAGAACACAAAAAATAGATGAAAATGAACAAAATAGAACAGGACAAAATAAACTAACCCATCACTTGTAGTGTCGGCCTCCTCGGCCGTCATTGTAAATGCTCCGCCCTGGTGGGGTAGCTCCTTTCGCGGGTGCTGAGCAGTCTGCGGTGCCACAGGTGGCCTAACTCCACCTCTCTGACCGCGATCTGGTCCATACGGGTTGTTGGAACACACCTTCACCTGATGATCAGGGGAACCACAATACAAGCATAGTCCGAGCCTCTTTCGACATTTCTCCCAATTATGTCCATGCCTCCCACAATAGGTATGAGGGAAAGTCTGCTGAGTCTGCCTCTGAGGCTGCTGCAGTGCCTGATGAACTGGCCTCTGTAACTGATGTGTCTGCTGAGTTGGTGCCCTAACTGGCACAAAAAATTGATGATGCTCGTATGTTCTCGGCAGCTGAAAATAGGGTCGCTTAGCTGGACCTGCACTGCTGCTAACTCCTCCTGATACATCCCCTATCCTCTTGGACGTGAGCCCTAAGTCATCCTCCGCCCTTTGTGCATCCATAAATATCTCCTCGTAGGTAGCAGTGCGGTGACCGCTAGTATGAGATTTGATCTCCCTGATCAAACCCTTCCAAAACTTTCTCGCTTTCCCTAGGGGATTCTGTTCCTCAATAAATCTGCCCAGTCTACAAAACTCTGTGGCATACTTGTCCACCGATATACTCCCTCAGACAAGATCCTGAAACTGGCTCTCCAATGCACTCTGAGACACATCTGGGAAGAACTTCTCTTTAAAAAGCTCTTTGAAATCTTCCCAAGTCAATCCAGGTGCCGCAATTCTCGGATCCATGTGAAACTATGTTCGTGATATATCGAATATCTAGCTGCCAGCTGCCTCTATCCGTACTATCTTCGGGATCTGTGCCAATCATAAGTTCCTCTCTATGTGTAAATTCCCTCACCCAAAATTAGGCCTACTTTGCTTATATAGTGAAATTAGGGCTGGTTTGAACCCAAATGGAAATAGAATATTTTATTTATTTAATTATGCAATAATTTATATCATGTAGTGCACCTTACCGTTTCTTCTATAATTGGAGCACCTCACTAGCCATTGCCTATCTACAAATTTTACAACCTCATCCTAGACATGCCCGCCTACTATTCTGACCCTTGTGTAACTTATAATTATGCTCTCTTGTATGAAATTTTAGTCGCACAATAAACGTCGCGGACGTTATTTCCTAATTCTAAATAAATTCCAACTCAGTACCCTTGTGCGTTCCAATCGAAATTGGAGACACAATCTTAACCATTTTGTGCAACCCGAATTTTATTAATATTCTATATTGTACCCTCTACGTCCCTGATGCTTGTGTCCCACCTAATTTTATTCTCATGTACCCCTAATTAATTCCAGAACATCGTACGCGGTATTTTTGATTAATTAAAATCTAATTTTTGCCTTTGTGCAATTTTCTAATTGTTGGGCGTTTTATGCAAAAACGTATTGAGATATCCCCACTATTGGACAATTCATGAAGAAATCCAACTTTCCCCCTTCATAGGATTTTCCCATAATTTTCGGGATGTGCAACGCGCAACATCGCCCCCCGTTATTTTAAATCTATCCTTGCATTTAATTAATGCAAAATTCTAGCCCTCCCAACACCCCCATGGCAAGCCCAAGGCCCAACCCAAGAGGGGTTGACCAGTCAAACATATTTTAGGTCAACACCAACATCACATAAAAATATCCTCTTTCTTACTCTTTTTTCTATTTTTCCAAACCCTATATACACAGCCCCTATTCATCTCCCTCAACCGACCCATTCACCGCCGAAGATCTCGCCGGAGCTCCGCCTAGCCGACCCGAACCACCCTCTCCCTACACTCTTCTCCTTCCTCCTCTCCCTTTGCCCCAGCCACCGGACCCATCACCATGGCCCTCCTCTCATTCATCTCCTTCCTCGAGTAGCCCACTTCTCAGACTCCACGTGTGCGACTACTAACCTAGCCTCGTCCAACTGACCTACTTTTGACTAGTCACGGTCTCATCCCCGACCCCGAGGCATATTCATGCGTCTCTTCCTGCTGTCGATCCCGACAGCACCGGACGGGCGTTGAGTTCCTCGACCCAACCGATGAAAAGAACCTCGGCCTCCCTGAGCGTAAGCCATGACCAATGGACTAAATGACGTTCACTGTGACCCAAGTCCAGTTCTCGCCTTCTCCTAAATGCGTATGAGCAACAAAAGACCACAACCTTGCGAGGCTGTGTTACGACGCTTCGACCAACCCCCTGCTCGAGTACCTCTTCCATATGTGCCGACGACCAACTATAAGCTGACTATATCCACCCCTGGAAACCTGGTATTTGTGGTATTAAACGAAAGAATAAAAGTGTATTTCAATGACAGGATTTATACGAGACCCGTGCCCTTTGGTTTACAAACAAACTTGTACAATTCGATCCTATACGAGGATATGGGAGTACAATTTATTTAATCTGGGTATAAATTGCTATAGGTGTCTGATCTGCGGTCGATCACTTTAGCCCTTGGACTACACGATGTTGAAGAAGTGCCGTGGAAGACAGGATGCAGCTTCGGAGGTTGCGAAGGAGGGTGGATGTGCGATGCTGAAGGTCGTCGCTCCCTATTCCTTGCCTGAGCTCTGTATTCTTCTCTCTCTCTCTGTCTCTCCCTCTTGATCTCCGGTTCGGTGACCTTGTTCGATCCATCTTTCAAAGTTTCGAGTTTGATCTGATATTGGTATTCTTGGCCAAATTTTTCGACCTTGTTCCCCATTGACAGGGGCCTCTATTTATAGAGTCTTTGGTGACAGTGACCACTCCGTTGGTATAGCAACCGAGGAGTGGACAGTAGAGCACCCTTTTACACAACGGTTAAAGTAACCAATGCCTGCGTAATAATGACCTTTTGAGTGAGCAAGTGACGCACGTCCAACTAAGGGGACGAAATGCGTATATCTGCTGCAGAGATCACGGCGTAGAAGCCACGTAGGTAGGTATCCCTTGTGTAGAAGAGGTTGGCGTAGAAGCCAAATGTCTGTCACCTTGGCATAGAAGCCAAATAGGCATAGAAGCCGAGTAGGCGTGGAAGCCGAGTAGTCATAGAGACTGAGGGGGCATGGAAACCGAGCAGGCATAGAAGCCGAACAGGCATAGAAGCCGAGTAGGCGTGGAAGCCGAGCAGGCATAGAAGCCGAACAGTCGTAGAGACTGAGGGGGCGTGGAAGCCGTAGGAGCACAAATCCTGAATGGGCGTAGAAGCCGCTGCGTACCGTGCCAGGGTGCTGATGTGGACGTCTTTAGCCGGAATTACGACTTTTGGAGATCAAATCTTTGGCAGAGATTTTCCATGAATTACGACTTTTGGAGATCAAATCTTTGGCAGAGATTTTCCATCATCCTGTGCATTAAATGCGGAGACGTGCCTTGAGGGGAAACTGTCACCGCTCTGTGCGTTTTGACGGAGGGACGTGCCTTGAGGGGACACTGTCACCGTTCTGTGCATTTTGACGGAGGGACGTGCCTTGAGGGGACACTGTCACCGCTCTGTGTGCTTTGGCGGAGAGACGTGCCTCGAGCCCTGTACGAAGCGCAGCTTTTGACGTGGCAGGCGGTTTGTCTTCTGCGGAGCATAAAACAGCCCATGTTTGCCTGTGTAAAACAAGGCAGCGTGTTCTCTTTTTAGTAAGCGCCGGTTTGGTGATATTTTAACCAAATCCTCTGCATTAAATGCTGAGATCAGCCATCATACTATGGAGCGCGTCCCGAGGGGTCTGCCCCCGTTCCCAGCCGTCGTTTGGGTAGCTGTGCAGCACTTTTTGTCAGGAGTCAGAGGTCAGGTTTACTGCGTGACTGGACAGTTTCTTTTTGGGAATACGGAGCGTTCCTCGTACGCTTTAACGCTGCTTTGAGAGCGGCTGGGTTTTACGCCATGGAGGCGATGAAGAACCCTGTTTTACGCTGGATGGCTCTGAAGGCCTCTACTTACGCTGCTCTGTATCAAGACGCTGCGTAGATCTTCCAAGCATTTTTTTCATGCTTCTACAAGACCCCCTTCAAAGCTTTTAAATTCCTCGGAATTTGAAACACTTTGAATGAAGCATGAACGGCCCCTCGTAACTCAAAACGTTTCTGAATGGAGCGTTAAAACGGTCGATGCTGACTTTATGACGGATTTATTAGGGACCGCTGTGATCTCTTTTGCTTATAAAAGGCTGGGGGGGTGAACCTGTCTTCACCACATTCCCATTGTCATGCAGAGATGATGGCCAGAGTTCGTCGGATCGATCTGAGGAAGAAGGAGATCATGTTCTTCCAGCATGTAGGGAGCCGTAAAAGATGGCGTCTTCGAGCAAGTGTCCACTGCAACGATGGATCATGGAAGGACATCTTAGCCTCCTTTTCTCGGGATAATCAGCAACTTTATATGGCGTTGCCCCAGGAGAGAGGAAGGGTCGTATTGGCCCACACAGTTTGTAGACTATTTATTTCTTCCTGAGGCCCCCGCGGACGAGAGTCAGAAAGACTCATCCTGTCCCGACTTGAGCGGCGCACGAAGCATGGGATCTGCAAAATCTATGCAGGCCCAGTTCTGTATCCTTTCGCCGTTTGACCAATATGTTAGTCAGTTTTCGGTAAACCGACTGACTGCCGGAGAAGATGGATGAAGAATTGAGGCCCAGCGAGAGCCTGCCAGAACAGCTTCTAGGCGATCTTCAGACGACGAGGGGGTATCTCCTTTGTAGACGGAGTTTCCCTCAGATGTAATCATGAGAAATAGAGAAAAAACCCTTGTAGATTGGATTTCCCTCATATGTAATCATGATTTTAATCTTTAATAAAATTGTTTCTTCTCCATATGATCGTCTTGCCATACGTTGCTTGTGAAGTCTGAATATGTGCAGCTTTGACACGTCTGAATCTTTACGCTGACTCTGATAGAAAGAGTATTAGGCCCTGTCCTTTACGCATAGCGAATGGTCCATAGAACGCTGCTGAGCACTTTGAATATTTAGAACTGTCCTGTTGCTAGGACTGAGGGACTGCGTAGAATTTCTGAACTGTTGCCTCTCTGATGAGCGGAATTTCATTTTGTTCAGAATTCGTCTTCAAGATTGATCTCTCGAAACTCCCTTGGAACAGGGTCGAGGTTTTTGGTTGTCAAACTGAGTTGCCACTTTGATAGATGAGATGTTCAAACTGGAATCTGGATGAACCTCCAGTTTTCTGGACCCGAGAGGAGTAATTTCTTAATGTTTGAACTCTGCATACTTCGGGTACTTGGGGATGCTTTGGGTCAAGAACGAGTATCTTCTGTGTGAACTCTTTGCACTTGACCGCCTTGGGGACTGTTTGGATATGCGGAAAGTCGTGGAGTGGGAAATCATGTCTGTAGCCTCTTGAGCGTAAAACACCATCGAGCGTGAAATTGTAAACTTGTGGTTCCTGAGCGTGAAGTCGTAGGTTTGTTGCCTCTCGAGCATAGAATGCTACCGAGCACAAAGGCATCCGGGCAAGAAAAACCATAGACTTGTAGCTGTCGAACGTAAAGCCGTTAGATTCGTAGCTGTCGAGCGTAGAAAAGCTCCTTTAGCGTAGGACTGTAGATCTGTAGCCTGTGAGCGTAGAACACCATCGAGCGTAAAATCGTAGACCTGTGGTTCCTGAGCGTGAAGTCGTAGGTTTGTTGCCTCTCGAGCATAGAATGCTACCGAGCACAAAGGCATCCGGGCAAGAAAAACCATAGACTTGTAGCTGTCGAACGTAAAGCCGTTAGATTCGTAGCTGTCGAGCGTAGAAAAGCTCCTTTAGCGTAGGACTGTAGATCTGTAGCCTGTGAGCGTAGAACACCATCGAGCGTGAAATCGTAGACCTGTGGTTCCTGAGCGTGAAGTCGTAGGTTTGTTGCCTCTCGAGCATAGAATGCTACCGAGCACAAAGGCATCCGGGCAAGAAAAACCATAGACTTGTAGCTGTCGGACGTAAAGCCGTTAGATTTGTTGCTGTCGAGCGTAGAAAGCTCCTTTAGCGTAGAACTGTTTGATTTGTAGCTCCTGAAAAGAAAATTTCTTCGAGCGTGAGGTTTGCGGATCTGTTGCTGCTGAGCGTAAACTGAGCGCCACCGAGCGTGAGATCGTTGATTTGGTATCTGCTGAGCGTAAAGTCGTGGGTTTGTGGCCTCTCGAGCATAAAAGCTACCGAGCACAAAGGCATCCGGGCGTAAAACCATAGACTTGTAGCTTGCGAGCGTAAAACCGTAGATCCGTTGCTGTCGAGCATAGAAAGCTCATTTAGCGTAGAACCCGCTAAACCGTCTTGCACGAAAAAACCTTTCGAATTCGCTGACTGTCCGTCTTCCAAGGGTAGTGGGCTGACGTAGCATCCAATCATAATCAACTATTAATTGCGAGATTTTGTTAGGGTCTCGAGGGGTTCGTCCGAGGATTCGAGGAGTCGACCCGGACTGTATATATATCCCCAGCTTCTGGAAAGAAAAACTTTTTATCTGTCTTTTGCGAAAGAGAGCTTTCGACTGTTCGAGTTTTTCTTCGTTCTTTCTCCGAGCACTTCGAGTCTTTCAGAAATGGCGCCAAAACAAACCCCCTCCGCTAAGGGAAAGAGCATAGGTTCTTCTTCTCATTCTTCTGTCCCGGCGAGGGAATCTCCGGTCGGGCAAGGTGAACTTCCCTCTGAGGGGAGCATCCCGCCGACGACTAGCGCTCCCGGCTTTAGAGGTAGAACTTTTTGGGATGACACAAACGACAAAAAATCCTTCGCACACGTTGAACGTGACTGCGCTAGGTCGTCTTCTATGCTGATAGCCTCTTTTGAGGAAGATGACGCACGGAGGCGTTTTCATCTTTTACGCCCATATTTCTAATGTGTCAGCGTAAAGACTCCGTATTTTCGTAGCTCTGGGCGTAAATAGCTCGGGCTACCAAAAATTGGCGTATTTCGTAAAATTTGAATTTTACGTTTGTGGAGGAGACTTCCGGCGTAAGGTGAGCAAATTTATACAATCTTGGCGTAAAGCACAGACTGTCGTTTCCTTGGTCCGTGTGTTTGTGCCAGACTTGTAATGACATATCTTCTTTGCATTATCTTGCAGTTGATCTGGGTGAGTCCCCATTGGCTGAGGTGATGGGCTCCACTGCGGGGATGCTGCACTCGAACTATCTGGAGGATCTGTCCCATGTGGCATTTCCCATCTCTGGACCCCAGTATCCTGAGGGAAGGGAGCTCCTGATATCGGCCCAGGGTGAGCGAATGCTGTTGAGTATGATCAACGACGAACCCTTGGTACGTGTAGATGGGGAGCAGTACATAAAGCCGGCTTTCCTTTTTGGGGACATGATTGATAAACAGTCCCAGATGAAGCCCAAGAGGGAGCCTTAGGTTTTCCTTGCCGGGGATTTGGTCTTGTACCTGCCGATAATGCCGAGGGATTATCCCATCTCGGCCTTCTCCCATGCGACGCATCCCAGGAAGATGTCTTGGAAGCTGACTCCTGATCTTCACGGGAAGCCGGGGAAGATCTTTCATCTGAAAGGCGCTGACCAGGGGTCGTTTGTTAGTCGCCCTTCTGGCGTTGTGACGCTGTTCCGAGGACTGTGCCCGGGCAGTGTTCCAAGTGAAGATAGCTCGGTGATCCAGCCGGTCCAATTGCCGACCTTCTGCAACAACTTCATGGGTTGAGGTGGGGTATATCCCAAGGAGAATCCTCGGTGCAATGGGTGGATCGCCCCAATGAACTCCCGATGGAGATGCCTAGTTGACTGGGCCTTAAAGCACTTCCAGAGAGAGTTGGAGGGCATTGGACTATATGCCGCTGTGAGTGCGACGAGCGTCGGGCTGCCTCCGAACCCTAATTTATTCCTGGCACTGATGGAGCGGTACATTCCGCTCACCGGGACCTTCGCCACTCCACTAGGGGAGTTGGGGTTGGCCCTTCATGAGATGGCAGTTGTCTCGAGACTGCCGATGGGGGATACCCCATATGAAGAGTACGTTCCCACCAACCGGGAGTTGGAGGATTTGGACCCTCGGGTGGCGGAAGTATATCAGGAGCTGATGTGTCAGTACTTCGCGTGCACCGCTTTTTATAACGAGCCTTCTGATTTGGCTCACACCACCAAGTGGATGTCTTACCTCTTCTTCCACCGAGCCAGGGTCGCCAGGTCGGAGAAAGCCTCGGGTGGTAAGAAAGAGCCCGTGAACTGCTTGGGCGTTCTCAGTACCCAGGTTGTGGAGACTCTTATGGAGGAGGCTGAAGCTCCGGATCAGATTCTTGTGGAGGGGGTAGGAAAGTACCCGGAAGGCACTAAGGCCTGTAGTTACTTGAGGCATTGCCGCAGGCCTTTGTCTAAGGAGGCCCAGCTGGCTGGTTTCCTCTCCATATGGCTGCGTCAAGTAGTGGTGCCGGGCACCGCGTCCGCGGACCGCATTCACCGCAACATCCTGTGGCCGGCAGTGCGCCTGGTGTTTGGGGCAAGACTGGGCTTGCTTCCTGCCATGGTGTGCCGTATACAGGCTGGCCTGAGGGCCATGACAGATGGGTTGCTCGTTGATGAAGCTCGGCGGAAGAGCTTCCCTAGGGTGGAATTACCATACTTGTACTTGATGGGATGGTTAATTCTCCACAATTCCCGGGTTATGTCTCCCGGTTCCGGTAGCAGCTCAGGGGGTATATTCCTATTGAATTACAGGGATTCCTCCTGGAATATGAATACAGTTTTAGACTGTCGGCTGGTTTTGAACCTCAGCCATGGCTGGAAGATCCTTTGTACTCCCCCTCTTGTGCATCGCAACCAGTCAGGGCTGTGGCTCGAGGATTCAGGTCGAGGGAAGACCGTTCTTTCTCCGGAGGCATTTAATTGGTTGGTCTGTATTAGACCTTCCCATCTGCTGTATAGGAGCGAAGATGATTGCTTCTTCGAGCCCTACCTGCCTAGTCGGTTCGCCAGGCAGTTCGGGTACGACCAGTTGCATGTGGGCAACACCGTCACCAGCTTCAGGTCCAGGGGTGGACTCATTGATGGAGCTAGAGGGTGGCGATATTTTATCATGGGTTGTACGGGGGCAATTTTTATCGTGCCAGTCGTTACAACCTCCACGGAGCTGCGCATCCTTCACTCCTACGCCCAGTTTTATGTGGCGGTTAACACTTTCCACCGCAATTTCGACAGGCGTGGGAGCTTCAGGGTGCCTTCTGCCAAGCCTGGGGGAAGGGTCGAAGTCCCCTCGGTTTCTTCTGACGAGGGGGAGGAATCTGGTACTCCGGATGAGCCTCTGGTGTCGTTGCCGAGGTGTGTAGTGCCTCTGCCGGCGGGGGCTCTGGTAGTCTCTTCCGGGAAGCGACGGGCTTCTGCTCCGAAGGAAGCTTCCCTTCGTAAGAGGAGGAAGGAGACGGTTGCTCGTCCTCTCCGTATTCCTGGTGTTGAGGTTCCCGGGAATGAGCCTGCATCTCCCTGTATCAGGGATGATTCTTTGGCCGGAGGTTCCTCGCCTTTCAGAGGGGGACCTTCTACAGTTCTGGCTGGCGGCGCCGGAGAGTCCGCGCTAGAGGCTGCTGTCGCTGCGGCTGCTCCAAGCAGCGGAGCGGGATTGCCTGCGTGGCCCCAACAGATGGGAGAATCTTCCCTGAGATCAGTAGCGGGCAGAGTTACTCCTGCGTTAGCGAGCGTGCTTAGCGAGACTCCGGCTGATGAACCTCGACCGCGTCTCGGGGAAGGCTTGACCGAACTCTTGGCGATGTCGGTCGGCCCATCTCCTTCTCCAGGTATGACAGTTCGTATCGCGTCATTAAGGCGTGGCTTAGCTACATCTGCTGCAGATGCGTCGTATATGCCGTTGGCTCCGGGTAAATGTTGTTTCGATGTCTCCTCCTAGGAGGATTACCACTGTGTTTGACATTTTGCTTTCTTGTCCTCTTTTTAGGGGATGACGTCCACGGGGAGCATGGCGTTGAAGCGCCTTTCGGCTTTATTCTGGCTCCTGGCGGTGACGTGGAGGCGCCGGATTTTGAGGCAGGAGTATCTTCGGGGGCTAGCTCGCCCGGGGAGGTTTCGTCGTCTCAAGGGGAGGACGAACCTGTCATCGTGACCTCGCCTGTTGCGAGTATGCCGATGACTTCAATTGTCGCCATCGCACCTTCTTCGGGCGTGCCACCTGTTGAGGCGGCGGTGGCTACCTCGTCTGCAATTGTGGCCGCTCCGGGCGCTCAGTCGGGTTTAGTTGCGTTGATCGAGCAGCATTCCAGCCTCGTCTACACTGGCTTAAAAATGATGATACCGATGGTGTTGGCGAAGAACCTTGACTTTGAGCTCCTGAAGAAGACTTCTCAGCTTTCGATCGAGGTTGTCAGGGGGCTTGGCAATCCTGGAGTGGCTGACGCTCTGGAGGCGGTGGTTAATGGTTTAGAGCAACCCATTAACGAATACTTGTAGCGGACTGAGGGCAGCCTTGATGCTGATGTCTAGGCTCGGTACGACCTCATGTCTGAGCGGTTCGCTACAAAGCTTGAAAGCCTAGACAACTCTATCCAGACGCATAAGCTGGAGATGGATAGGAGAAGAGCTGTTGTGGAAGAAGCCCTTGCCGTTGAGATGCAGTGTCGATCCGAGCATGAAGGGAATGCGGCGAGGGCCTCCAAGCTGCGGGAAAAACTTGCTCGGGCAGAGGAGTGGGCTTCCCAGTCGTTGGCAGGTTTGGAGGTAGCAACTGGTCGACTGAACGAAGCACGACGGGATCTGGACCGTGCGAAAGCTGCCCGTGCGGGCTGTCTTCGGGCAAGGGCTAATCTGACCCTTACGCATACTCCGGAGGCACGGCTGGAGCAGGCTCGCGCCGATGCTTTGGCCCTTAGGAATGAGAGGATAGCTGCACTGGAGCGGCAGATTCATGGCCTGATTACTCCGCCATCTTGATGTACCCCTTCCTATGTAATTCTGCCTTCTTCGGGAATGAATAACAACGACTCTTTTCTGACTGTTGTGGACCCATCATTTCGGAATGTAAATGACAGGTTAGGTGAGAGTGATATCAGAGGTAGTATGGACGTGATAAACTCTCGATAAACTTCTTAGCGGGACATATCTATTCAGAGGTCATGCGGACATGATAGAGTGTAACCCAACTAATTATGTTTTTGGAAGTAGTTTTGTCAGAATCGAGGTCCTTGCTATTTTCCTCTTTGAGCAGGAGAGATTAGGCATAGTACCTTTTCAGGAATTTGTCGTTGATAGGAGCCATTATCAGATCTCCGTTGGGCTGGGCTATCCTGTAGGCGCCGTTTGAGAACGTTGTCTCGATCACATAAGGGCCTTCCCATTTGGGCTGGAATTTGCCTTTACTTCTGTGAGTTAGAATCATCGGCCTTCTCACGGCTAGAACTAGCTCGCCGACTTTGAACACTCTTTCCTTTACTTTATGATTGAAAGCTTTGGAAATGCGTGCTTGGTAGAGCGCGATGCGCTGCTGAGCTTGGAGGCATTTCTCGTCTAATCCTTCCAGCTCTTGGAGCCTCAACAGGTCATTCTTTTCTCGAGTCAGCTCACTAGTCACGGCTATTCGGAGCGACGGGATCTGGATTTCGATAGGAAGGACCGCCTCGCTTCCGTAGACTAGTGAAAAGAGGGTACAACCTGTTGGTGTCCGTACCGTTGTGCGGTATACCCAGAGACATTCGCCCAGCTTCTCGTTCCAGTCTCTTTTGTTTGAAGAAACGAACTTCTTCAGGAGTTTGACAATGGTTTTGTTGAAGGCTTCCGCCAAACCATTAGCAGCTGGATAATATGCCGTAGAGGCAATGCTGTGTATCCGGTTATTATCGCAAAACCGATGAAACGCTTGGCTGATGAACTGAGGTCCATTATCGTGGATTATCCTTCGGGGAATCCCAAAGCGATAAATGATATGGTGCTTGATGAAGCTGATTACGTCAGACGCCTTTACTTCAGCCAGAGGGATTGCTTCGGCCCATTTGGAAAAGTAATCTGTGATGGCCAGTATGAACCAGTGGCCTCTGGAGGAAGACGGGTGAATGGGCCCAACGATATCCATACCCCAGGCTTCGAAGGGCCAGGATGCAATCGTAGGATGTAGATATTCAGACGGTTGATGTATAAAGTCTGTATGGACCTGGCAGGCCCTGCATCGTTTTGTATAGCTGATCGCGTCTGTGATCATAGTGGGCCAGTAATAGCCCATTCTCCTGATGCGGTCCTGCAGCTTAGGACCGGGCTGATGTGTTCCGCATACGCCGTCGTGAGCTTCACGGATAATCTGCTGTGCCTCGGCGCCAGCGAGACATCTTAACAGCAGTCCGTCGTAGGTTCGGCGATACAGGTATTGTGAAGATGCATCGAAGTAGAAGCGTAACGATCGTCTCTTGACGGATACTGCTTCTTTGGGGTCCTCTGGCAAGATTCCATATGCTACGAAATCTATGAAGGGACTCGTCCAATCTCTTGTAGGAGGATCGGCGTTTACAGCGTAGCTGCATTCTAGGTGACAGCTGTTCTTCACACAGAATAAATCTCTGTTAAGAAGGATTACCGAATCCTGCCTTCTTATAGGGGTGGCTAAGTCCGCAGCTAGGCTGGCCAGGGCATCAGCTTCCAGATTCTGAGATCGAGGTACATGCTCTAGGAAGAACCCTTTGAACGTCATGGCTATCTCGACCGTTGCTTGGTGATAGGGGATGAGGTCTGGATTTCGGACTTCGTATATCCCCCTGACTTGGTTGACGATGAGCAGAGAATCGCCGAAAGCTTCCAGGGATTCCACCCCCAGCTCTTTAGCGACTTGGAGCCCGATTAGCAGGGCGTTGTATTCTGCCACATTGTTGGAGCAGGGCTCGCTAAGAGAATATGCTCGGTAGATGACGAGCTGATCTGGAGTAACTAGGACGACTCCTACTTCTGAAACGACATTTCCCTAAGGACCGACTCTAGAGGCGCCATCGAAGAATAGTTGCCATACGTCACTTTCTCTTGCAAAATTATATTTCGCAACTTCATCGGGGATGTCTTCGTATAGTTTGGAGGTCTCCGGGATTGGATGAGCTACTAGGAAGTCGGCCAGTGCTTGGCCTTTGATGGACTTCTGTGGGACGTAGACCATGTCATATGGCGTTAGTAGCATTGCCCAAGTTGCGAGTCGGGAGTTAAGGGCACTTGGCTTGCTCATCAGCACCCGGAGAGGGTTGATCCTGGAGATGATATGAATAGTCTGGCCGACGACGTAGTGTCGCATCTTCTGGACAGCGAACATCAGAGCCAAGCATTCCTTCTCCACTGGGTTGTACCGGTGTTCGACCCCGACCATCATCCTGCTGAGGTAGTAGATAGCCTGTTCATGACCCGCATCGTTCTTCTGTACAAGGAGAGCTCCTAGCGAATGATCCATTGCCCGAACGTACAACAAGAAGGGTTTTCCCATGACGGGAGGTACCAGAACTGGTGGACTGGTTAGGTAGCGCTTGATATCCCCAAACGCTTGCTGGCAGGTTTCGTCCCATATGAAGGACACACCTTTCTTCATGAGGTGAGAGAAGGGCTGACATCTCCCCGAGAGGTTGGATATGAATCGCCGGATGTAAGCCAGACGTCCTTGGAACCCCCTGAGTTCCCTCAGATTACGGGGTGGTCGCATTGCTACGATCGCCTGGACTTTGTCAGGGTCTACTTCGATGCCTCTGGCGGTAATGACAAATCCCAGGATTTGCCACTGGATACCCCCAGAAAGGACTTTGTAGGGTTCATCTTGAGTTGATGCTGGCGCATTAACTCGAATACCGCCCTCAGGTCTCGAACGTGATCACCTTTGAGGCGACTTTTGACAGCTATGTCGTCCACGTAACATTCTACTGTCTTGCGTAACTGCTCACGGAATATGTTACTCATAGCTCGTTGGTATGTAGCCCCGGCGTTCTTTAATCCGAAGGGCATGACCGTATAGCAATATACCCCCAGTGGTGTCCGGAAGGCAGTGTACTTTTCGTCTTCCGGATGCATCTTGATCTGATTGTATCCCGAGAACCCGTCCATAAAAGACATGCGCTCGAAGCCGCAGGTGTTGTCGATCATGATGTCCGTGATGGGAAGGGGGAATTCATCTTTGGGGCAGGCCGCATTCAGATCTCGGTAGTCGATGCAGATACGTACCTTCCCATTTTTCTTCATGACTGGGACAACGTTGGCGACCCAGTCGGGATGTTGTTCTTCCCGGATGAAACCGCAGGTTATCAACTTCTTGACTTCGTCCTCGATGGCGTCCATCATATCCGGGCGAAACCGACGTTGGTGTTGTTTCACTGGCTTCGAATCGGTCAAAATATTGAGCTTATGAGTAGCTACCCTCGGGTCTAGGCCTGGCATGTCCTCATAACCCCATGCAAAGATGTCGACATATTCCTTTATCAGCTGTATGATCTCTTCCTTTTCAACTGGGGGAAGATTATTACTGACAAATATTGGCTTTGGTGAGAGCTCACCCCCAACATTGACTTGGATAACTTTGTCCTTGGTGGGAGGTTCTCTCTGCTCGAAGCGGAATTCCCACTGTGTATCCATTTGTTGAGCCCAGGGGTCGTTCTCGAACGGCTCCGTATCCTGTTCCTCAATTTCTGAGGGGCTTGTCATCACCATATTCACTGATAGTGTTAGTTTGAGAACATCAGGTGAGTCGGAGGACGACGAGCTGCTCTGGGAAGATGGAAAGGGGTCCTCATCTGGCTTGGAAGTTGCGAGGGAGATGGCATACCCCAACCCGAGACGAGTCTGTCGATAGCGGGGGTCACCGTGCGGCGGCGTCCGTCTGCCTCTTCCGTAGTTGAGGCCTGGCTTTCGCTTCAAGTCGTAGCCCATGTTTTGCATGATCCTTTGCGCTTGCGGGCTGTATTGGCGAACCTGCACTTTCCCGGTATCGTCATCGAAAGGATCTTCCTGGACAGTCGGTTGATTCCGCATGCGACCAAAGATTATTGAATGCTGACTGCTGTAGGTAGGCGGGACAATGAAGATAGAATCCTCATATGGCCCATATGCTGTGACGACGTCGGATGGTGACGTTACTTCCCAGACATACGGACGGTAGGAGTTTATAGCTTCTAAGAACTTTTGAGCCATTGGTTCTACCTCGTCATGTGGAGTGGGTTCATGTTTCAGAATCTGAGTACCGACGTACCTGAAAAGAGGATATTTATTATCATCTGGAACTCCGTTCCTGGTGGCATATACATCAGTCGGCTGCTGGTTGCGCCAAAGGTTGATGACTATGGGTGGAGGCTTCTGGTTCAAAATGATTACTAGAGGATCACCCCCTTCTTCTGACTTGGTCTTTCTCAGGTGGACAGTCGTAGGTTCTATGGCTTTTAGACGAGCGGTTCATCCTTTTACTCTGATTGACAGTGGTAGTGTGGCAGAGGGCTCTTCGGGCTCCCGGTGGGATTCCTTCTTCGCCACTCCTCGCACTTCTTCCGTGTGGTCATGGGAATACAACACGGCATCGGAATAGTAGGATTCTACTCCTTTAAACGGGTTTAGGTCAGCCACCTCCGTTTGTACGGTTTCTTGTGTGTCTACATATTTAAGGCATTGATGTAGGGTTGAAGGAACGATGTTGTGGTCGTGGATCCATGGTCTTTCCAGCAAAATGTTGTAGGATACCTCTGAATCGATGACGTAACATGTGGCCACTGATCTAAGGTTGCCGATCTGGACTCTCAAGCGAATCTTCCCTAATGGTTTACTCCTTCCGGCGTTGAAACCCACGATTATAGTGGTAGTGTAAGCCAGCTCGCTGGTAGGAATTCTCAGTGGCCCGAGCAGACTGCGAGGGATGATGCTGATCGACGATCCCGGATCTATGTGAATCCGGTCGACCTCCATGGAACCGATGTACCCGGTGTAATAGAGGGGCCTGTCGTGTCTATTATGTTTTAATAGCATGTCGTCTTGAGTGAAAGTGATATTCGAGACCACCTCCATCACGCTGTGGCATTGAGGACATGCCACTGGTTCCTCGTCGGGGTACTTGAGCTGGGTCAAGTATACTTCCTCCTGCATTAGTGCTTCACTCAGGGCTAGACGAGCGTCGGGGGAGAGCCTGAGTAGCTCGAAGATGGACAACCTGGCTGGCGTATTGGCCAGTTGGGCCAGGATGTCAAATTTGTACGGCTTCTCTAAACCTTTGCTCGGAATGTTTTTTACAGGTTTGTCGAAGCGTACTTCTTTCTATTTTGCCTTTTCCGCAGGAGTAGGTTTCGCAGAGCTGATGCTTGGCACGACGGGATCTTGCTCTGACGGTTTGGTAGCTGGAGCGTCAGCCGGTGCACCTTCCTGATTTGCTCCGTCGTTGTCGAGGTAGGCCCTCCCTGAACGGGTTACGACAAGTACCTCGTCTCCGTCTGATGTAGAAGAAGTTGTGACCATGTAGCATGATCTGTATTTGGGATTCTTCTTGGGGGTAGCCCTGGTTGCCTTGGTCTCTTCCTCGAGATCCGACACCAAATCTTGGTGAACCCACATAATCTCGCCCCGTCGGATAGTTAGGGGCACCAGGTTGTGACCTTGATCCCTAGCAGGGGGAAGGTTAACGAGGCTCATCGTTGCCCGGGAGATAGGTGTAACACCATCAGGGACCTTTTGGGGAGGCAAATTGCCAAACTGCAGAGAGATCATATTGGCCGTGACCGTTTTCTAAGTGTTGTGCAGAGTGATGGCCTTAGCATCGATCAACCCCTGGATCTTCCTTTTTAGTACATAGCACGCCTTTGTCGGGTGGTGTATGTATCTGTGGAAGATGCAGTATTTTGGGTCGTCAGTATTGCCGACCTCCTGGGGCCGCCTTAGTTCTGGGAGGGTGATCTTGCCACTTTTGACGAGACATTCGAAGATACTTGGGATATCGTCGTCGTCGAAAGAGTAGACTTCGATGGGCCTCGGAGCCCCCGGTTTCGCTTGGGCGGTCGCCACAATCTTTGGCCTGGCCGTGTTGATTGCCAGTGCTTCCTTCTCTTTGGGACCACGATGATGGTCGCTGCCAGGGGATGACCTCTTGCTTCTGTCAGAGGCGGAGATCATGATGCCATTGTCGCGCGCCTTACGACTGTTGTCTTCGGCGGCTACCGTCGAGAGGATGAACGAGGGTCAATCATGGAACTGATATGGTCCTGTGAACACTGAGACCATGGGAAGGAGGTTCTTCCTGCAAATGTCCACCAATGCTGAGTCTGGAACTCCTGGAGGCATCTGTAAGGTGGCCTGACGAAAGCATTCGATGAAGATGCGAACGTCTTCCTTTTCCTTCTGCTTGACTTCGATGAGAGAGGACATAGACATGTCCATTCCTCCCTCGTAGAATCGTGTGAAGAATAGAGCTTTGAAATTCTCGAAGGAAGTAATGTAGTTGTCCGCCAAGCTACGGTACCACTGATAGGCTACTCCTGAGAGGCAGCCTTTGAACACCCGAGTGAGGAGGGCATCGTTCCCTTGTAGCAGCACCGTCATCATACTGAAATAGTTCATGTATTGGCTTGGTAATGTTTTTCCCTCGAACAGAGCCATCGCCTGAGGTTTGTATTTTGGAGGGAAAGGGACCTCTTCCCAGATAGCTGGGTACGGCTGGTTGATTCCCAGTTTCTTGAGCTGATCTTTGTGCTTCAAGGCATCGAACTGGGCTTTCAACTCCCGGACCGCCTGCATCGAATTTTCCGTTGGAAGCGGAGGAACTGCTGACTCTTGATCTAGAGCAGGTTCTTGGCTTGGGCTGGATGGTGGCAAGTCCACCCCCACATGTATCTGAGTTGGCGGAACCGATGCTTGAGCCATGGCAGTTGCGTGCTGAGTTAGCATCATCTGGTGCATATTCTCCATTACGGATTGTATTTGTTTCAGCGACGTCTCCATGTCAGTAATGCGTTGTTCTGCATCTCCTGATGGCGACGCTCCCTCGCGTTCGTCTTCGATGGCGTAAGCTCCCATTTCTCTGGGCATCATCGAAGGGTAAGTATAGGTCGCTGCAGAAGTCGACTCTATACTCTCGGCATCTGATCTGGGAGATCGGCGACCCCCAGCGTCGGAATCAGACGAGTACAGAGCTGGTTGTTGTGACCTTGCACGGGTGTTTTGGAATACCCAGCTTCAGCGTTCCTGAGGAGGTCTTCGAATTTTCTCTGGCTCGGAGGTCCAGAAGGAAGATGCTTTAAGCTCGACCCTCTTCTAGGTATGCGTGAAGCCATGTTCACGGACACATACGCGTGCTCCTCTTTCGGGAAAGATTGAGAGTAGTTCAATCGGTCGAAGACCGATCGTTTTGCTTTAGAACAGTAGCAGTCAATCACAATCTTATGACTATTACAATATTGTTCCCTAGGGGGCGTAATAGACATGTTGGAAGGTCCCCTCTCCTTACGCTTCTGGATTAGGCATTCGCGTAGGTCAGGAGTAGCAATTTGAGCTTGTTTTACGTCGTGGGACTTACCCAGGCATGATTTGGAGATTCGCTCAGACAGGCGTAAAGCTGAAGAGGTGTTCAGTCGACCGTCGTCTTCCCGCGTAATCCGGAGGATAGGCAGATTGCTTCTTCGCTGGTGTAATGGCCGAGGAGTTGAGTACTTGCCTGCTTGCTTCCTCTTGCGGAGATCACTGCGCTCATCTGGTTCGTCGTAGAGGTCAGATGTCGTCTTGCGCGTAGAGCGTGATCTGTTCTTCCGATTTGGCGTTGAGGCACCGTCGGAAGTTTTGTCTGTACCGCACGTAGCGGAAGACAGGTTCCTACGCGTGGAGCACAGGGGATACTTCTGGGTCAGCGCTGAGGCTTTGCCCGAAGTTTTGTCTGTACCGCGCATAGCGGGAGACTGATTTCTGCGCGTATAGCGCAGTGGATACTCCTGGGTTAGCGCTGAGGCTTTACCAGAAGTTTTGTCTGTACCGCGCGTAGCGGGAGACTGATTTCTGCGCGTATAGCGCAGTGGATACTCCTGGGTTAGCGCTGAGGCTTTACCAGAAGTTTTGTCTGTACCGCGCGTAGCGGGAGACTGAATTTTACGTGCGGGGCACGGAGGGAGCGATGCTACCACCTCATTGGTCGGAGAGATCGGAGAGATCGGAGAGTCCACAGGAACGGCGGAGGATGTCTTGGGCATCCATACTTTGCGTAGCTTCCTATTGTCTTGGACGGAGAGAGAGTAAGAGCTACCCCCAGTCCGAAGCATGTCTTCGTAGGCAGACTGGTCGAAATGAACGACCAGTGTCTTCTTCACGGTTCCTACAGATACCGCATCGTGTTGAGCAATTACTTCCTCGTCAGAAGAGAAAGACGTCCCCAGCAGAGTCGCCATCTTGTTTGTGGTATTAAACGAAAGAATGAAAGTGTATTTCAATGACAGGGTTTATACGAGACCCGTGCCCTTTGGTTTACAAACAAACTTATACAATTCGATCCTATAAGAGGATATGGGAGTACAATTTATTTAATCTGGGTATAAATTGCTATAGGTGTCTGATCTGCGGTCGATCACTTTAGCCCTTGGACTACACGATGTTGAAGAAGTGCCGTGGAAGACAGGATGCAGCTTCGGAGGTTGCGAAGGAGGGTGGATACGCGATGCTGAAGGTCGTCGCTCCTTATTCCTTGCCTGAGCTCTGTATTCTTCTCTCTCTCTGTCTCTCCCTCTTGATCTCCGGTTCGGTGACCTTGTTCGATCCTTCTTTCAAAGTTTCGAGCTTTGATCTGATATTGGTATTCTTGGCCAAATTTTCCGACCTTGTTCCCCATTGACAGGGGCCTCTATTTATAGAGTCTTTGGTGACAGTGACCACTCCGTTGGTATAGCAACCGAGGAGTGGACAGTAGATCACCCTTTTACACAACGGTTAAAGTAACCAATGCCTGCGTAATAATGACCTTTTGAGTGAGCAAGTGACGTGCGTCCAACTAAGGGGACGAAACGCGTATATCTGCTGCGGAGATCACGGCGTAGAAGCCACATCGGTAGGTATCCCTTGTGTAGAAGAGGTTGGCGTAGAAGCCAAATGTCTGTCACCTTGGCGTAGAAGCCAAATAGGCATAGAAGCCGAGTAGGCGTGGAAGCCGAGTAGTCGTAGAGACTGAGGGGGCGTGGAAGCCGAGCAGGCATAGAAGCCGAACAGGCATAGAAGCCGAGTAGGCATGGAAGCCGAGCAGGCATAGAAGCCGAACAGTCGTAGAGACTGAGGGGGCATGGAAGCCGTAGGAGCACAGATCCTGAATGGGCGTAGAAGCCGCTGCGTACCGTGCCAGGGTGCTGATGTGGACGTCTTTAGCCTGAATTACGGCTTTTGGAGATCAAATCTTTGGCAGAGATTTGCCATCATCCTGTGCATTAAATGCGGAGACGTGCCTTGAGGGGAAACTGTCACCGCTCTGTGCGTTTTGACGGAGGGACGTGCCTTGAGGGGACACTGTCACCGCTCTGTGCATTTTGACGGAGGGACGTGCCTTGAGGGGACACTGTCACCGCTCTGTGTGCTTTGGCGGAGAGACGTGCCTCGAGCCCTGTACGAAGCACAGCTTTTGACGTGGCAGGCGGTTTGTCTTCTGCGGAGCGTAAAACAGCCCATGTTTGCCTGTGTAAAACAAGGCAGCGTGTTCTCTTTTTAGTAAGCGCCGGTTTGGTGATCTTTTAACCAAATCCTCTGCATTAAATGCTGAGATCCGCCATCATACTATGCAGCGCGTCCCGAGGGGTCTGCCCCCGTTCCCAGCCGTCGTTTGGGTAGCTGTGCAGCACTTTTTGTCAGGAGTCAGAGGTCAGGTTTACTGCGTGACTGGACAGTTTTTTTGGGAATACGAAGCGTTCCTCGTACGCTTTAACGCTGCTTTGAGAGCGGCTGGGTTTTACGCCATGGAGGCGATGAAGAACCCTGTTTTACGCTGGATGGCTCTGAAGGCCTCTGCTTACGCTGCTCTGTATCAAGACGCTGTGTAGATCTTCCAAGCATTTTTTTCATGCTTCTACACCTGGCATGGTTTGCTTTGTAACCTATGAAGATGGGAGTGGTATTGATACAGGACCATGCATTTCTCGTTTGCATAATAGAAGAGAAGAATATAAGGAATCTTGTGTTGGTTCTTAATTGGAAAGAAGTATGCTTCTTCTTCTTATTTTTTTAGTAAAGAGAAAAGGTTGCGGGTCCCATCCATGAATAAAGGGAAAAGAAAGTATTGGTTTCTTTACGTGAAGTAAGGAGACATGCAATATTTAGCACAGACCCTTCATTAAAAATATTTTGGACTTAGACTTTTGTATTTCCGGAATCGGTGGATTTGGGATACGAATTCAGGATATTGGATTTGTTCTGCGCAACTTCTGGAGCAGGTTATTGGTACATTACAGCTTCCTTGCCAGGCAAGTATACCTTGGCATTATACTGTTATTCATATTCCATATGTTGCATGCATCTTTATTTTCTGTCTTTAGTTCATATATTTTTAACTGTTATATAAAATGCGTGTGACGATATCGTCGCGATATATTTTTATTTATGTATTTGTATTGACCTGGTTTATGAGACTACCCTATTATCATGTAGCATCATTAGGTTCATTGGTCCTGATACAGCTGTTACACGAGTGTGAGTCTCATATAGATCACGGACTGCGTGATAGGTCTAGCCTCCTGCACGTATGGGCCATGCGTTAGGAATAACTGCTGTTAGAAACTTTGCATGCTAGTAGACTTGGTAGTTATTAGAGGTATTATCGTGTCATAGATGTGACATGATTAGAGCATGGGGTGGGAAAAACAACAAGTAAGGCGTGTGGGCTCCATTGTACTTTTCTTGTGTAACCCGTATGCTCCGCCGGAGATGCACAGTCATGATGACCACTATATATTATATTATTATCAGGCAGGCCTCCGTCGTTCAAAAGACGACGTGCCTTTGTAGGCCCCTGGATCTCCAAGAGAACCATGCCAATCCCATTTTAGCCAGATAGCCCACGCGTTGGAAAAGTTGTTCTTAACTGCATTCACTTAGACGGTTAGGCGACCATTGGATATTTATTTAGTACTTTATTGGCATGTGTTTTATGTATCTTGTTACGTCCCTCTGAGGACCTGGCCCCTTCCAGGTGTAATTGTTCTTGAGTATTCGCAGGAGCGCATGTTCGGATGGTTACATATGATTCGAGGGTGTCTTCTCTTCGATCCGTGATTGATAGCTGGTATTCTTATATGGTATTTGTTGTGTTGTCCTTATATTGTATTTGCTCTTATATTCGAGTTGGTAGTGGATTTGTTTCCACCCAACTACCATCCTTAGATACTTCCTATTTAGGTCTAGTTTCATAGATACTGGTTATTTATTTATATTTGATTTTCGTGGATGAGATTTAGATTATATCCTGTGACTTGTGACATATGTTATACCACTTATGGATTTGATATTCATATTACAGCGTACGTGTGGATTTTGGTTTCCATATATTTGGGTTGTTATATCCATACGGCTGGCATGCTTACGTGTCCTAGTCCTACGTATTTTTGGGACTGGGGCGTGACATGTTTTTGTGGTTGCCCATGCAGGTCGAGAGCATATTGTCTCGGTTACGTTACTGTACCGGACAAGCTGGCACCTAGGACTAGAGTATAGGATCTCATCCACAATTGACTATGATTCATCTTTCTCCTATCTGTTCTATTTGAATAATTATATCCTGCTTGATTCTTGTACTTCCCTAATAGTTCTTTGAGTATAGCCTTCTGCTAGAATATAGAAACCCCTGTTATTAGGATGATAATTAGGGTAGCACACCTATTAAGAATACAACGAGAATATAGACACACCACTAAGTTTAGAATATCTAGTGAACTCTAGAATTCCTTATCTCTAGAATTGGTTTACCATTACCCCCTGATGTATTATGAGGACTTGAGAGTAGTATAGACACTACTAGAGTTATTTAGAAGTTTACCATAATGTTTGACCCTAGTATTCAGGAACCAATAGAAAACCAAAATTTAATATTAAGACTGAACCTAACCTTCGCAGTTAGATAAGTATTGGATAACTATAAATTTAGATTCTTGTCGTGAGATAAGCAGACAGTACTTTAGAAAGCCAAGAGCAATGCATAGAATATTTTCCTAATCATACCTCAAATATAGCAACTAGCATACCACTTCCCCTTAGAAAACCATGATGCTATCTAGAGCCCCTATTTTAATTTTATATGTTGATCCTCTGCGACCCTAATGTTCGTTAATTGCGCGACGAATAAATTATCTTCTTCTTTTCTTCATCTTTCAACTTGTGCCCCTTGACACCTCTAATTATAGACCAAGTGATTGTATTCTATGATAGAATATATAGTTTGCTAAAGTTATAGTTGTGACTTTGAATTTTGAATTATGTGCCTTGTAGTTAGAACGTGATAGTTGAGTTGTTCAATTAGATTGTGATAATTACCCCTGGTTGTAGATCACGTAATTTGTACCCCCATCTCAATACAAGTTAGATCCCTTTCCCCTTAACGGCCAGTAACTCTTTTATTCTTACTATTGATACTTGTTCTATAAGCGCTATGACTAAGACTTAAGACGACCATGATCTATGTAATGTAAGCGGATACCCTAATAAGTACCAAGACCCCTTCTTGTAGACCTTAACAAGAGCTTTTACGGTATCCTTTAGACCATTGCAATAGTAGTTAAATTGTTATAAGTTAGGTAGTATACCTCACAACCTAGAATCACATAGCCTTTTGACCCATTATTGAAGTGTAACTGAATGACATTAATCGCATGCTAGCAAAAAACGACAGTGTTTATTCAGACAATAGAATTTAGAGGTCCTTGCCCCTATTTTGTCAACTAGCGACTTAGACAAGGAGGTTGTATGATAACTGTAGAGATTGTAGAGTCTTTTATTAGTGTTGCTTATTTTGTTTTTGTTTTCGTAAAATTGAATTAATTTATACCTCCTTTCATCATCATCTAGCGTACTTATATTTGTTGTAATACCTTGACTTATGCTGCTATTATAGCCTAGTTTTGCAAGCTTACTCTTCTATCGAGCTTGATCATGATATATGTATTAGTGGGTTAACACACTAATATATTTCAGAATCAGTATACTACGGTCTGATCAACCATAGTGCGCTTGGTTCGCCCTTTCGCATAACTACCGTACGTGAATTGAGATATATATAGTGATTAGTAGACGAATGTACTTGCCCTCTAGATATGTCTGAGTACATCGTATCGGTTACATAACTGTACTGATACGAGCATATGAATAGGAATTACCAAAATAGGATTTCAATCCACAACTGCCTTGATAATTCTCTTTTGAATTCTCTAATCACCTTGAACCCCATACTTGTATTCTATTACCTCCTCCTTGAACTCTTTATTATTTTTTTCGTCTTTCCCTATTTCGGAAAGACGAATCTTGTGCTTGGTATGAGTTGATACACAGAGAGTACTAGATATACCCATAGGCCAATCACATTACTAGATGACTATCTTTTATAAATGATTAAGGGCATATCATATGTGATATACTTGGTATTAAAGTTTTGAGGATTGAATAACATGATTAAATAATTTGAGGAATATCTTTCTTAAACGTATAGTCTTATGTGATAGATGGGTAAATTCTAAGTTGGGTAGAAGTTACATTATCAACTTGAGAGGAATTTCTTTTAGATCGTGATCAAGTAAGATTAGATTGGGAGATTCAAGTCATTTTAATTTTGAGAAATTTTCAAAGAAGGATTAAGATAATAAGGATTTAACGAATTTTAAAATCTTGATATTGCGGACCAAATATTTATACTTTGAGCACATGATTTAAATTTTGAATATTGAAGGTTGAATCATCGATTTAAATTTTGAGGATAAATATAGAATTTTAGACTTGAACAATTGGTGAATTAGATTTAAATTTTACAATTTGATGATTTGAATTAAAAGTTCAATTTTGATTGTTGGGTCACCTATTTGAAATATTGAGGATGTAAATTGAGTTTAAAAATTTGAAGAGTACAAAATTCTTAAGTTGAGAATAGGAACAAGATTTGATTAAAATTGTTTATTGTTCAAAG
The DNA here is from genome assembly GCA_036927795.1 of Iris macrosiphon. Lineage (NCBI taxonomy): Eukaryota > Viridiplantae > Streptophyta > Magnoliopsida > Asparagales > Iridaceae > Iris > Iris macrosiphon. The sequence goes on along the minus strand of JAYESA010000016.1, from coordinate 13,944,972 downwards.
TCTAAAGGAGATTATGATAGTTGGAAATTGTGATATAAATTTTGATATGGGATGTCATATAGATTTGAGTTAGATTTGGATGTGATTATTTAAAAATCGAGAAGAGATTACGACAGGTTGAATTTTGATTTAAACAGTGGTTATTTTAATTTTAAAGTGATTGCAATGGATTTGAATATATTTCGTTATTTAAATTTTTGGAAGAGATTGCGATTGACTTGTCTTATGTACGAATGTGAATGATTTATTAAACCATGCCTTATTTTTAATTTCGAGGACGAAATTATTTTAAGTTGGGTAGATTGTAAATCCCCTCACCCAAAATTAGGCCTACTTTGCTTATATAGTAAAATTAGGGCTGATTTGAACCCAAATGGAAATAAAATATTTTATTTATTTAATTATGCAATAATTTATATCATGTAGCGTACCTTATCGTTGCTTCAATAATTGGAGCACCTCACTAGCCATTGCCTATCTACAAACTTCACAACCTCATCCTAGACATGCCCGCCTACTATTCTGACCCTTGTGTAACTTATAATTATGCTCTCTTGTGCAAAATTTTAGTCGCACAATAAACGTCACGGACGTTATTTCCTAATTCTAAATAAATTCCAACTCAGTACCCTTGTACGTTCCAATCGAAATTGGAGACACAATCTTGACCATTTTGTGCAACCCAAATTTTATTAATATTCTACATTGTACCCTCTACGTCCCTGACGCTTGTGTCCCACCTAATTTTATTCTCATGTACTCCTAATTAATTCCAGAACACCATGTGCGGTATTTTTGATTAATTAAAATCTAATTTCTGCCTTTGTATAATTTTCCAATTGTTGGGCATTTTATGCAGAAATGCATTGAGGTATCCCCACCATTGGACAATTCATAAAGAAATCCAACTTTCCCCCTTCATAGGATTTTTCCATAATTTTTGGGATGTACAACGCACAACATCGCCCCCCGTTATTTTAAATCTATCCTTGCATTTAATTAATGCAAAATTCTAGCCCTCCCAACACCCCCATGGCAAGCCCAAGGCCCAACCCAAGAGGGGTTGACCAGTCAAACCTATTTTAGGTCAACACCAACATCACATATAAATATCCTCTTCCTTACTCTTTTTTCTATTTTTCCAAACCCTATATACACAGCCCCTATTCATCTCCCTCAACCGACCCCTTCACCGCCGGAGATCTCGTCGGAGCTCCGCCTAGCCGACCCGAACCACACTCTCCCTACACTCTTCTCCTTCCTCCTCTCCCTTTGCCTCAGCCGCCGGACCCATCACCATGGCCCTCCTCTCATTCATCTCCTTCCTCGAGTAGCCCACTTCTCAGACTCTACGTATGCGACTACTAACCTAGCATCGTCCAACTGATCTGCTTTTGACTAGTCACGGTCTCATCCCCGACCCCGATGCATATTCATGAGTCTCTTCCTCCCGCCAATCCCGACAGCACCGGACGGGCGTCGAGTTCCTCGACCCAACCGATGATAAGAACCTCGGCCTCCCTGAGCGCAAGCCATGACCAATGGACTCGATGACGTTCACTGTGACCCAAGTCCAGTTCTCGCCTTCGCCTAAATGCGTATGAGCAACAAAAGACCACAACCTTGTGAGGCTGTGTTCCGACGCTTCGACCAACCCCCTGCTCGAGTACCTCTTCCATATGTGCCGACGACCAACTATAAGCTGACTATATCCACCCCTGGAAACCTGGCATGGTTTGCTTTGTAACCTATGAAGATGGGAGGTGGTATTGATACAGGACCATGCATTTCTCGTTTGCATAATAAAAGAGAAGAATATAAGGAATCTTGTGTTGGTTCTTAATTGGAAAGAAGTATGCTTCTTCTTCTTATTTTTTTAGTAAAGAGAAAAGGTTGTGGGTCCCATCCATGAATAAAGGGAAAAGAAAGTATTAGTTTCTTTACGTGAAGTAAGAAGACATGCAATATTTAGCACAAACACTTCATTAAAAAGATTTTGGACTTAGACTTTTGTATTTCCGGAATCGGTGGATTTGGGACATGAATTTAGGATATTGGATTTGTTCTGCGCAACTTCTGGAGCAGGTTATTGGTACATTATAGCTTCCTTGCCAGGCAAGTATACCTTGCCATTGTACTGTTATTCATATTCCATATGTTGCATGTATCTTATTTTTTGTCTTTAGTTCATATATTTTTAACTGTTATATAAAATGCGCGTGACGGTATCGTCGCAATATATTTTTATTTATGTATTTGCATTGACCGGGTTTATGAGACTACCCTATTATCATGTAGCATCATTAGGTTCATTGGCCGTGACACAGCTGTTACACGAGTGTGAGTCTCATATAGATCACGGACTGCGTGACAGGTCTGGCCTCCTGTACATTTGGGCCGTGCGTTAGGAATAAATGCTGTTAGAAACTTTGCATGCTAGTAGACTTGGCAGTTATTAGAGGTATTATCGTGTCATGGATGTGACATGATTAGAGCATGGGGTAGGGAGAACAACAAGTAAGGCGTGTGGGCTCCGTTGTACTTTCCTTGTGTAACCCGTACGCTCCGCCGGAGATGTGCGGTCATGATGACCATTATATATTATATTATTATCAGGCGGGCCTCCACCGTTCAAAAGACGATGTGCCTTTGTAGGCCCCTGGATCTCCAAGAGAACCATGCCAATCCCATTTTAGCCAGATAGCCCACGCGTTGGGAAAGTTGTTCTTAACTGCATTCACTTATACGGTTAGGTGACCATTGGATATTTATTTCAGTACTTTATTGGCATGTGTTTTATGTATCTTGTTACGTCCCTCTGAGGACCTAGCCCCTTCCATGTGTAATTATTCTTGATTATTCGCAGGAGCGCAGGTTCGGATGGTTATATATGATTCGAGGGTGTCTTCTCTTTGATCCATGATTGATAGCTAGTATTCTTATATGATGTTTGTTGTGTTGTCCTTATATTGTATTTGCTCTTATATTCGAGTTGGTAGTGGATTTGTTTCCACCCAACTATCATCCTTAGATACTTCTTATTGAGGTCTAATTTCATAGATACTGGTTATTTATTTATATTTGATTTTCGTGGATGAGATTTAGATTATATCCTGTGACTTGTGACATATGTTATACTACTTGTGGATTTGATATTCATATTACAGCGTATGTGTGGATTTTGGTTTCCATATATTTGGGTTGCCATATCTATATGGCTGGCATGCTTACGTATCCTAGTCCTACGTATTTTTGGGACTGGGGCGTGACACTATATCCTCTATCTTGTCGTTTGCGTACAAGATTCCCTCGGTGCCCTTGAAGTCCTTGGGCCCCATCCTCTTGAAATCCATAATTTTACCGGCCTCGACTGCGGATCGACCTGGGGTAGAACAATCTGCGGTTGAGTAAGCGCTACTCTTTCCATGGCTGCTAGCGCTAACTGATGGGCGTTCTCTATTTCTTGTCTTATTACGTCTGACTACCAGTGTTGGGCCTCCGACTGGACCCTCTGGGCCTCCATCATCTATTGGAAGAGTAAAATTATCTGTGCAGGATCAACTGGTGATGGGGGTGGTGGAAGCTCCTCCGAAACTATAGGTGCTGTCCTCTGAACTAAAGGTGGAACACCCCCAAAATCTGTTACGGTAACGCCCACCTGGACCGGTGAGGTGTCCCTCTGAACTAGAGATAATGGAGCAGTAGCTGCTGCTGCTCGTCTCGGAGGTGGAGAAGTAACCAACCTCACTGAAGCTGCCCCAGAATACTGCGATCGGGTCTTCTGCGACATCCTGAAGACAGATTCTAAACAAGTAATCAATATTGAGCAAGATACGATCTCATCAAAGAATGACAACAATTTTCAAGGAAAACAATATTCAGAATGATAAAGATAGCAAGAATTAATAGATTGAAAATATTTTCTAGTTGTGATTGAGTATTCTCTCTCGCATCCTAGTATCATATATCCTATCCTATCGCAGGTTCGCTGTAGTACAACTAAACTTGTTGTACTACCACAACTTTGAACTAGTTGCGAAGATGGACCTATGTGGGCCACCAAAAAAATGTGTCACGACCCGCGCCCGGTGTAGGGCACGAGTACGTGGGTACATCCAGCCTACGCCACAATATCGGCGGTAGAACGCTATCTAGGTCAACAATACTATCTAAAATATCACATAATATATATAAGGTATATGTCATACCATCTCAACTACAATTGGAGGACCATATAATGGTTCAAGTATAATCGATAACCAATCACAATATAAACTAAAGGAAGATAAAGGCACGATATGGAATAGAAGAAGAGTCAAAAAATTATAATATAATACATCCAAGACTAATAGTCTAGCTAATATATAATCTCAAATAATATATAGATGCCAATGTCTAATCTAAAGTAAAAGAAAATAATATGCTAATGGAAATCTAATTCACCTCAGTATCCGGTACTAATCCCAGTCGGCTCACCATCATGTGGACCATAAAAGGTGGGACACATCTCCTCTAACCACTTATCTGAAAAATATATCCAGTCAGGATTAGAGCAAAGTATAACCCAATAGTAGTTTCAATTAATTGATAAAGACTATAAACAGAAATAGAGAATATAATAGAAGATGAGATACAATGAACAATATCATACTATGGTAGAAGAAACAGGTAAACAAGAGCAATATGGTATACACTGATCACAATGAAATAGAACAAATCAATGAAATAGGATATAGTGAATAACTGTAACTATACTAAGTATTTAAAATACTAGTTAGATATGTGATTAACCTGGATTGAATATTGTCTACTTAAACGTTGGATAAACATTCTCTAGCTTAAACATTGAACGTTGAACATTGTCTAGGCTTTGATCACATATCTAGCTAACACTTTCCCTTTTTCTGACTAGTACAATGGATCCAACCATGACATGTTACGATGGAATATACTCAAGGCATTGTAAAACATTAAACATTGAACAGTGAACAGTAAAATTTGAACATTGAACATTGTCTAATATTAAATATTGTCTAATAACTAAATGAGACCACGAGAAACAATGAACAATAATAACATCTCATTACTGAAGATCCATGTGTATATTAATTCGTGTACCAATGTGTCAGGAATCAAGTAATACATTTCTAAATACTTCTATTATATTAATTATCAAATAATGGAAACTATCAGAGAATGTACTCGCCTCAAGCCCGGAGCAAATGATGTCACTCGGTATCCAAGCTGGTGCCACATAATCCTATTTAGGAAATATCATGTAAAAATATGTAATGGATGATAATTTAGTTAAAGAATGCACTAATATGCTTTCTAGGTCAATTTCTAAGTCATACTAGGTCCAACTAGGTTAATCTTGCAATTTTTTTGTTGTAAGAGTTAATATCTAGTTAATTGGGTCCATACCTTACTTATCTAGACTATACTAGCTATATTAGGATACTAGAGTATCATATCTATTAAGTATCAATGCATAGCACTAATATATAAATACCAGTTATCCAATATCTAATACTAGCTTAATATTGATTACCTTGGCTTTAGCCATCCTTGATATCAATACCTAGCTACCCTCTTGGTATTCAACACCAAAACCCAAAGATACCTCATACCCAATATTATCTTAGTGTATCTGAAGGTAAACTAGAATTTAGTATCAACCAATACAACATACACACACTAACTAGTGTATAACTAATAATTAAATGATATCATATAAATCTATACACTATACTAACTATTAAACATAAATGCAACTAATATCTCTAACTAGAACTGATACTACCCACATATATATACTACCCTATATACCAACTGACATACTGAAACTAACAATCCACTAACTCGAATACACACCATCATGTGACTGATACTAACCTAAACTAACATATATACTTAACATACATATACTTCTATGACTTACCGTTGATACTACTTAACCACAATTTAAATATTCATACATATACATAACTAAACCAATGGCACTAATTGATAACTAACTACTATATATCGATGTAAATTATCTCACTAACTAATATATGATTGAACTAACATCTAACTAACTTAATACAACTAACAGTTGAACTAATAGTACTAACTTATATGATCACTCACCACATATATACACTTGTATATACACCAGTTCACACCTATCACTAACACTCACTCTCTTCATACCCTCCTAAATATTTATACTCATGTGCATACTACATATTAAAAGTAGGTAACTCCTAATACCTACTGATCAACTGAACCCATTCCCCTCACAACCTGCACTACTCAAAACTGAAACACCAACCTAATTACTTATAAATACGAGCCCCAACACTGCAACCTAACAATAGCTGCTACTGCCTAGTGTCTGTGTCAAAAGACCACACCATCACAGACCCCCACTGCTACTGTTATGAGGCTTGCAACCTGCACACCCACTTCACTTCTCACCTAGACATCCTCCCAAGCTATCAACTATGGGATAACAAGTCTAATACATGTGCATTGCACAAGTGACTGCAGGTCCAAGACCACATGCATTCAGGCTTGGCCTATACTCACAGCTGCCTAATGCCAAGCATACTGCATAGCAATGTCACCTTGCTACTATGCACTCCCCTCCTCATTAAACATACACACAACAACACTAGGAACTCCTATACTAACCTACTCAAAGAGGTACTGACACAACCTAAACTTCCCCCATATTCATATGTCCGAGTGCATTGCTCCTCAGTATAATAACAAGCAGTGCTCACTGCAGAACCCGAGCCCCAACACTATTTCATACATATAATTCCCTACATACATAGACCCTACTGCATACTAACATGTGTGCATCGGTACCCAATTCTCAGGTCAACAGCACCTGAACAAAGTTTTATGATAACCCCCCTCCCTAGTTACAATTAACACCATCACCAATTTTCCACAAGTATCACCACAAGCATCACTTCCCTCTCAGTTCTGAAACAGTAAACTCTACCCACATCCAACATAAATATACATAATTAACAATATATATATATATATATATAAGATACTAGCATTAAATTAAACACTTGACATTCTATAAATACAATACTCCTTGCTACACACCCAATTGAAAACCAAAACCCCAAATACTCCATAATTACCATATAGACATATCAAATATCTCTAGAAATAACTATTACAACTAGTCTCAATATGAATTGAAGAGAATTCACACAAAACACCCAAAAATAGTCATGTATCATAGCATATCCCAAAATACCATGATACGGCCTACTCGTATCCCTCTTTGGATACATATCTAGTCTCATAACACTCTAACAACCTATTTAGGTCCTCTAAAACTAATGAAAAATACTTGGATGTGCCAATCTTGGATTTTTCCAAATTGGACATAAAAATCTATGTAGAAATCATAATACATATCGTATGAACCTAGTTCTTGACCCTATGGGTAGCCCTAAGATAAGGGATGATTTCTAATGGTTAAATACATGAATTAAAGTCTAAATTAAGGAGTGGATTCAGAATTTACCTATTGGGAGATGGATTCCCAATAAAACTCAATATGACACAACTTTGGACACAAGCACCAAGCCAAACTCCTTCTTCTCCAATGCTCCTTGATTTCCAAGCTTTTAGTCTCCTTAGATGGTGAGAATGAATGATTTTGGAAGTGATTTGAGAGAGATTGGTGGTGGAATGGATCAATTTAGGAAAGAACACCAAATGGAGTATAATATTGGAATAAAAAATGAGAGGAGAGAGCATACCCCCCCCCCCCTTTCTTGGGCCAGCCACCATTCCCTTTCCCCAAGCAATGTGAAAAGACCCTTATGTCCCTACTGGGTTATCATGAAGAATTAATTAAGGTGGAAGCTTCTCTTCCTAATGAGGGTTAAGCCTAATCTTCTAATCTAATGAAAAGATTAAATTAAGTTGGGTCAAAAGGGGACTAGTCTAACTAATTATTTAAATAGTCATTTCAAGTTGGTTTGGTCCACTAGAATCATGTCTAATAAATAGTCCAATCTACCAATAAATAATAATATTAGTCATGTATATATAGAACATGCATTATATTAAATATATAACAAAATTTTATAACACATTATTTATAATTATACAAAATTATAAAATTATCCCCATTCTAGAAATATGGTAGTTACAAATCTACCCTCCTTAGAAAAAAATTGTCCTCAAAATTTAAAAATATTTTTATCTCCTCTAGGTTAAACCAACAACCCATCTAAAATCATACAAGCATACAATTCAAAAGGAATCACTAATTATGGTCACGCATTATTATGGTCTTTGTCCATCATAGAATCGCAGTCTCTGTCAGGGTACTCTACAAACTATACTATAGCACAAAAGCACAAAAAATAATAGATGAAGAGGAAAAAAATAGAATAGGACAAAATAAGCTAACCCATCACTTGTAGCATCGGCATCCTCGACCGTCATTGCAAATGCTCCGCCCTGGTGGGGTGGCTCCTTCCACAGGTGCTGAGCAGTCTACGGTGTCATAGGTAGCCTAACTCTACCTCTCTGACCGCGATCTGGTCCATACGGGTTATTGGAACATTCCTTCACCTGATGATCAGGGGAACCACAATACAAGCATAGTCCGAGCCTCTTTCAATATTTCTTTCAATCATGCCCATGCCTCCCACAATAGGTACAAGAGAAAGTATGTTGAGTTTGCCTCTGAGGCTGCTATGGTGCCTGATGAACTGGCCTCTGTAACTGATATGTCTGTTGAGCTGGTGCCCTGACTGGCACAGGAAACTGATGATGCTCGTATATTCTCGGTTGCTAAAAATGGGGTCGCTTAGCTAGACCCGCACTGTAGTATCCCGCTCCGCATCGGCACTATGTACAAGAGATATCGATTTGCTAACTCAAAATGGATATCTTCCTAAATAGCTCCTTTTTGAAGCATGAGATGACTGATCAAAGGTGAGTGGGCAGAACTTCGTTCTCTGATTCTTGCATGCCTTAATAATAAATCTGAGTTTTTGAATGCTTGTTTGCTTAAGAATATAGTTTCATAAGAAGAATGATATAACCTGCCTTGCATGCTTAATAAGAAAACTCACCTGGCTTGTCTTTGAAACGAACATATCTGCTTAACAAGAGACTTAAAATGCTTATCTAAGAGTAAGAGATTGCTTGAACCTGTTTCACTATCGCTTGTGTTTTGAGAGAACCATATCGTGCTTGAACTTGTTCTGAGAGGGCGGCTAGTCCGTACAGAGAAATATGGTTTGCTGGTTCATCTCGTCTGTATCCTAGAGTTTATGTGATAGTGTTTCATACATTCGCATCGGTCGGACAATGGCTATTGGTGAAGAGCAGAACCTTGGTCACGGCTTCTACAAAGATAGTGGAAAGCAACCATGAGTCACAGCTGCTAATAGCATCAGATAAAGGAGTCATTGGTTAGCTGGATTACCGCTACCGATCCTGAGTTTCTCGGGGACCGAACTGCATATAGATAGTTCATCGTGTTGGCTTGATAGATGATAGTTCCTAGATGGTGCATTATCCCTAGAGTCTTTGAGTATAGCTCACGAGACACACTACACACACCCTGATAATAGAATAATTGGCTTGCCTTGTATGCTTGAATAAATCAAAATATGAACTCTATTTTTAAAGATGTTTTCAAAAGAAAGTAATATGACTCCGTTCTTATGCTGCATGTAACAAAAATAGGTAAAACAAGAAAGATCACTAGTAATGTAATGTTTTATAACATGATTACTTAGTGTTAGTTTTAGTGAATATTGCTTCAGTTCAGTTGTTTATACTCACCAGTACTTTCTAAGTGCTAACCCACCAACAATTTGCTTGTTTGTAGGTGTTGGATCGTCCGAGGAAGCGATAGGCGTGCCTCATCCCCAAGACCCATAAATTTGGTTTCGATTGCCCTCAGCTGCTTTCGAATAGAGGGGCATAATGTATGGAGCAATTTTATTATATTCAGAGAACCATGTGCCTCGATTTGCCTCGTATACTCAGATGGATAAATGCTTGCAATAATGTCCCTCCGCTGCTTACTCGATGCGATGATAGCCACAACTTAAACGATGTTGTCTTGTGCGGGCGTAACCCCAGGCTCGTACGGCATTACGTCTCAGAAGTAAACGACTCTACGCCCTGCGGGAGCGCCGAGGCGCAGTGATTCACGTCCGGCGGGGGCGTTGGTCGGGAGACCTTCGGGACCGGGGCATGACACGTACTGCTGCTAACTCCTCCTAATACATCCCTCATCCTCTTGGACGTGATCCCTAAGTCATCCTCCGCCCTCTGTGCATCCATCAATATCTCCTCGAAGGTAGTAGTACGATGATCGCTAGTGTGAGATTTGATCTCCCTGATCAAACCCTTCCAAAACTTTCTCGCTCTTCCTAGGGGATTTTGTCCCTCCACAAATCTGCCCAGTCTACAAAACTCTATGGCATACTTGTCCACCAACATACTCCCTTAGACGAGATCCTGAAATTGGCTCTCCTATGCACTCTGAGACACATCTGGGAAGAACTTCTCTTTAAAGAGCTCTTTAAAATCTCCCTAAGTTAATCCAGGTGCCGCAATTCTTAGATCCGTGCGAAACCATGTTAGTGCTATATAGAACATCTGGCTGCCAGCTGACTCTATCCGTAGAAAGTTCCTCTCGATGTCCTCTATATTGTCGTTTGTATACAAGATTCCCTCAATGCCCTTGAAGTCCTTGGGCCCCTTCCTCTTAAAATCTATAATTGTACCCAGCCTCGGCTGCGGATCAACCTGGGGTAGAATAATCTGCGGTTGAGTAAGCACTACTCTGTCCACGGCTGCTAGCGCTAACTGATGGGCGTTCTCTATTCCTTGCCTCATTATGTCTGACTAGTGGTGTTGGGCCTCCGACTGGGCCCTCTGGGTCTCCATCATCTGCTGGAAGAGTATAAATTTTTGTGCAGGATCAACTAGTGATGGGGGTGGTGGAAGCTCCTCAGAAACTGTAGGTATTGTCCTCTGAACTAGAAGTGGAGCACCCCTGAAAGCTGCTGCGGTAATGCCCACCTGGACCGGTGAGGCGGCCCTCTGAACTGGACATAATGGACCAGCGACTGCTACTGCTTGCTTCGGAGGTGGAGAAGTGATCAACCTCACTAAAGCTGCCCCAGAAAGCTGCGATCGGATCTTCGACGGCATCCTGAAGACAGATTCAAAATAATGAATCAATATTGAGCAAGATACGATCTCATCAAAGAATGAGAATAATTTTCAAGTAAAACAATATCCAGAATGATAAAGATAGAAAGAAATAATGAATCAATATTGAACATTGAACTTTGAACATTGAACATTGTCTAATATTAAATATTATCTAATAACCATACGAGAACATGAGAAACAATAAACAATAATAATATCTCATGACTGAAGATCCATGTGTATATTAATCCGTATACCAATGTGTCAGGAATCAAGTAATACATTTCTAAATACTTCTATTATAGTAATTATTAAATAATAAAAATTATCAGAGAATGTACTCGCCTCAGGTCCGGAGCAAATAATGTCACTCGGTGTCCGAGCTGGTGCCAAATAATCCTATTTAGGAAATATCATGTCAAAATGTGAATGGATGATAATTTAGTTAAAGAATGCACTAATATGCTTTATAGGTCAATTTCTAAGTCATACTAGGTCCAACTAGGTTAATCTAGCTATTTCTTGGTTGTAAGAGTTAATATCTAGGTTAATCTAGCTATTTCTAAGTCATACTAGGCCCAATATTATCTTGGTGTATCTCAAGGTAAACTAGAATTTAGTATCAACTAATACAATATACAAACACTAACTAGTGTATAACTACTAATTAACTGATATCATTTAAATCTATACACTATACTAACTATCAAACATATATGCAACTAATATTTCTAACTAGAACTGATATTACCCACATATATATACTACCCTATATACCAACTAACACACTGAAACTGTAAGCCCCTGATTTTTCAAAAAATATTAAAATTAGGATTTTTCACAATTTTCTGGAATTTTTTGGGAATTTTCTGAAATTAAAATCAGGATTTTCAAATATTAAATAATTTTTAATTGTTAATAAACAATATTAAAATATCATGGAAATAATATTTTTGGGTGTAAAATGAAAAACTGGACTTAGGGTAATTTTTCTGGAATTTATTGGGACTCAAACATATTTTTAAATGCCTAAAAACTATTTATTTATTTATTGAATTATTATTATTATTATTATTATTATTATTATTATTATTATTATTTCTTTATTTTCAGCCCAGCCCGGCCCGTTATCCGGCCTGGCCCATTGGGCCGAGCCCAGCCTGCCAGTGCTAGCGGGTCGGGTCGGATCCACCCGCCGCCCGACCCGACCCGAACCGCCTACCCTCACCTCCTGACCCAGTCGACCCCGCTCCGCTTCCGGCGCCGCCGCCCGCGGCCACCGCTCCCACGCAGCCACCGCCTCCGTGCTGCCCGCGGTCACGCGCCCTCGCCTCCATGCTGGCCACCGCCTCCCTCGGCCCCCGCCACCGCCTCCCCTTCCCTTTAAAACCCCCCGACCCCGAGTCCTTCCGGCCAAACCCTTCCTCCTCCGCCACCGCACCGGAGCTCCGCCGCCGCCTGCCTTAGCCTCCCCCGCCACCACCGGCTCCGCCCTCGCCGGCGCCGCCCAGCCCCCGGCCGGCCTCCCCCGCAGCGGCGCCGCCCTCCTCCGGCCGGCCTCCCCTCGCCGGAGCTCGAAACCCTAACCCTAGATTCGAATCCCCGAATCCGACACGTGTCGGACACGGTTCGACCCCGGTTTTCGGGTCCCCTTCAGGTACTTGTAACTTTTTGTTCGTAGCTCCGTTTTTAATTTCGTAAATTGCGTTGGGAAGCCTGTATGACCCTCTCGGTGCCCGGATAAACCGCTCGGGGCATCGCGTCCTGTGGTGATCGCACACCGCGATCCAAAAGCAGGAAAAACCAGACCCTGTTTTACCCTGGAACTGAGCACGCCCCGACAAACGGGACAACTTGGTCGCGTGCGGCCTTCACAGATACGTGCGCACCGTCGATACGGACGTGTGAGATTTCGCGAAAGCTGATTCGGGTGTGCGTGCACACCGGAATCAACGCGTACCCGCGGACATCGCCCTATATCCGCCTTTTCTGTAATTCACCCTAACTTCTTGTACACACGTCGGATCGAGACAAAACTTGCGCCATCGGACTCGTAGCAATACGCTGGTCCTGTGGGTCAAGTTTGGTTCAATTCTGAGAACGTTGACGAAATCGCGTGTCGTGGGCCCCACATGCCCCCGCTCGACGGGCGATTTTGTGATCGGCTCATCGGAATCCAATTCTGGAAGTTCCGTTGGGTTCGTATCATCGTTCCTGACCTGTTGACACTGAGTTTGGTGAAATTGGAGACCTTTGACCCTGACACGTTTTTCGGTGCAAAGAGGGCCCACCGGCGGACCCCGTTTTGGCCCGAAACTGTCGTTTTTGCCCTTGTCTCCAAATTGGACCCAAGGACAGGCATTTCTAACTATTTGATATCTTTTGAGCATGATGGTAATGTCTATTTCAGCATCTGGACTCATCTCTGGATTATTTCCCCGAAGTACAATTAATTGGATCCAAACAACAGGCAAGTACCTGCACTTCAAGTTAATCTTTATATTGTGATAATTAATTCTCTGCTTTACTAGTACCATTGATGATTATACGTAGTGCTAGAACACTGGATTTTATGTCTTGAATACTGGAGTTCATGTCTTGTTTTTCATGTCGGGTGGGAGAATACTAGAAGGCATGTAGTTTACCCTTCCCCCTACCGTGTTTAATAGCTGTTGGTGCGCGACTGTACCCTCAGCCGGATCTCGATTATTCATGTTTAATAGCCGTCTATGACGGCCGGATTAGCCTTATAAACCCCTACATGCCAACTATGTATTCTAAAATAAACACAAGTTCACACAGATAGCTTCTGGTCTTGTTATAGTTCTTGCTGACTGTAGTAGTTTTATTTCCTGTCTCATTTATTTCTGTTTTCTCATATTCCTGTTTATAGCATTAACTCTGAGATATGGTGTTTCTTTTATACATATTCTCAATATGATACTCAATCTAATTGTCATAAATATTTAGTTTAATCTTGTTGTGCACTGTGTACTTTGCTCATTTCCTGACTGGATCCGTTGCTTTAGGCGATGATGAGAACCTTGCCCCCACCTATTATGGCTCCTATGAGGCAGCAGGTGATACAGTTGCAGAGCAGGTTCCCACACAGGAGACTACTCCTGCAGAGTAGTTAGCTTTAGTTATTTGTTTTCCTTTCATCTTAGTAATCGGGTTTATCCCCGATTTAACTTCTGGTTTTGTAATAACTCTGGATCTGATTGTCACTTTCTGGTTATAAAATCTCAGCATTTTCTTTCAATTCCTTGTCTGTTTAATTACTGTGAATGAGCTAGTATTAATTTAACTGTGGAGATGCCCTAGACATCGTACTACCGCCGACACTGCGACGTAGGCTGGACGTACCCACGCACTTGTGCCCGAATTTCCGGGTGCGGGTCGTGACACGTTTTTGTGGTGGCCCATGCAGGTCAAACGACTAAATTGTTCGGTTCCAACTTAGGGACCGAACAGGCCTGCAACAAGATTGAGGATTTTAGGATACAAGCTCATTCACAGAATAGGATCTTTACTTCCAATCTTGATATCGGTCCTAGTCAATTTTTCCTATCGTCCTTGATTTCCAGGTAATCTATTCTAATCTTCCTACCCCTTAATCTTTCAGAATGGTTCAGACGAGGAACACAGTAGGAGGCACATCAGAACCAGCTGAGCAGACTGTGCCCGAAACTCTTGCCCTCCCTCCACCTCCATCTATTCCGGCAGTTACTCTGGATGGGGCACAGCTACTTGGAGTGTTCCAGGGACTAGTGGAATCCCAAAAGGAACAAACTGCCCTGCTACGGACCAGCCTTTCAGAAGCTCTTCGGACCCGGGAGTCACCACAAAAGAGGCCAAAAAGTGCCAAAGACTTCAAGAACCTTAGACCCCTGGAATTCTACGAAACTGAAGGCATTCTCTACGCCGATGAATGGATAGAGAACGTAGAGCGACTCCTGAAGACTGCTCGGGTCCCTAATGATCTCAAAGTGGAGTCCGCAAGCCTGCAACTGTTCGACATAGCTCGGACCTGGTTTAGGGACGAACCTCAACTATCTGCTCCTGACCTTACTTGGGAGGACTTCAAGAGGCTATTCAA
Source organism: Iris macrosiphon (assembly GCA_036927795.1). Classification (NCBI taxonomy): domain Eukaryota; kingdom Viridiplantae; phylum Streptophyta; class Magnoliopsida; order Asparagales; family Iridaceae; genus Iris; species Iris macrosiphon. Next base: position 13,929,662 of record JAYESA010000016.1, on the reverse strand, counting down.
GGAGAAATTCTACCCCGAAGTGGCTCGGGAAGCTCTCGAAAGCCAATTCGAGAGACTGGAACAAGGTAACCTATCTGTTGATGAGTACACTGCTGAATTTAGCAGGTTGAGCCACTTTGCGGAGTACATAGTTCGGACCCCGGAGGACAGAGCCCGTAGATTCAAGAAGGGGCTTTCTCCGAATATTCGCCTTGCTGTCACCACTAGCCGAGCTCGCACCTACGAGGAAATCTTGAGCGTGGCACAAGGCGTTGAGAGAGACATGGGGCATAAACTAAAACGAGAAAGAGATACCAGAAATGTGGGACCCAACAAACGCCCATTTCAACAACAACAGCAGAGGGCCCCGCAGCAAACTCAGCGTCCTCTCCCTCGAGCTCCAGCACCCCAACACCAGGCTCAAGGACAGAACCAACAAGCTGCTGCTTGTAACTTTTTCCAAAAACAAGGTCACACCTGGCAAGTTTGTAGAAAGAGACTGGGTGCCTGTCTATATTGTGGATCAACAGAACATCAAGTGAGGGACTGCCCCACTGCTCCAGGACACGAACAAGCTTACGTGATGACCGTGGAGAACGCGCAAACTCTGGAAGCAGCTAATGCGCGTAAGTGATTCGTAGATACCTTTTCTAGTATTGTTTTCGTGCCTATTGGTTCGTGACCTCAGCCCCAACCTAGTAATTTTGAACTTTAACCTGGTATGCTTTTAAATTTGATAACTGTAGAGATTTTAGAGGCTTTTGCTATTGTGCTTATTATGTGTGTTTTGTGAACTTCAATAATTTTGTACCTCCTTTTTCATCATCATCTAGCGCACTTAACTTTGCTGAACTTGACTTATGCTGCTATTTTATAGCCTAGTTTTGCGAGCTTACCCTTTTTTCGGGCTTGTTCATGACCCGTGTATTATTGAGGCCTGATCAACCCTACTAATACAAGTGTCTATTCAGAATCAGTGTACTACGGTCTGATCAACCTTAGTACATTTTGATTCGCACTTCGCACGACTACTTTACGTGGATTGAGATATATAGTTGACTAGTATACTTGCCCTAAATACGTCCGAGCATATCGTATCAGTTATATAACTGTACCAATACGAGCATGCGAATAAATGATTACCAGAATAGAATCTCAATCCATAACCGCCTGACAATTCCCATTAGAATTCCTTAAACGCCTTGAACCCTATACTCTGTTTTATCACCTCGCCCTTAAACTCTTTATTATTGATCCTCGTCTTCCCTTATTTCGGAAAGACAAAATTATGTGTTTGGTATAAGTTTGATTTGTAGTGCTAGATGTACCCCTCAGACCGGTCGAATTGATGATAACCTCTATGACTAAGGAAATACCATAGGTGGTGTGTTTGTGTTAAAGACTTAAGGATTCAATACCATGATTTATTAAGTTGAGATCTAGCCTTACTAGTTGTACAGCCTTAGAGGATAGATGGGTAAAATTCTAAGTTGGGTAGCGACCGCAATGTCCACCTGAGAGAAACCCGTTAGACTATAATCAAGTGAGTTTGGACAGAGAGAACCCTGTTATAATTTAAATTTCGAGGACGAAATTTTATAAGTTGGGTAGATTGTAAGCCCCTGATTTTTCAAAAAATATTAAAATTAGGATTTTTCACAATTTTCTGGAATTTTTTGGGAATTTTCTGAAATTAAAATCAGGATTTTCAAATATTAAATAATTTTTAATTGTTAATAAACAATATTAAAATTTCATGGAAATAATATTTTTGGGTGTAAAATGAAAAACTGGACTTAGGATAATTTTTTTAGAATTTATTGGGGCTCAGACATATTTTTAAATGCCTAAAAACTATTTATTTATTTATTGAATTATTATTATTATTATTATTATTATTATTATTATTATTATTTCTTTATTTTCAGCCCAGCCCGGCCCGTTATCCGGCCCGGCCCATTGGGCCGAGCCCAGCCCGCCAGTGCTAGCGGGTCGGGTCGGATCCACCCGCCGCCCGACCCGAACCGCCTACCCTCACCCCTTGACCCAGTCGACCCCGCTCTACTTCCGGCGCCGCCGCCCATGGCCACCGCGCCCACGCAGCCACTGCCTCCGCGCTGCCCGCGGCCACGCGCCCTCGCCTCCGCGCTGGCCGCCGCCTCCCTCGGCCCCCGCCACCGCCTCCCCTTCCCTTTAAAACCCCCCGACCCCGAGTCCCTCTGCCAAACCCTTCCTCCTCCGCCACCGCGCCGGAGCTCCGCCGCCGCCTGCCTTAGCCTCCCCCGCCACCACCGGCTCCGCCTCCGGCCACCTCCCTCCTCGCCGGCAGCAGCAGCAGCAGTCAGCAGCAGCGCCCGCCGCCCTCCGGCCGCCGTGCCCGCCCTCGCCGGCGCCGCCCAGCCCCCGGCCGGCCTCCCCCGCAGCGGCGCCGCCCTCCTCCGGCCGGCCTCCCCTCGCCGGAGCTCGAAACCCTAACCCTAACCCTAGATTCGAATCCCCGAATCCGACACGTGTCGGACACGGTTCGACCCTGATTTTTGGGTCCCCTTCAGGTACTTGTAACTTTTTGTTCGTAGCTCCGTTTTCAATTCCGTAAATTGCGTTGGGAAGCTTGTATGACCCTCTCGGTGCCCGGACAAACCGCTCGGGGCATCGCGTCCTGTGGTGATCGCACACCGCGATCCAAAAGCAGGAAAAATCAGACCCTATTTTACCCCGGAACTGAGTACGCCCCGCCAAACGGGACGACTTGGTCACGTGCGGTCTTCACAGATACGTGCGCACCGTCGATACGGACGTGTGAGATTTTACGAAAGCTGATTCGGGTGTGCGTGCACACCGGAATCAACGCGTATCCGCGGACATCGCCCCGTATCCGCCTTTTCTGCAATTTACCCTAACTTCTTGTACACGCGTCGGATCGAGACGAAACTTGCGTCATCGGACTCGTAGCAATACGCTGGTCCTGTGGGTCAAGTTTGGTTCGATTCTGAGAACGTTGACGAAATCGCGTGTCGTGGGCCCCACATGCCCCCGCTCGACGGGCGATTTTGTGATCGGCTCATCGGAATCCAATTCTGGAAGTTCCGTTGGGTTCGTATCATCGTTCCTGACCTGTTGACACTAAGTTTGGTGAAATTGGAGACCTTTGACCCTGACACATTTTTCGGTGCAAAGCAGGCCCACCGGCGGACCCCGTTTTGGCCCGAAACTGCCGTTTTTGCCCTTGTCTCCAAATTGGACCCAAGGACAGGCATTTCTAACTATTTGATATCTTTTGAGCATGATGGTAATGTCTATTTCAGCATCTGGACTCATCTCTGGATTATTTCCCCGAAGTACAATTAATTGGATCCAAACAACAGGCAAGTACCTGCACTTCAAGTTAATCTTTATATTGTGATAATTAATTCTCTGCTTTACTAGTACCATTGATGATTACACGTAGTGCTAGAACACTGGATTTCATGTCTTGAATACTGGAGTTCATGTCTTGTTTTTCATGTCGGGTGGGAGAATACTAGAAGGCATGTAGTTTACCCTTCCCCCTACCGTGTTTAATAGCTGTTGGTGCGCGACTGTACCCTCAGCCGGATCTCGATTATTCATGTTTAATAGCCGTCTATGATGGCCGGATTAGCCTTATAAACCCCTACATGCCAACTATGTATTCTAAAATAAATACAAGTTCACACAGATAGCTTCTGGTCTTGTTATAGTTCTTGCTGACTGTAGTAGTTTCATTTCCTGTCTCATTTATTTCTATTTTCTCATATTCCTGTTTATAGCATTAACTCTGAGATATGGTATTTCTTTTATACATATTCTCAATATGATACTCAATCTAATTATCATAAATATTTAGTTTAATCTTGTTGTGCACTGTGTACTTTGCTCCTTTTCTGACTGGATCCGTTGCTTTAGGCGATGACGAGAACCTTGCCCCCACCTATTATGGCTCCTATGAGGCAGCAGGTGATACAGTTACAGAGCAGGTTCCCACACAGGAGACTACTCCTGCAGAGTAGTTAGCTTTAGTTATTTATTTTCCTTTCATCTTAGTAATCGGGTTTGTCCCCGATTTAACTTCTGATTTTGTAATAACTCTGGATCTGATTGTCACTTTCTGGTTATAAAATCTCAGCATTTCCTTTCAATTCCTTGTCTGTTTAATTACTGTGAATGAGCTAGTGTTAATTTAACTGTGGAGATGCCCTAGACAGCGTACTACCGCCGACACTGCGGCGTAGGCTGGACGTACCCACGCACTCGTGCCCGAATTTCTGGGTGCGGGTCATGACAGAAACTAACAATCCACTAACTCTAATACACACCATCATATGACAAACACTAACCTAAACTAACATATATACTTAACATACATATACTTCTATGACTTACCATTGATACTACTTAACACAATGCTAACATTCATACATATACATAGCTAAACCAATGGCACTAATTGATAACTAACTACTATATATCGATGTACATTATCTCACTAACTAAAATATGACTGAACTAACATCTAACCAACTTAATACAACTAACTGTTGAACTAATAATACTTGTCACTACCACATCCTAAAATAGGGGTATTTTTGTCTTTTTCTTTATTATAAGTATTGTGTATATTTATTTTTAAATAATTATATGATATGTATATATATATATATATATTTTTTTTTTGGTAACTGCCTTATGTGTACCCTAACCTGCTAGCGAGACCATATGTTAGTGCTACACGAGATTTGGAGTTTTGGACACTCTGTTAGTGTTAGTTGTTGTCTTGTTGTACACGGTATTCGAGGACATGACACCCGTGTATTTAGATGCACACTTGACCCTGCTAGTTGACCAGTATCCCCCCTAGCGTAGTTTCTGAGTTCAGTAAAATTATGTTTGTGTGTGTGCTAGTGTAACGACTGATGCTATACTATTATTATATTATGTATATAGGATTGTTGGATTGTTCAGACGAGACTTCATAAATAGGACATTGGTATTGCCCGCTCAGGACCACAGGCGAGTGCATTCTCTGATAATTTCTGTTATTTGATAATTTTTATAATTCAAGTATATATAAATGTTACATCTGATTCTTGACACTGTGCTACATGGACTAGTATATAGATTGGATCTACAGTCATGAGATGTTACATTGGTTATCGTATTGACATTGTACACGACATTAATATTAGATATTGATATTAGACCTTGTACATGATATATTGGATATTGATCGTGTATCGTGACGTGTCATGGTTGGATCCACTGTACTAGTTGGGGGCGGAGAAATAGTTAGTAAGAAATGTGATCATATCCCTATTGTACAAGTATAAAATCATGTTAGTTGTTAATCATACACCTCACTTATGATTAGCCAGGCCATATAGCTCCCGTACATGTTTCCAAGCCGATCACATATCGAAGCTACTATTTCAAACACCTAGAATAATTACAGTTCTCTATTTCAGTTCATATACTACATTACCCCGTATATGATATTGTACCTCTTTCTCTTCATTTTATATATGCACTGACTGTACCATATTGCCTTCTTTTTATTTTGCCACAGCATTTATTCATTGTCTTCTCTCAGCATATAGCATCATCTATTTATTGTTTTATAGTCCTTATAAATTAACTTGAACTGTTATTGGGTTGTACTTCGCTCCATCCTGACTAGAAATATTTTTCCAGACTACGACTTAGAGGACTGGTGTCCGACATATTATGGACCACGGGGAGAGTAGCTGTCACGCCCCGATCCCGTGGAATCGTTAGTCGTCCCCTGGGCGTGACCGCCGTGCGGGCCTAGGTTGCGCACCGCACAAGGCTAAGTATTTTTGTTTCGCATAGCGAGCACATATTCAGAGTACGCAGATAATTGAAACACATATTGAAACATGGAAAAGTTCTCTTTTTATTGATAATATGAACATCTATTACAAACTCCTTGAACTGAGTCATAAGGATTGCCTCTATGGGCTTACAAAAGTGTTGACACAAAATGAGATAGCAGTCCTGTACATTACATCCTTACTAAACTCAAAATATAAGACCTTGCGTCGGAACGACTGCTTTGCCACGAAGTTGCATGGTTGCTTGGTGGCTAACTTCAAAATGCTTCTTCTTCTTCAAAATGCTTCAAAGGTTGGCACGGTCGAGGCGTGCCTACATCTGGACTGGATTGGGGGTTTGTCTTCTGCTCCTCGCTCGGCTCTCCTTAGCGCGGGGAACCTGTTTCAACGAGGGTCAGTACATCGAAACGTACTGGTGAAGGCAAGCTATCCCAACTATACCAATCAACACGTTGTTTTAATGAAGCATGCATATTTGTGGGTTTCTATCTTGCCTTAGTTCATTTTACAGCAAGACATATATATAGTATCATTGAAATAACTCGCCACCGTTCGGTGACATTTACCTGCCCGTCTGAACCACCTGCATAATACTTACCTTGCCTTCCCTGCCAAGAAGACACAAGTTAGTAGCAACAGGTTTAAATATACGAGGGGATCACTGGCACATTGCCATAATGGACGGGCTAGTCTCAGGACGGAATGGCGTGCGGCACAGAGAACAGGAGGCGCCACAAGCCACTCGATCCGAAGCAGGCGACTATCGTGAGTTCCGTCCGGATCGGATCGGTGCCAGTGCCCCAACGACCGTCCGCAGGAACTAAGACCTTGTGCACAAGTTGTCCGTGATCAACGCAGTACACTAAGTTAACATTTGAGGCAAATCAGGCACAGGGCAATAACAGGGCAAGATCTACTTTTTGCATAGTCTTCCTGTTGAGTTATTGCATAAAAAATGAGTTCTATACATAGCACAGTTTTTAAGAAGAAATATACATTCTAACTTATATTTATGCATATGATGAACATTCCAAACGAGCAAGCATATAAGTAAGTAACCGTTCACAGGTTTCGTTGACAAGCAATATTTCCCAAGTCTATTCCCTTATTATCTTGATATCTTTTAGTTATTTACTTGGTATCGTTTGATCGGGAAAAGCATGAACACAAGATTTAGATGTGAAGACTAGCAAGTAGGGCTAGCTAATCGGGTTGGTAGCCACTCACTTTGGTAGTTGGAAGGAAAAGGAAAGAAGTGCTTTAGGAGTCCGCTCGAGCGACGACTACAGCTGGTTCACCTGTATTGACACGAACAGCTGATCAGTACTTCTTTCTCTCTTTCCCTTATCGGAATTGAAGTGCAGTCCTAAGAACGAAAGCAATGAAATCCATCGAAACCGTTCAAGAAAACCCAAGCAAATCTGAAAACCAACTCAAGGCACAAAAGCAACAAGCGACAGCGAAAACTAGGCAACAAAGAATGCAGCGGAGAGGTCCCTCCTGACTCTGCCGCTAAGTCGATCCCGGGGGCACGGTCCACTGAATATGGGAATCGATTCCAAAGAGACAAATCCATAACGAGGATGAGTTCTTGATTCAATCTATCCCGATCGAACGATACCGTCTAGTATTTCTTAGCCGCGCTCCCCGAATAGGGGGAACGGGGCACCACATCCTACCCAACTAATTGGAAGTTTCGTCCCGAAACTTAAGGAATAAAATCTACCACTAGGAAATAATGAGGGAAACCGTTCCCTCATATCGGATTCGAGCTCCCAAGTAGATTCTTCGACAGAGTGATTCCGCCAAAGCACGCGCACTAGAGGAACCGAACGGGTCCGAAGCAGCTTTTCTTTTCTATCCAAAATTTGTACCGGCTGTTCTATATACGTCAAGTCGGGCTGAAGGTTCAGTTGTCCCAGGTCTACCACGTGGCTTGGATCGTACACATATTTTCTAAGTTGGGAAACATGGAATATATCATGTACGTCAGCTAGGGATGGTGGTAGGGCGATCTGATAAGCAACTGAAGCAACCCGCTTTAGTATTTCGAACGGGCCGACAAATCGTGGACTTAGCTTTCCCTTCGCTCCGAACCTGCTGACCCCTCGCATGGGCGAGACCTTGAGGAATACCCGGTCACCTACTTGAAACCCTAGCGGTCTCCGATGAACATCCGCATAGCTCTTTTGACGACTTTGAGCTATCTTTAATCTGTCACGAATCAGCCGAACCTTCTGGATGGTCTGCTCCACGAGCTCAGGGCCAAGTACTTGTCGCTCCCCGACTTTGTCCCAACAGATAGGAGATCTACACTTCCGCCCGTATAGCGCCTCATACGGCGCCATTTGAATGCTTGATTGATAGCTATTGTTGTAAGCAAATTCGGCTAGAGGTAGATGAAGGTCCCAACTAGTCTTCGTGTCCAAGGCGTAGAGTCGCAGTATGTCTTCGAGGATCTGGTTGACGCGCTCTGTTTGGCCATCGGTCTGTGGATGGTAGGCGGAGCTGAATTTCAACTTCGTCCCTATTGCTGACTGTAGGCTTCCCCAGAAACATGATATGAATCGACCATCTCGATCGGAGACTATGGTTACGGGCACGCCGTGAAGTCGGACGATTTCGTTGAGATATATCTGAGCCAGACGGTCGGCACTCCAAGTAGATTTGATAGGCAGAAAGTGAGCTGACTTGGTGAGTCGATCGACGATAACCCAGACTGCATCATGTCCCCGTTGCATCCTCGGCAAGCCAACAATAAAGTCCATTGTTATATCATCCCATTTCTACTCCGGAATAGCAAGGTTCTGAAGCTCTCCGCCTGGTTTCTGGTGTTCGGCCTTTACTCGTTGACAAGCCATGCAATGCGACACAAACTGTGCCACATCCCGTTTCAAGCCGTGCCACCAAAACGTCGTGCGAAGATCCCGATACATCTTTGTGCTACCCGGATGAGAAGTATAACTAGCATAGTGAGCTTCCGTGAGTATCTCTTGTCTGAGGGCCGCGTCGTTCGGAACACATAGTCTTCCCTTTACACGAAGCATCCCATCTGTGCTTACCGCAAAGTCGGACGCCTTTCCTGCCAAGATGAGGGCATAAATCTTCTGTAGGAATGGGTCGTCCTTCTGAGCGGCCTTCACTTTGTGTAACAAGTCGGGCTCGAGGCGCAGTTGAGCTACTTGCGCCCACTTCTTATATCTTATTCTCAGTATAATACCCAGTGATTCAAGATCTCGGCGCAGCCTATCATCAATAACCAAACTCCCTACAAACACTCGACTCAACGCGTCAGCTACTACGTTTCCCTTTCCAGGCGTGTATCTGATCGTGAGATCGAAGTCGCTCAGGAGTTCAAGCCATCGCAGCTGCCGAAGATTCAAATCCTTTTGAGTGTACAAGTATTTCAAGCTTTTATGGTCCGTATAGATTTCACACGGTACACCATAAAGATAGTGACGCCACAGCTTTAATGCAAACACTACCGCGGCAAGTTCGAGATCATGCGTTGGGTAGTTCTGCTCGTGAGGCTTTAGCTGTCTAGACGCGTAGGCTATCACCTTATCGCGCTGCATCAGAACATATCCTAGACCCTTTCCTGAGGCATCACTATATATTTTAAAGTCATCCGGTCCGTTCGGCAGAGTGAGAATTGGGGCAGAGATGAGGCGCTACTTTAACTCCGTAAACGAAGCTTCACAGTCCTCTGTCCAAGTAAACTTCGCACCCTTTCGTGTCAACTGAGTCAAGGGCAAAGCAATCCTAGCAAAATTTTGTATAAATCTCCGGTAGTACCTTGACAGACCTAGGAAACTTCGGATGTCGCTAGCTGACTCCGGTCGTTTCCACTGCGTGATTACTTCTATCTTCTTCGGATCAACTGAGATGCCTTCCGAGGAGATGATATGCCCCAAAAACGAGATACTGTCCAGCCAAAATTCTGATTTGCTTAATTTGGCATACAACTTGTGGTCTCGAAGGGTTTGCAGCACCATCCGTAGGTGTCCTGCGTGCTCATCTCTAGTCTTCGAGTACACTAAGATGTCATCGATAAACACCACCACGAATTTATCGATGAAGGGCCTAAAGATACGGTTTATCGTATCCATGAATGCAGCAGGAGCATTCATCAGTCCAAACGGTATCACGGAAAACTCGTAATGGCCGTAGCGGGTTCTGAAAGCAGTCTTGGGCACGTCTTCTGGCTTAATCTTCAGCTGGTGGTAACCCGAACGAAGATCAATTTTAGAAAACACCGTTGCCCCTTGTAACTGATCAAACAAGTCATCTATCCGTGGCAGAGGATATTTGTTCCTGATTGTGACTTTGTTTAATTCCCTATAGTCTATGCAGAGGCGTAGAGTTCCGTCCTTTTTTTTCACAAAGAGCACGGGAGCGCCCCAAGGAGACACGCTCGGACGGATGAACCCGCGATCAAGTAATTCCTGGAGTTGGCGCTTTAATTCATTCAGCTCTGCAGGTGCCATTCTGTACGGAGGCTTGGAAATTGGCTGTGTATTTGGAAATGTGTCGATAGTGAATTCAATCTCTCGGTCTGGCGGCATACCGGGTAGTTCGCTCGGGAACACATCGGGGAACTCTGCCTCAACGAAAGTTGACTCGACGTTTGCGTAGTCCTGCCGTGTGTCCCGAACCGATGCTAAGAATCCCTCACAGCCTGTGTAGAGCATTCGCCGAGCAGATTTTGCCGAAATCACCATGCAGGCCCTGGTCGCATTGTTCGCTGGACTACTGGTGTAACAGAACACGGCTTCTTCGGGCAGACAGAAAATGACTCGCTTCTCTGCACACTCAATAGTTGTTGCGCACGCGCCTAGCCAGTCCATTCCCAAAATGATATCATAGTCCCGTACATCAAGAACTAAAACATCAAGTGACAGCTTTCTCTCCCCAATACAGATATAACCGCCTAGGCATGCTGAACAGACAGGAATTTTTGTACCAGATGGGGTGCTAACGCTTAAATCTAAATGCAACGGAGTCATTTTTACATTGTTCTCCATGGCGAAGTTTGTAGAAATAAAGCTATGGGTTGCACCCGAATCAAATAGAACGCGAGCAGGTATATTATTGAAAAGTAAGGTACCTGACACGACGGTATCCGAAGCTAGAGCTTCTTCCCGTGTCATGGTGTAGACTCGGCCTTGAGCTTGATTACGCCCTGGCTGAGGCGCCGCTCGATTTGCCTGAGGAGCCGGAGTCTGATCTGGTTGTTGCGGTGTACGAAGCGGACAGCTGCTAATCTGATGGCCAGGATCGCCGCATCTGAGGCAAGTGCCGAGCCGCTTGCGACAGACATTCTCGGTGTGCCCTCTTCTGTTGCAGTAGGTGCAACGCTGCCCCAGGTTTTCTCGCTGACGACCGCCGTTATTTTGACGCTTTGCAGCGTTGTTTCCTCTATCGTTGCCTTGGCGTTTGTGATTGGAAGGTTGCACAGCGCCGGCGGCAACGTGAGGATACTGCGGTTCGAGCGAAAGGGCATGGTTTAATACTTCCCACATCGTCTGATATTGCGGAACGGCTACGTGCCCGTGTATGCCAGGACGTAGCCCTCCTTCGAATCGTCTGGCACGACTCGCTGCATCCGGTAGATAAGCGGTAGCAAATTTGGCCAGTTTATTGAATTCTGCCGAGTATTGCTTCACCGTCATGCTGCCCTGCCGGAGTTGAACGAAATCGTTTTTTCGTTGACTGCGTAGAGGCGGGGGTATAAACTCCTCCTCGAACACGGGACAAAAAGTCGTCCACGCGATCGCCTCCTCTCCATGGCCAAGTTGAAGAGATCGTCGATGCACGTCCCACCAGTCGTGTGCGTTGAGGCGAAGCAATAGTTGGGCACAGGTGACGCGCTTGTCTTCCGGCACTTCTAGGAGAGAAAAATGATCTTCAAGCTCGGCGAGCCAATCTAAGGCCACGATCGGGTCCTCAGTCCCATTAAATATCGTGTTACAGACCTTCTTGAAGTTGCCAAAAGCGAAGGCAGTCACTTCCTTCGTCCTTGGCGCGGGCGGTGGTTCGACTTCAAGCGCTGGCTGCTCCACTGGTGTAGCTGTCGTTGCAGCAGAGTGATTGGAGGCCAGGGTCTGAACAAGCTATTGCAGGGTATCTACCTGCTTTTGTTGGACTGAGAGCCGGGCCTCTAGGTTGCTCTCGAACTTGGCTTGGCAGGCATCATCCCTCTGTCGTTGATCCGTGAACATTTGCATCACCTGCTGAAGGGAATCTGATCGAGACATGCCCCGTTGGCTCCGAGAGCTTCCTGAAGTTCCGGAACTGCTCTCCTGAGTCCTTGTCTCGCCTGGCACCAGCGCTGATGGTTGCGCTTATGTCGTTCCTTGAAAGGAAGGTAAATTACATCAGGATCATAATGTATTATGGACTTATTGCATGAACGTATCTCATTTTGGCCTTAACGAGTTCAGGAGTTCGCACAGGGATTTATCGTTAAGGGAACTTTTCCAGTTCAAGTCAAAGGAACTTTGAAGCTGTGCTCTGATACCAACATGTCACGCCCCGATCCCGTGGAATCGTTAGTCGTCCCCCGGGCGTGACCGCCGTGCGGGCCTAGGTTGCGCACCGCACAAGGCTAAGTATTTTTGTTTCGCATAGCGAGCACATATTCAGAGTACGCAGATAATTGAAACACATATTAAAACATAGAAAAGTTCTCTTTTTATTGATAATATGAACATCTATTACAAACTCCTTGAACTGAGTCATAAGGATTGCCTCTATGGGCTTACAAAAGTGTTGACACAAAATGAGATAGCAGTCCTGTACATTACATCCTTACTAAACTCAAAATATAAGACCTTGCGTCGGAACGACTGCTTTGCCACGAAGTTGCATGGTTGCTTGGTGGCTAACTTCAAAATGCTTCATCTTCTTCAAAATGCTTCAAAGGTTGGCACGGTCGAGGCGTGCCTACAGCTGGACTGGATTGGGGGTTTGTCTCCTGCTCCTCGCTCGGCTCTCCTTAGCGCGGGGAACCTGTTTCAACGAGGGTCAGTACATCGAAACGTACTGGTGAAGGCAAGCTATCCCAACTATACCAATCAACACGTTGTTTTAATGAAGCATGCATATTTGTGGGTTTCTATCTTGCCTTAGTTCATTTTACAGCAAGACATATATATAGTATTATTGAAATAACTCGCCACCGTTCGGTGACATTTACCTGCCCGTCTGAACCACCTGCATAATACTTACCTTGCCTTCCCTGCCAAGAAGACACAAGTTAGTAGCAACAGGTTTAAATATACGAGGAGATCACTGGCACGTTGCCATAATGGACGGGCTAGTCTCGGGACGGAATGGCGTACGGCACAGAGAACAGGAGGCGCCACAAGCCACTCGATCCGAAGCAGGCGACTATCGTGAGTTCCGTCCGGATCGGATCGGTGCCAGTGCCCCAGCGACCGTCCGCAGGAACTAAGACCTTGTGCACAAGTTGTCCGTGATCAACGCAGTACACTAAGTTAACATTTGAGGCAAATCAGGCACAGGGCAATAACAGGGCAAGATCTACTTTTTGCATAGTCTTCCTGTTGAGTTATTGCATAAAAAATGAGTTCTATACATAGCACAGTTTTTAAGAAGAAATATACATTCTAACTTATATTTATGCATATGATGAACATTCCAAACGAGCAAGCATATAAGTAAGTAACCGTTCACAGGTTTCGTTGACAAGCAATATTTCCCAAGTCTATTCCCTTATTATCTTGATATCTTTTAGTTATTTACTTGGTATCGTTTGATCGGGCAAAGCACGAACACAAGATTTAGATGTGAAGACTAGTAAGTAGGGCTAGCTAATCGGGTTGGTAGCCACTCACTTTGGTAGTTGGAAGGAAAAGGAAAGAACTGCTTTAGGAGTCCGCTCGAGCGATGACTACAGCTGGTTCACCTGTATTGACACGAACAGCTGATCAGTACTTCTTCCTCTCTTTCCCTTATCGGAATTGAAGTGCAGTCCTAAGAACGAAAGCAATAAAATCCATCGAAACCGTTCAAGAAAACCCAAGCAAATCCGAAAACCAACTCAAGGTACGAAAGCAACAAGCGACAGCGAAAACTAGGCAACAAAGAATGCAGCGGAGAGGTCCCTCCTGACTCTGCCGCTAAGTCGATCCTTGGGGCACGGTCCACTGAATATGGGAATCGATTCCGAAGAGACAAATCCATAACGATGATGAGTTCTTGATTCAATCTATCCCGATCGAACGATACCGTCTAGTATTTCTTAGCCGCGCTCCCCGGATAGGGGGAACGGGGCACCACATCCTACCCAACTAATTGAAAGTTTCGTCCCGAAACTTAAGGAATAAAACCTACCACTAGGAAATAATGAGGGGAAACGTTCCCTCATATTAGATTCGAGCTCCCAAGTAGATTCTTTGACAGAGTGATTCCGCCAAAGCACACGCACTAGAGGAACCGAACGGGTCCGAAGCAGCTTTTCTTTTCTATCCAAAATTTGTACCGGCTGTTCTACATACGTCAAGTCGGGCTGGAGGTTCAGTTGTCCCAGGTCTACCACGTGGCTTGGATCGTACACATATTTTATAAGTTAGGAAACATGGAATATATCATGTACGTCAGCTAGGGATGGTGGTAGGGCGATCTGATAAGCAACTGAAGCAACCCACTTTAGTATTTCGAACGGGCCGACAAATCGTGGACTTAGCTTTCCCTTCGCTCCGAACCTGCTGACCCCTCGCATGGGCGAGACCTTGAGGAATACCCGGTCACCTACTTGAAACTCTAGCGGTCTCCGATGAACATTCGCATAGCTCTTCTGACGACTTTGAGCTATCTTTAATCTGTCCCGAATCAGCCGAACCTTCTGGACGGTCTGCTCCACGAGTTCAGGGCCAAGTACTTGCCGCTCCCCGACTTCATCCCAACAGATAGGAGATCTACACTTCCGCCCGTATAACGCCTCATACGACGCCATTTGAATGCTTGATTGATAACTATTGTTGTAAGCAAATTCGGCTAGAGGTAGATGAAGGTCCCAACTAGTCTTCGTGTCCAAGGCGTAGAGTCGCAGCATGTCTTCGAGGATCTGGTTGACGCGCTCTGTTTGGCCATCGGTCTGTGGATGGTAGGCGGAGCTGAATTTCAACTTCGTCCCCATTGCTGACTGCAGGCTTCCCCAGAAACGTGATATGAATCGACCATCTCGATCGGAGACTATGGTTACGGGCACGCCGTGGAGTCGGACGATTTCGTTGAGATATATCTGAGCCAGGCGGTCGATACTCCAAGTAGATTTGATAGGCAGAAAGTGAGCTGACTTGGTGAGTCGGTCGACAATAACCCAGACTGTATCATGTCCCCGTTGCGTCCTCGGCAAGCCAACAATAAAGTCCATCGTTATATCATCCTATTTCCACTCCAGAATAGCAAGGTTCTGAAGCTCTCTGCCTGGTTTCTGGTGTTCGGCCTTTACTCGTTGACAAGCCATGCAATGCGACACAAACTGCGCCATATCCCGTTTTAAGCCGTGCCACCAAAACGTCGTGCGAAGATCCCGATACATCTTAGTTCTACCTGGATGAGAAGTATAACTAGCATAGTGAGCTTCCGTGAGTATCTCTTGTCTGAGGGCTGCGTCGTTCGGAACACATAGTCTTCCCTTTACTTGAAGCATCCCATCCGCGCTTACCGCAAAGTCGGACGCCTTTCCTGCCAAGATGAGGGCATGTATCTTCTGCAAGAACGGGTCGTCCTTCTGAGCGGCCTTCACTTTGTGTAACAAGTCGGGCTCGAGGCGCAGTTGAGCTACTTGCGCCCACTTCTTATATCTTATTTTCAGTGTGATACCCAGTGATTCAAGATCTCGGCGTAGCCTATCATCAATAACCAAACTCCCTACAAACACTCGACTCAACGCGTCAGCTACTACGTTTTCCTTTCCAGGCGTGTATCTGATCGTGAGATCGAAGTCGCTCAGGAGTTCAAGCCATCGCCGCTGCCGAAGATTCAAATCCTTTTGAGTGTACAAGTATTTCAGGCTCTTATGGTCCGTATAGATTTCGCACGGCACGCCATAAAGATAGTGACGCCACAGCTTCAATGCAAATACTACCACGGCAAGTTCGAGATCATGCGTTGGGTAGTTCTGCTCGTGAGGCTTTAGCTGTCTAGACGCGTAGGCTATCACCTTATCGCGCTGCATCAGGACACATCCTAGACCCTTTCCTGAGGCATCACTATATATTTTAAAGTCATCCGGTCCGTTCGGCAGAGTGAGAATTGGGGCAGAGATGAGGCGCTGCTTTAACTCCGTAAACGAAGCTTCACAGTCCTTTGTCCAAGTAAACTTTGCACCCTTTCGTGTCAACTGAGTCAAGGGCGAAGCAATCCTAGCAAAATTTTGTATAAATCTCCGGTAGTACCCTGCCAGACCTAGGAAACTTTGGATGTCGCTAGCTGACTCCGGTCGTTTCCACTGCGTGATTGCTTCTATCTTCTTCGGATCAACTGAGATGCCTTCCGAGGAGATGATATGCCCCAAAAATGAGATACTGTCCAGCCAAAATTCTGATTTGCTTAATTTGGCATACAACTTGTGGTCTCGAAGGGTTTGCAGCACCATCCGCAGGTGTCCTGCGTGCTCATCCCTAGTCTTCGAGTACACTAAGATGTCATCGATAAACACCACCACGAATTTATCGATGAAGGGCCTAAAGACACGGTTCATCGTATCCATGAATGCAGCAGGAGCATTCATCAGTCCAAACGACATCACGGAAAACTCGTAATGGCCGTAGCGGGTTCTGAAAGCAGTCTTGGGCACGTCTTCTGGCTTAATCTTCAGCTGGTGGTAACCCGAGCGAAGATCAATTTTAGAAAACACCGTTGCCCCTTGTAACTGATCAAACAAGTCATCTATCCGTGGTAGAGGATATTTGTTCCTGATTGTGACTTTGTTTAATTCCCTATAGTCTATGCAGAGGCGTAGAGTTCCGTCCTTTTTCTTCACAAAGAGCACGGGAGCGCCCCAAGGAGACACGCTCGGACGGATGAACCCGCGATCAAGTAATTCCTGTAGTTGGCGCTTTAATTCATTCAGCTCTGCAGGTGCCTTTCTGTACGGAGGCTTGGAAATCGGCTGTGTATTTGGAAATGTGTCGATAGTGAATTCAATCTCTCGGTCTGGCGGCATATCGGGTAGTTCGCTCGGGAACACATCGGGGAACTCTGCCTCAACGAAAGTTGACTCGACGTTTGCGTAGTCCTGCCGTGTGTCCCGAACCGATGCTAAGAATCCCTCATAGCCTGTATAGAGCATTCGCCGAGCAGATTTTGCCAAAATCACCATGCAGGCCCTGGTCGCATTGTTCGCTGGACTACTGGTGTAACAGAACACGGCTTCTCCGGGCAGACGGAAAATGACTCGCTTTTCTGCACACTCAATAGTTGCTGCGCACGCGCCTAGCCAGTCCATTCCCAAAATGATATCATAGTCCCGTACATCAAGAACTAAAACATCAAGTGACAGCTTTCTCTCCCCAATACAGATATAACCGCCTAGGCATGCTGAACAGACAGGAATTTTTGTACCAGATGGGGTGCTAACGCTTAAATCTAAATGCAACGGAGTCATTTTAATATTGTTCTCCATGGCGAAGTTTGTAGAAATAAATCTATGGGTTGCACCTGAATCAAATAGAACGCGAGCAGGTATATTATTGAAAAGCAAAGTACCTGACACGACGGTATCCGAAGCTAATGCTTCTTCCCGTGTCATGGTGTAGACTCGGCCTTGAGCTTGATTACGCCCTTGCTGAGGCGCCGCTTGATTTGCTTGAGGTGCCGGAGTCTGATTTTGTTGGGGAGGACGGCGCTCGGTGAACTTTGGACAGTTGGGAAGGGCGTGATCGGAAGCTCCACAAATGAGACATAACCCATGCTTCCGGCGATATTCACTTTCGACGTGCCCTGTCCTTCTACAGAAATCACATCGTTGCCCCGAGTTTCCCTTTTTCGAACCGCCGTTGTTAGGGCGCTTTGCAGCTGTGTTTCCTCTATCGTTGCCTTGGCGTTTGTGATTGGGGGTTTGCACAGCACCGGTGGCAACGTGAGGATACTGCGGTTCGAGGGAGAGGGCATGGTTTAATACTTCCCGCATTGTCTGATACTGCGGAACGGACACGTGCCCGTGAATACCAGGACGTAGCCCTCCTTCGAATCGTCTGGCTCGACTCGATGCATCTGGTAGATAAGCAGTAGCAAATTTGGCCAGTTTATTGAATTCTGCCGAGTATTGCTTCACCTTCATACTGCCCTGCCGGAGTTGAACGAACTCGTTTTCCCGTTGACGTCGTAGAGGTGGGGGTATAAACTCCTCCTCGAACGCGGCACGAAAAGTCGTCCACGCGATCGCCTCCTCTCCATGGCCAAGTTGAAGAGATCGTCGATGCACGTCCCACCAGTCGTGCGCGTTGAGGCGAAGCAATAGTTGGGCACAGGTGACGCGCTTGTCTTCCGGCACTTCTAGGAGAGAAAAATGATCTTCAAGCTCGGTGAGCCAATCTAGGGCCACGATCGGGTCCTCAGTCCCATTAAACGGCGTGTTGCAGACCTTCTTGAAGTTGCCAAAGGTGAAGGCAGTCACTTCCCTCGTCCTTGGCGCGGGCGGTGGTTCGACTTCAAGCACTGGCTGCTCCACTGGTGTAGCTGTCGTTGCGGCAGAATGGTTGGAGGCCAGTGTCTGAACAAGCTGTTGCAGGGTATCTACCTGCTTTTGTTGGACTGAGAGCCAGGCCTCTAGGTTGCTCTCGAACTTGGCTTGGCGGGCATCATCCCTCTGTCGTTGCTCCGTGAACATTTGCATCACCTGCTGAAGGGAATCTGATTGAGACATGCCCCGTTGGCTCCGAGAGCTTTCTGAAGTTCCGGAACTGCTCTCCTGAGTCCTTGTCTCGCCTGGCGCCAGCGCTGATGGTTGCGCTTGCGTCGTTCCTTGAAAGGAAGGTAAATTACATCAGGATCATAATGTATTATGGACTTATTGCATGAACGTATCTCATTTTGGCCTTAACGAGTTCAGGAGTTCGCACAGGGATTTATCGTTAAGGGAACTTTTCCAGTTTAAGAGTCAAAGGAACTTTGAATCTGTGCTCTGATACCAACATGTCACGCCCCAATCCCGTGGAATCGTTAGTCGTCCCCCGGGCGTGACCGCCGTGCGGGCCTAGGTTGCGCACCGCACAAGGCTAAGTATTTTTGTTTCGCATAGCGAGCACATATTCAGAGTACGCAGATAATTGAAACACATATTGAAACAAGGAAAAGTTCTCTTTTTATTGATAATATGAACATCTATTACAAACTCCTTGAACTGAGTCATAAGGATTGCCTCTATGGGCTTACAAAAGTGTTGACACAAAATGAGATAGCAGTCCTTTACATTACATCCTTTTACTAAACTCAAAATATAAGACCTTGGGTCGGAACGACTGCCTTGCCACGAAGTTGCATGGTTGTTTGGTGGCTAGCTTCTAACTTCAAAATGCTTCTTCTTATTCTTCAAAATGCTTCAAAGGTAGCACGGTCGAGGCGTGCCTGCAGCTGGACTGGATTGGGGGTTTGTCTCCTGCTCCTCGCTCGGTTCTTCCTAGCGCGGGGAACCTGTTTCAACGAGGGTCAGTACATCGAAACGTACTGGTGAAGGCAAGCTAACCCAACTTTACCAATCAACACGTTGTTTTAATGGAGCATGCATACTTATTGTAGGTTTCTATCTTGCCTTAGTTTATTTTACAACAAGACATAGATATAGAATTATTGAAATAACCCGCCACCGTTCGGTGACATTTACCTGTCCGTCTGAACCACCTGCCATTACTTACCATGCCTTCCCTGCTAAGAAGACACAAGTTAGTTGCAATAGGTTTAAATATACGAGGGGATCACTGGCTCTGATGCCATAATGGACGGTCTTAGTCTCGGGCTAAGGTGACGGAGGCACATGTATTGCTACACGCCACCCCGCCTATGGGAGAGACTAATCTTGAGGTTCCGTCCGGATCGGATCGGTGCCAGTGCCCCAGCGACCGTCCGCAGGAACCAGGAGGCCTTGTGCACAAGTTGTCCGTGATCAACGACGTTTGTGTTAAGTTTGTCATTTATGTAGCTGAGTCAATGAAATCAGGGGATATGTAGCATTGTGTGATGTATTTTGCATAGTCTCCCTGAATAATTGATGCATGGCAAAGGGTGTTCTACATATAGCATATTTATAGAAGAAGAAGTAAGCATTCTAACTTGTATATATGCATATGGTAAACATTTGAATAAGCAAGCATGTAGTAAGTAAGCAACCGTTCACAAGTTTCAATGACAAGCAAACAGGTCCATGTCTATCCCTTATTATCTTGATATCTTTTAGTTATTACTTGGTATCGTTTGATCGGGGCAAGCACGAACACAAGATTTAGATGTGAAGACTAGCAAGTAGGGCTAGCTAATCGGGTTGGTAGCCACTCACTTTGGTAGTTGGAAGGAAAAGGAAAGAAGTGCTTTAGGAGTCCGCTCGAGCGGCGACTACAGCTGGTTCACCTGTATTGACACGAACAGCTGATCAGTACTTCTTCCTCTCTTTCCCTTATCGGAATTGAAGTGCAGTCCTAAGAACGAAAGCAATGAAATCCATCGAAACCGTTCAAGAAAACCCAAGCAAATCCGAAAACCAACTCAAGGCACGAAAGCAACAAGCGACAGCAAAAACTAGGCAACAAAGAATGCAGCGGAGAGGTCCCTCCTGACTCTGCCGCTAAGTCGATCCTTGGGGCACGGTCCACTGAATATGGGAATCGATTCCGAAGAGACAAATCCATAACGAGGATGAGTTCTTGATTCA
Organism: Iris macrosiphon; assembly: GCA_036927795.1. Lineage (NCBI taxonomy): Eukaryota > Viridiplantae > Streptophyta > Magnoliopsida > Asparagales > Iridaceae > Iris > Iris macrosiphon. Next base: position 13,908,920 of record JAYESA010000016.1, on the reverse strand, counting down.
ATCTATCCCGATCGAACGATACCGTCTAATATTTCTTAGCCGCGCTCCCCGGATAGGGGGAACGGGGCACCACAGTCTAGCCGGGATCACTAGTTATTCAGTTAGTTTCTTTTAGCAGTTTATTAGTACCGAATTTGTTTCCGGCATACTTTTAGACTTGGATGTTATTGTTTATAATTAGATTATTTTTGTTTAGACTTGTGTTGTATTTTATTTATTTTCTTCGATATCTCATCGTACTTTAGTTATGTGATTGAGTATTTACATATTATATTATGATATATGTGTCTCCTTATGGAGTTGGATATTTATGTGAGATTGATTAGATAGTATTATGACCTAGACAGCGTTCTACCGTCGAAGCTGCAGCGTAGGCTGGACGTACCCACGTACTCGTGCCCCTATATCGGGTGCGGGTCAGGCTTCGCAATTAGAGCAATGTCGTGGTAGTACGACGACTTAGTTGTACTACTATGAGCCTACGATAGGATCTAGGATATAGCATACTAGGATGAGAGAGGATACTCAATCACAACTAAGAATATTTCCAATCTATTTATCTTATTATCCTTATTCCTTCTGAATATTGCTTCCTTTAGAATTTTATTGTCCTTCCTTGATGATATCGTATCTATTGTCTTAATTGATTCTTTTCGGTCTATCTTCAGGATGTCGCCGAAGACAAGATCTTTGAAAGTGGAAGCATGGGTATTAAAAATTTCTAATAGTGTGTTATGGGTTGAGAAATATCAAGATTGGTCATGGAAGGTATGAAGTGTATCACAGATTAGTGTATCATCCTGTAAAAGGTTAAAGGGAGATACGTATACATTAATCGAGATATGGAACCATATGCCTGCCTTTGAGAGTAAAGTGAAACATGGATATTATAGAAAGTGCAAGTGATCATAAGTTTTAGTCAATGTGATAAGGTAATCTAATGATGAAACTAGTGTTACTATACCAAGAGTGCTAGTATTTCTACGTCAAGGATTAGTTGAGTAATGTGGTAGTAACAGTAAGTACCTTGTGTGATGATATTAGATTAGTGTACCAGTTAATATGGATAAAAAATTATTATGAGTAATAGTGCAAGTAATTCAGGCAGTGCAAATTTTAATACATAGTTGAGGGGTATAGACAATTGGTGTATTTGTGTGTATCTTGAGTATTAGAGACTGTGAGTATATATATATATATATATATATATATATATATATATATATATATATATATATATATATATATATGTATATATATATATATATATGTGTGTGTGTGTGTGTGTGTGTGTATATGTATACTTAGATAAATGTGGGTAAGAAATATGTATTAGTATATGAGTGGATGATGTGCATGTGTAAGGATCTGTTGGCTTAAGCATGCTTGAGATGGCACTGCAAACAGACTTGGATGTCCATCTAGAGTTGTATTAGAGAGAGAAGTACTTAGTGTAGTGTGTTGCACTTGGTATGCACTTGAGTGATAAGAACAACTAGTATAAACAATTGCAGTAGGTAAGAGAGCTAGCAGTGGGTGTGCTTGTAGTAGAAACAATGGTACCAAAGGGATAGGGGTATCAAACTTTGGATGCATCATTAAACCTATGGTTGTGTTAGCAGGTTTTGTTCTGTTCTTTTGTCACGACCCGCACCCGGAAGTTCGGGCACGAGTACGTGGGTACGTCCAGCCTACGCCGCAGAGTCGGCGGTAGTACGCTGTCTAGGTCAATCCATCTAACTAGTCTAACTCATTCACAACTAACATAGGCAAGATAATAATGAGAATAGAAACTTAAATTTTGCAACTGAAATGAATGTGACAACAATTCAAATGTTTAATACAGGAATTTCAAATGAAATCGGGGACAAACCCGATTAAATAAGATAAGAATAGAAAAAAAAAGGATAGCTACTACTAGCTACTCAGCAGCAGGGGTCTCCTGGGTGGGTTCTGGCTCCTCATAGGTATCATCTGTACCCTCATAAGGGCCATAATAAGTAGGGGCAAGATCCTCATCATCGCCTAAATCAACAGATCCAGTCAGGAAAGGAGCAAAGTACACAGTGCACAACAATGTTAAACTAAATATTTATGACAATTAAATATTGAATATCATGTTAAGGAAATTGCATAAAAGAATGTTAATATCTCAGAGTCAACACTATAAACAGGAATATGAGAAAACAGAAGTAAACGAGCAGGAAAAGAAACTACACAGTCAGCAAGAATATAACATGACCAGAGGTTATCTGTATGAAACTTATGTTTGTTTTTAGAATACTTAGTTGGCATGTAGGGGTTTATAAGGCTAATCCGGCCGTCATGAACGGCTATTAGTCACGAATAATCGGGATCCGGCTGATGGACAGTCGTGTACCAACAGCTATTATTCACGGCAAGGGGAAGGGTAACTACATGCCTTTCGGTATTCTCCCACCCGACATGAAAAACAAAACATGAATTACCAATTATTCAAGACATGAAATATAGTATTCTAACACTACGTGTAATCAGCAAGAGTACTAGTGGAGCAGGGAATTTAATTATCACAATATAAAGATTAACTTGAAGTGCAGGTACTTGCCTGTTGTTTGGATCTGATTAATTAGGTTCTTGGGAGAAATTCCCACAGATGAGTCCAAAAGCTGAAATAGACATTACCATCATGCTCATAAGATGTCAAATAGCGAGAAACGCCTGTCCTTGGGTCTAATTTGGAGACAAGGGCAAAAACGGCAGTTTCGGGTCAGAACGGGGTCCGCCGTTGGGCCCGCTTTGCACCAAAAACGTGTCCGGGTCAAAAGTCTCCAAATTCACCAAACTTAGTGTCAACAGGTCAGGAACGCTGATACGAACCCAACGGAACTTCCAGATTTGGATTCCGATGAGCCGAACACAAAATCGCCCGTCGAGCGGGGCCTGTGGGGCCCACGACACGCGATTTCGTCAACGTTCTCAGAATCGAACCAAACTTGACCCACGGGACCAGCGTATCGCTACGAGTCCGATGGCGCAAGTTTTGTCTCGATCTGACGAGTGTGCACGAAGTTAGGGCAAATTGCCGAAAAGGCGGATACGGAGCGATGTCCGCGGATACGCGTTGATTCCGGTGTGCACGCACACCCGAATCAGCTTCCGCGAAATCTCACACGTCCGTATCGACGCTGCGCACGTATCTGTGAAGACCGCATGCGACCAAGTCGTCCCGTTTGGCGGGACGTACTCGGTTCCGGGGTGAAACAGGGTCTGGTTTTTCCTGTTTTTGGATCGCGGTGTGCGATCACCACAGGACGCGGTGTCCCGAACAGTTTGTCCGGACACCGAGAGGGTCATACAGGCTTCGCGTAGGAATTTACAGAATCGAAAACGGAGATCAGGGTTGCAAGATACGAATACCTGAAGGGGACCGAGAAATCGGGGTTTTGAACCGTGTCCGACACACGTCTGAACTAGGGCTGTGTCCTGTCTGTGAATCCCGTGTCCGGTCGTGTCCAGGCTCGCACCCGCGTCTGGGTCGTGTCCGCGTCTGCCGGAGTCGGCAAGGGGTTCAGGCGGAGGCGGCGCCGGTCCTGGGTGGTCGTCGACAGCGGCTACGGCGAGGTCGGCTCGCAGGAGGGCCGGCGGCGGGTTCGAGAAGAAGAGGGGAGGAAGGAGGAGAGGCTCTGCCGAGGGGGAGACGCGGGAGGGTGGTCGTCGACGGGTCTGGGAGGTCGGTGCTGGCTGGGCGGCGTCGTGCGGTGCAGAGGGCGGCAGCTAGGGGAGGTTAGGGTTAGGGTTCCGGCGAAGTGGAGGGTTTGATCGGGGGAGGAGGACCGGAGGAGAGGGCTATTTATGGGGCTGGCTGGGGCGTCGTGGCCGAGGGATCCGGCGGGGGAGGCGACGTGGAGGAGGGCGTGGCCGGCTCTCGCGGAGGGGAGGCGAAGTGGCCGACGGTTACGGCGCGCGATTTCCGGCGGGCGTGGGAGTCGGGCACAGGGGCGACCGGGTAATGGGTCGGGTCGGGCGCGGATCCGGGTCTGGCCGACCCGCCCGACCCGCTATGGCAGTGGTTGGGCTGGGCTTAACGGGCTCGGCCCACTGGGCCGGGCCGGGCCCAAAAACAGAATAAAAAATCAAATAAAATAAATAATTATAATAATAATAATATAATTAGTTTAAATAATTAATTAATTAATAAAAATGGTTTTGAGGTATTTAAAAATAGGTCTGAGGCCCAGAAAAATCCAGAAAAATTACCCTAAGTCCAATTTTTCATTTTACACCCAAAAATATTATTTTCATGACATTTTGATATTATTTATTACCAATTAAAAATCATTTATTAATTGGAAACCCTGATTTTAATTACAGAAAATTCCCAGAAAATTCCAGAAAATCGGGAAAAATCCAAGATTTAATAATTTGAAAATTCAGGGGGGGTTTACAACCTACCCAACTTACAAAAATTTCGTCCTCGAAATTTAAGAATAACAAGGCACGAAAAAGAAAGGCCGAGAAATAAAATACACCTCAGGGTTCAAAAAGATAGGGATATCGCTCTCTAATCTCGTCTTCTCGCTCCCAGGTGGATTCGCCGGGAGAATGGTGCTTCCAAGCTACGCGAACCAGGGAGATAACCTGGTTCCGTAGGACTTTCTCCGAGCGATCCAGGATCTCCACGGGTTGCTCTTGGTATGTCAAACTTGGGCCTACTTCGAGCTCTGAGTGATCCAGAATGTGGCTGGGGTCTGACACGTACTTCCTCAGCTGCGACACGTGGAAGACGTTATGTACTCCTTCCAGTGAGGGTGGCAATGCCAGACGGTATGCCACTTCTCCGATTTTCTCCTGAATGCCAAAAGGTCCAATGAATCTTGGGCTGAGTTTTCCACTCCTTCCGAACCTAATGGTGCCACGTGTCGGGGAAATCTTTAAGAATACCCGCTCTCCAACCTTAAAATAGAGTCAAAATGAAGCCTTAGTTCCATAATCAAAATGTTTAGATTGACTTGAATTTCATAAATTTAATTACCTCAAATTCCAAGGGCCTTCGGTGGCTATTTGCCCAATGTCGTTGTCTGTCTTGAGCCACTCGAAGTCTGTCCCTTATTTGCTTTACCTTCTCAGCTGAATCGATCACCATCTCTGGTCCCAGCAGGGCTCTTTCTCCAACGTCGTCCCATGATAGCGGAGTACGACATCTTCGTCCATACAGGGCTTCAAATGGAGTCATCTCGATACTGGCTTGGTAGCTGTTATTATAAGAGAACTCCACCAGATGTAGGTAGTCTTCCCAGGATCCTCCAAAATCCAGAACACATGTACGGAGCATATCTTCAAGTGTCTGGATTGTACGTTCCGATTGTCCATCGGTTTGGGGATGATAAGCTGTGCTGAATTTGAGTTGCGTCCCCAAACTGTCTTGTAAGCTCTTCCAGAAGTGAGAGGTGAATCTTGAATCTCTGTCGGAGACAATACTTACTGGAACTCCATGCAGCCTAACAATATGCCTGATATATAAATCTGCCAGCTTTTCTGTAGATAGCCCTACTTTGAAAGGTAGAAAGTGTGCCGACTTGGTCAGTCTATCTACTATCACCCAGATTGCATCCTTACCACTAGGTGTCCTTGGAAGTCCGGAAACAAAATCCATTGTGATATGTTCCCACTTCCACTCCGGAATGGGTAGTGGTTGAAGCAGTCCTCCAGGTCTTTGTCTCTCTGCCTTGACTTGCTGGCACACTAAACAACGAGATACGAACCTGGCTACTTCTCTTTTCATGCCATGCCACCAAACATGCGTCCTCAGGTCCTTGTACATCTTGTTGGCTCCTGGATGTATAGAGTACTGCGATCTGTGCGCCTCTTGCATGATTTCTTCTCTTATGTCTCCTTGAGGCACACATAATCTATCGCCATGCCTCAGTGATGCATCGTCGTGAATTCTGAATTCTTCTACTAGTCCAGCTTGTACTTGACCTCGAAGGCTTCGCAGGCCTTCGTCCTGAAACTGAGTCTCCTTGATCTTGTCCATTAAAGTAGACTGAATCTGCAAGTTCATCATTTGGCCTTCTTTTCCTGGGATAATTACTTCAATACCTAAACTTTCCAAATCCTCCAGCAGGTGTCTGTCCATAGTCAAGTATATCGCCATAGGATACCTGCTTAGCGCATCAGCAACTACATTTGCCTTCCCAGGGTGATATTGAAGAGTGATATCAAAATCTTTCATTAGTTCCAGCCACCTTCTTTGCCTCATGTTTAGCTCTTTCTGAGTGAAAATATATTTTAGACTTTTATGGTCTGTAAATATTTCCACCCTTTCTCCATAAAGATAATGTTTCCATAGTTTAAGAGCAAAAATGACAGCGGCCAATTCTAGGTCATGAGTTGGATAGTTCTTTTCATGTGGTCGAAGCTGTCTAGAGGCATATGCTATTACTTTCTTATTCTGCTCCAATACACAACCTAGACCTTTTCCAGAAGCATCACTATAAATAGCGAAACCTCCGGTTCCAGAAGGTAGGGTCAGAATAGGGGCAGAAGTCAATCTTTTCTTCAATTCCTCAAAGGCACGCTGACATTCATCAGTCCAAGTGAACTCTTCATCCTTTCTTGTTAATTTTGTCATGGGCTCCGCAATTCTAGCAAAGTCCTTCACAAACTTCCGATAGTAGCCAGCTAGTCCCAGAAAACTTCTAATCTCAGCTACAGAGTCTGGAGTGGGCCAGGATTCTACTGCAGCTATCTTCTTAGGGTCTACTGCTATTCCATCTCCAGTCACAACATGTCCCAAGAATTCTACTTTGTCTAGGAAGAAAGCACATTTAGACAATTTTCCATAAAGCTTTTCCCTCCTCAAAGTCTCCAATGCTAACCTCAAATGTTCTTCATGTTCTTCGGGGGTCTTGGAGTAGATCAAAATATCGTCAATAAAGACCACTACAAATTTGTCTAGGTATGGCTGGAAAACTCTGTTCATTAGGTTCATAAAAACTGCTGGTGCATTCGTCAACCCGAACGGCATCACTAAGAATTCGTAATGTCCGTTCCGGGTATTGAAAGCAGTTTTAGGGATGTCTTCTTTTCTCACCCTTACTTGGTGGTAACCAGACCTTAAATCAATCTTTGAAAATACCCGAGCTCCACTCAGCTGATCAAATAAGTCATCTATCCTGGGTAGGGGATACTTATTCTTAATTGTCAAGGCATTCAGGGCCCTATAGTCAATACACATTCGGGATGTTCCGTCCTTCTTGGGCACAAATAATACTGGAGCTCCCCAGGGTGAGACACTAGACCTAATGAAGCATTTGTCTTCTAGCTCTTTGATTTGTTCATTTAGTTCTATTATCTCATTCTTGTTGATTCTGTAGGGGTTCTGAGATACTGGTGCTGCTCCTGGCACTAAGTCAATGGAGAATTCAACTTCTCGGTCTTGGGGTAAGCCTGGGAGATCCTCAGGGAAGACATCAAGGTATTCAGAGATGATAGGTGGCAATTCTTCTGTTACTAGGGCTCCACAAATTATGTTATTACCCATTTCTCTAGAACCTCTAGCAAATTCAAATTCTGGCTTGCCAGGGGGTCTGAAGATTACACTGCCTCTGTGACAGTCTATTGTGGCATGATGTTGACTTAACCAATCCATACCCAGTATAATGTCAAAACTGGGCACTGGCATTACAAGTAGTCTAGCATACAGTACTCTTCCACATAATGTAATAGGACAATTGTTACAGGCATCACTAACCGGAATGATTCCTCCACCGGTAATGATCTTATAACAATTCCTAAGGGGTTTAGTGATTAAGTTATGCTTCATAAGGAAATCTACTGACATGAATGAATGAGAAGCTCCAGAGTCAAATAAAGTAATAGCTGGTATTGAATTTATAAGCACGGAACCTGTGATCACATCCGCTGTGGCCTCAGCTTCTTCCAGAGTCATTGCATAAGCACGGCCTTGCTGCGGTGCACCCCTCTGTTGCTGCTGGTGCTGAGCAAAGCGTTGTTGCTGTGTTGGAAGCGGGGGTCCCCTCTGTTGTGCTGCTGGGGGCCTGGCCTGGACTGGAGCCTTTGGTGCAGCTGGGCGTCCTTGAGCAGCAGGACAGTCCCTCAATTGATGTGCTGGGGAGCCACAATAGAGGCAGGCACCTAGCCTCTTTCTACAGTCTTGCCAAGTGTGGCCTGGTTTTTGGCAATAGTTGCAAGGGGAAGCTCGCTGGTTCTGACCTTGAGCCTGGGGTGCTGGAGCTCGAGGGAGAGGACGCTGAGTTTGCTGCGGGGCCCTCTGCTGTTGTTGTTGTTGAAAAGGGCGTTTGTTGGGTCCCGCATTTCCGGTATCTCTTTCTCGTTTCAGCTTGTGCCCCATATCTCTCTCGACGCCTTGAGCCACGCTCAAGATCTCCTCATAGGTGCGAGCTCGGCTGGTGGTGACAGCAAGGCGGATATCCGGAGATAGCCCCTTCTTGAATCTACGGGCTCTGTCCTCCGGGGTACGAACCATGTACTCCGCAAAGTGACTTAACCTGCTAAATTCAGCAGTATATTCATCAACAGTCATGTTACCTTGTTCCAGTCTCTCGAATTGGCTTTCGAGAGCTTCCCGAGCCACTTCGGGATAAAATTTCTCCTTGAATAGCCTCTTGAAGTCTTCCCAGGTGATGTCGGGAGAAGATAGTTGGGGTTCATCTCTGAACCAGGTTCGAGCAATGTCGAACAGTTGCAGGCTTGCGGATTCCACTTTGAGGTCATCAGGGACCCGGGCAGTCTTCAGGAGTCTCTCGACATTCTCTATCCACTCATCGGCATAGAGGATGCCCTCAGTTCCATAGAATTCCAGAGGCCTAAGGTTCTTGAAGTCTTTGGCACTTCCTGGCCTCTTGAGTGGCGACTCCTGGGACTTAAGAGCTTCTGAGAGGCTGGTCCGCAGAAGTGTCGTCTGTTCTTTCTGGGATTCCACCAATCCCTGGAACACTCCTAGCAGCTGTGCCCCATCTAGGGTAACTGCCGGAACAGATGGAGGCGGCAGGAGTGCAAGAGTCTCGGGCACATTCTGCTCAGCTGGTTCTGATGTGCCTCCTACTGTGTTCCTGGTCTGGACCATTCTGAAAGATTAAGGGATAGGAAGATCAGAATAGAATACTTGGAAATCAAAGGCGATAGGAAAATTGAGCAGCAAAGATATCAAGAATTGAAATAAGGACGCTATACTGTGAATGAGTTTTTCCTAGAATCCTCAATCTTATTCCATCCCTGTCCTAGGGTATTACCCTATTTAAGGATATGACCTGCATGGGCCCACCATAAAAAACGTGTCACGACCCGCACCCGGAAGTTCGGGCACGAGTACGTGGGTACGTCCAGCCTACGCCGCAGAGTCGGCGGTAGTACGCCGTCTAGGTCAATCCATCTAACTAGTCTAACTCATTCACAACTAACATAGGCAAGATAATAATGAGAATAGAAACTTAAATTTTGCAACTGAAATGAATGTGACAACAATTCAAATATTTAATACAGGAATTTCAAATGAAATCGGGGACAAACCCGATTAAATAAGATAAGAATAGAAAAAAAAAAGGATAGCTACTACTAGCTACTCAGCAGCAGGGGTCTCCTGGGTGGGTTCTGGCTCCTCATAGGTATCATCTGTACCCTCATAAGGGCCATAATAAGTAGGGGCAAGATCCTCATCATCGCCTAAATCAACAGATCCAGTCAGGAAAGGAGCAAAGTACACAGTGCACAACAATGTTAAACTAAATATTTATGACAATTAAACATTGAATATCATGTTAAGGAAATTGCATAAAAGAATGTTAATATCTCAGAGTCAACACTATAAACAGGAATATGAGAAAACAGAAGTAAACGAGCAGGAAAAGAAACTACACAGTCAGCAAGAATATAACATGACCAGAGGTTATCTGTATGAAACTTATGTTTGTTTTTAGAATACTTAGTTGGCATGTAGGGGTTTATAAGGCTAATCCGGCCGTCATGAACGGCTATTAGTCACGAATAATCGGGATCCGGCTGATGGACAGTCGTGTACCAACAGCTATTATTCACGGCAAGGGGAAGGGTAACTACATGCCTTTCGGTATTCTCCCACCCGACATGAAAAAACAAGACATGAATTACCAATTATTCAAGACATGAAATATAGTATTCTAACACTACGTGTAATCAGCAAGAGTACTAGTGGAGCAGGGAATTTAATTATCACAATAAAAAGATTAACTTGAAGTGCAGGTACTTGCCTGTTGTTTGGATCTGATTAATTAGGTTCTTGGGAGAAATTTCCACCAATGAGTCCAAAAGATGAAATAGACATTACCATCATGCTCAGAAGATGTCAAATAGCAAGAAACGCCTGTCCTTGGGTCTAATTTGGAGACAAGGGCAAAAACGGCAGTTTCGGGTCAGAACGGGGTCCGCCGTTGGGCCCGCTTTGCACCGAAAAACGTGTCCGGGTCAAAAGTCTCCAAATTCACCAAACTTAGTGTCAACAGGTCAGGAACGCTGATACGAACCCAACGGAACTTCCAGATTTGGATTCCGATGAGCCGAACACAAAATCGCCCGTCGAGCGGGGCCTGTGGGGCCCACGACACGCGATTTCGTCAACGTTCTCAGAATCGAACCAAACTTGACCCACGGGACCAGCGTATCGCTACGAGTCCGATGGCGCAAGTTTCATCTCGATCTGACGAGTGTGCACGAAGTTAGGGCGAATTGCCGAAAAGGCGGATACGGAGCGATGTCCGCGGATACGCGTTGATTCCGGTGTGCACGCACACCCGAATCAGCTTCCGCGAAATCTCACACGTCCGTATCGACGCTGCACACGTATCTGTGAAGACCGCACGCGACCAAGTCGTCCCGTTTGGCGGGACGTACTCGGTTCCGGGGTGAAACAGGGTCTGGTTTTTCCTGTTTTTGGATCGCGGTGTGCGATCACCACAGGACGCGGTGTCCCGAACAGTTTGTCCGGACACCGAGAGGGTCATACAGGCTTCGCGTAGGAATTTACAGAATCGAAAACGGAGATCAGGGTTGCAAGATACGAATACCTGAAGGGGACCGAGAAATCGGGGTTTTGAACCGTGTCCGACACACGTCTGAACTAGGGCTGTGTCCTGTCTGTGAATCCCGTGTCCGGTCGTGTCCAGGCTCGCACCCGCGTCTGGGTCGTGTCCGCGTCTGCCGGAGTCGGCAAGGGGTTCAGGCGGAGGCGGCGCCGGTCCTGGGTGGTCGTCGACAGCGGCTACGGCGAGGTCGGCTCGCAGGAGGGGCCGGCGGCGGGTTCGAGAAGAAGAGGGGAGGAACGAGGAGAGGCTCTGCCGAGGGGGAGACGCGGGAGGGTGGTCGTCGACGGGTCTGGGAGGTCGGTGCTGGCTGGGCGGCGTCGTGCGGTGCAGAGGGCGGCAGCTAGGGGAGGTTAGGGTTAGGGTTCCGGCGAAGTGGAGGGTTTGATCGGGGGAGGAGGACCGGAGGAGAGGGCTATTTATGGGGCTGGCTGGGGCGTCGTGGCCGAGGGATCCGGCGGGGGAGGCGACGTGGAGGAGGGCGTGGCCGGCTCTCGCGGAGGGGAGGCGAAGTGGCCGACGGTTACGGCGCGCGATTTCCGGCGGGCGTGGGAGTCGGGCACAGGGGCGACCGGGTAATGGGTCGGGTCGGGCGCGGATCCGGGTCTGGCCGACCCGCCCGACCCGCTATGGCAGTGGTTGGGCTGGGCTTAACGGGCTCGGCCCACTGGGCCGGGCCGGGCCCAAAAACAGAATAAAAAATCAAATAAAATAAATAATAATAATAATAATAATATAATTAGTTTAAATAATTAATTAATTAATAAAAATGGTTTTGAGGTATTTAAAAATAGGTCTGAGGCCCAGAAAAATCCAGAAAAATTACCCTAAGTCCAATTTTTCATTTTACACCCAAAAATGTTATTTTCATGACATTTTGATATTATTTATTACCAATTAAAAATCATTTATTAATTAGAAACCCTGATTTTAATTACAGAAAATTCCCAAAAAATTCCAGAAAATCGGGAAAAATCCAAGATTTAATAATTTCAAAATTCAGGGGGGGTTTACATCTTTCCTTCTGTTCCTTTCTATCTATTTGATTGATTGATTGATTCCATAGTACCGTAGCTTGTATCAATGATTTTCTTGTTAGAATATAGTTAGTAGTACACCTTGACAGAGACTGCAATACCATGACAAAATAGACCATAACCATGCATGTTTTCTCTAGATTGTATGTTATATGACTATAGGTAGGATTTTCTTAGACTTTGATTGTTGGGGGTTTGACCAAAGTGAAGATTAATGAAGAGGTTATGACTGGACAGAGAGAGACATGGTACCTTAAATTTCGAGGATAAATATTAATTTAAATAAAGAGTTGAGAACTTAATATGGCAGAATTGACAATTTTGTTAAATCATTAAATTTATGAAGATTAAGATATGATTGAATTTGTCATTAAATTTTGAGAAATTTAAGAAGATTATCATTATATTTATTTCACTGCAAGATATAAATTTTAAAACTTATATTTTGAATATTGTATTTGAAGACTTCGTAAGTATTATATTGTTTGAGTATTGTGTGAAAAAAGAAATCAAGGAATAAGATCACTAATGGATTAGAGTTTGAATTCAAATTTTTGGGATAAAAATTTAAATTTTATAAATATGCGTTAATTTGATTTAAAATTAGAGGATTGGATATTTTTTTTTTTGTATTTAGTTATTAAATTAAAATTTTGGAGGAGATTGTGATAAGAATAGAATTTGATTTTAAATTTGAAGATTTTCAGGAATATGATATTTATAGAATTTTGAAAATTTTGTGAAATAACAATATGGATTTACTTCATGATTATATGGTTTGATGAATTTAAATTTTGATATATATATATACATATATATACATATATATATATATATATATATATATATATACAACTATTGAGGATCTTAAATTTCGAGGACAAAATTTTTCTAAGGGGGGTAGACTTGTAGTCTACACCCATCCTAGAAATAATTTTTGTCTTGAATTTAAGATCTCAATAGTTGTATATATATATTATATATATACTCATTATATTATGTGTGTATATATGTATATATATATATCAAAATTTAAATATTTTGGTAACTCACTGCCTTATGTGTACCCTAACCTGCTAGTGAGACCATGTGTTAGTGATACATGAGATTTGGAGTTTTAGACACTGTGTTAGTGTTAGTTGTTGTCTTGTTGTACACGGTATTCGAGAATATGATACCCGTGCATTTAGACGCACACTTGACCCTGTTAGTTGACCAGTATCCCCCTAGCATAGTTTCTGAGTTCAGTGAAATTGTGTTTGTGTGTGTGCTAGTTAACGACTGATGCTATACTATTATTATATTATGTATATAAGACTGTTGGATTGTTCAGACGAGACTTCGAAAATAGGACATTGGTATTGCCCGCTCAGGACCATATGTGAGTACATTCTCTGATAATTTCTGTTATTTGATAATTTCTATAATTCAAGTATTTAGAAATATTACATCTGATTCTTGACACTGTGTTACACGGACTAGTATATAGATTGGATCTGCAGTCATAAGATATTACATTGGTTATCGTATTGATATTGTATACGACATTGATATTAGACCTTATACATGATATATTGGATATTGATCGTGTATCATGACGTGTCATGGTTGGATCCACTGTACTAGTTGGGGGCGAGGAAATAGTTAGTGAGAAATATGATCATATCCCAATTGTACAAGTATAGAATCATGTTAATGTTAATCATACACCTCACTTATGATTAGCCAGGCCATATAGCTCCCGTACATATTCCCATGCCGATCACATATCGAAGCTACTATTTCAAACACCTAGAATAATTATAGTTCTCCATTTCAGTTTATATACTACATCATCCCGTATATGATATTATAGCTCTTTCTCTTCATTTCATATATGCACTGATTATACCATATTTCCTATATTATATGTTCTTTTTATTTTGCCATTGCATGTATTCATTATCTTCTCTTAGTATATAGCATCATCGATTTATTATTTTATAGTCCTTATCAATTAACTAGAACTCTTATTGGGTTGTACTTCGCTCCATCCTGACTGAAAATATTTTTCTAAACTGCGACTTAGAGGACTGTTATCCGACATATTATGGACCACAGGGAGAGTAGCTACAGTCTTGGACCTTGTAGCTCGGGTGTGATTTTCGGGAGGTCTATCCACGATCACTAGTTATTCAGTTAGTTTCTTTTAGCAGTTTATTGGTACCGAATTTATTTTCGGCATATTTTGAGACTTAGATATTATTGTTTGCAGTTAGATTATTTTGTTTAGACTTGTGTTGTATTTCGTTTATTTTCTTTGATATCTCATCTTGCTTTAGTTCTGTGATTGAGTATTTACATATTATATTATGATATCTGTGTCTCCTTATGGAGTTGGATATTCGTGTGAGATTGATTAGATAGTATTGTGACCTAGACAGCGGTCTACCGTCGATGCTGCGGCGTAGGCTGGACGTACCCACGTACTCGTGCCCCTATATTGGGTGCGGGTCATGACAATACTAACTTATATGATCACTCACCATATATATACACTTATATATACACCAGTTAACACTCACTCTCTTCATACCCTCCTAAATATTTGTACTCATGTGCACACTACCTATTCAAAGCAGGTAACTCCTAATACCTACTGATCAACTGAACCTATTCCCCTCACAACCTGCACTATTCAAAACTAAAACACCAACCTAATTACTTACAAACCCGATCCCCAATATTGTACCCTAACAATAGCTGCTACTGCCTAGTGTCTGTGTCAAAAGACCACACCATCACAGACCCCCACTGCTACTGCTATGAGGCTTGCAACCTGCACACCTACTTCACTTCTCACCTGGACATCCTCCCAAGCCATCAACTATGGGACACCAAGTCTAATATATGTGCATTGTACAAATGACTGCAGGTATAAGACCATATGCATTCAGACCTGGTCTATACTCACAGCTGCCTAATGCCAAGCACACTGCACAGCAATGTCGCCTTGCTGCTGTGCACTCCCCTCCTTATTTCATATACACACAAAACACTAGGAACTCCTACACTAACCTACTCAAAGAGGTACTGACACAACCCAAAATTTTCTCATATTCACATGCCCAAGTGCATTGCTCCTCAGTGTACTAACAAGCAGTGCTCACTGCAGAACCCGAGCTCCAATAATGTTTCATACATATAATTCCCCACATACACAAACCGTACTGCACACTAACATGTGTGCATATGTACCCAATTCTCAGGTCAACAGCACCTGAACACAGTTTTATGATAATCCCCCCTCCCTATTTATAATTAACACCATCACCAATTCCCCACAAGTATCACCACAAGCATCACTTCCCTCTCAGTTCTGCCACAGTACACTATACCCACATCCAATACAAATATACATAATTAACAATATATATATATATATATATATATATATATATATATATATATATATATATATACACACACACACACATGTGTCATATACCTAAATATATATAACACACTAGCATTAAATCAAATACTTGACTTGCTATAAATATAATACTCTATGCTACACACCTAATTAAAAACCAAAACCCCAAATACTACATAATTACCATATAGACATATCAAACACCTTTAGAAATAACTATTACAACTAGTCTCAATATGAATTAAAGAGAATTCATACAAAATACCGGAAAAAAAGTCCCGTATCATAATATATCCCAAAATACCATGATACGGCCTACTCGTATCCATCTGTGGACACATATCTATTCTCATAACACTCTAACAACCTATTTAGGTCCTCTAAACCTAATGACAAATACTTGATGTGCCAATCTCGAATTTCTCCTAAATTGGGCACAAAAACCTATGTAGAAATCATAATATAAGTCATATCAACCTAGTTCTTGATCCTATGGATAGCCCTAAGACAAGGGATAATTTCTAATGGTTAAATGCATGAATTAAACTCTAAATTAAGGGGTGAATTTAGAATTTACCTATTGGGAGATGGATTTCCAATAAAAACTCAATAGGACACAACTTTGGGCACAAGCACCAAGCCAAACTCCTTCTTCTCCAATGCTCTATGAAATCCAAGCTTCTAGTCTCCTTAGATGGTGAGAATGAATGAGGTTGGGAGTAATTTGAGAGAGATTGGTGGTGGAATTGATCAATTTAGGAAATAACACCAAATGGAGTATAATATTGGAATGAAGAATGAGAGGAGAGAGCATACCCCCTACTTTTCTAGGGCCGACCACCATTCCCTTTTTCTAAGCAATGTGAAAAGACCCTTATGCCACTATTGGGTTTTCATGAAGAATTAATTAAGGTGAAAGTTTCTCTTCCTAATAAGGGTTAAGCCTAATCTTCTAATCTAATGAAAATGTTAACTTAAGTTGGGTCAAAAGGGGACTAGTCTAACAAATTATTTAAATGGTCATGTTAAGTTGATTAGGTCCACTAGAGTCATATCTAAACAATAGTCCAATCTACCAACAAATAATAATATTAGTCACACACACACACACACACACACACACACACACATATATATATATATATATATATATATATATATATATATATATATATATATATATATATATATATATATATACATGCATTATATTAAATAAATAACAAAATTTTTATAGCACATTATTTATAATTATACAAAATGACAAAATTATCCCATTCTAGAAATATGGTAGTTTCACCTAAGGCAATACTAGAAAGACAACATAATAATTGTTTACACTCACATATTGAACATGTTGGTTTTGTTTAGTAGGCGAGAGGCTTTCCCACTATTTTTTTTTATGTACTGACACCCACTAGATTATCTACTGGGTGCAGGGAGTAACTCGTTACGTGCGGAGTTTACTTGGACGCATCGAGGCGTTGGAGCTCGTTCTAGTGTCTTTGATACGCGATGGCCGGACCTTGAAGCTCTTGTATATGGGACATAATGTATGAAACATCATCCTTTGTATTATTCTCTAATCTGTAAGTTGCAGGGCATGATTCATTGTAATAAGAGAGAGAGAGATTGAGCGATTGTATTCTTGGCTTCGAGTCTTTGTAACTTATATTTCACATCTATAAAGAGAGTTATTCTTTACGTACTTATGTTCACTCAACTTTTCTTCTTGAGACTTCTGTGCAACGCTCTGTAAATTAGTTTGTTCAATCGGTCGTTTGGTGCTTGCCTTGTGCGACCACAAGTTTGGCTCACACGGCATCATATCCAACGAGGACGTTCAATTTTGTGGAACCGAGATATGATATTTTAGTATCAGAGCACGATATTATATGAATCTAATGTGGGTATTTTATTGATCAGGGATAGTTGGGCAGAATGCCTTGTTGGCTGAGATGTGCTAGGCATTACATATCTAAACATGTTGGTGTTAGCAAGTTGTGTGTAAGATCAAGATATTGTTGGACGAGAATTTGTTGGGTTCGGTTCATTGGATATTTTATAGCTAAATATATAGGTGTTGTTGGAAGGTGATATTGTCGATGAGATATAGTAGGAACGTGCTTGAATTTTGAGGAATTGATCGGTCGAATATTCAAATGGATCATTTGTCATTTGAATTGGGTTTCAAGAATTTGTCTAGTGGCTTGATCCCTGAGTGGTGTATGGGTTAACCTTAGGGACGTTCACTTGATTGGGGATTTCGGTATAGCAACGAGTCTATCAGTAATGAACGTGTTTGTGCAAAACCTTAGTATAAGTGATTCCTAGTTGGTCGTGAATTTGAGTGTCTATTATAAGATTAGTTGGACGATTGAGGGCGAGTTGTGCAAAGTTGAATGGATATCGAATACGGTTTGGGATTGTAAAATAAATTACTTGTTCGAGGAACCATGTACGTATTTAGGGATTTAATCAAATGGGATGAGATTTAGTATGAGATTGAAGAATCGAGAATGCGATTAGATTTAGCTCAATTAGAGGATAGCGTGATTGGAAGATGGCAATTGAGCACTCAATTTGAGGATACGAAAATGGCTCTAAGGATAGGAGAAATGTATTGCTCAATGGAACTGAGTTTGAGTGCGAATAATTTAGTCTCGAATTTGGATAAGTTGATATGGTATCGATGTTAGGCAGATAATAAGGATTGATATATACATAAAAAGAAATCTTGTTGCTCAAGGAACAAAAATTACGATATTGGATTTGATCTTGAGTTTGGATATGATGATCTAGAATCTAGTTCGGGAGATAGAATTTGGCTTAAACGATGAATTTTGCTAAGGAATGATTCATGGTTATGCAAATATACTTGAGAATGTCGAAGCGTATCGAGGATCAAGGGACCGTGGCACGAGGATAGTCTAACAAGATTGGATTATTATCGAATTACAAGATAATGGATGATTGGATGAATGATAGGTATATTATCGATTTAATTTTTGAACTTGGTTGTTTTGAGGAATGCTAGATCATGGACTATGGATTGATCGAATGATAACATTGAAGTTTCGGATAACTTGGTCAAAGGGGCCGCAAGTATAAAATCAACGGATATAAGTTTGACACGGCTTGATGAATGTCAAAATTTTAAGAATTTATATGGCTTAAGAGAAAAATATGGATTGACCTATAACTTGGATGAAACAAAGTTGTAACGATGCAGTATCTTAGTGATTTCGAGGATCGTCCTAACTTGTAGTTTGATGCTAATGGATTTGATGATATAAGTAAATTGGAAGTGAGTGTCGAGAACGAGTTAATCTAGAATTTGGGACAAGTCATGCTTGGTGGATTTGTAAATGATTACATGACTTATATTGGGGACTTAGAGTCTGCAAATTTGGAATGGTGACTTAGTATTTTTATTTTTGATTCGGTGATCAAAAATTGTGAAACTAGATTGGTGGACGATATTGAATAGGTTTGAGGACTTGGACTACGTGAGTTGATCGAATTGATGTTTGTCTATCGGGATATATGGAGGATTTCGTTGGAAAGGATTAACCCAAGGAATGACTTTGCTGAATAGACTCAGACCCCATGAACTTGAGTGCAGATGCGATTAGGATGATCTATGCTCAATGTTTAGAAATCTGAGTGAGACGAGCTCGGGTAGAATACCAAGTACTATAGGACGATGGTTTGGCCCTTGGATTGGGGGAGTACATTGAATAGTGATTTTTATATTAAGGATGGTGATCTTGATATATGACTTTGACCTGGTGAGATGACCTAGCGATTATGACGATGTCCCTATGCCGAGAGATAGAACCAGTGTAATCGACCTTAGAAGAGTTTTTTGGGTAGACTTATAATGCTGGGGTAGCTAGTTGAGGTATGAACTTGGACGAATGTTTTATGATTTTTTTTATGATTGATGCAATGGGGATGGTAGACTATAGTTGGATTTGTTTGGCCAATTTTTTAGAGTTGAATGGGTTACTTGTGATCAAAGGAATGAGTTGGTATCGAAGAAAAATTGGCTTATTGTTATTGTTGGACTTATAGAATTGATCGAGGAAATTTGGAGGACAAATTGAATCGGGATTTGAAATCATATACTTGGAAGATATAAATGAAGGTAGTGTGAACCAAGGATTAGAATTTGGCTTGGATTTTGATCGTCCTTGCTCGAGATAACATTGCGGTTTCATAAAATGGAAATACTCCGAATATTTATTGTGTCATCGTAAGAGATTGATTGGAAGAATTGGATTCAAAATATTGATTTTAATGGATAGAAATTATGGTTCTAGAGTTCGTATAATTTGAAGAAGTTAATGAGCGAGATGGATTCATATATCGATGAGTTATAAGCTAGCAGATAATTGAGATTGTTCTTAGAAATTTAATGAAGATGAATTCATACTTGGTTAGTATGGGATAATGTATTCAAGATTTAGATTGTGTTTGGAAGAGTACGATCGAGGTATTGCATAATAAGTAATTCAGATTTGGATAGTTGTATTGTTCAAATGAAGAATTCTCGGAAGGTGAAACATGGATCGATTCACTGGTGCATTTTGAGATAGTGGAATTCTACTAGATTGGATATTGATACTTGATCGGATTTAGACCTTGATGAGGCCGAGTATAGAAGATCAGTTGGGTATTAGACTTAATGTTTAGAAGATTATTTGGATTGGTGGAGGTGCAACGTTGGTTTTGATTGAGAGATATCGAGCGATCGGCTTAGTTATGTTGTCGTTGCAGAACAATTGAAGTATATTTTTTGGTATAGAAGCATAGAATATACGCCCAGGCCTACGCATATAAGCATAAGCGTATGCTATTGAAGTTGGGAGCATATATTGGCGTAATCTCTCCAAAAAAGAGGAGGAATTGACATACTTTCTTTATCAAATAGCCAAGAAGAAATAGGCGTACTTCCTCATCCTTGCCATCTCGTCGTTTAGTGGGCCAGACTGATAGTTAACATGATGGCACAATAGTCGAGAAGATCAAAATCAATTAATGCTAAAGATTTATTGGCATGCAGACCCAGGTTGTCATTTTTTGACCTATGTTGTTGTCTCAAACGAAGTATGCCAGTGCTGCTACTTTGCCATAGTATGCCAATGTTGCTACTTTGCTAAAGTATGCCAGTGCTGCTACTTTCCCATAGTATGCCAGTGTTGCTACTTTGCCATAGTACGTCAGTGTTGCTACTTTGCTATAGTACGCCAGTGTAGCATCCCTACCTGAGTACGCTAACAACTATAATCTACTAAAATTACGTGTAATTCATGCAATAATTCTCGTGGAACGTGCACAAGCAGTTGTTGTTATGCCCCAGTCCCAAAATACGTAGTACCAGAGTACATAACAATGTCCAGCTACGTATCAAGCGGACTCCAACCCAAATCAAATACGTATAAGCTATCTAGAGGTCGTTTGTATCTCTATATCATTGTAACAATTCTATATCTCAATCCAGTGAAGATAAACTCTTGTATAGACCAAGTGCACTAAAGCTGGTCAGGCAGTAATACACTGGATCTTTCAAGTATATAATAATAGAAAATATATAATAAAGTGGACCAGACTCTATCACAATTATCTTGAACAAGCTCATAAAAAAGAATAAAGCTTGCAAAACTAGGCCATGTTAGCAGAAATAAGTAACAAAAAAATATAAATACGATAGAACATGATGAGCGTATCAACTACATATACCTGAATCCTGGAGAAATAATCATCCACAAATATACTCCGCTACTCCATCTCAGCAATAACCTGGGGACAAAATCTGGATCTTGGTCCTCAGGGGACATAACAAGGTACAGAATAAATATTCCAAAGTAAACAGTAAATATTATAAGGGTGCTCATGGTATCTAACATAACCAGTTATGTGAATGCAACTGAAAACACATTCGTCTGCTAGACCACCAATGACTGTAGGTCTCAATGGACACGATTGTAACTATGAAACTATGAAAGGTGCGTACAGAAACCCCACCCAGGGTACCTGTACTGTTATGACCGAAGCTCGGGCAATGGTAACTATGATATAAATGGTGGCCCAACGACACGAGTATGTTCTCCCATCCCCATGTATCTCACTTCTCATGTCCACAACATGCAATATCAATCACTAAATATGTATCGAGTCAACTGTGTAAATGTATCATACCATCTATCTCATGTCACGAGTCCTATCCTGACACAGAATTCGGTATCCCTGAATGTCTGAAGTATATATTCTGTCACTGCAAGTCATGCCAAGTGTCCTAAGGTATATCGAGCAAGGATTAGTACGAACTGGACATCACGTCGATAATGCAAATAATCGATACACGACACCACTAACAATTGTCAGCACCCGAATATAACTCGAACGCGAAGTATCGACAATGTTCCTATGGTCATAATATAATTTTAGCAATAAATAAAATATAACAAGAACCAACAATATATATAAAGCACAAAGATGTGTGAACATTGGCAATGTACACTTGCCTGGGCCCTGGTGGATGATAAGGCAATGTCCAAGTAGGGATACGCCAACTACTACCAAAAAGGTAGAATCCACACGAACTCCTAGGGATATTGAAAATAATATCACCATCATTTATAAAACATACAAAATAACTAGAATTGACTATCCATAAGTCCAGTTTGGACACAGGAAGAAAATTGACAGTTTTAGGTCAAAACGATATCCAAATGTGGACTACTTTGCACCAAAAAATATGCCGGAGATAAAGTTATCCAAATTTGAAAAAATTAGTGTCCATAAGTCTAGAGAAATCATACAAACCCAATGAAATATCCAGAATTGGATTCTGGTGAGCCGGTCACAAAATTGCCCATCAAGTGGGACCGGGGGGCCCGCAAAACGGCGTTCCAATCAACATTATCAGAATTGAACCAAACTTGGGTCACATGACCAGCGTAATGCTACGTGTTCGATGACGCAAGTTTCATTGCGAAGTGACTCATACACTATAATTTCAAAAAAGGCCGATACGAAGTTTTTCGACGGATACAGGTTGATTCTGGCGTGCACACACGTCCAAATAAAGTTTCGCAAAATCCCACACGTCAGCGTTTACGATACGCGGCTTTTGTTGCAATCCACACGCGATAAAGTTGACTCGTTTGGCAGGACGAACACCGTATCAGAGAATTTCTATGTTTTAAAACCAATTTTTCGTGATTTTTATGATGATTTTAAATTGTTAAATAATTTATAACAATTAAAAATAATTACAGGGTTTCGATGTTGTTTCTATAGGATTTAAGTCCCTTCAAGTATATTTTTAAAATACGTAATATCTTAAGAGCAAAGTGCTTTCTAATTTAGGTTTCCATTTGGTTTTCTGTGAAACATGTTATAGCTAAGACATTTTTTCGTGATGTTTATTCTAGATTTTTGCTGATTTTTGCTTGAAAGATTACTAAGATAATTACATCATTATATGGGTTGTTGATTGGGCTACCCTTAGAAGAAACTAGATCAAAATTAAACAACCAAGCATGGAAAAATCAGCCTATGAAGTGACGTACCTGTTGTTGCTCGTCGGAACAGAATTCCTCTGTTCTCGGTGGCAGCAGCAATCCCGACCGACTTCTTCAGTGATTCTTCGATGATCCCCAGCTAGTGAAGGCAGTCAGGGATGCTCGATTGGAGTAGGCAAACTCGTCGAGAGTCTCTGGGCAAATATGAGACTCTATGGAGCTTTGAGAAACTCGAAACCAATATCGGCTTTATACCAATTTTTTAAATTCGAATATCGATTGATATCGAATTTGATCTCTAGTAGAAATTGATCTAATCGGAGGATAATTGGATAAGAAAGTAAATCAAACAATTTTTATTAAAAAGGGTTTTAAATCAGGTTTATTTCAATCCCAAAAAATGGGGTAAAAAATCTCTGCTCCGCTCGATCAGGGTCGGGTATTTTTGATGGGGGGTCGGGTAGTTAGGTATTGGGTTTTGTTTAACTTTTGGTTTTATTTTCTTTATTTAATTCTTATATATATATATATATATATATATATATATATATATATATATATATATATATATATATATATATATATATATATATATATAGTGCTCTAGAACCATCCAGGTTGTTTCATATAATGAAACTACCCTATCTTACATAGGTTGGATTGAGATTGAGTGGTTGAGATTAACACTTTTTAATCTCAACCACTCAATCTCAATCCAACCCATGATATATCGAGTGGTTCCATAATATGAAACCACCCAGATGGTTTAGTGCACTTTTGTATATATATATATATTTTCAAATAAATTTTAATTACTTAATATAAACAAATATTTATATAAGATTTAAAATTAAAGACTTGTATTATTATTATTTTCAAATTAGATAAAAATAACCAAAATTCTTATCATTAAAAGAAAAATAATAAAATTCAAAAATGTAAATTTTTTGGGGATTTACAGTTGTCCCCACAACCCGAGCTTTCCTCGTACATGGAGCCACGTGTCAAGTTGGTAGCAAATTGTGTGCCCACTAAGCAGAATATGGGTTGCGTGTCTTCATATGTACGCACGCAAAGGAAAACATAGTGTATATTGCCCATTTGTACGCACACACCCCATAACTATTTGGCATGCTATAAATATGAGACTAGTGTTGTCTCATACACACAAGCAGATAGAGAAGAGTAAATAGAAACTTTTGCCAGTATTACCAAGCCTTCTTCTCCAAGTGTTCGAGTGTTTGAATTTCTTCTTCCCGTGTCGAGTAGTCCAAGGAGTAAAGTGATCGACCGCATATCAGATCTTTACAACTATTACTTCCCCAAAATTATTGTACTATAGATTTGTGTATAGGATTTATTATATTTTTCTTTTCTTTAAAGTTCGTAAAACAAAAGTTTGTATAACTTTTTATTAATGGAAAACAAAATGGCAACTCTGCTAGGGACGACCTTCTCCTCAGACGAGAAGGTGATAGCTCAACTTGATAATGTATTGGTTGGCATGACGCAGAAGATGTTGGTCGTCCAGTTTGACCAACAAGCCTATGGGGAAATGCTTACTGGGGGTAGAGCTAGCCCCTCACTGGCAACAAAGCCGAAGAAGACTCTCAAGACTTGGTTGCCCAAGCCTGGCTCCTCTTATCCTCACGTTGTTGTTAACAAAGGAAAGGAGTTGCTGACCTCTACCAACGAGGATTCACTCATTGATGTTGTTGTTATTCCATCCCCAGTTTGCGTCTTGGTGGATAACACCCTTAGTCATAAAAGTTTGCTAACCAAGGGTAAACCGCTAATCTTCTGCAACAAGAAGCGAGGGGTGAGTCAACATTTCCTTGGTTGAGGAATTCACTATGATACCAAGGAGCCTCTCCCGTTCGAGGAAATAAAACCCTGTGCAACACAGGTTATCTGTGACATGCAGACACCAAGTAGGTATGACGAGAGGATCGAACATTCTCGCCCCACCAAGCGAACCTAGACTCATTCAACCAAATATCCAACCCGAATATCCAACCAAAAATCCATAACCATTCTTTCAACATATAGCCCAAGGCACAAATCTCAAGTTATCCCCATAGGTACAATGCCGCTTCTCGACACAGTGTTTCCAATTGGTGCAACACCCCTCGCTCAGAACAATCCCATGGAACAATGCCCCCGCCGATGCAGTTGTCCGGTTTTGAACCACAACTGCACGCTTTGCTTGACAAAGCGCCCAAGTGATACTCGTGCACGGATGCACGCTCGCTCGCCCGAATTCCCGATGTTCCAACCAAGATGTATATTTCCAACTGCTCAAGCATAATTCCAATTATTCAACCAACTGCCTCGAGTGTATAATCCAACTCTAGCTCCAACTATCTATACGCACAAATCAATTAAAGCCACAATCCTATCCAAGCAAACGATGTACACTCTATGCACGCCTCAGTGTAGTGATTCCCAAGTTCCAGTCCAAGTGTTCAAGCCTTTACGTGTGTTCCATATTATTAGGCATGAAGGAGTAGAGGAGAAGGGACAGAGCCCACTCTCAATGTTTGATTCCGTTAAGCATCATGTCCTGCCGATACGGCCGATAACTTGAACCCTTGGTCCGATGCAAAGCGCGATCTACTCAACTGGTATGACCGTGCGAGCAGGCCGTGCTCTCCAAATCATCCGACCGATCGGACTAAGGAAGATCGTCATTATCGCTCTAATTCAGCTATCTCAGTACTGCTCTGAATAAATACCTGATTCCCATCGAACTCCGCTTGCCATCTGCACATGAAACCAACTCAATCAATACTTCTTCCCAAAATCCAACAAATTAAATGTAACCAGCTATTGTTTTATTCAATCTGACTCAGCATAACGCACCGTGCGGTTGCGAGGCGTTACATAATATACCACTTAGAAATTAGGTTCATCCATGAACCGTGCTGGTACTCATTCCTATCACATCCCGCTTGTCCAATTCATAACTCTGCTCTATACAACTCTCATACTCACGATCCTGACTCAGCATCTCGCTCTGCTGAACGCTCGTACAAATTCCATATTCCCACATCCTCCTTGCAGCTCAATACGAATTTCTCGTATCACTTAGTTTTGGATCGTACACATATTTAAGGCGTCCCTAAAATACATGTATTTCAACCGAGCTTTGCGATAGTGAATTTGGACAAGTTACAAGGGTATCTTTATGTCTGAGGCATCCATTTGCTTTACTTCCAATTAAACCAATCCTGATTTCTATTCCAATATATTCACTTGAGCACTATTCTCAAATATGATGATTTTTCACCGACTCAATCAGTTCGTGTTCCAACTTAATCCATCCAACTATTTCTGAATCTGTACTAGCAACATCTCCAAATATATCTATGCACCGAACAATCATCATAACTGATACTACCCCAACTAGGCGACTTACCCAAATATTAAACTTTGCTTAGATCGGCTCAGCCCAACACCTTTTTCTCAATCTTAATAACTCACTAGGTGAACATCTATATTGAGGTTCGTGTGATCCACGAAGATTTTGCCGCCACGCCAAAGGGATAGTGTCGCCACGATTTCAACGTGGACACACTCATCACAATTCCTAGGTTGTGCATGGAATAATTTTTCGTGCTGCTTTCACTGCCTCGAAGCACAGGATATCACCTTTGCCTTCTGTACGAGCATGCATCACAGACTAAGTTTTGATTCATCTTGTAAATCTGAGGCACATCTGTCCCTTCCAGTATTGCAAAGATTTGATCTAAACGAGCCGCTGCTTTAACTTCACGAGCTAGTTTCACAGTCGTCAATTCATATGAATGATATTCCCTTCCAAGACACGATGAGTCAAAGGCGATGCCATCTACAAAAATTTGTGACTCTGAATCTCATCAGTTGACTAGGCTATTTCCACCATCGCTCAGATCTTTCGGCTGCATCTTCAGCTGAAGGCTATCCCAAGGATCTCTCAAATCCAACACTCAGTCAATAATCCAATCTCCAACACACACTACTCACATCTGTCCTCGATGCATTCCCAAATATGCTGCCACAAGAGTCGTTCTGTGGGTCTACAATATTCATCTCTGATCTGGCGGTCAAGTCGCTAGGGTCAGCTGTCCCGAAGCTACACTCGATAATTGTAAGTCATCACGATGTATAGTTACTATGAACCATGCTATATCTTCTCTGCAAATCTGAGCCATAATCCAACCATTCCATCCGAACGAACTTTCGAATTCGAGAACTTCATGCACTACCTCTGATGATCTGTCAACCAATGCCGCTTAACCACCTAGAGTCTTGCTATCTATCCAAGCAATAAATTGAGAATTGCGCTCGTTAAAACCGTCTTCCATCAATCCGTCGTTCTGCCCTGAATCCATCAAATTTCAGAATTGCCATGTTCGTCTACTCGTACTACCAATTGCAATAATTCTCGAAACTCAAGACTTGCTCAAATTCTTATCCGTTTGCAGTATTTCACAGTGCACGTCCAACTTGCTCAAACAGCATAGTAATTTTCTTCGACGTTGCTCCGATATTTAGTTATCTTCAAAAGTCTGTCCGCCACAATCTTTGTCTTCAGTTGTTGCCTCAATCCGTTCACGTCTTTCGGAGAATCCGTCTACCATCGTTGTACCATTTTGCCCAAAATTCCACTTCCGCTAAACCTGAGTCGACTTCTTGAGTAGCAATATCAAAAATCCTTCAAGTCCGTTCAAATCCATCGCATTGTCCCTCCAAGTCGGATCGTGTTTCATTACTCAATCAACGGCTCAAATATGTTGTCCAAAATCGTAGTCCATGCTCGCTATCCTTCAATTAACCCATCGCTTCGCTCAAGCGTATCCCAACTGTTCGTTCCTTATGCTCAACTCTCTCTTTGCATCCAATTGAATGTTCCACTGAATTTCCAAATCGTGCAAGCGAACTCTGGTATTCAGCTTTCCATCTGATCGATCCCAACTTGTTTCCAATTCTTGGTCTGCCTCAATCCTTCAAATTTCCAAACACACTTTCCATTGCTTGTTCCCATCTCGTCCATCTCTTAAGTCCAACGATACTTCCATTTGCACAAGTCCGTTCTCGATTGCTCAACTCAACAATCGCTTGCTCCATTTTTTATTCTTTCCAACCCAGCCGATGTGCACCAACCAACTTATATTCCTGTTACCTGAGTCCGTTAAGGCAATTCCCATTGATGTATATCCAAAATACTTTCAATGCCTTGCTCACTATATGGTATCCCATATACCACTCCGAATCAAGTCGTTACTCGCATTATGATTCCTTTACACTAATCCAAAATCTATTTGAACCATGCCTTATGTATGATCCTGCCATCCCCAACTTAAGTCTGACACTAAACTCAGCCAATTCTTTAACCAACCAACTCTTTCCATCAATCTTGCTATGCAACTTGTGCTATGTTCCATTCTTAATGCTTCTAGCTATTGTAAACCGTCTGATACTTTCACTACACGAACAACCCGTGCAACGATCTCTTCCAAGTAGTCCAACCCAATACCCAACTGTTCCTTATATTTTTTGTATGAGCAACTCGTGCAACACTATCCTGATATTTCCAAGCCAAACTCAAACCTGCTCAACCGATGCTCTATGTGATATACCCAGCCAAAAATCAAACTTCTATCTAACACATTCGCTATACGAGCAACTCGTACAACGATCCATTCTCATCCGATGCTTCTACTCACAACATACCACATAACCAATTTTGTCTACCAACCAACTGATCCACTAATGCAACCAGAAACTCCCTGAACGATAAGTCAAGCCAAGCCAACGACAGCTCTCAACTTGTTGCACAAATGCAAAAATGCCACCCAACTTGCAGCACAAATGCAACAACGCCTAACGATGCTAAGCGATCTAACGAAAACCAATAAAAGCAAAGCAACGAAGCATAATATGTAGACACAACCAGCAATATATAGACTTATTGCATGAAATATCCAATGCGGCACTTACTAGAGTCAAGAGCTAGACGACACGCGGAAGCTATTTAGAGTTTGTGATGAAGCAAAGGACCAAGTCCGAGAAAATAAACCTGGCACTCTGATACCAATATATCATGCCCCAATCTCCCACAAGCTCAATAGTCCCCACTGAACGTTAATCACCACGTTGCAGCTCTCCCGCAGGACAATCGTTCTCATCGGGACGTGATACCGTACGAGCCTGGAGTTGCGCTCGTACAAGGCGATATTGTCAAACACCAAAGTTATCATCGAAACGACCCAGTTGTAACGAAAGTCAAGTATTGTGTACCAAGCACACATCAGAGTATACGTAGTGAAGCTCTCGATAGGGTCCAAATAAAATGCCACGAAGGCGATTGCCTCAAAGGCGATGCAATACTCTTGCTCTTTCTCTAGCCCACAAAGGTACTTACCGTTCATACATTATATCTCGTATATCCAAGCAGCGCCACTACACCTGCGTACCTGAAATAATGCCCACAAACGTGGGTTAGTACACAGCCGTACTAGTGAGCGGGGTAATCCACTCGTCTAAGCTGACACTAAGTAAAATAGTGAATGCAAACAGTTATATGGTGATCTTTCTAGTTGAATCCTAGATTTGTTTCATGGCATAGAGATGACATGTTAAGGAAAGCTGTAAAAAAGTTTAAGCATGCAAGCATTCAACTCAATTCAATCGACAAGCAATAAATAACCAACCCGAAGGATACTAGCATGCAACTCGTCCTACTCAAGCCCAAGCAACACGATAACATATCGAACCATCATCTAAGCCTCAATATCCATCCTTAACCAAAACTTATAATCCAATCTCAATATGTACACTCTTGCCAAGGCAAGATGGCCGTGCATACACGAAGCACAAACCAACCAAAGAGAAGCAAGCCAACACTTATCTATATGAAGTCACTGGCCAAGCCATAAAGGACATTAATCGGACTAATCAATAGGCAGTCCTACCCGATCCAGCAATGGGCAGCTATCCCCCTCTAGTTCGTATCGAACTACCGGCACCGCGCCCAAGACGCGTTACCCTTGTCTCCTCCATGGCCGAATGATCCCGGTGCCCCGGAGCCTCTCCCGTTCGAGGAAATAAAACCATGTACAACACAGGTTGTCCGTGACATACAGACACCAAGTAGGTATGACAAGAGGATCGAACATTCTCACCCCACCAAGCGATCCTAGACTCATTCAACCAAATATTCAATCCGAATATCCAACCAAAAATCCATAACCATTCTTCCAACATATAGCCTAAGACATAAATCTTAAGTTATCCCCATAGGCACAATGTCGTTTCTCGACACAGTGTTTCCAATTGGTGCAACATCCCTCGCTCAGAACAATCCCATGGCACAATGCCCTCGCCGATGTAGTTGTTCGGTTTCGAACCACAACTGCACGCTTTGCTTGACAAAGCGCCCAAGTGATACTCGTGCAGGGATGCACGCTTGCTCGCCTGAATTCCCGATATTCCAACCAAGATGTATATTTCCATCTGCTCAAGCATAATTCTAATTATTCAACCAACTGCCTCGAGTGTATAATCCAACTCTAGCTCCAACTATCTATATGCGCAAATCAATTAAAGCCACAATCCTATCCAAGCAAACAACGTAAACTATATGCACGCCTCAGTGTAGTGATTCCCAAGTTCCAGTCCAAGTGTTTAAGACTTTACATGTGTTCCATATTATTAGGCATGAAGGAGTAGAGGAGAAGGGACAGAGCCCACTCACAATGTTTGATTTTGTTAAGCATTATGTCCTGCCGATACGACCGATCTCTTGAACCCGTGGTCCGATGCAAAGTGCGATCTACTCAACTGGTATGACCATACGAGCAGGTCGTGCTCTCCAAATCATCCGACCGATCAGACTAAGGAAGATTGTCACTATCGCTCTAATCCAGCTATCTCAGTACTGCTCTGAACGAATACCTGATTTCCATCGAACTCTGCTAGCCATCTGCACTTGAAACCAACTCAATCGATACTTCTTCCCAAAATCCAACAAATCAAATGTAACCAACTATTTTTTTATTCAATCTGACTAAGCGTAATGCACCGTGCAGTTGCGGGGCGTTACATATGCGCCCAATAAATATGCATTCCAAGATTGACTCAGAAAAAAATTAGGCCACAAAATGACCATGCGGTCAAGAAAAAACAGGATCCATGCTCCATAATATTGGCCACATAAATACTTGATACAAAGATTATATATGATAAATAATCCTACAAAAAAGACTCTTTGAACGCCTTGAAAGACGTGAGCACGCTAAACGACATAACCTTGCGTCAACATAAACTTTACTCCCGATGGGTGTGTAGAGCCATGTGTACAATACGACAAAGGATCCATGAGTTCCATGCATCTCTGGCCCCATGCGTCCCAGACTCTATGCGTTCCATGCATCCTAGAATCCATATTTTCTATTCATCTCTGGCCCCATGTGTTACAGACTCCATGTGTTTCATGCATCTCTGGCCCTATGCGTTCTAGACTCCATGTGTTCCATGTATCTCTGGCCCTATGCATCCCAAACTTTATGCGTCCAATATTGCAGGGTTCCCTGAGACAAAATCTTTCTGGTATGACTGAAGTAATTCTCTCCCACTAAATGCGGGTCACGTGTCAAGCTGACCAAGTCACACAAACAAAAGACGGGAAATGCACAGGTCTTCAGCAATAACAAATCGCAATAAACATCTACGTGGCAGCTCGGCCTAGACTCGCCCCCACGGTCGAAATTAAATCATGTTAAGGATGTACACATGGCAACTGACCAAAGTTGCAAAAACATTATGTTGAAGGAGCCCCCTGCGGTAACCACCCTAGATTTTCTAATTAATAATTAAAATATAAAATACTAGGTTTGTGGTCGTGGCAGTACGTAAGAATGGTTACTAATATATTAATATAATAGACGCAAAATTTTTATGAAATAAATAAACAAAGTAAAATAGAATTTTGTTTTTATAGAAATAATAATTATTATTATTATTTTCTAAAAATAATACTAATAATAGCGATAGTAATAAATAAAATAAAATAAAACAAATATTTTATAGTTAAGAACATATATATGTATATATATTAATAATATAACAAGTGAAAAAAAAACAAAGAAAGGAGAAAAAAACTAATACAATTGTCACTACCATATTTTCTAGGAAAGGATATTTTGGTCATTTCATAATTAATTAAATATTGTGCATGTTGTATAATTATTTATTGTATTATTTAATTATTGTTAGATGTTAGTATATTATTTTGGACTTGTGTTAATAGACCTAACTAGTTTAGTTTAGACTCATGGACCAACAATATTAAATTGTTAGAATTGAGCCCAATTAGAAGCCCATCCATTAGGAGGATAATTAATTTAATTAAACCATTAGACTAGAACATTCCCTCCTTAATTATTTCTTTATGAGAGACCACAAGGGGTATAATGGAAATTATATAGTAGCTTGAGGAAGGGGCAAGGGTGGGCCGGCCTATTAAAAGAGGGAGAAAAAGTTTCTCTCTCCTCTTTTTATTTCAAATCTTGATCTAGAATCTTCCTCAACCAAATTCCTTCATTTCCACATCAATTTTCTACCAAATTTTATCCCAATTCCTTTCCAAATCACCATTGGAGGCTAGTAGAGTAAGGATCTAGAAGGAGAAAATAATAATCTACAAAGAGGAGCAATGATCTACAAGTTGAAGGCCAATTTTATCTAATTTAGAGGTTGCATTGGTAATCCATCTCTTAATAGGTACAATTTAGTTTTTTTCCCTTAATTTAGGTTCTAAATCTGAGAATTAACCATGATAAACCAACCCATACGCATAGGCTACCCATATGAATTGAAATTGAGTTCATAGGAGGCCTATTGAGGAAGTTATAGTGCTTTTGTGTCAATTTTAGGAGAATTCCGAGATTGACACTTGTTATGTTTGTCAATTGGTCCTATAGATCAACTTGACATGTGTTTGTGTGTTTGTAGCTAGTGTCATATCCACAATTGGGT
The DNA here is from genome assembly GCA_036927795.1 of Iris macrosiphon. NCBI lineage: Eukaryota > Viridiplantae > Streptophyta > Magnoliopsida > Asparagales > Iridaceae > Iris > Iris macrosiphon. The sequence goes on along the minus strand of JAYESA010000016.1, from coordinate 13,875,838 downwards.
ATGTGTAGGTCGTATCCCAACAAATTGGTGATACGTGTTGATTTGGGGGGTTTTCCCTCCGACACGGGACTTTGTGCATATAATATTTTGACACGAACACGTAGATGTATATTTTACTTTTTGTATTGTTCATAAATAGTATATTAGACTTGCTCGTGTCCTTCGGGGTATGTTTCGTTGTGTGGTGGACTCGTGTCGCAAGCGTATCATAGATCTAGTGTGATACGGGTGCGATGCACTCCACGTGTTTGTTGTATTTCAATTGTAGATCCAATTTCCTTTGTTCTTAGATATTGGTAATATATGTATTCATATGTAGATATATAAGTATTATGTATATGTATATAGATATCTATATATATGTATGTATGTATGTATGTATGTATGTATGTATATAGATATATAAATACTATTGAATATATATATCTATGTATCTACTTGTGTTGTTCACATGTTATATATATATATATATATATATATATATATATATATATATATATATATATATATGTGTGTGTGTGTGTGTGTGTGTGTGTGTGTGTGTGTGTGTGTGTATTGGTGTGTATGTTCTCATATGTTATCATCTATATGTATATATTGATAAGTATATATATATGAGATACTATATCTATATAGGTATATGTGTATGTGAGGCTATGTATATATATATGTATGGGTGCATAGGTATATGTACATATCTATATATATGTGTGTGGTTTTATATATATATATATATATATATATATATATATATATATATATATATATATATATATATATATATATATATATATATATATTGGAATCCATGTGTATATGTTTGAGGTTGTGTGTGCAAAAGAAGGAGCAGCAGCAGCTTCGGGCACTTACAGAAGCAACAACAGCAGTAGCGACTTACAGAAGCAGCAGCAGCAGCTTACCGAAGCAACAGCAGCAGCATCTTACGAAATCAACATCAACTTACAGAAGCAACATCAGCTAGTTAAGAGGTTTAGTGGTTATTATTAGTATAGCTAGCAGTTGGAAATAGTTAGATTTGGGTAATAGTTAGTGAAACACTTGTTAGTATTAATGTTAGCTCTTAGTAGTAAGCTAGTTACTATGATTACTTAACTAGTTAATAAACTATCTCATTATTTAGTACCTAGTTTAGTTAGTAACTATATATATGTTAGTCATTAGATTGGGTAGCTACTATATATTAGAATCACATTTACCTTGAGATACCAAGGTAAGTGTCAAGGTATTGGATTTGGGTATCAAGATGGGGGTTTAGTAGTGCGATACCGCATTGGTTCAAAGCCAAGGTATCCATTTAGCATTGTAGTGAGGATTAGTATATGTAATATTGTTTGGATATGTATATATGACTATTTCATATTTTGTTTGCGTATCCTGAGATACAATATCTTATTATTTTAGATTTAGCTTGTATGGCCTAGTTTTATAGTGTATGAACCTAACATCTTTTAGATAGACTCATGCAATCTAGAAATAGGTAGTTTGACCAAGTTTGACCGATTTGACTTAGAGTTGACCTAGTTTGACTGTTTTGACTTAGAAATGGCTCATTGACCTAGATGTTGACTAGTTTAATTTATTTTTATTCTGAAACCTTATATTGATATTATATTCCATATCTAGGTCTTCGAGGTACCGTATCAGACATCTGTGAGACTATTTACCGGACTTCAGGCGAGTATATTTTTTGATAGTTTCTCATTTATGATATCCTCTATATTTATTGTATTTAGTGTAGATTTTCTTGATTCTTGACACGATGGTTACACGGATTGGTATATCCGGATCTCGTCATGAGATGTTATTCCTTGGCATATAGTGTATCTTATGCAAGCCTTGTTTTATTGTTCTTCTTGTACATGTATAGACACTGATTCTCGGAAAGAGTCGCTATCTTCCTAGAGAATCCTATGCCATAGCGTACCATGGTTGGATCCACTATACCAGTCGGGGTGGGGAGTATTTTAGTGTAGATATGTGATCATACCCTTCTTGTGCATGTCTTGTTTCCTGTGAGTGTTGGTCATACACCGCACACATGACTAGCCAGGCCCTTATTCCTGTGCAAGTTTTTTGTGCAAGTTCCCAAGCCGATCACATGTTAAAGCTAGTACTCACACACTTAGTCATTAGTATTCTTGTTCATTCCTGTATTTATTCCAGTATTTTCTTTATTATATATCTCTTGTATCTATTATTGCATCTTGTATATTCATATATATTTATTGTTACATAGTTTATATCATTGATTGGAACTGCTGTTAGAGATGTACTCTGCTCCTTTCCTAACTGGATGTATATTTTTCCCAGATGACACTAAGGAGAGGTACCCTACACATTACGGGCCTCAGGAAATAATATGGACTTTTATGAGATATTTTTGACAATTTTTTTGTTTGCAAATACTACTTTTTTCGAGAACCCTCATAAATGTTCGTCGCAAATGAGGGTTTTTTTGCAATGTTAAAGTGATCATGAAGCTAGCTATACAAAATAATAAGCTTGCATAGTGTCAATAATATATTATCATATACAGTTGTAGTTTGAATAGTACTATTATATGAGAGGAATAAATCTCTAGGACATCAGGAGAAGCAAGTGCCTGTGGCTAAATTCCCCAAAAGAAAAAAAATACTATAAGAGTGGGGAAGAAGAAACCCACTCAATGTCCTCGGCGGCCATCCTCCGTACGCGTGCCATCAGTAAAAAAATAGGCTGGATCCACGGGTGTAGCTACTAGATCTGGCCAAACAAAACCAGAGGGGTCAGACCCCTAATAGCAAGTACCACAAGAAAGCACAAGTGGAGAAAACAAAACTAGAGCTCTGTGTTTGAGCTGTCTTGGTACTTGCGTCAGACGTTGGTTCGTTATCTTTAGGTATGTTGGCATCGCTTCCGCTATGGTCCGTTCTTAATACTTGGTATCAGATCTCTTAGTTTATCAAGAGCGAAGGTGCAACTATGTCTGCAGAGCAGATTAATACATGTACAATTATCCTTATATGAGGGAACTGGGCGATTTAGAAACCAAGGATGGAGGATCTACTCTGGTGCAAAGATTTGCATGGTCCGTTGGAGGATGACATCGCCAAACCATCGAATAAATCTGCAGATGAGTGAAAAAGGTTAGGTCAGAAGGTCGTTGCATTCATTTGTCAATGGTTGGACGATTCGAGTTTTCATCACATGTCCATGGAGAGTTCGACAAAAGCATTATATGAGAAGCTGCATTCGCTATATGAACGAAACATGGATAGCAACAAGGCATTTCTTATTTGCCAACTCATCAACTTGAAGTACACAAAAGGTGCCTTTGTGGCACAACATCTGAACGAGGTTCAGGGTATCATCAAATCAACTATCGGCGATGAAGATGGTGATTGACAGTAAGCTTCAAGCCTTGCTACTTTTGAGTTCTCTGTCGAAAAGTTGGGAGACGTTGGTGGTGTTTGTGAGTAACTTCGCGTATGATGGGGTTGCCACAATAGAGGTAGTCAAAAGTAGTTTATTGAATGATGAGATCCAATATAAGCAGATAGAACCACCACATGAGTCCGCTTTGGTTGCTTCTTTTGGGAAGAGAAGACTTAGGTTACATGCAAGATTAGGGGGTTCTCGGGATCTTGTGTGTGAACTACAAGGAGGACTACTGTCACTATGGCAAAATGGGTCATTTTAAAATGAATCGTATAAATAAAATGAGAAGTCTAAAGAGAAGGATGATCGGGTAGATTTCAGAGCCATAAATATCTCATCATCGTAGCAACCGACGTAGATGAACCTTGTGACATATGTCATGACAACAATTGGGTCTTGGACACAGGAGCTTATCACGCCATTCCACAGAGGAGGATCTTTACGTCATAATGAAGCAGTAGGTTTGGACATGAAAAGATGGACGACAAGGGGATGACTGTAGTTGTGGGCATCAATGATGTGCACATAAAAATGGTTCTTGTCGAGAAGCTCGTTCTCAAGAGGGTCATCATGTACCGAGTATGTTCTACAACTTGATTTCGATAGGAAAGCTGGAAGATGATGGTTGTCGCAGTATGTTTGGGGACAAAGATTGGAAGTTTATAAAGGGTTCTTTGGATCGAGGAGATATATGTTATGGTATTACATTCTTGAGCCTCTGAGGTGTATAAGAAAGCCACAAACATCAAATTGAGGCTCGAGGGATGTTCGAAAAGAGTTTGATGATCGTTAGGAACTTGTCAAGGAAATTCTTCCAGATGATTTGATGGAAATGGATGATTCGGTTCTTCGAGACAAAGCGATAAATAAAGATGATTCAAAGATTGAGGGTCAGTCTATCGGACCCATGACAGCTGGTCGGTCTCTAGGGGAGGGTTGTTCTATGGATTCAATTTTGGTAATGGGTGGTTTGCCAAAATCTAACGAAGCAACATCGATTTTAACAGTTTGAAGCCGATGAGGAGACCTGGGTGTAAAACATGCTCAATCTAAGGCGGGTACATCACCATGTACACTGTTTAGGGGGAGTTGTGTCACTGACAACATGCACAATGCATGATGTTCTGCTCAAGGATGCATGTGTATAGGGGAGCTTCAGTATTTGACACGAAGGTGGACAGGTTCAGGAGCTTGAATCTCATGAGAACTGTACCATCCACTTGTTTGGGCTAGCTAAGGGTGAAGAAGCTTGACGGAAGTCGGGCATTGGCAACCAAGATTTACGGTGAGACTGATCGTTAGGGAATTCGGTCTTGGCCGAGTTATTGATGTCAATAAGATCCCAGTCATAAAGGAGGTGTTATGAATGACAGCTAGCGTCGACGTGGTGGTTGAGGAGCTGGAGACAAAGAAAGATGGACAATAGCTCGGGGGATCAGATCAATGACATAGGGGAGCAAGAGCTCTATCGGGGAATGCCATGCATGGAGTCTAGTTGAGGAACCATGCGGTCAACACCTATCATCATATTAAAGCGTCCAGCCTCGATTCGAGGTGTATGGAAGGATACTCTAAACGTTGTGCAGCGTCGGCGGGAGTTGCGCACGAAAACTACAGAGGATCGGTGGCTGAACTGGGCTCGAACTCAGCAAAAATATCAGCGTCGGCATACCGACGGTATATCGAATTGGCGAGTTCACGCCAGAACCGGTGGTATACCGAATTAACGAGTTCACGTCAGAATCTATTATGTATGTGTTTGGCGATACGTACCGACAGTATACCCTTGTACCGCCTATCGAGATTCAATTTAGATGTTGGTCCGAACAACATTAACAATCACTGTATGATGAAATCTCGACGACCAGAATCAGTGATGGGCTTTTTAGGGGCTTTCTAAACCCTAAATTAGGTTTCTCATCCTATTTATAGAGGTTGAGGGTGGTGGGGGGGGGGGGGGGGTTGCCAACATGAAGCTCATATGCGAGATTCAAGAGTGCAAGTCCACAAAAATGTCAAAAGAAAGTATGTGCTTTGCTCTTAGGACTCGTCATTCGAGACAATTGGAAGAGGAGATATGTTCGAAGAGTCGTCTTCTTTGTTCAGGAAGATCGTCACACGGTTGGGTGAGTGATTTCAGTTGTATCTCCTTCTTTCTTCTCGAGTTTGGTGGGAGCAAATGGTTAAACATATTTTGTATTTAATCTTGTATCTTTTTCAAGTTTTATAGATTAAAATTTGTCCATGTGACATAGTCAACGAAAAATATTATGATTGATCTGTCTTGGAGCTTGCGTCAGACGTTGGTTCGTTATCTTCAGATGGGTTGACATCGTTTCCGCTGCGGTCCGTTTCTAACCCATTTTTGGCGGTACTGTATATTCAGCATTTCCAAAAGTCAAATTTTTGGGTCCTAATTTTAAGAGCCCAACTGCCCAAAAATGTGTTATCACTATTTAAAAAAAAAAAAAAACCCAGTGATAACACATTTTTGGTAAGAAAAATAAAAATAAAATAATAGTGACAACACATTTTCGAACTTGTTTCGATCGTATCTGGTGGTATCTAAACCAGATAATGTTCAACGATGGAAACAAGCTAGAAAATGATCCTGGCGTTATCCTCGCATCCCTTCTTCTTCTCGATCCCAACCCCAATCAAAGTGAACCCATTCAAGAACTTGTATCTCCATCTCCGGAGAATCCACTTCCGCCGAGAAAAACCCACCATTTCATTCAGGTCGGTGATCTGTCGCAATTTATTCTACAGCTAATTTGCACTTGAAATAATTTCATTCATCTTTCACGCATTTCCACTTTTGCTACCTGTACTATTTTCTTATAGCACTCCAGGGAATGAGAAATAAAATAAAAAAAACCTTGGCTGGCTGCTAATTTCTCAATTTAACCCTCAGCTTTTTTTTATTAACAACTATATTACCCTGAATTCCTATTAGCAACTTGATAGTTCCTGTTAGTTTTACCCTCAGTTTGCAGTCAAATTAACAAAAGAAAATATCTTTTCAAGATCATTTTACCCCTGAAATAGATTATTATTATTCTCTTTTTTATATAAGAGAGGGAAAAATGGAAATAATAAAACATACACAAAAAAGGAAAATGAGTGGGTAGGTAGGTTAGTTTTTTTTCCCCCGCTCCATTATGTTTAAGTAAACAGTTAAAAGAGATTTAAATTGGCCTATATAAATCAACAGACATAAATAGTTGATATTAATTATACACCACTGTTTTGACCTTTTTTTAATATTTTCTTGCTTATCTAATATTTATAATTTAACTTAATTTAGATCTAATATCTTCGTGGTAGACATAATCTAATAAAATTTAATTAAATCTATTATTTAAAATATAACCTAATTTATAACGTAAACATAATTTTAAAATTTGATATAATCGTATCATTTGTAATTTTTGAACTTCCATATGTTTGAAGAAAAAATTATATTACCTGCGGTTTAAAAATCTAATTTAAACAATCATTAATCTAAGTTGATAAGGGAGTATCAATTAATTGATTATAGTTTAGCTTATGAATTGGATTTTAACTTTACCATCTAAGTTGATAAGAGAGTATATTTTTAACTTCCATATCATCTAATATTTGACACGTACAATCTTACAATTATAATAAAATTAAATAAATTGTGTTGCACACGCAACGAGATTAACGCAAACAATCTTACAACACGTTTGATACGTACAATCATACAATCATAATGAAATTAAAAAAATGCATTGTGTGTGCAACATGTGTGCCCGGACACTAGTTTTATTTTATGTATTTTGTTTGTTTTAATTTGTTACTAGTCACGTTCACGTGCGTTGCATGTACAAAAAAAAAAAACTATAATTCTCTACTATTATAATACGGCTTGAGACGGCTCAAAAAATGACTCGTCTTAGCCGTATGTATATCATCAATTATTAAATCTAAAAAAAATTAACTACCCTTTTCTTCTTACGTAGTTGAGGGAAAAAAATAAAAAACCATCTGAACATGTAATAAATCGTAAAGTTTAAATATATTTAAACTAACTACAAGTTGTTATCTAATTAAACACATATCCAAAATATAAAAGATATATTTATATCAAATAATAATTAAATTATATTCAAATCATATTTAAAATATTCTAATATAGTTTAAACTTTCATATAATTTTTAATAATATCATAGATTCTTTTTAATATGTGCAATGCAAATTTTTACGTGCAACTCACATGAATTTACTAGTATTGTTAAAAGAATAAGATAAAAATTTAAATTATATTAAAATATTTTAAATATATTTTTAGAATTCTGGATATGTATTTAGTTAGATAATACCATATACTTAGTTAAATATAATTTAAATATTGAATATATTTTAGGATTTAGTATATGTTTAAGTACTGAGAAAGATTTAGTACTTTTGTTTTTATTTTTAACTACGTAAGGAGGTAGTACGTATGCGGTTAGAAAGATTTTTGAATTTTTTTTATTATTTAGTAGAGGATTTACATATAACCTGATAGTTCAGGATATATAGTTGCTAATAAGAATAGTCCAGGGTATTTAGTTTCTAATAAAAATAGTCCAGGGTATTTAGATGTAAAATGTGACAATTCATGGTATTTAGTTGCAACTTACCCTTTTTTTGGAAGTTGTAGGTTTGTAAATGCAAATTCTTTCAGATGAAAATTTGATACTTATAGGTTGTTGTTTGATGGTTGCTTCAATATCTTCGTCTCTGGAGTCATTGTATCTTCTAGTTTCTTATCTACCAATGGTTCCATCGCTGATGCTCTTGGTGACCCGAACATCCCGCTGAAGTATCCATGTGAAGATGTTGCCAGCTACTACTCGGGAATTGATGGGTTGGAAGGTGCCAAGTTGATGAGGGGGCTGGGTTCATTAGTCTCCAATCACCGGCCATTGTCTTATAAAGAGGTATGAATTTTACTAGTATGATTTTGATTAAGCGGTACATTGTTTGAGCTATCCGATATTGTCTGCTCATATTCTCACCAACCAAATATTACTGAAATTTATGTCTACAACCCACAAAGGAGAAAGGCTTGTTGTTGAATGGTTCATGACTTGTTTTTTACATGGTTATAAGTTATAACTTTTGAGAGGTGCCACTACATCAACATTCTAGAGTTGTGATGAGGGTATATATTTATGTTATTCCATTATGCCTCTGCAAGTCGAATTCCTACTATGTTGTTGGCGGAGAGCTAGCACAGAAACTTAAAATTTTCTTTAAAATCCGCTTAAAAATAAAAGTGTGCATTCTATGTTGCACGAACACAAATATGACATAATAAGGACTGGGGGACACGGACACATCACCTAATTTGGTGTGTCCTCATGTATTTTGGAGTATCCATGGTGTGTCCGGTACTTGTCTGATACGGGTTCGACATGACACAGGCCCAGATTTTTGGAGTGTTCGTGCCTCTTAGTGTGCACTGCTGTGATATGAAGTGTCCGACAGTTCAACAAAACTATAGAGTAGTAACAAAGGTTGAGAGCTACATATTTATATTTTACATTATTCCAATAACATCTGCACGTTCTTGACTAATTATGCTATTTCTTATTTTATATGTAGCCATACTACTATTAGAAATTTCACCTTTTTATTTCATTTTGCTAGATATAAGCTTTTCAATCTAATAGGACTCAAACGGCCGACCCCAAAAATTTGGGATAAATGTTTTGTTGTTGTTTGTTTCTATGAACTTTTCAGTGGAAATATTTTCCTTTGACTATAAATAAGTTTTTCCTTGATGGAACTTCAACCAAATTGGATGATAACTTTTTTTATGAATATTTCATATATCATACTTGTCACAACTGGTTGATTGCATGTAGGTTTGGAACGCCCTCATGATTCTCGATGCCGCTGATGTTGATAACCCGCAGGCATCGTCGGATATGTTAGTACCCTCTCTTCACTGTCTGGAATTTCATCATAAATCTTTCAACTGGATTGTACTTGTTCTTTTCATGTACATATTGGGCTTCTGATAAGCTCCCTGTATGCAGAATTGAAATCTATTCTTTAAGAGCTGTGTCAAAATTGTTGGCGGGTAAACCAGAAGGATGGAACAGTGAGTGATCATGGTGTTGATATTTATAAATAATTTTTAATTGTACTTGATCAAAGAACTGATAAGTGTGCTAGATACATGGAACTGATAAGTGTGCTAGATACATGGTTCTTAGTATCCAATATCAGTTCATATTGGATCAGAATGATATGTCAGCGGTATATTTGTAAATATTGAACATTAGCTGAGGCACTCTTAATATATCTTCAATTATTAACATTGACAAAATAGCTGAGTACACTATCTTATATTTTATCCTATCAGACGAAACAATTTTCAAAATCTGTATCATCTGAGCTACTTTTCTACAAAGGCAACAAAATTGTATGTAAAGAATAAAGATTAAACCATTATTTAGTTTGAAGAATAATAGGGCCAAACATGATTATATATAATGACTAAACAATCAAGCATTCTATTTTAGGTTGAATCAGGCCAAAAGTAGGGTCTATTTCAGTAGGACTTGCTCTGGGAAGGAGGTGACTTGTCTTGGAATGGAGGAGGGTGTGCTTCCGGTCAGGTATCTGGGTCTCCCTCTGACAATCAACTACGCCAATGCAGCTAATTCTGATGGGGATCCAATATTGTCAGAAGCGATTGGAAGGGTGGCAAGCCCAAATGTTGTCCTTTGGTGGTAGAGTGGAACTTGTGCGCTCAGTTACTGCTCCCATCGTTATGTATTGGATGCAATCGATATTACTCCAGGTAGGGGCTATTCGGGGATTGGAAAGTCTTGTGCCGATTTTATTTGGCGGTAGGTCTACATGCGCTTAGTTGGAGTGACCTATGCAAGAATCATGAAGAGGGAGTTGTAGGGCTTCAGTCATTGGAGCTCCTCCGTAGTGTTGCGACTCTCAAGCTAGTACGGAGATTCCTGACTAGAGATTCGTTATGGGCCGAATGGAACATGAGAAGATATGTTGGTACCTCCAATTTCTGGGTCGACAATAACTTCAATGTTAGCTATTCGCAAGGTTCTAAACGGCGGTAGGCGGGTGCGCTGCGGGGAGGGTCCTCCTGCCGCCTAGGCCGTTTAGGCGCTTGATACATTTTTTAGTATTTTACCACTGTTTATTTTGTGTGCATAATATGCATATTTTAAGGGTGTTGCATACATAACTAAGTTGTAGAACAACGTTTTATGAAATTTTAACCTTGTTAAAGTGAACACATAGGTCAATAATGCTCGCAATTTTTTTTGCCAAAATATCTTATCAAGTATTGTTCCGCCTAGGCGTCCGCCTACACCGTCTCACCTCCGCCTCCGCCGCCAAACCTCTGTTGGCCGCCTACTTCACCTCCAATCGCAAAAGCGGTGCAGAGAGAGGCTGCCTCAACCGCCATTTAGAACACTGGCTATTCGAGGCACCACGAGACAGTTGGTACGACGAGTCTTGACAGATGGGGAGACAACGAGCATATGGTTTGATCCCTCGTTATCAATCGAGTTAAGATTGAGTAGTTGCAACGAATACGATTTTTCAGGCAGATCGTGTAAGAATTTTTTTTTTTCTTCCGTTCCTTTTTTGCTATCTTGTACAACCTTTTCGAGGCTATAAATAGGATCCTTGAGGGCCATTGTAACATACAAAATTTGGTAGAAAACTTGACTCCTAGAATGAGAAGATATTTCCACCAAATTCGGCTTATATTCTTCTACTCTATATGGATCGAAGGATGCCGTATAAAATTTCCCATATCTAGTTGCGAATTGTAGTATGATGCAGCAAAAGTAATTTCATATGTAGTTTCCATGAGATTACAACTTTGGAAATGATAGTATCAATGTGATTTTGCTGAAAGTAGGAAGATTGATTAAAAAATGAGACTAGATTGGGAAATAATTGGGATAATTGCTGAAAGTATCAAAGCACGGCATGAAGAATTATCCCAATTATTTCCCATTAGTCTCATTTTTTAATCATTCTTTCTACTTTCAGCAAAGTCTTCATACTATCATTTCCAAACTAGTAATCTCATGGAAACTACATACGAAATTACTTTTGCTGCATCATACTACCATTAGCAAAAATTGGCATATGCAAAGTAAACACAAGAGTCACATATAGCATTTCCTTGTCCTTGCATTACTTTTGGAGTCATGGGATTGCCCTACCTGACTATGTCTATGTGCTCATCCTTTGTTTGGAAAGTTAGAAAGTGATTGTGATCATGCAGAACTCTACTACCTCTTGTGCATATTCTTCTTGGTAAGCATCTTTTAGAAAGACTTACTTTTGGGGATGTGGGCAGTGGATAGTGGATACAAGGGAGAAGCTGCAGTTAAAAACTTGAAGCGGACTGACTACATTATACAGCTGTGTGCTAGAATAGTTAAATGATGAATTAATTAGAAACTTAACTTCGTACAATTAGATATTAATTATAACTAGCACGTAAATTCTAAGTCTATTATATGTAAGAAAATTTGTAAAAACATTTGATAGAAAATTACTTCAATTATTACTATCACTCTCCATTTTTTCCAGGAGAGCATTTATGGCCTCGATCATATGGCCTGATGGATGGTCCAACCTTGAGTGATCTACATAATCTTCGCCCTGCAGATGTGAATGGTAAGATGCTTGGGATACGACTTAAATTAGGACAATAAGGAGACTAATGTCTAGATATCTTTGTTTTTCTAAGCATGTGAAGAATGTAAAATGTATAGTATTTTTAGTTTTTAATGTGCGTTGTATGTGCATTCCTCTGGGCGATATTCCGTTGCCCCATGTCTCATATAATTTTATGTCCTCAGTGTACGAAAAGTAAAAAAGGAGGCCCGGAATTTTTTCAGTATTTTTCATAGATTAGAACAATATTTTGGGACCTTCCTAGCACAATATCTGCCACTTCATCAAAGTATGGTGACCATCTATATAGAGGGTAATCTATAGCTTAAAGCTTAATAATATTTCTTTCCATTTCCTTTAAGTTTATCCAAATCTGAAAGTTTAAAATTTAAAACTTAAACTGGACAATAATTACTTTTTCGTAGAGCTTAATCTATAGCTTAACAAGATTTCTTTGAATGGCTTTAAGCTTATTCACATCTAAATTTAAAATTAATTGATATTCTTCTCCACTAAAACTAAGATATATTGTAATAACTAAAATTTTGCACTAGCATCATGATTGAATCATCTAGGGGTTATGTTGTCAACAACGTACATGGATTAAGTGAAATTTGTGTTTGTGTCCAATGTAGACTTGTATCTAAGTTATTTTATGTAACTAAGCAAGGATATATAGCAAGCATTAGTATATACTCAACAATAATCTTTTTTTGAAAGTTGTATTCCGTAACTGTGCCAATAGGGTTTTTGCTAGTAGATATGCGGTGTAAATTGAATATGTATGTTATCACATACATGCCATATTTATTTATTTATTTATTTTATTTTATTCATTATATAATTTAATACATGTCATGCTCTTTTTGCATAGGAATAATGAGAATTAGAAATATAAATATTAAATACTGAATCAATTTCTCCAAAAAGTTTTTTAAATAATGTGATGTTCTTAATTCTTTCTTGGTTGTTATAGGGCCTCCAATTTCTACAAAAATACTGAGAATTACCGAACTTATTTTTCAGTGAACTCAGCAAGGGGAAACAAGTACTATGGTGAATGTACTAAAATATCATCTCATTGTTTGAGCCCAGCAAATCGCGAAGCTGCTCCTGATACTGAAACAGATAAACAAAGATGGGCTCCTCCTTTGCAGGTTCATATCATCTTCTATAATATTTCATCTGTTTATCAGTTCATTGAATTTGACCATTTGTTACAGGATTACAACAACCCATCCGGGAATTATCCTGGATTTTGTAAACCCAAATGCGGTGGATTTTGTTGGTTTGTTTCCTTTGGACTAGTGAGAATAGTCCCACATTGGCTACACCACCAAGTGAGTATCAAAATATAATACTTTGTATGAGTTGAGGTGTGCACATGGGGTGTGGTGGGGCACATGGGTGTCATGTGGGAGTGTTTTCCTAGGAGAAAAAATGATTAACTCCTCAAAAAAAGTATTTATGCTTTTTGTCATTCTCTTGGAAATATTCCCTTAGAAGCTAAGCCCCAAAGGGGCTTAGCGACTAGGACTCGGGCTCAAGGGCGCAAAGTGGCGCTTTGTTGGCGCACTTTACACTTAGAGCGGGCGCATGCGCGGGCGTTGCGCGGCCATGCGCGGATGCGCTGCTGCACGCATGGGCGCATGAGTCGTGGGCGCGTGGGCGCATGATCCCACTGATTGTGGAATTTTTACGGTTATAGAAAGATATGATAAGTTATTCAGATCCGTTTTTTGTGGGATTTGAATTTAAATCGTTTCTATCTTTTCGTAACTGGTTGGCTGCTAGGTTTTTCGCCCTCTCTCTATAAAATACTCTCTTCGTAGCCTCTTTGAGGACTTACTTCGAAAATAGGGAGACGAAGAGAAGTTCTGCTGCAGCTACTGCTGCTATTAAAGTCCAGAATGTTCGTGCGAGTCCAGGAAATAGGTGACAACGAGCGTTCCAAAAGTTATACGTGAACTTGCTGGTTCCTGGGAGCAAATCGTGTGTGACAAATCTAGCTTTGAGCAACGGTGATCGTCATCACCCCAGCAAGCAAATATCCTTCTTCTCCTTCCTCCTCTTCTAGTAATTTGTTTTGTCCGTCTGCAACTGCAGAAAGAACAGAGATAGTATTCTGATTATTGTTTTTTGTAGCAGCAAGTTGTAACCAGAATATTGTTATATAGTTGTTCGTTGGATTGAGGTATATCAGTGAGAAAACTTTTGTGTGAACTCCTGAGCTCGACTTCGACTTTTGGTTCTTCCATCTTTGATTAAGCCTCGGGACTAACAATCTCAAAGCAAGATCCGAGTAAGACGGAGAACAACCGTGCAAAACTTCTCGACACAAGTTTTAACAAACTTGAGAAGTTTGACGGGTAGCATTACGTCTGGAAGAGAAATGTCATCCTTAATCTTCAACTCGCAGAGGTGGACTATGTGTTGACAGAACCGAAACCTGTTGTTCCAGAGGGTGATGATGTTACTGTTTGGGCGATTGCTAATGCAACTGCTAAGCAGAACAAGTGGAGGAGAGACAACAGCCTCTGCAAGCTACTGATTCTGAACTCCATGGAGGATACTCTGGCGGAGTTATATATTAAGACGGACCATGCTAAGGTCCTCTGGGAGTCTCTAGAAAAGTATTACAAGGCGGATGAGAACCGCAACAAGATCCATGCGATCGAAAAGGTCTGGAACATACGATTTGAGGATGACAAGACGATGTTGCCTCAAGTCAAGGAATTTCTCAAGCTTCGTCAAAAATTTGAGGATGATCACATGCCCATGGTCGACGCTTTCGTCGTGCGAGGTATCGTTGATAAGCTCCCACCTGGATGGAGCAACTTCATTTCGGCCATGCACCGGAAGATGGAGATCAGCCTTTGATCAACTGCTGCACAACATCCACATTGAAGATGAGCTGCAGGCTCAAAAAAAAGTGGACACGTTGTCCAAGCAGTTGGCAAAGGCCAACTTGGTGCATGTTGCTGATTCCAAGGGGAAGCAGAAGGCTTCTTATAACAAGAAAAATGATTTCAACCATCTGAAGGTGAAGTCGGCTTCTTTCAAGCCGAAGACTAAGCCCAAGTCAGACGTGACTTACTTTAACTGTGGCAAGAAGGGCTACTACCGGAGAGACTTCAGATCTAAGCCCAAAAAAGACAGAGCAAGGTGAGCCTAACAAGGTTGTTATGATTGCGCAGGTTGTGACGGCTGGTATCGACACTGACTGGTAGGTGGACACTGGCATATTCTGTCATGTTTGCTCGAAGGACTTGTTTACCACCTACAAGCCTACATCTGAGAAGGTCATGGTGGCAAACCAGGCACAAGCTGAAGTACTTTGGACCGTATCGGTGGTACTAAATCCGACTTCGGGGAAGTCACTAACGCTTCAGGATGTGAAGTATGTACCGGTGATAGCCAAGAACCTGGTCTCGGAAAGTCTGCTTTGCAACGCAGGCTTGAGGATGGACATCAATGATATACAGATGATGATGTCGTACAAAGGAACATACTTTTCCGTTTGTATCGAAGGGATATTCAAACTTCAGCTTATAACTCCTGCAAATAATATTAATGCACTCTCTTCTTCTGTTTACTCTCTTGAGTTATGGAATAATTGACTAGGACATGTTCATTGTAAAAGAATAAACAAGATGTCTAGTCTAGGGCTTATCTCCAAGTGTGGGGGTAAGGAGGTATGTGAGGTCTGTGCGCAGACACAGATCACAAAAAAATCGTTCAAACGGGTTAACCGAAGCACAAATCTTCTGGAGTTGGTGCACTCAGAAATCTGTGACTTCAAACAGTTCTCCATAAAGGCCAAAATGAAGTATTTCATTACATTCATCGACTACTACTCGAAGTATGAGTTCGTCTATCTGCTCAAGTCAAAAGATGAAGTGTTCAAGAAGTTTAAAGAGTTCAGGGCTGAGGCTGAACATCAAACTTGGCAACAACTCAAGAGACTCAGAAGTGATCGAGGCGGAAAGTATAGGTCTATTGAATTCGTATCGTTCTGCAAAGAACATGAAATTGTCAATGAGAACTGTTCCGTATTCTCCTCAATCAAATGGAGTAGCTGAAAGGAAGAACATGACGTTGGCAGAGATGGTGAATTCAATGTTGTTGATTGCGGATCTTTCAAACTGCTTCTGGGGAGAAGCTGCGCTCACGGCTACTTTCATTCTGAATAGAGTGCCATACGCAACATCTGATGTCACTCCTCATGAACTCTGGTTCAAAGTCAGACCCAACTTGAATATCATTCTAGTGTGGGGGTGCCTGGCGTATGTGAAGCTTCCGGACTTGAAGATTCAGAAGTTGGGTACGAGGACTACAAAGATCATCTTCCTGGGTTATGCTTAGAAGAGTGATGCTCGGAGGTTTCTTGATATTGAATCAAATCATATCATCGAATCTCACAACGCAGAATTCTTTGAAGATAAGTTTGCAAGACACAAGAATATTATTATTGAGGACATTCCGGAGAATAGTGTGAGTGTACAGGAGGCTAACACTTCCAATGAAGATGTAGTCCAAACATATGTTGACATTCCAGAAACAACGATCGAACCAGAACTCGCAGAATCGGTGGTGTCTAAGCGAGTGAGAAGATAGAAGGACTTTGGAGTTGATTTTGTTACCTATCATGTAGAAGCAGATCCGCTTACCTATAATGAGACGATGAAGACCAGAGACGCTGTCTTCTGGAGGGAGGCTATCAATGATGAGTATGACTCAATAACCTCCAACAACACTTGGGTGTTGGTCGATTTGCCTGAAGAAGCTAAACCAATTGGATGCAAGTGGATCTTCAAGAAGAAGATGAAGGCCGATGGAACTGTTGTGACAAGTTCAGGGCAAGGCTAGTAGCCAAGGAGTTTTCTCAGAAGCAGGGGATCGACTACTTTGACACATATACTCCAGTAGCGCGGATGACGACCACCAGAATGTTGATTGCTCTGAGTGCAATTCACAAGCTAGTTATTCATCAGATGGATGTTAAAACAACATTCCTGAATGGAGAGTTGACCGAAGAGATTTAAATGCAACAGCCAGAAGGATTTATCGTCAAAGAGATTGAAGACAAAGTCTGCAAGTTGGTAAAATCATTATATGGTCTGAAGCAAGCTTCCAAAATGTGGCATGAGAAGTTTGATAAAGTTATAAGATCAAACGACTACAGAGTCAGTGAGACGGACAAGTGTGTTTACATAAAGTTCGTTGACGGGAGATGAGTCAGCGTTTGTCTATACGTAGACGACATGCTAATCCTAGGCACGGATCTAGTATGTGTCACCGAGACAAAGAAGTTTCTCTCATCCAAGTTCAGTATGAAGGACTTGGGGGAAGCTGATGTTATCCTGAGGATAAAGATCATCCGGACGGACACTGGAGTGACTGTCACAGTCTCATTATATTGAGAAGATGCTCACACGTTATGGATATCAGGATCTTCCAGGGATCAATACTCCGTACAGATGTGACAAGAAGCTGAAGCCAAATCCAAGGGAAAGTGTCAAGTAGTTGGAGTATTCAAGTGTCATCGGGAGTTTGATGTATGCAACCACTGCCACAAGGTCTGACATAGCTTTCGCCGTGGGGATGCTGAGTCGGTTCACGAGCAACCCAGGTGTGGAGCACTAGAAAGCTGTAAAGAGAGTAATGAGATATCTCAAGAGGACTCAGAAGTATGCACTGCACTACAACAGTTATCCGACAATAGTGGAAGGTTTCAGTGATGCAAGCTGGTGTTCAGAAGAAGAAAGCGAAAGATCCACAGGAGGATACGTCTTCTCCATGGGTAGAGCTTCTATATCGTGGAAGTCGAAGAAGCAGACAATGCTTTCTCATTCCTCGATGGAATATTAGTTCTATGCACTGACGGCTGCAGCAGATGAAACAAAATGGCTTCGGGAGCTCATTTATGATCTTTCATTTGTTGGTGCACAGATTCCAGCAGTACCGATTTACTGCAACAACCAGACGAGCGGTGACATCAAATGACCTCTTCAATGGTAAGAAGAGGACTGTGTAGCTGAGGCACATGACAGTGAATGATCTGATAAAGAATAGAGTCATTGTCGTGGTTGATGTTCGGAGCCAGAGGAATCTGGCGGATCCGTTCACCAAAGGTGTCAAACGCCAGCTGGTCGAAGACAACAATCAAAATGGGTTGAAGACATTCTGATATTGTGTCTTTGTAATTCTACCATAAAGTTTTATGCTATTAGTTCAAAGAGAAATCTACTAGGCATCTAGTTTTTGGTTCAAAGAAGGATCATTGACTGGGAGAATATCAGGAACAGTAGGTAGTCCTTTGAGACATTGAAGGGTTACGGTCCCAGAACTACAGTTGTCTACTATTTGTTCTTTGTGTAGAACAAGTCCTGTGGGAGGATGGCTTAGACGCCTTAATGAATTCTCAGGCATTTTGAATGTCTGGTATGTTTACAGGAAGCACGGTAGCGCAGCACTACAGAGGAGCGTAAGGACTCCATGCTACAGTGGTGTGATACCACGATGAGGTTCCTCGATAGGGTAATGCCTCGGCTTTGCGAGCCATGTCACAGCGGCATAGCACAACACATAGGCAGGTAGCCTAATACTGTAGAATGAAGAGTGGTAAACAACAGTAAAAAGAGGCCGGTGACCTCATGTTACAGTGGTGTGACACTACCAAGAGGTAAAAGATGTAAAGTCTCGGCTATGCGAGCAATGTCACGGCGGCATAACACCGCAAGGAAGCGCAAAGCTTCATGCTGGGTAGTATGGCACTACAAAGAGGCTGGGACCTCATGCTACAGTGGCATGACACTACGATGAGGTGTAGTCTCGGCTGTGGGCCATGTCATAGCGGCGTAGCACCGCAAGGAAGCGCAAGGCTTCATGCCAAAGACTCTTTAAAATAACTCACCTAGAGTGTGTAGAAAGAGATATAGGCCGTCTCTTGAGGGTAAGCTTGTAGACGCCCATGATACACACCCAAACCAGGCGTGCACAGGGTCTTTAATGTGCAACCGGAAGCACAATTGATGTCATTGTGTGAGTAGGAAGGTGTCATCCGTTCCCAGATTTCATATTTCTGATATTTTTCAAAATTTTCTTGATGATGTATTCGTGTTGTATTTTACATGATGGTTCCTGTCATATATGTTATAATTTTATTTGTTTGTATTTCTGTTTATCAAGAGAAACTACCCGAGGCCAGTAGTGAGCACACTGACAATTGCCATGAACATGTACTAGGACCCGTATGTAGAATGGATACCTGACCCAGTTCACTTTTGGACCACTGAGCCTATCTTGGATGATTGAGATTTCATGAGGATTAGTCATGACTAAATAACCCTTTCTCCCCACTTGGTATATATGTGAGTTTTCTCTCTCCTGTTCCTCATTCCTCATTTCATTACTTTTCTTCTTTCTTCTTCCTCTCCTCTCCCCAAGAGCTCCCTTGCCCAATCGAACCCTAACCCTAGAATGATCTAGGAAGAGGTTTGTAAATCACCGGAGGTAGAGGCTACGAAGCGACAAGGCAAGTACATCTTGCACAAAGTGGTGAAGCCATAATTTTCGGATTTTATGTATATATGTAGTAATAAAAATGTGTTTGATGGAAAATGTTCTTCTTGATGTTCTCATTAACTTTAGTTCTCGGAGATTTTGGTTTTGATCGATGATTTTGAGTAGATCTGAGTTTCAAGTTAGGGTTTTTCATAGGTTCTAGGAGTTTTTCTTGGTTTTGATCTATTAAAACTTAGTATTTTCGAAAACTAGTTGTTCTATGTGATGGAGCTTTCTATTTCATGCAATTTGGCTTTTGAATCACTTAATTTGGAGTTAAAAATGAAGATTTAAGAAGGAAACAAGTTTTAGAGCTTTGTTCTCGGACCTGTCCTGACAGGGACGATGAGTAGTGCCGTGCAGTGCGTCGTGCACAAAAATCTTGTCGCGCGCAGTGCGCCACGCATGGATTTCTGGCCGCGCATGAAAGTGCGTCGCGCACACCATCTTGCCAAGAGTAATGTGCCGCGCATGGATTTCTGGTCGCGGGCAATGCGCCTTTCATGGAATTCTTGCCGCGCGTAGTGCGCCGCGCATGGATTTCTGGCCGCACGCATGTAATGCGCTGCGTATGAAATCCTTGCCGCGAGCAATGCGCCGTGTCACGACCCGATTCCTTAGAATCACTTGAGGCGTCCCCCGAATCGTGACCGCCGTGCGGGCCTGGAGTTGCGCCCGCACAAGGCTTTAATGATTTGCATAGCAAGCACATATTCAGAGTACGCAGATAAATTGAAACACAGATTTGAAACATAGAAAAGTTCTCTTTATTGATAATGAACATCTATTACAAACTCTTGAACGAGTCAGCTAATATGCCGAACGGCTTACAAAAGAGATGACTCAAAATGAGATAGCAGTCCTGTACATTAAATTCCTTTATAAACTCAAAATGATAAAGACCTCCAGGCTGGAGGATCGCTTTGCCACGGAGCTGCATTTGTGTACGAAGAGTTGCAGCTTCTGGCTTCAAAAGGCTTCGAGGCGCGGTGAAGATGCGCCAACAGCTTGGACTGGATCGGGAAGACGACTTCGGCTCCTCGCTCGGTTCGCCTTGGTGCGGAGAATCTGTTTCAACGAGGGTCAGCATATCGAAACATGCTGGTGAAGGCGAGCTAGCCGAACTATACCAATCAACACGTTGTTTAGTGAAGCATGTATATTTTTGTGGGTTTCAATCTTGCCTTAGTTCATTTACAAGTAAGCAGCATATTGAATTTACTGAAAATGAACGTGCCACCGTTCGGTGGATTTTACCTGACCGTCTGAATTACCTGCACAATACTTACCATGCCTTCCCTGCCACGAAGACACAAGTTAGTATGCAACAGGTTTAAATAGACAATAGATCACTGGCGTTGCCATTAAGGACACTAGTCATAGACGAGAATGGTTTGCAGCGAAGGTACAGTGGTGCTACAAGCCATTCCGTCTAGTACAGTTGACTATACAGTAGGGTTCTGTCCGGACCGGATCGGTGCCAGTGCCCCAGCGACCGTCCGCAGAAACCAGTTACCTTGTGCACAAGTTGTCCGTGATCGAACAGTACGTTTGCTAAGTTAACAGTTCATGCAGTTGAGGCAAACAGTAGTACGGGACAGTCGGTATTGCATGATTTATTTAACATAGCCTCTATGAACAGTTTAGCGCATACAAGGTGTTCCATACTTAGCACGATTTATAGAATAGTTATGAATGAACTAGCATACAGTATGATAACAGTTCACATATTGGATTGACAAGCATAAGAACCAAGTCTATTCTCTTTTATCTTGGTTTCTTTTATTATTACTTGGTATCGTTTGATCGGGGCAAGGAGTGAAGCTTGGAAGCAGGGCTAGCTAATCGGGTTGGTAGCCACTCACTTAGATAGTTGGAAGGAGAAGGAAAGAGGCGCTTCACGACTCCGCTCGCAAGCCGCCTACTGCTCGTTCACCTGCACACGAACAGCTCGATTAATACTTCTTCCTCTCTTTCCAATCTCGGAATAGAAGTGCAAGTCAATGAACGAAAACAATGAAAACCATCGAAACCGTTCAAGGAAAACAAGCAAGTCCCAAAACCAACTCAAAGCACGAAAGCAACAAGCGACATCGAAAACCGAGGCAATAAAAGATAGCAGCGGAGAGGTCCCTCCTGACTCTGCCGCTAAGCCGATCCTTGGGGCGCAGTCCACTGAATATGGGAATCGATTCCGAAGAAACAAATCCATAACGAGGACGAGTTCTTAATTCAATCTATCCCGATCGAACGATACCGTCTTGTGTTTCTTAGCCGCGATCTCCGCACCGGAAGAACGGGGCGCTACATCCTACCCAACTAATTGGAAGTTTCGTCCCGAAACTTAAGAATAGGACCTACCGTTAGGGATTATTCTGTTGCGGGCGACGGTTAAGGCGGCTCAGTGGACAGTCACGAACGGTATGGTTTGCTTCACCGCAAACTAAACATAACCCAAGTTTCAGGCGGCACTTATCTATTGTGTGCCCCGGCCGTCTACAGAAATGGCATACTTTGTCTAACTTTTCTCCGTGCTTGCCACCGTTGTTCGGACGCTTTGCAGCATTGTTTCCTCTATCGTTGCTTTGGCGTTTGTGATTGTAGGTATGCACAGCGCCGGCAGGTACGTGAGGATAGAGTGGTTCAAGCGACAGGGCGTGATTCATGACTTCACGCATCGTACGATACTGAGGAACGGCTACGTGCGAATGGATGGCAGGGCGTAGTCCACCTTCAAACCTTCTAGCTCGACTCGCTGCATCAGGTAAATAGGCCCTAGCGAATTTGGAGAGTCGGTTGAATTCGGCGGAGTACTCTTTAACTGTCATACCGCCTTGCCTCAGTTGCACGAACTCGTTTTCCATTTGACGTTGTACTGGAGGGGGTACAAACTCCTCTTCGAACGCGGCACGAAAGGTCGTCCACGAGATCGCCTCCTCTCCGTGATCAAATTGGAGAGATCGTCGATGCACGTCCCACCAATCGTGTGCGTTGAGGCGGAGCTGTAGTTGCGCGCAGGCGACGCGCTTCTCTTCGGGGACCTCTAGCAGAGCGAAGTGATCTTCAAGTTCGGCCAACCAATCTAGAGCTACGACTGGGTCCTCATTCCCGTTGAATGGGGTGTTGCAGACTTTCTTGAAGTGGCCAAAGTCGAAGGCAGTCACGTCCCTCGCCCTTGGAATTTGCGGCGTCTCTACTTCAAGCACGGGCTGTTCCACCGGAGTCGCTGGCGTTGCCGCGGACTGGTTGGATGCCAAAGTCTGAACGATCTGCTGCAGGGTATCTACCTGCTTCTGTTGGACTGAGAATCGTGCTTCTATATTGTCTTGAAACTTGAGCTGACTCTCTTCCGCCCGCTTCTCGGCCCGTTCATAGCGAGCCTCGTCCCTTTGTTGGTTTGCCTCCAACATCTGCAACATTCGTTGGACGGGATCGATGCTTGGCACGGCTCGCTGGCTCTTTGAACTTCCCGAAGTATCCGAACTACTTTCTTGGCCTTGCGTTTCGTCCGGTGTTTGCGCTGCAGATTGCGCTGGAGCCACTCCTTCAAAAGAAGGTAAATTACATTAGGATCATAATGTATTATGGACTTATTGCATGAATGTATCTCATTTTGGCCTAGCGAGTTCAAGAGTTCGCATAGGAATTTGATCGTTAAAGGAACTTTTCCAGCACGAAGTCTAAGGAACTTTGAATCTGTGCTCTGATACCACTATGTCACGACCCGATTCCTTAGAATCACTTGAGGCGTCCCCCGAATCGTGACCGCCGTGCGGGCCTGGAGTTGCGCCCGCACAAGGCTTTAATGATTTGCATAGCAAGCACATATTCAGAGTACGCAGATAAATTGAAACACAGATTTGAAACATAGAAAAGTTCTCTTTATTGATAATGAACATCTATTACAAACTCTTGAACGAGTCAGCTAATATGCTGAACGGCTTACAAAAGAGATGACTCAAAATGAGATAGCAGTCCTGTACATTAAATCCCTTTATAAACTCAAAATGATAAAGACCTCCAGGCTGGAGGATCGCTTTGCCACAGAGCTGCATTTGTGTACGAAGAGTTGCAGCTTCTGGCTTCAAAAGGCTTCGAGGCGCGGTGAAGATGCGCCAACAGCTTGGACTGGATCGGGAAGACGACTTCGGCTCCTCGCTCGGTTCGCCTTGGTGCGGAGAACCTGTTTCAACGAGGGTCAGCATATCGAAACATGCTGGTGAAGGCGAGCTAGCCGAACTATACCAATCAACACGTTGTTTAGTGAAGCATGTATATTTTTGTGGGTTTCTATCTTGCCTTAGTTCATTTACAAGTAAGCAGCATATTGAATTTACTGAAAATGAACGTGCCACCGTTCGGTGGATTTTACCTGACCGTCTGAATTACCTGCACAATACTTACCATGCCTTCCCTGCCACGAAGACACAAGTTAGTATGCAACAGGTTTAAATATACAATAGATCACTGGTGTTGCCATTAAGGACACTAGTCATAGACGAGAATGGTTTGCAGCGAAGGTACAGTGGTGCTACAAGCCATTCCGTCTAGTACAGTTGACTATACAGTAGGGTTCCGTCTGGACCGGATCGGTGCCAGTGCCCCAGCGACCGTCCGCAGAAACCAGTTACCTTGTGCACAAGTTGTCCGTGATCGAACAGTACGTTTGCTAAGTTAACAGTTCATGCAGTTGAGGCAAACAGTAGTACGGGACAGTCGGTATTGCATGATTTATTTAACATAGCCTCTATGAACAGTTTAGCGCATACAAGGTGTTCCATACTTAGCACGATTTATAGAATAGTTATGAACGAACTAGCATACAGTATGATAACAGTTCACATATTGGATTGACAAGCATAAGAACCAAGTCTATTCTCTTTTATCTTGGTTTCTTTTATTATTACTTGGTATCGTTTGATCGGGGCAAGGAGTGAAGCTTGGAAGCAGGGCTAGCTAATCGGGTTGGTAGCCACTCACTTAGATAGTTGGAAGGAGAAGGAAAGAGGCGCTTCACGACTCCGCTCGCAAGCCGCCTACTGCTCGTTCACCTGCACACGAACAGCTCGATTAATACTTCTTCCTCTCTTTCCAATCTCGGAATAGAAGTGCAAGTCAATGAACGAAAACAATGAAAACCATCGAAACCGTTCAAGGAAAACAAGCAAATCCCAAAACCAACTCAAAGCACGAAAGCAACAAGCGACATCGAAAACCGAGGCAATAAAAGATAGCAGCGGAGAGGTCCCTCCTGACTCTGCCGCTAAGCCGATCCTTGGGGCGCAGTCCACTGAATATGGGAATCGATTCCGAAGAAACAAATCCATAACGAGGACGAGTTCTTAATTCAATCTATCCCGATCGAACGATACCGTCTTGTGTTTCTTAGCCGCGATCTCCGCACCGGGAGAACGGGGCGCTACACGCCGCGCATGGATTTTTGGCCGCGCGTAGTGCGCCGCGCATAGAAATTTGGCCGAGCGCAGTGCGCTGCACACATGTCAACCATAATTGCTGTTTTTGCCTAATTTAGATGTTATCTAGCTAGAATCTCGTAAAACTCAAAACATGAAAGTTGTAGATCTCTGTCTTGCCTTTCTAAATCTTTTTGAATCGTCTCATTTGGAGTTCGGATGAGAAAATTATGCCTAGTTTTCTAAAATGTGTCAAATCTTTATATTCTGAAATTTTCTTTGGACCTTGTGATTTCATGTATTGATCTTAGTAATTGCAAGTGTATATGGATTAAGTGTAGCTATGTGCTAGAATTAATCATGTATTAGACCCGACTGTGTAGAATTGACCATGTGCCGAGTGATTATTAGACAACATTGTTATATAGAATAAGGGGCGTAGTTCTACTCGGGAGAAGAACTGCAACCCCGATCCTTGTTTGGTTTGAGGGTTTTTGATCTGATCCAGAGGGGTTCTTGCACTACCCTTGTTCTCATCTAGCGATATCACAATGCGACCATTCATACTACCTATGCATATGACTTATTTTATTATTTTTCTTATTTTGGTTGTTTCTTGTATTGCTTTGATTCTATGTGTGAACCCGAATGGTTGTGAGTACTTTTGAGCTCAATACCTGCCAAGTGGACTCGGACTAGTAAATTAATTACCTTTGTTTGTCGGATAGGGTGAGGGACGTAGTTCTACTCGGGAGACGATCTGCAATCTCGGTCCTTGTTTGGTTTAAGAATTGTGGATATGCTCCAGAGTGGTTCACATTTTTTCTTGCTCCCGTCCGGCGGCATTATTATCAATTCAAGGATTTCATGTGATACAATTACTATGTGCATGAACTAGACTGTGATAAGTGACTCTATATGCACTGAGTTGCGACATAACGTGTTACGTGTTAAGTAATTTTCATGTTTAGGTTATGCATCGAGAATGTCTCCTATAATTCGTGAACGCGTGATACTATATATATATATATATATATATATTTTTTTTTTTTCCCCCAGCACGGGCATGATATGCGAGTCAAGGACCAAAGCGTGGTTAGGACATTGATTATTGAATGTTGCATACACGCTCGGGTGAATCCAGACTGAACTTTTGACCTTTACATGGATTCGTATATAGCGTGCTCGTACTATGTACGACATCTTAAGGAAAATTCTCATGCGGCCACGCCTTGAGATTTCAATGCAATGTAGGGTTAATTAGGCAACAAAAATCTGTAAATCATGGGGAGGGAACGGTATTCCGAGATCATGCCAACGAATCTTTCGACGTCAGGCTAGCCACCATAGATACTGTATATCATCCGCCTTAGCGGAGTGCAGCATCTGACCTATTATAAATATGTCGAGCCATTGTCTCCCTTTAGGAGCACTGGAACCGCTAATATCGTGATCTAGCGCAATGGTCCTACGGGGAACTCGTGCAATTCGTGAAGTGCGTGTATAATAATTTATTGGCTCGGTTAGTCCATGTTCGACAATGGCGTGATCTGAGGATACCTATTATGCATTATTTCTGGAATAGCCCCAGACTCCACAATAGCAAGCCATATAATTGATTGGCAGTTTATAATAACCAGACTTGGATGTGATTGTATTATTCTGTTAGTATTCTAGGGACATGGACTATCATAGTGTGATGGTTCAACTCTTGTCTTTGTTTGGTTGTAGGGTTGGGCCATTGTGCTAGCATAGGCTGTGGACCGAGATCACGACACAACTTTTATATATATATATATATATATATATATATATATATATATTGCTTGGGTTTTTGTTTCTCCATTTCGTATCTCATTTGTGGTACTTGCTATTTGGGGTCTAATCCCACTGGTTTTGCATGGCCAGGGTTTGAGCCAGCATCCGAGGATCCAGGGTACTTTTGTCCGAATCATGGCAAGCACCAGGAACATGGCCGCTGAGGATAACGAGTGTGTTTTCTTCTTCCCTGCTCGTTATCGTACATTTTACTCTTTTGGACGTTTAGCCACCGATACCTGTTAGCCGGCATGTCTGGACATTTAGTTTCCTTTTCATTGTTGTATATAAATCAGACCGCAGTTGTAATACTGTCATGTACTTTTGTTATTCTACGAGCTTCTTATTTTGTACAGTTGGTCTCCAGAACATTTTAATGGAGCGTTTGGGGACACCTTATTGTTTTATTATATATGCTCTATGATAATTGTTTCTTGTTTGATTGATTGAGACATTTTGTGTGACCCTAAGTGATCTGATTATAGCATGCACCCCCTTGTTTAGTTACAACCGTGATCGTCGTACGACGTATAGTACCTTGTACGGGATAGTTGGCCATGTCCGTCTCCGTATTCCGGTACTGGAGCGTAACAAAAGAATTGCAGCTATGGTACAGAATTCAAGGCTTAGGCCATTCTTGTATCATATTGTTATTCGACCCATGCAAGAAGATTCAAGTCGAAGCGACATCTATCCTAATGCATGATGGACAGTCACTATGGGGAACGCTCAACCATATATATTGAGATATGTGAGGAATTGTTGGTGTTTTTTCCTTTGGACTAGTAAGAATAGTCCCATATTGGCTACACCACCAAGTGAGTATCTCAATATAATATATTGTATGAGTTGAGGTGTGCATGTGGGGTGCGGCAGGGCACATGGGTGTCGTGTGGTTGTGTTTTCCTAGGAGAAAAAATAACTCCTCAAAGAAAGCATTTGTGCTTTTTGTCACTCTTTTGAAAATATTCCCTTAGGAGCTAAGTCCCAAAGGGGCTTAGCGACTCGGACTTGGGCTCAAAGGCGCAAAGTGGCGCTTTGTTGGCGCACTTTGCACTTGGCACGTCAGCATCGGCGTTTGTGCGCATTTGATGCGCTCATGCGCTCGTTTTATTTGCGAGTTGCATGCACGGGTGCATGAGAGGGCGCATGAGCGAGTGCTGAGCCGGCACATGAGTGGGTGTTGAGCGGGCGCTATGCGGGCGCATGCGCGGGCGTTGCGCAGCCATGCGCTACTGCGCTGCTGCACGCATGGGCGCATGAGTCGTGGACGCGTGGGCGCATGATCCCACTGATTGCGGAATTTGATGGTTATGGAAAGATATGTTCAGTTTTTGAGATTCATTTTTTGTGAAATTTGAATTTAAATCGTTCCTATCTTTTTGTAACTGATTGACGGCTAGGGTTTCCGTCCTCTCTATAAAATACTCTCTTCGTAGCCTCTTTGAGGACCTACTCCGAAAATAGGGAGACGAAGAGAGGTTCTGCTGCTGCCGCCATTAAAGTCAAGAGTGTTCGTACGAGTCCAGAAATGAGGTGACAGCGAGCGTTCCAGAAGTTCTACGTGAACTTGTTGGTTCCTAGGAGTAGATCGTGTGGGGCGAATCTTGCTTTGAGCAACGTTGATCTTCATCACCCCAGCAAGCAGAGTCTTCTCCTTCCTCTTCTCTTCTTGTAATCTGTTCTGTCCGTCTGCAACTGCGATTACAAGGAAGAGCAGAGAAAGTATTCTGATTATTGTTTTTTTGTACCAGCTAGTTGTAATCATAATATTGTTATATAGTTGTTCGTTGGATCAAGATATATCAGTAAAAAAACTTTTGTGTGAACTCCTGATCTCGACTTCAACTGTTGGTTCTTCCATCTTTGATTAAGTCTCGGGACTAACAGACTTTTATTCGGAGCACCAGAAATGGCATAGAGGATGAAGTTCGAATATTTAAAAAAATGATATCAATCAAATGAAATAGAAAATAAACTAAATTAATTTGATTCTAAAATCACCAAAACAATAACCACCTCTTGACTATTCCTTACATCTTTTCATAAATAAAATGTTATGAAAATATTGGAAATAAAATATCGCTTCGACTCTCTTGCCCCAAGGATCGAACCCTTATACTTCTCAAGAGAAAGATACAATGATGGATATCGTAAAAGAACACCAAACCCTTACAAGATACGTTAACCTAGTAATAGTTGCCCACCGTGTCGACGGTGATGATCTCGACCTAATAGAGTGGCGACTATCCCTCCTCAGTAGCCCTCTCTCTATCTTGAAGTAGAAGAAGACTTGCTGCTCTTAGAAAGATAGAATTTCCTTGAACCTTAGAAGAGTATACTCCAAGAAGTCTCCCCTTTGTTTCTTTCTTATATTGAACAAAGAAACCCTAATTCCAATTAGGAGATTGTGACTAGACTTAGATCCTAAGTCACCCCAGAATATATATGAACCGTTCAGATTGAGAACCCATAACTCACTTGGATCCCACCTGAAATAAAATAAACAAATAAACAATTTGGCGAACTTGCCAACTGGATATCTTACTGGATATTAGGTCTGGGTATAGTTTTTTGCAGGAACTATGAAACAAATCAGAACTATGAAATAAGATAAACGAATAACGAATTTTAGGTAGGACCCACATGAGATATGGGTGCTCGATCTGAATGATCATATGTGTTTTGTGGCTGGTTTGGGGACTAAGACAAGTCAGAATCTCCTAATTGGATTAGGGTTTCTTTGCTCCTTGTAAGAAGGAAGCAAAGGAGAATTGCCAAATAGCTCTTTAAGGGTTCAAGGAGATTCCACCATTTCTAATAGCAACAACTAGGTTTTGCACTTCAACATAGAGAGAGGGCTATTGAAGTGGGAGAGTTGTCTATTGTGTCAAGTCGAGATCATCACCATCGACACAGTGGACATCTATTACTAGGTTAGCGTATCTTGTAAGGGTCGAGTATTCTTTTACGAACTTCATTATTGTATCTTTTCTTGAGAAATACAAGGGGTCGACTCTTGGGATAAATGAGTCGACGTGATATTGTATTTACAATCTTTTCATAAATAAAAGGTTTGAACTCATCTTGGTGGCCATAGCCACCACATATTGTGTGTTTGTCAAGACGTAATATTTTTAGGAATTGATGGTCGACGCTTCTCTGTTACGCGTCTCAAATTCTAATGAAAGTAGTATCAGAGCTCTCGGTTTGTAAGGATGAAGGTACGACCATGACTACAAAGAGGATAAACTTGCTTGTGAATACCCTCACAAGAGAAAACTGGATAATCCGGAAGACAATGATGGAGGATCTATTTTGGTGCATGGACTTTTATGATCTGTTGTAGGGCGACAATGCCAAGCTAGTAGACAAGTCTGCTAATGACTGGAAAATGGTCGATCTGGAGACCATTGGATTCATTCGCCAATGGTTAGACGATTT
This sequence comes from Iris macrosiphon, assembly GCA_036927795.1. NCBI lineage: Eukaryota > Viridiplantae > Streptophyta > Magnoliopsida > Asparagales > Iridaceae > Iris > Iris macrosiphon. Next base: position 13,845,463 of record JAYESA010000016.1, on the reverse strand, counting down.
GATGTTTCACCATGTTCCCATGGAAGTTTGTCGAAGGCATTATGGGAGAAGATTCAATGTTTGTATGAGCAAAAGATGGTTGGGAACATGTCATTCCTTATTCGCAAACTCGTCAACTCGAAGTATGCGAAGGGTGCCCAGGTGGCGTAACATCATTATGAGGTTCAAGAGATCATCAATCAATTGCCTGAAATGAATGTGGTGATTATAGACAAGCTTCAAGTCCTACTGCTCTTGAGGTCTCTGTCAAACAATTGGAAAACATCGGTGAGTAACTCCGCTCCAGGGGGAGTTGTCACAATGAAGCTGGTCAAAAGTAGCTCGTTTAATAAGGAGATCTAGCATAAGCAACATGAATCGTCATAAGAGTCATCCATGGTTGCTTCTGACAGGAAGGATATGCTCAAGTTACAAGCAAGAAAAAGAGAGACTTATTAATATCTTGCAATGGTGGATTGCAAGGACGCTACCATTATTGTAATAAGAGGAGATTACAAACGGGATTGTAAAAGCGCAAAGATGATAAGACTAAAAGCTATATGGACGGTCAGGAGGATTTCTCAGCTATGAGAGAGAGCATTATCGTGGTGACCGAAGCGCTACACTCTTGTAGCACGTGTCATGACCACGATTAGGTCTTAGACACGGTGGTGTCTTACCACGCCACTCCACGGAGGAAGATCTTCTTGATGTAATGGAGCAGTAATTTCATTGTGTAAAGATGGATGACAATGGGACAACGACTATTGTGGGTAGCGGTGATGTGTACTTGACGACAGAGCTTATGAAGAAGCTTGTCCACAACAGTTTAAGGTATGTGCAAGTTTGCGCCTCAACCTGGTGTCAATTGGGAGACTGGACGATGGTGGTTATTACAATTTGTTTGGGGACATGAACTAAATGCTTACAGCGGATTCCTAATTGTTGGCTCGAGTTTTTATGTGTTGTGACATGTACTGACCACAGTGGTGTACGAGTTAGTTGTAGGCATCAGATAATAGCTCAAGAGGTGTTCGGCAAGGGGTTCGTCGACGGGGGCTTGCCGGAAATGGACTTCAAGAAAATTTAAGGACATAAGAGGATTCGATTTTTCGGAGGAAAGCAGCGAATGGAGGTTTGTTGGGTTTTGATACTGTCGGTTCCAAGACAGTCGCTCGGTGTCCAGGTGAGGGTTGTTTCAAAAATCTAAGATCGGTGCCATAAGAGGTGTCAAAACCTATTGGAGCGACATTGGTTTCAATAGTTTAAAACCAGAAAGGAGATTAAGTGATGCAACCAACTCAAGATACGACGAATACATCTCTATTTACACATTTCGGGAGAGTTGTGGGCCTTCAATAGCGTGCATTGTGCATGGACTTACTATGCTCGAGGATGTTGATGTACGAGGGAGCTTTCATACCAAACATGATGTTAGGCAGGTTCAGGAGCTTAAACTGCTAGGGAATCACATTCTTCGCTTAGCTAGCGCAACCAAGAGTGAGAAAGCTATTCACAACATGAGCACATTTCGGTGGAAGGAAAAAGTTTCTAGCACACAACACAACCAAGACTTGTGAGGCTGAGGGACTTTGGTTTTTGGTCGAGTTATTGATCTCGTGGAGATCTCATTAATTCGAAAGATTCTACATATGAGAGTTAGCATCGACATGGTAGACGAGTACCTGGAGACGATATGTTATGTGGAGCAGTCCGGGGGATGCAGGGTTGACGACGGCAAGGTGCAAGAACTCTGTTGCGGGACATCATACATAGAGTCCGCTTGAGGAGCTATGGAGCCAACACCCTCTTTTCAGATTGGAGGGATAGTTTGTTGAGACCCAACCTAATTTCAAGGCAAGAGTGCAGACTAGAAGTCATGGGCGGGTGACTACCAGATATCCACCGGAATTCGGCGATCTCGCCTGTCAGATATCCGATCGTATATTCGGGGGTGTGGTTTTTTCGCGAACTATCAAACTTATATTCTGACGGAATATCTACTATGGATATCCGCCCATCGGTGACTCGAGATTGGCCGATACATATAAGTTATGGTTACTCGATCTGAATGGTTCAGATATGTTTTGGGATTGACTGGGGACTTAAGATAAGTCATGATCTCCTAATTGGATTAGGATTTCGTTGCTCCCTATAGGAGGAAAGCAGAGGGGAATTGCCAAATAGCTCTAGGGTTCAAGCAGATTCCATCGTTTCTAAGAGAAACAGCTCTTACGTCTTCTACTTCAAGATAGAGAGAGGGCTTCCGAGGATGGAGAATTGTCTATTCTATCAGGTCGAGATTTTCACCATCAACACGATAACATCCATTACTAAGTTAGTGTATTTGTAACAGTTGGGTGTTCTTTATTATTGCATCTTTCTCTTGAGAAGGGTAAGGAGTCAACTCTTAGGAAAAGGAGTCGACGTGATATTTAATTGCAATCTTTTCATAAGTAAAAGGTTGGAACTTGTCCTAGTGGCCATAGCCAGCACATATTTTTGTGTTTGATCTTGTCTTGGCACCATAAGCAGGTCTACGGTTTGTATCATTGTGGGATCGGTGATCGATGTTTTAGCTCTGAGCATCTCAGATTCCAACAATACTGAGATCAAAGATCGCCAACAAGAATCCTAAAGTTTTTAACCAACATTCAACTTGGGCTTGCCCGCGGCAAACCAGTCTTGTTGAATTTTTCATGTTTAATTTCAGAGGATTCATCATTGTTGTTTGGAGTCATTGAAAAAGGTGTAAAATACTATAGGTTCTAATAATCTAAATTTGGACTAACTAAATTAATAACAAGCATTGCAACTAATACGTTGAAACTACCAAGTTATTAGGGATATAAACGAACATATTGGCAAACATGTTGCACTTGCATTTAGGAAAAACAACAACAAAACAGATACATAATTATTCTAAAAGAATAGTTTAGAATGACTAGTAGTTTGGAAGGAATTTTCTACGTATTAGTGTCACGCCCCAGTCCCAGAATTCATGGGATTAGGCTACGTAGCAATGGCCAGCTACGTACCAAGGGGACTCCAGTCCGACTACAATACGTATAAGATGTAAATGAGGGTCACTATCTAGATAACAAGGTATACATGTCTATATCTCAATCCTGAAGGATATGTAATAAAGAAGGGACAACATGTATCATGGTGTGCACCCCACACTACACTTGTCTGAATAGACTTGTAGGAAATAATATGAGTCTACAAATACTGGACTATACTAGCAGAAAATAAACAAAAGATCATAATAGCAGAACAATGAAGAAGTAATACAAATATCGAGTAACAATACCTGCATACCGGTATAATACTCATCAACAGCTCCAGCCTCCCGTCAGCAATCGACCTTACAATCTGGCAGGGAAGCAGGTCCTCAGAGGGACGTAACAAGGTACAAAACAGCATGCCAAAGTAAAACATAAAGGAAACAAGTGATACGCCGGTGTAATCTAGAATAACCACCTAAGTGAGACACAACTTGAAGACAACGTTCGACACGAGGACTTTCCAAATATAAATCTGTAGCTCCGAGGCACAGAGACACGATACGTATCGTAACTCTGAGCATAGAGTCACGTGTACTACTACGACTCTGGATACAGGATATCTCTCTCTCTCTCTCTCTCTATATATATATATATATATATATATATATATAGCGCATGCGAAGTAGCCCAAGTGTCTAGTAACTGTCTTCCCCTCCCAATGCGCTCAACAAGACGCATCCGCTGCTCGTTGAGCCTGAACCTCTATCTAACAGTCTCGTCATACTGAAGTATCTAGCACCAATCACGATCCTATAGTTATCACAGATTCCGGTCATGCTGACACTATCAGGATACAAGAAGTCTGGCATGATGACAGTGTCTGATTGTGTCCTAGGGTTCCGATGTAACCAAGTAGGTACATCAAGGTATCGAGAATCATCTAATAATCGATACTAGACGTTACCGACGAATGTTTGCACCCGGATATGAGTCGGACGCTAAGTAACGATTTCGATCCAAAGCGCACACAATGTATAGATGAAATAAATAGTAAATCCGGAACTGAGATACAGAATGATAAGGTACACTTACCTGAATCCGGATGCTGAAGGCGGGGCTCAGGTACGACGTCCAAGTCCGAGGATCCCAAAGTAACTAGAGATGATATATAAAATAATTAATAATCTAGCTCGAAACTATCTAAAATAAGAGATGACATCATGAACTAGCATAGGTTTTGTCTTAGTTACATAACTCACGTCTAAGGTACTAACTAGAGGGCTGACCCAAGTTGGCTAGAGAAACGTTGCATTAAATACGAATTCACCCAATCGCATAACGTCCTCAAATAATATCCTCAACTACTAATATTCATCAAGTGTGATTTCATTATTTATATATAATGTTTATCCTCGACCATACCATCCCTGTAATCATAGACATAAATGCATAAACCCAATTTAGTTGTCACACCTAAATACGCATAATGTTCACATATAATATCCTCAATCATATTCAAAACTATCGAACCAAAATTCATTGGAACATCCCCATCATTCATGCATTTCACATATATATATAACCCCAGACAAATGTCATTAAACTAAACATGGGTATTAGTCAGGGAACCCTAAATTCTAACTAGGGTTTCTTTAACACATAGGAATAACTTACAAAATAAGGACGAAGGAGGAGAAGTTACCAAGGTGGCTGCGGGTGGTGGCAGCGGCGGTGCTGCGGCTTCGGTCAGTAGCGGTGTTGACCGTGGTAGTGGTGCTCGGCGGTGGTGAGAGTGGTGGTGATGAGAATGGGGTGGAGGTGATGGTGATGGTAGTGGTAGTGGTGATCGGGGGTGGTGATGGTGGTGGTGCTCGGCGGTGATGCTCGTTGGGGGGTGGTATTGGCTGTGACGGTGATGGTGGCAGTGGTGGAGGTGTTCGTGGTGAAGGTGGTGGTGTAAGTGGCTGTTGGTGGTGGTGCTTGTAGCTGTCGGTGGAGGTGGTGGTGTAGTTGGTGGTGGTGCTGTTAGCTGCGGTGGTGAAGGTGGTGGTGTAGTCGTGGTGGCTCGTGGTGGAGGTGGTGGTGTAGTTGGTGGTGGTGCTGCTAGCTGCGGTGGTGAAGGTGGTGGTGTAGTCGTGGTAGCTCGTGGTGGAGGTGGTGGTGTAGTCAGGGTGATGTTGGCAGCGGTGCTGTTGGTGTAGGTGATGATGGCAGTGCTCGTAGTGAAGTCGTGGTGTTGTTGTCGGGGTGATGGTGTAGGTGGCAGCGGGGGTGTTGGTGCTCCGGTGGTGGTGTTGTGGTGAAGATGGCGGCTCGTGGTGGAGGCGGTGGTGTAGGTGACGGTGATGGTGGTCCGGCGGTGGTGTTGATGAAGAAGTAGAGGTGAAGAAGAAGAATGGAGAAGAAGTAGAATGAAGAAGAAGAAGAATGAAGGAGAAGAATAGGAGAAGGTTTCGGCTGAGATGAGGGAGGGGAGGAGAGTGTTGTGTGAAATTTTAGGTTTTTCTTGGGATTAGGGCCGGCCACATGGGGAAGAGTGTGTGTGTTAATATAGAGGGAATATATGGTGATGATGGGGGAAAATTTGAATCAAGGGTAGGATTTCACATGAGAAAAAGCACTATGCAAGGGAAGAGTGTGAGGTGATCGGTCATGAGGATGGGGCGGTTTCTTCATTTGCTTAGGACCAATGGGAGTGTGACACCTAGCAACCTCTTTGCATTTGAGTCCCTTAACATTTGGCATTTACAGAAGGAGATAGAGTGAGGATTTGATATGGAAAATTGGTGTTTGGTGTTTTGTAGGATGAGGAGGGTGTTGGGTGTTTTGTATGAGCCTCATGAATGGGTGTGAGGGTTAAGTTGGGGTTAGGTTAAGTCGGTTTCACCAAATTAAATAAATATTGTGTCATAGGTGTTCTTAAATAAAAATGAAGTACATGGGGTCTCAATTGGGAGTGACAAAAATGTCATGGACGTTGTAGGCTTGGTATTAGTCTTGGGCCCTTTAACAATCGATACTAGACGTTACCGACGAACGTCTGTACCCGGATATGGGCCGGACGCTAAGTAACGATTCCGATCCAAAGCGCACACAATGTATAGATGAAATAAATAGTAAATCCGGAACTGAGATACAGAATGATAAGGTACACTTACCTGAATCCGGATACTGAAGGCGGGGCTCAGGTACGACGTCCAAGTCCGAGGATCCCAAAGTAACTAGAGATGATATATAAAATAATTAATAATCTAGCTCGAAACTATCTAAAATAAGAGATGACATCATGAACTAGCATAGGTTTTGTCTTAGTTACATAACTCACGTCTAAGGTACTAACTAGAGGGCTGACCCAAGTTGGCTAGAGAAACGTTGCATTAAATACGAATTCACCCAATCGCATAACGTCCTCAAATAATATCCTCAACTACTAATATTCATCAAGTGTGATTTCATCATTTATATATAATGTTTATCCTCGACCATACCATCCCTGTAATCATAGACATAAATGTATAAACCCAATTTAGTTGTCACACCTAAATACGCATAATGTTCACATATAATATCCTCAATCATATTCAAAACTATCGAACCGAAATTCATTGGAACAACATCCCCATCATTCATGCATTTCACATATATATATATAACCCCAGACAAATGTCATTAAACTAAACATGGGTATTGGTCAGGGAACCCTAAATTCTAACTAGGGTTTCTTTAACATATAGGAATAACTTACAAAATAAGGATGAAGGGGTGGTGATGGTGGTAGTGTAGTCGTAGTGGCTCGTGGTGGAGGTGGTGGTGTAGTTAGTGGTGGTGCTGCTAGCTGCGATGGTGAAGGTGGTAGTGTAGTCGTGGTAGTGTAGTCGTGGTAGCTCGTGGTGGAGGTGGTGGTGTAGTCGGGGTGATGTTGGCAGCGGTGCTGTTGGTGTAGGTGATGATGGCAGTGCTCGTGGTGAAGTCGTGGTGTTGTTGTCGAGGTGATGGTGTAGGTGGCAGCAGGGGTATTGGTGCTCCGGTGGTGGTGTTGTGGTGGAGATGGCGGCTCGTGGTGGAGGCGGCGGTGTAGGTGACGGTGATGGTGGTCCGGCGGTGGTGTTGATGAAGAAGTAGAGGTGAAGAAGAAGAAGAATGGAGAAGAAGAAGAATGAAGAAGAAGAAGAAAAAGAATGAAGGAGAAGAATAGGAGAAGGTTTCGGCTGAGATGAGGGAGGGTAGGAGAGTGTCGTGTGAAATTTTAGGTTTTTCTTGGGATTAGGGCGACCACATGGGGAAGAGTGTGTGTGTGTTAATATAGAGGGAATGTATGGTGATGATGGGGGAAAATTTGAATCAAGGGTAGGATTTCACATGACAAAAAACACTATGCAAGGGGAGAGTGTGAGGTGATCGGTCATGAGGATGGGGCGGTTTCTTCATTTGCTTAGGACCAATGGGAGTGTGACACCTAGCAACCTCTTTGCGTTTGAGTCCCTTAACATTTGGCATTTACAAAAGGAGATAGAGTGAGAATTTGATATGGAAAATTGGTGTTTGGTGTTTTGTAGGATGAGGAGGGTGTTGGGTGTTTTGTATGAGCCTCATGAATGGGTGTGAGGGTTAAGTTGGGGTTAGGTTAAGTCGGTTTCACCAAATTAAATAAATATTGTGTCATAGGTGTTCTTAAATAAAAATGAAGTACATGGGGTCTCAATTGGGAGTGACAAAAATGTCATGGACGTTGTAGGCTTGGTATTAGTCTTGGGCCCTTTAATTGGTTAGGTGAATCGGGTTGAGTTTGTGTTCCAAAAATCGATGGCAACGACATAGGTACAAGGCATAGAATTTAAATTAAATTTTTTGTGACCGGAAAGTTGTGCAATTAAAATAGAGCACAAGGGAGTATGTTTATGAGTGACAGAAATGTCTAGTGCCTAGGTTGGCTCGTCAGGTCAAGAGTGCAAAATTTGTTGGAAGGTAAAGGCTATTGTTGTGCTTCAAATTATTGTAGCAACGGTAAGGTGCACCAGGAGTATAAATTAAAGAACCAGTCTTGATAAAACCCTAATTTCTAATCCTTAAACAACTTGAAGCTAAACCAAAATTCTCACCATACACAGTCTACCCAAAAAATTTGTTGAGGGGGTTTACATCCTTCCAAACTTAGAAGAATTTCGTCCCCGAAATTAAAAGTAAAGCACGAATAAGAGTTACGAGAATTAAAAAGTTAAGAAGCAAAGATCATAATAGCTGAACAATGAAGAATTGATACAAATATCGAGTAACAATACCTGCATACTGGTATAATACTCATTAGCAGCTCCAGCCTCCCATCAGCAATCGACCCTACAATCTGGCAGGGAACCAGGTCCTCAGAGGGACGTAACAAAGTACAAAACAACATACCAAAGTAAAATAGAAAGGAAACAGTGATACGCCGGTGTAATCTAGAATAACCACCTAAGTGAGACACAACTTGAAGACAATGTTCGACACGTGGGCTTTCCAAATATAAATCCGTAGCTCCGAGGCACAGAGACACACGGTGCGTACCGTAGCTCCGAGCACAAAGTCACACGGGTAATACTACGACTCCGATTACAAGATCTCTACATAATATATATATATATATATATATATATATATATATATATATAGCGCATGCGAAGTAGCCCAAGCGTCTAGTAACTGTTTTCTTCTCCCAATGCGGTCAACGAGACGCATCCACTGCTCGCTGAGCCTGAACCTCTATCTAACGGTCTCGTCATACTGAAGTATCTAGCACCAATCACGATCCTATAGTCATCACAGATTCCGGTCATGCTGACACTATCAGGATACATGAAGTCTGGCACGATGACATTGTCTGATTGTGACCTAGGGTTCTGATGTAACCAAGTAGGTACATCAATGTATCAAGAATCATCTAACAATCGATACTAGACGTTACCGACGAACGTCTGCACCTGGATATAAGCCAGACGCTAAGTAACAATTCTGATCCAAAGCGCACACAATGTGTATATGAAATAAATAGTAAATCCGGAACTAAGATACAGAATGACAAGGTACACTTACCTGAATCCTGATGCTGAAGGCGGGGCTCAGGTACGACGTCCAAGTCCGAGGATCCCAAAGTACCTAGAGATGATATATAAAATAATTAATAATCTAGCTCGAAACTATCTAAAATAAGAGATGACATTATGAATTAGCATAGGTTTTGTCTTAATTACATAACTCACGTCTAAGGTACTAACTAGAGGGTTAACCCAAGTTGACTAGGAAAACGTTGCATTAAATACGAATTTACCCAATCGCATAACGTCCTCAAATAATATCCTCAACCACTAATATTCATCAAGTGTGATTTCGTCATCTATATATAATGTTCATCCTCGACCATACCATCCCTGTAATCATAGACATAAATACATAAACCCAATATAGTTGTCACACCTAAATACGCATAATGTTCACATATAATATCCTCAATCATATTCAAAACTGTCGAACAAAAATTCATTGGAACAACATCCCCATCATTTATGCATTTCATATATATATATAACCCCAAACAAATGCCATTAAACTGAACATGGGTATTACTCAGGGAACCCTAAATCCTAACTAGGGTTTCTTTTAACACATACGAATAACTTACAAAACAAGGACGAATGAGGAGAAGTTACTGTAGCGCCCCGTTCTCCCGGTGCGGAGAGCGCGGCTAAGAAATACAAGACGGTATCGTTCGATCGGGATAGATTGAATTAAGAACTCGTCCTCGTTATGGATTTGTTTCTTCGGAATCGATTCCCATATTCAGTGGACTGCGCCCCAAGGATCGGCTTAGCGGCAGAGTCAGGAGGGACCTCTCCGCTGCTATCTTTTATTGCCTCGGTTTTCGATGTCGCATGTTGCTTTCGTGCTTTGAGTGGGTTTTGGGATTTGCTTGTTTTCCTTGAACGGTTTCGATGGTTTTCATTGTTTTCGTTCATTGACTTGCACTTGGAAAGAGAGGAAGAAGTATTAATCGAGCTGTTCGTGTGCAGGTGAACGAGCAGTAGGCGGCTTGCGAGCGGAGTCGTGAAGCGCCTCTTTCCTTCTTCTTTCCAAAATCTAAGTGAGTGGCTACCAACCCGATTAGCTAGTCCTGCTTCCAAGCTTCACAGCTAATCAATCTGCTCTCTTCTTTGCCCCGATCAAACGATACCAAATAATAATAAAAGAAACCAAGATAAAAGAGAATAGACTTGGTTATTATGCTTGTCAATAAAATTTCATGAACGGATACTTAACTGCATGCTTGTTCGTTTGGGAATAGATCATGAATGACTGCTTGTCTTGTTCAGTGCTTGTCTTGTACTTGCTTGTCTTGTACTCGTGTTGCCTTGGTTGCTTGAATGGTTAACTTAGTAAACATATTGTTCGATCACGGACAACTTGTGCACAAGGGTATAGTTCTGCGGACGGTCGCTAGGGCACTGGCACCGATCCGGTCCGGGCGGAACTCTATTGTATAGTCCATTGTGCTGAACGGAGTGGCATGTAGCGCTCCTTGTTCATTCGCTGCATACCATTCCCGCCAGTGACTATTGTCCATCGTGGCATCCCGCCAGTGATCTCTTGTATATTTAAACCTGTTGCATACTAACTCGTGTCTTCGTGGCAGGGAAGGCATGGTAAGTATTGTGCAGGTAATTCAGACGGTCAGGTAAAATCCACCTAACGGTGGCACGTTCATTTCAGTAAATTCAATATGCTGCTTACTTGTAAATGAACTAAGGCAAGATAGAAACCCACAAATATGCATGCTTCACTAAACAACGTGTTGATTGGTATAGTCAGGCTAGCTCGCCTTCACCAGCATGTTTCGATATGCTGACCCTCGTTGAAACAGGTTCTCCGCACCAAGGTGAACCGAGCGAGGAGCCGAAGTCGTCTACCCGATCCAGTCCAACTGTTGGCGCACCTTCACCGCGCCCCTTGAAGCCTTTTGAAGTCCGAAGCTGCAACTCTTCATACACAAATGCAGCTCCGTGGCAAAGCGATCCTCCAGCCTGGAGGTCTTTATCGTTTGAGTTTATAAAGGGATGTAATGTACAGAACTGCTATCTCATTTTGAGTCAACACTTTTGTAAGCCGTTCGGCATATTAGCTAACTCGTTCAAGAGTTTGTAATAGATGTTCATTATCAATAAAGAGAACTTTTTTATGTTTCAAATCTGTGTTTCAATTTATCTGCGTACTCTGAATATGTGCTTGCTATGCAAATCATTAAAGCCTTGTGCGGGCGCAACCCCAGGCCCGCACGGCGGTCACGATTCGGGGGACGCCTCAAGTGATTCTACGGAATTGGATCGTGACATAGTGGTATCAGAGCACAGATTCAAAGTTCCTTAGACTTCGTTCTGGAAAAGTTCCTTTAACGATCAAACTCCTGTGCGAACTCTTGAACTCGCTAGGCCAAAATGAGATACGTTCATGCAATAAGTCCATAATACATTATGATCCTAATGTAATTTACCTTCTTTTGAAGGAATGGCTCCAGCGCAATCTGCAGCGCAAACTCCGGACGAAACGCAAGGCCAAGAAAGTAGTTCGGATACTTCGGGAAGTTCAAAGAGCCAGCGAGCCGTACCAAGCATCGATCCCGTCCAACGAATGTTGCAGATGTTGGAGGCAAACCAACAAAGGGACGAGGCTCGCTATGAACGGCCCGAGAAGCGGGCGGAAGAGAGTCAGCTCAAGTTTCAAGACAATATAGAAGCACGATTCTCAGTCCAACAAAAGCAGGTGGATACCCTGCAGCAGATCGTCCAGACTTTGGCATCCAACCAGTCCGCGGCAACGCCAGCGACTCCGGTGGAACAGCCCGTGCTTGAAGTAGAGACGCCGCAAATTCCAAGGGCGAGGGACGTGACTGCCTTCGACTTTGGCCACTTCAAGAAAGTCTGCAACACCCCATTCAACGGGACTGAGGACCCAGTCGTAGCTCTAGATTGGTTGGCCGAACTTGAAGATCACTTCGCTCTGCTAGAGGTCCCCGAAGAGAAGCGCGTCAACTGCGCGCAACTACAGCTCCGCCTCAACGCACACGATTGGTGGGACGTGCATCGACGATCTCTCCAATTTGATCACGGAGAGGAGGCGATCTCGTGGATGACCTTTCGTGCCGCGTTCGAAGAGGAGTTTGTACCCCCTCCAGTACAACGTCAAATGGAAAACGAGTTCGTGCAGCTGCGGCAAGGCAGCATGACAGTTAAGGAGTACGCTGCCGAATTCAACCGACTCTCCAAATTTGCTAGGGCCTATTTACCTGATGTAGCGAGTCGAGCTAGAAGGTTTGAAGGTGGACTACGTCCTGTCATCCATTCGCACGTAGCCGTTCCTCAGTATCGTACGATGCGTGAAGTCATGAATCACGCCCTATCGCTCGAACCACACTATCCTCACGTTCCTGCCGGCGCTGTGCATACATCCAGTCACAAACGCCAAAGCAACGACAGAGGAAATACTGCTACAAAGCGCCGAAACAACAGTGGTCCACAAAAAGGGAAACCAGGGCAACTGTGTTACTTCTGTAACAAGCCGGGGCATACGAAGGATAATTGTCGCCTGAAACTTGGTTTATGCCTAGCCTGTGGCGGATCAGACCATTCTGTTCGTGATTGTTCCTTGAGTCATGATCGCCGTCCCGAACGCAATAATCCCTAACGGTAGGTCCTATTCTTAAGTTTCGGGACGAAACTTCCAATTGGTTGGGTAGGATGTAGCGCCCCGTTCTCCCGGTGCGGAGAGCGCGGCTAAGAAATACAAGACGGTATCGTTCGATCGGGATAGATTGAATTAAGAACTCGTCCTCGTTATGGATTTGTTTCTTCGGAATCGATTCCCATATTCAGTGGACTGCGCCCCAAGGATCGGCTTAGCGGCAGAGTCAGGAGGGACCTCTCCGCTGCTATCTTTTATTGTCTCGGTTTTCGATGTCGCTTGTTGCTTTCGTGCTTTGAGTGGGTTTTGGGATTTGCTTGTTTTTCTTGAACGGTTTCGATGGTTTTCATTGTTTTCGTTCATTGACTTGCACTTCTATTCCGAGATTGGAAAGAGAGGAAGAAGTATTAATCGAGCTGTTCGTGTGCAGGTGAACGAGCAGTAGGCGGCTTGCGAGCGGAGTCGTGAAGCGCCTCTTTCCTTCTTCTTTCCAAAATCTAAGTGAGTGGCTACCAACCCGATTAGCTAGTCCTGCTTCCAAGCTTCACAGCTAATCAATCTGCACTCTTCTTTGCCCCGATCAAACGATACCAAATAATAATAAAAGAAACCAAGATAAAAGAGAATAGACTTGGTTATTATGCTTGTCAATAAAATTTCATGAACGGATACTTAACTGCATGCTTGTTCGTTTGGGAATAGATCATGAATGACTGCTTGTCTTGTTCAGTGCTTGTCTTGTACTTGCTTGTCTTGTACTCGTGTTGCCTTGGTTGCTTGAATGGTTAACTTAGTAAACATATTGTTCGATCACGGACAACTTGTGCACAAGGGTATAGTTCTGCGGACGGTCGCTAGGGCACTGGCACCGATCCGGTCCGGGCGGAACTCTATTGTATAGTCCATTGTGCTGAACGGAGTGGCATGTAGCGCTCCTTGTTCATTCGCTGCATACCATTCCCGCCAGTGACTATTGTCCATCGTGACATCCCGCTAGTGATCTCTTGTATATTTAAACCTGTTGCATACTAGTGTCTTCGTGGCAGGGAAGGCATGGTAAGTATTGTGCAGGTAATTCAGACGGTCAGGTAAAATCCACCTAACGGTGGCACGTTCATTTCAGTAAATTCAATATGCTGCTTACTTGTAAATGAACTAAGGCAAGATAGAAACCCACAAATATGCATGCTTCACTAAACAACGTGTTGATTGGTATAGTCAGGCTAGCTCGCCTTCACCAGCATGTTTCGATATGCTGACCCTCGTTGAAACAGGTTCTCCGCACCAAGGTGAACCGAGCGAGGAGCCGAAGTCGTCTACCCGATCCAGTCCAACTGTTGGCGCACCTTCACCGCGCCCCTTGAAGCCTTTTGAAGTCCGAAGCTGCAACTCTTCATACACAAATGCAGCTCCGTGGCAAAGCGATCCTCCAGCCTGGAGGTCTTTATCGTTTGAGTTTATAAAGGGATGTAATGTACAGGACTGCTATCTCATTTTGAGTCAACACTTTTGTAAGCCGTTCGGCATATTAGCTAACTCGTTCAAGAGTTTGTAATAGATGTTCATTATCAATAAAGAGAACTTTTCTATGTTTCAAATCTGTGTTTCAATTTATCTGCGTACTCTGAATATGTGCTTGCTATGCAAATCATTAAAGCCTTGTGCGGACGCAACCCCAGGCCCGCACGGCGGTCACGATTCGGGGGACGCCTCAAGTGATTCTACGGAATTGGGTCGTGACAGTTACCAAGGTGGCTGAGGGTGGTGGCAGCGGCAGTGCTGCGGCTTCGGTCAGTGACGGTGTTGACCGTGGTAGTGGTGCTCGGCAGTGGTGAGGGTGGTGGTGATGAGAATGGGGTAGAGTTGATGGTGATGGTAGTGGTAGTAGTGGTCAGAGGTGGTGATGGTGGTGGTGCTCGGCGCTGATGCTCGGTTTGGGGTGGCGTTGACTGTGACAATTATGGTGGCAGTGTCAGAGGTGTTCGTGGTGAAGGTGGTGGTGTAACTGGCTGTTGGTGGTGGTGCTGGTAGCTTTTGGTGGAGGTGGTGGTGTAGTTGGTGGTGGTGCTGGTAGCTGCGTTGGTGAAGGTGGTGGTGTAGTCGTAGTGGCTCGTGGTGGAGGTGGTGGTGTATTTGGTGGTGGTGCTGGTAGCTGCGGTGGTGGTGTAGTCGTGGTGGAGGTGGTGGTGTAGTCGGGGTGATGTTGGCAGCGGTGCTGTTGGTGTAGGTGATGATGGCAGTGCTCGTGGTGAAGTCGTGGTAGTGTTGTCGGGGTGATGGTGTAGGTGGCAGCGGGGGTGTCGGGGCTCCGGTGGTGGTGTTGTGGTGGAGATGGCGGCGCGTGGTGGAGGCGGTGGTGTTGGTGACGGTGATGGTGGTCCGGCGGTGGTGTTGATGAAGATGTAGAGGTGAAGAAGAATGGAGAATAAGCATAATGAAGAAGAAGAAGAAGAATGAAGAAGGAGAAGAATAGGAGAAGGTTTCGGATGAGACGAGGGAGGGGAGGAGAGAGAGGTGGTGTGAAATTTTAGATTTTTTTTGGGATTAGGGCTGGCCACATGGGAAAGGGCGTGTGTGTGTGTTAATATAGAGGGAATGCGTGGTGATGATGGGGGAAATTTGAATCAAGGGCTAGGATTTCACATGTGAAAAAGCACTAGTAAGGGGAGAGAGTGTGAGGTGACCGGTCATGAGGATGGTGGGTTTCTTCATTTGCTTAGGACCAATGGGAGTGTGACATCTAGCAACCTCTTTGCATTTGAGTCCCTTAACATTTGGGGTTTACAAAGAAGGAGAAAGAGTAAGGATTTGATGTGAAAAATTGGTGTTTGGTATTTTATAGGATGAGGAGGGTGTTGGATGTTTTATATGAGTCTCATGAATGGGTGTGAGGGTTAAGTTGGGGTTAGGTTAAATCGATTTCACTAAATTAAATAAATATTGTGTCATAGGTGTTCTTAAATAAAAATGAAGTACATGGGGTCTCAATTGGGAGTGACACAAATGTCATGGACGTTGTAGGCTTGGTATTAGTCTTGGGCCCTTTAATTGGTTAGGCGAATCGGGTTGAGTTTGTGTTCCAAAAATCGATGGCAACGACATAGGTACAAGGCATAGAATTTAAATTAAATTTTTTGTGACCGGAAAGTTGTGCAATTAAAATAGAGCACAAGGGAGTATGTTTGTGAGTGTCAGAAATGTCCAGTGCCTAGGTTGGCTCGTCAGGTCAAGAGTGCAAAATTTGTTGGAAGGTAAAGGCTATTGTTGTATTTTAAATTATTGTAGCAACGGTAAGGTGCACCAAGAGTATAAATTAAAGAACCAGTCTTGATAAAATCATAATTTCTAATCCTTAAACAACATGAAGCTAAACCAAAATTCTCACCATACCCAGTCTACCCAAAAAATTTGTTGAGGGGATTTACAATTAGGTTGTGAAAAAAATGATTTTCAAAACAGGAAGCTAAACCAAAATTCTCACCATACTCAGTCTACCCAAAAAATTTGTTGAGGGGGTTTACAATTAGGTTATGAAAAAAATGATTTTCAAAACAGGAATTTAAAGAAAATAACCTATAGACTTCTTTGGATTTTTATAAAATTTTCTTTCAGTGAAGTTTGGAGATGGAGAGGAGAAGGAAAAGTAAAGAGAGGAGAGAATATGAGAAAGGAGATTGCAAGAGCCTTAAACCCTATGTTGCATCTCTTGTCTATTTATATTGATATGCAGTACACCCATAATTACTATTATACCCTCATATGATAAATAACAAAATAAAATAACTCTAACACCCTCCCTCAAGCAGGAGCATATAGATCAGACATGCCCAGCTTGCTACATAAATCAGAAAATGGACCACGAGCAAGTGGTTTTGTGAGGATATCACCTAATTGATCCTCTGAACGAAAATAAGTAGTGACGATATATTTCTTCAGCAACAAATCACGAACAAAATGATAATCCACCTCGATATGCTTCGTACGCTCATGAAACACCGGATTACTTGCGATAAACAGTGCCGACTGATTATCACAATACATCTTCATCGGAATAGGAATCATAATCCCCATTTCATGAAGAAGAGACTGCATCCACATCATCTCAGAAGTTGTATGAGCCATCGCACGGTACTCGGCCTCTGCACTAGAACGAGCCACAACATTCTGCTTCTTACTACGCCACATGACAAGATTGTCATCCACAAACGTACAATAGCCAGAAGTAGACCTCCTATCACTGCGACTGCCTGCCCAATAAGCATCACTGAACCCAGTCACCGTAAGCAACTGGAAAGGTTTGTACAACAAACCCTTTCCAGGTGCACCCTTCAAGTATCGAAGAATGCGAGAGATAGCCTCCCAATGTGGTTGCCAAGGGGGCATGCATAAACTGACTAACTACTCCAACTGCATATGTGATGTCTGGTCGAGTAACAGTAAGATATATAAGTTTGCCAACCAAACGTCTATAATATCCAACATCCTTAAATAACTCTTCCCTGTCAGCATCAAGCTTGTCTTAATAATCCATAGGAGTCTCAACTGGTCGACACTCCAACATCCCAGTCTCGGAGAGCAAGTCTAGAACATATTTGCGTTGTGACAGTTATACACCCTTCTTAGATCGAGCAATCTCGATTCCAAGAAAATATCGCAGAAGACCCAAATCCTTAGTATGAAACTGATGACTAAGGTAGGCCTTCAAGTCCACAATTCCAGCATGATCACTCCCAGATATAATGATATCATCAACATAAACAATCAACACGATAATACCTGCTGAGGAAGAATGACAAAATACTGAATGATGTGATGTGGTGCGCCGAAAGCCATACTGAATGAGAACTGAACTGAGCTTGTCAAACCAAGCACGAGGTGACTGTTTCAGTCCATATAATGCTTTCTTCCATCGACATACGAGTTTTTCATTTTCTGCTACAACATATCCCAGTGGTTGATCCATATAAATCTCCTCATGTAAGTCACCATGCAAGAAAGCATTCTTTATGTCCAGCTGATATATAGGCCATTGGTGATTAATCGCCACAGAAATAAGAATCCGAACTGAATTCAGCCGAGCCACTGGAGAGAAAGTCTCCATATAATCCATATCATATGTCTGAGTATACCCTTTGGTAACCAACCGTGCCTTGAGGCGCTCAACATAACCATCGGGGTGATACTTGACAGTGTACACCCATCTACAACCCACTGTCTGCTTTCCAACAGGAAGTGATGTAAACTCCCAAGTCTGATTTTGATGTAAAGCATACATCTCCTCATCCATTGCACTTTTCCAACCAGAAGATGACATAGTCTGCTTGTAAGTTTTGGGAATGGAAATAGAAGACAATGAAACAGCAAATGTATGAAAAGATGATGAAGCACGGTGTAATGAAACATAGTTAGAAATGTGATGCTTATTCTTTGTGGTACAAAGACGTTTTCTTTTTCTGAGAGCAATAGGAAGATCATCTGGATCTGTGGTGATAGGAGCAGAAACCTCAGGCACGGAAGATGATTGGTTGATGGCTGAATTCTTGAGAACCGTTGGCCTGTCCTTGGATCTCTGATAAACCTGTAAATGGAGAATGGAAACAGAAATTGATTCAGGAATGACCGAAAGTGGTATGGAAGATATCAAATCTGTTGTAAAATGAATACAACGGTCTCCTGAAGGAAAGAAAGGGGTAGACTCAAAGAATGTAACATCCGCACTGACATAATATTTCCGTGACTGTGGACTGTAACAACGATAACCTTTTTGAGTACGGGAATAACCAAGAAAGACACACTTCAGAGATCTAGGAGACAACTTATCTCGATTAGGTTCCAAGTTATGAATAAAAGCGACACACCCAAACACTCGAGGAGATAAGGAAAAATGTACGACATCTGTATGTAATATGGTAAATGGAACTTTGTTATTTAATACAGATGATAGCATGCGATTAATTAGATAACATGCAGTAAGAACGGCATCTGCCCAATACTGTTTAGGGACATGCATATTGAATATGAGAGTTCGAGCCACATTTAAAATGTGTCGATGTTTGCGTTCGGCTGTACCATTTTGTTGAGAGGTGTGGACACAACTGGTTTGATGAATCATACCACGATCAACACAGAAACTGTTCACAGAAGATTGAGTATGCTCCAAAGTATTATCAGAACACAGAATTTTGATACGTTTATCAAACTGAACATAGACTTCATTATAAAAGGCAGATAACACATTTGGAAACTCAGATCTTTTTTTATTAAATAACACCAAGTCATTCTGGAATAATCATCAATAAAAATAACAAAATACTGAAATCCTTTCGGACTTTTGACTCTAGACGGACCCCAAATATCAGAATAAATAAGATCAAAAGACTCTAATTGACAACTCTCACTATGACGAGGGAAGGAACTACGGTGATGCTTGCCTAACTTACAAGCCTCACATTCAAGACTAGAAACATGACTCAAAATAGGAACAACTTGACACAACTTAGCCAAAGACGGATGTCCCAAACGATAATGTCACTGCAACGGAGAAGTAGAAACAGAAGTGAAGGCCTTTCCAGGTAGATCCAAGTAGTACAGTCCATCTTTTTCATGTCCCGAACCAATCATCTTTTTCGTCCTGAGGTCCTGAAAAACACACGAATTGGAAAAAAATATCACAACATTGAAGAGATTTGGTTAACTGGCTCACAGATAATAAATTAAATGTAAATTAGGCACATATAATGAATCAAATAATGATAGTGATTGAGTAGGGTGAATGATACATTTCCCAAGCACAGGACGAGTAGATCCATCAACCAAGATAATATTATGTTTCATGTAACTACGATTATGAAAGAGAGATGTTATACCAGACATGTGAGAGCTTGCTCCTGGGTCGATGACCCAAGAGGTGGATGGTGACTGGGTTGCCACAAAAGCAGGATTACCTATATGTGCCATGGTTGCAGTAGGTTGGGAGGTGGTACTAGCAAGCGCGTTCAACTTCTGGAGGATCTGTTCAAATGGAGATGAGGTATCGGACGTTGAAGTCTGATTGAAACCCGAAGTATCATCTTTGGGAGCAGAAGTGGTGACCTGAGACTGCATATTTTCATCATGCACTTGATGTACATATTCTGGTTTGTCCCACTTGTCCCAACAATAGTCTTTCATATGACCGAGCATTCCACAATAGTTACACTTTCGTGGTTGACCACAGCCACCACCACCACCACCGCGGCCACCACCACGACCATTGTCTCTACCACCACAGCCTCCTCCTCGACCAAAACTACGACCACCATCTCTACCGCCACGTCTACTACCACGTCCACCACCACGACCAACAACACTAGAAACTAGGGCAAAAGAGTCAGTACTCGGCACCACAGAACTCTGTCCCAGAAAGAAACGATTGAGAAGGGAGAAAGTATCCGCCACCGTAGGTAACTGCTCTCCAGCAAGAATTTGAGCTTTATAATGTTCGAGCGCAGGATCCAAGCGGGCTAGGATAAGTGAAACATGAAACTCTTCCTTCTGTCTCCGAGCTTCCTTCAAATCAGTAGTAATAGGATGATATTGAAGCAGTTCCTCCCACAAAACATTCTTTGAAGCCAGATATTCATTCACAGGCTTCCCATTTTTCTTTGTATTAAACAATAACTCGTACAACTCATAGATACGGGCAACGTTTCTCTTCTGCGAATATGATTTTTCCAGAGATGTCCAAATCTGTTTACTTGATTCACACCACTGAACATTAGCAGCGATATGTGGTTCCATATTATGCCACAACCACGACATAACGTATGCATCTACACTCATCCAATCTTCATACTCAGCAGAAGTTTCAGGCGGGGGTTCTTCCGTCAAAAACTTCAACTTCTTCTTCGTCCTTAACACCACTTTGATAGACTTGGATCAGGTAAGGTAGTTCGCACCATAGAGTTTCACCGCTGTAATCGATTTTTCCAATTCATCATTATGAATAACAGTAAAAGGAGAACCACCTCCGCTACCACCACCACTATTAACCTCGCTAGAAAATTCGGTCCCCATCATACTTGCAGATGCAACAGAAAAACGAGGTCTTTGAAACCCTAGATCTCACAACGAACCTCAACCGACAACCAACGGAGATCTATAGAAACCCTAGATCTCATAAACGAATCACGAACGACCACGAACGACCACGAACAACGAACGAAGAACGACAAATAATAAAAAGTAGATGAAAAACAGCCGAATTTTTTTTTCGGGGCTGCCGCGGTACCAAGTCGTGGATGGGATGTATAGTACTTTCAAATATATGCTTTGATACCAAGTGAAGTTTGGAGATGGAAAGAAGAAGGAAAAGTAAGAGAAGAGAGAATATGAGAAAGAAGATTGCAAGAGTCGTAAACCCTAGATTGCATCTCATGTCTATTTATATTGATATGCAATACACCCACAATTACTATTATACCCTCATATGATAAATAATAAAATAAAATAACTCAACACTTTCCAAACACAGAAAAATACAAGTTTGCGGAAACTGTATGAAATTTTTTGTTTGAAGATACAAAGTTCTCAAATTTTCCATTCACAATTCTAAACAAAAATTTCAAATAATTTTAAGATACAATTTTAAAAAGTTGCAAAATAAAAGTTCTTTTACTTTGTGTTTAGATTACATAATATTTTTGCAAAAGAAAAGGTGTAATATGTAAATAAAATTTGTAGATGGATTTATGAAAAGAGAATATTAGGGACTAATTCTACTAATAGAAACTGTTCACAATTCTAAACTGAGCAAATTATTACCATTCTTCTCTTGTTAGGACAAACCAATTATCAGGACAAAGAAATTAAAAGAATAAACTTTTCTTTTTTAAATTATTACATAGGGGCAAGAATAAAAGTTGTCCAATTTTTTGTTGTGTTTAGGTTTGCTTATTCTAACTACTATCATGTAATAGAGAATGTTGTAATAAAAAGATAAAAAAAATGAAGTGTGCATGTGTGAAGCGGTGATCACTATTCTAAACAAGTTGCACCACCCTTTCGGCGGAGCTTCCACAAATGCTCACTCCTCCAATGTCCAACACATACTAACTTTCATTGAAGTCTCTGATGTGTCAAGCCACCAGAGGGTGCCACGGCACCCTTATAACCGAATTTGGACGAAGTTTGTAGTAAAATTACTTTGCAATAAACTGCAGCAGAAAGAATTCCAATGCAAGAATATAATGTAAGAGGAGAATTTAGTTTAGGGATTTGGTTCCAGATAAACTATTTATAATTGAGATCCGGTAACCACTTCCATTTCTATTGGACAACCTACGGGAGAGTGGAGGACCAGGTATTACGTGATTATGGTGGACCTGGTATGACGGAAAATTGGAGGACCATGTATTTCAGGAAGTGGATGTAACAGCAAGGACCAAGTTAAGAGGACCAAAATCAAACATAGCCAAGTTTAATCAAGTCAAAATTAGGCTCGGTTTGGGTAAGTAGGTTAGGATAAGTAGCCTGGACTCAAGGAATAATACTCCAAAAAATTACAACACAACTAGTCCCGAAACCTTACGTCTGTAGCCTTCTCGAGCATGAACAGGATAGGGTGTAAAATCCTCTAGGTTGTTAACAGGAACCTCGCATGCCCTAGTCCTACAAGTCTTTCTAGCCAACTGAAGTGTGATAATAGTCGAAGTGTGTCCTTTTGGTTGTGTTCCTAAGAATCTTTGAGAGAGATCACCCGTGGAAGTCTCGTCTGTCGCGTCCCGATCTCCTCCCGATCTCCTGCAGGTAATCGGCCGTCCCCACTGTCACGCTCCGATCTCCCGCAGGCAATCGGCCGTCCCCACTAGATGCGAATCACCGCGTCATCGCTCCCGCGGGACGATCGTTCCCATCTGGGCGTGATGTCGCACGTGCATAAGCCGCGTCCGTGCAAGGCCATGATCTGAACAGGCGGTAAGAGGTCTAAGCCACAGAGTCGCACAGAATGTCCGAGTGCAAAGGAATAAGAAACGCACAGGCGATTGGTAACAAGTTCACAGAGTCGTCAAAAGCGGAAGCATTGAATAACACAAGTATATAAGTAAAACAAGCTCTTTATTGATATTGAACAAGTGTTACAAGCGGCGCTAGACCGAGATTACAAGTCGCTCAAGCCTATCTCTCTCTCTGAAACGATAAAAGCATGTCAAGTGGCACATTTGTGGAATGATACATAGGTGATGTTCCAACATTATGTCTTGTATATGTGCTTCAGTTCCGGACTCAACGCTCCAAGGCTCCAGAGTGAACTCCGTGCCTTAGCACGCACGAAGGAGGCATCCGCACCGAACGAGGTTCTCCCGCACCCTGCAAGCAATCTGGTGGGTTATTAGTACATGAATGCACTGGTGGGGAGGCTTCTCGCCCGCTCGACAAATCCAAACACGTTATATAGGTTCCGTGCACCAACTATTAAGTTATCTTTCTAGTCTTGCCTTAGGATCAGTTTCATGGCAATGATGTAAAGCCTAACTCGTGTGGCAGTGCACCGTACGATATAAGGGAACACGGCGAGACCTACCAACTTACCATTCGTCCTTTCCTGTCCAAGGAAAATCAAGTTAATTCAAGCACGAGCATTTATAATGAAAACTAGGGGCAATAGCATGTGCAAACAAGTGTTTAAGCGAGGTTCTATTTCGGGTGCACGATTACACGGATTATGAGACGTTTTGCATTGAATGTTCAAGTGCTCAAATTATGTACAAGTGTTTTATACTCATGATCGTTCAGGTGTTTCAGCTTACTGGATGTGATGCAATGACTCGCACGCGGATTGCCGCTAAGCGATGATGACTTATCTATAGGAACAGGAGGTCACTGGCACGACGCCATAGAGGACGGTGTAGTCTCAGGAGGAATGGTGTGCAAGCAGGAACATGGAGCATTGCACACATCCCGCCCGACGCAGGCGACTACAGTCAGGGGTTCCAACCGATCGAATCGACCCCGGTGCCCCGGAGACCGTCCGCGGAACGAGATCCGAAGATCTCCCTTGTGCACCAAGTTGTCCGTGACCATGCAAGTCTCTAATATTCTGGGCCTTTTGTCAGGTACAGGATCAAGGCAGGATATATATATCAGGTACAAGTTCAAGGCAGGATTGTTCACAATATATGTATCAACTCCCTGAGCTATTTGATTTAGTATAGGACGAATATTGCTCCATGAGGTGGGATATCTTGGATTATTGATATGGTACAAGACCCCTGGTTCGGGAACTGCCTTGGCGACCTAACGGTCCCGAGTACTTTCAGGTTCATACTTGCACGGAACGACTACTCGATAGTCTTCCGAGGAACTTAGATGAAATGCAAGGCAAGATAGTGTTACTTGATTGTGGCATGAGTTTATGTGACAAGCATTGAAACGAGACAACGAGTACAAGTTAACATATAAGCAGGCAAGCATTGCATTTATGTAAACATAAGCATTTACGTTGGCACGGGTCTAAGGGTAGAGCGAGGAGTGAAACCGTAAAGGAACATACCAAGCGACATAATCTATGGGCGTGCAGTGTAAAAAAGTTAAACAGTGCACTACGAAGAGTATAATGTTCTACTCGAGGCATAGAGGGGTCTACTTGCACAAGGCAAAGGTAGAATGCGAGGGTCCTTTCATAAGCAAAGTTTCATTTTCATGTTCTAACACAAGCAATACAAGTTGGGATTATTCCCATAGCTAGGTGCGTTGGATTCTTTATTAGCATGCAGGGGTGATTCACCTAGCGACTTGTATGTATCGTCCATATTTTAAGTGTGTTGGCTAAAGCAAAGACAAGTTCAACGTAGCCACCCACCTTAACGATGATTCGCCACGGTCGAGCGATACTCCGAGCGAGCCTTTGAAAGTCTAAGTCTGAACTCCTGAAGGGCCAAGTCTGAAAATCCTTTGCCTCAAACGAGTCATCTTCGCTGAGCAAAGCGGGTCGGGTCGTTGCACTTGCGTCATTTGAATCGGCTGTCCGCTTGAACGGAATGGGTCGTTACACCCGTTAGGCGCGAATCACCGCACCGGCGCTCCCGCGGGACGATCGTTTCCATCTGGGCGTGATGCCGCACGAGCGTAAGCCACGTCCATGCAAGGCCATGATCCGAACAGGCGGTAAGAGGTCTAAGCCACATAATCGTACTATAGTCCGAGTGCAGCGGAATAAGAAACTCACAGGCGATTGGTAACAAGTTCACAGAGTCGTCAATAGCTGAAGCATTGAATAACACAAGTATAGAAGTAAAACAAGCTCTTTATTGATATTGAACAAGTGTTACAAGCGGCGCTTGGCCGAGATTACAAGTCACTTAAGCCTCTTTCTGAAACGATAAAAGTGTGCCAAGTGGCTACAATTGGGGAATGATTGCATAGACGATGTTCCAACATTATGTCTTGTATATGTGTTTCAGTTCCGGACGCAACGCTCCAAGGCTCCAGAGTGAACTCCGTGCCTTAGCACGCACGAAGGGGACATTTGCACCGAACGAGGTTTTCCCGCTCCCTACAAGCAATCTGGTGGGTTATCAGTACATGAATACACTGGTTGGGAGACTTCTCGCCCGCTCGACAAATCCAAACACGTTATATAGGTTCTGTACACCATCTATTAGGTTATCTTTTTATTCTTGCCTTAGGATCAGTTACATGGCAATATGAAAAGCCTAACTCGTGTGGCAGTGCGCCGTGCGATATAAAGGAACACGGCAAGACTTACCAACTTACCATTAGTCCTTTCATGTCCAAGAAAAACCAAGTTAATTCAAGCACGAGCATTTATAATGAAAACCAAGGGCAATAGCATAAGCAAACAAAGTGTCATGTGCGAGGTACTGTTTCAAGTGCATTAGTTATAAGGATTACTCAGCTGTGTTGCATTGGATGTTCAAGTGTTCGATGGGTTGCTCAGGTTGCTCAATTTGTATAGATGACTTATACTCATAATCATTTAAGTGTTTCAGCTTACTGGATGCGATGCAATGACTTATCTATATGAACAGGAGTCGCTGGCATAGCCATAAAGGACATAGTTATTGACGATGATGAAATGCAACGAAAGCACAAGAGGCACTACAAACCATCCCGTCCAAGCACACGAGACTATCACACGAAATTCCATCCCGGATCGGATCGGCCCCGGTGCCCCGGAGACCGTCCGTGGAACGAGATCCGAAGATCTCCCTTGTTTCCAAGTTGTCCGCAACATGCAAGTCTTGGTCTTCCAGATTCATAACTTGACATGATAATCCATGATTCTTATTTTGAACGAGTATTGCTCCACGAGCTGTGATTCTTGCTTTACTTGACATGATTCTTGTTCAGATTTAAACTTGACATGATTCTCGTTCAGAGTTCAACTTGACTTGTTGCATTCCCCTGGTTCGGGGACTGCCTTGGTGACCTAACGGTCCCGGATACTTGCAGGTTCATATTGCACAGAAGGACTATTAGATAGTCTTCTGGCTAACTAGATGCATGCACGATACAGATAGTATTACTTGATTGTGGCATAATATAAGTGACAAGCATTGAAACGAGACAACGAGTACAAGCTACACGTAAGCATGCAAGCATGCATTTCTATTGAACATAAGCATTTACGTTTGGTACGGGTCTAAGGGTAAGCGGAGAGTGAAACCGTAAAGGGACTTATCGAGCGACATAATCTAGGAACGTGCAGTATAAACAAGTGAACAGTGCACTACAGAGACTATATAACGATCTACTCGAGGCATAGCTGGGCAAAGGTAGCATACGAGGGTCCATATATAAGCAAAGTTTTATTTTCATGTTCTAACACAAGCAATACAAGTTGGGATTATTCCCTTAGCTAGGTGCGTTGGATTCTTTATTAGCATGTAGGGGGTGATTCACCTGGCGACTAGCATGTATCGTCCATATTTTAAGTGTGCTGGCTAAGTAAAGACAAGTTCATCGTAGCCACCCACCTTAGCGATGATTCGTCTCGGTCGAGCGATACTCCGAGCGAGCCTTTGAAAGTCTAAGTCCGAACTCCTGAAGGGCCAAGTCTGAAAATCTTTTGCCTCAAATGAGTATTCTCGTTGAGCAAAGCGGGTCGGGTCGTTGCACTTTCGCCGTTTGAATCGGCTGTTCGCTTGAACGGAACGGGTCGTTACATCGTTTGGCTGGAGCATAGGCAGTTAGGGTAATTAATCCGTCTAATTGTGGTTGCAGGAAAAGTGGGAAAAAAATACCATAGTTTTGCCCTTTTTTGACCAGAGTGAATCTGTGTGTTGCATTTTACAAAGCGAGGACTCAGAGAATAGGATCCGCATAAAAGGGACTCCCTATTTAGATACACCAAGCCTGAACTGGGAAAAGTGTGCAGTTGGCACATTGACTTTGTTAATTGGCTACACAGTAATTCCAATGGTAACACGTCATTAGAACTGATGCTGCTGCTCTCTTCCCATGTAAAGTTAATAGAAGGAAACGGAAGAATGTTGTGGTCTATAATTTTAAGTTGCCCAAGTTTCTTTGCTTCTATAAACTAGTATCTTTTACACTTCCAATGCTGATGACAATTTAGTAGTAGTGTTGATTCTTTGTGGTGCCATACCAGGAGACCATATTTGTGGTTTACAGTATTCCCAGAAACTTCTCTATGCTAGTTTTCCTTCATAACACATTTTTATCTTTCTGAACCAATACATGAAGTACCTTCTAAACCAACTGTGCATGAAACAATAAAAAAAAAATCAGATACTGTATGTTTGCGCAGATATATTTCCTTTCTATCTGATAGATTAAAGATGGATGAAGTCTAAATAGCTCATATGATGTACATCAAGTAAAAGGGAAGCAAGAGTTTACTGGAGACTTGTTAGTAAAGGAAGCTAGCTTTTTCCATTGGTTTTTTTTTCTTTCTAAAATCGTTCTACAGATATCTGTTAGCATTTCCAAAACATTAACACTGAAATTCTCTAGTATGTAAGGTTCACACCATCTTATGCCATCTACTTTTCCTTACCTATATTCTCGTCTGGGAAAGCCTTTTAGCCTGATACAGTTGTGTTAATTGTTATATTTTCTTTTATGCTCAAAACAATGTTGGCTTTTACAGGTAAGGGGGGATATAGCAAGGTCCCTGATGTACATGGCTATTTGTTATGGTTTCCCTCATCATGATGGAGGCCCATATTTACGACTTTCTGATTCACCAAGCACAGGTAAATTATTATATTATGAGAGAATGCCAATTATCACTTTAAACGTAGACTCTTCCGGCTAGAAGTTAAAATTAAAGATACGAAGAATGCTATGTAGTCCTTTCTGCTATGTAGTCCTTTCTGGCATCGGATTAAAATATGTGGAGGGATTGGTTAGCATGACGATAGGCTTCGTTATAGTATCGTGGAGAAATGGCCTCCACGTAGATGGTTATTAGGCTGCATACATTTGACTTACCAGGTCATCGTGGCACCAGGACACCACTTTAATTTAATTAAAAGGATCCGCTTAGGCAGAATGACATTAATTTTTTCTCATAACCATGACATATTATTCAATTATTGACACACAGGATAATTGAGATAATGGTATGTTTTGAACAAAGATTAAATATTTAATCAGTAGAATTGTTAAGAATGTTAAGATCCTATCACTCCTACCTAGTACATCTGCTCATTCTCGCTACACATGCAAACTACCTCAAATGTCTCAGTTTTTTTATCAGGCATCTTACCTTCACAATCTATGGGGTCAGTATCTGATGATAATTTGGCTTTGCATATAATTTATTGTGCACTTTGCATCAGAACTGTACTGAAGAACCTCAGTAGTTAAATTTATTTTTATTCATAAATTAGGTATTGATGAATTTTTTAGATCAATGTCCTTTGGTTCTTTGAAATTACTATCTTTGGCCATATTATCAACCCTTATTTGAATATGTTCATATTGAGATTAAATTGTATCATTAAATTGCATTTATGATGATTAGCTATATATGGTGGTTGGCTGGCTATATATGGTGATTGGGGTACTGGGATTAAATTGTATTTATGGTGATTGACCATGTGACTTAGGCCCCAAGTTGATATGTGGATGTATATATATGTAATATCATGATGAATGAAATATCAAGAATATTATCTCCTATCACTTCTTCACATGGTATCAGAGCCTGACGACTAGGGCACGTTTTCTTCGAGCGGCGACGGCGACATGACGAGCGGCGGCGGTGGGACTTCTACGCCGGCGGCATCGCGGATCGATCCCACCTTTCCGTATTACCTTAGTTCTAATGACAATCATGGTAATAAAATTACGAAAGTTGTGTTTCGTGGGGAGAATTATGAATGATCGAGATCTATTCGGCTTTCTCTACGGGCTCGACGAAAATTATGGGTCTATCAATAAACCTTCGGAGAAGTATCAATTGGAGGATTGGTATTGCGTCCAATCGATGCTTGTGCAGTGGATTTTGCATACTATTAACGCTTCGGTGAAGAAGACAATACCCTACTTTGAGGAGGCGAAACCAGTGTGGGATTCGCTCAATGTCCGATTTAGCGGACATGCGGCTGGTGGTGGACGTGGACGGGGTGCGAAAGTGCGTGCGGCGGTGGCAGGACGTGGCTTCGTTGCTGCACAGCCACGGATGGCAGATGATGGTGCAGGCGGCGGCGGTGTGCTGGGATTGACTCCGGACCAATGGTAACAACTTATTTCTATGCTTGGTAATTCTTCGGCCAAATCTCCGGAGGATTGTATGGTGGGTAAGCCCATTGCACCTTGGATTATTGATACAGGCGCTTCAAATCATGTTACGGAAAATTTGGATTTATTGTCGGGGGTGACGGCAATGGAGGAGTGTTCGGTTGGACTCTCGGACGGACGGACTGCAGTTGCCTCGTGCTGCGGGCATGTTGCACTTGCACCGGACGTGGTTCTTACGAATGTTCTATTCGTACCTCAATTAAATTGCAATTTAATTTCTATGGCCCATCTTATTGATGATATAAATTGTGTTATACAATTCACTAAAAATTTGTGCGTGATACAGGACCCCAGTTTTAGGACCCTGATTGGCGTCGGTGAACGGCGGGACGGACTATACTACTTTCGTATTGTATCGAAGACTCAAGTCTTGGCAGTGACGGGGATGACTTTTTCTAGACATTTGGCATCAACGACTTGGACATCCTTCTGATAAAGTAGTAAAGTCACTTCCTGTTGTCAGTAGCTCTAGTAGTTCAGTGAATAAGGCATGTGAAGTTTGCCATCAGGCAAAGCAAACTCGAGGTATCTTTCCTGTCAGTGACTCTCGGGCTGTTGTAATTTTTGATTTGATACATTGTGATCTTTGGGGGCCGTATCCTACGCCTTCTTCGTGTGGAGCTCGATATTTTTTGACGATTGTGGATGATTTTTCTCGTGGTGTTTAGGTGTTTTTGTTGATTGATAAGACTGAAGTATACAAGATATTCTCGTTATTTTTTTAATGATTGAGCGGCAATTTAATTCCAAAGTTCGCATTGTGCGAAGTGATAATGGTACTGAGTTTAATTGCCTGCGCGACTACTTTGCATAGAATGATATTTTGTTTCAGACATCTTGTGTAGGTACACCTCAGTAGAATGGGAGGGTCGAACGAAAATATAGACATATTTTGAATGTGGCACGTGCTTTACGTTTTCAGGAAAATTTGCCAAGTTTTTTATGGGGTGAGTTTATTTTTGCGGCTGGTTAATTGATCAATCGAACTCCTTCGAACCTTCTTGGTTTTAAAACCCCTATAAAATATTACTTGGTGCTCCCCCTTCTTATGATGAATTACGTGTTTTTTGTCTTTATTTTACCTACAACCAAAAAGCTAAGATGGATAAGTTTGCTCCTCGTAGTCGAAAGTGTATTTTTGTGGGATACCCCCATGGCAAGAGGGGTTAGAAATTGTACGATCTAGCTACTGGTGATTTTTTTGTCTCTCGAGATATTAAGTTTTATGAGAATTGAGTTTTCCTATTCTGTTGAAGATGATCGTGGTGATATGGCTCCTCCTGACCTGGCGTCCTTTGTCTTGGGCAATGATGCTTTGGGGTTTGATCTACCTCATATGAATGGAATGGCCGTCGTGGAGGCTGAGGCCACTGTGGAGGACAGCGCGACTGAGGTCGAGGCCGCCGTGGAAGATGCGACAACGGAAGCCACCGTGGAGGAGACAACCGTGGCTGCTGCGATAGCAGAGGATGAGGCGGCGGTAGTGGTGTCGAATGGTGAGGGTGCACTGGCTCGTGGCATGCGTACCAAGATTCCGTCACTGAAGCTCCGTGACTTTGTTACAAATACAATATGAAAGTTGTCTCATAGTCCTCTCTCCCAACGTTCCACCACGTCCAATCACTCCTCAGGTACTCCTTATCCTATAGCACATTTTTTGAATTGTGACCAATTTTCACTAGGACACAAGAATTTTATTGCAGCTGTAACTGCAGGTACAGAATCGTCCTCCTTTAAAGAGGCGGTTAAAGATGCAGGATGACGAGAAGCTATGCAGAAGGAGATACGGGCATTGGAGGATAGTGGTGCCTGTACCATTGAGATGCTTCCGGCTGGATAACGTGCTTTGGGGAGCCAGTAGGTGTACAAGATAAAGTATAACTCTGATGGAAGTGTTGAGCTACTTAAAGCCCGTTTGGTGGTTTTTGGAAATCATCAGGTTGAAGAGATTGATTACACTGATACTTTTGCTCCGGTTGCAAAAATGGTTACTGTTCGTGCCTTTTTAGCTGTAGTCGCAGCAAAAAATTGGGAACTATATCAGATGGACGTTCACAATGCCTTCCTACATGGAGACCTTACTGAAGAAGTGTATATGAAACTATCACCTGGTTTCCAAACCAAACACCCTGGTCATGTATGTCGGCTTCGAAAATCTCTTTATGGACTTAAACATGCGTCTGGTTGTTGGTTTGCGAAGTTGGCATCTTCTTTGCGGGAGTATGGATTTTGCCAATCGTACTCTGATTATTCGTTTTTTACTCTTCATAAGGGCGATGTTTAGATAAATGTTCTTGTGTATGTCGACGATTTGATTCTCTCTGGCAATAATTCTGCTGCTCTTACTGCCTTTAAAATTATTAGAGTACATGCTTTCACATGAAGGGCCTTGGTGCGTTGAAGTTTATTCTTGGTGTTGAGGTAGCTCGAAGTGTAGAAGATATTTTTCTGTGTCAACGGAAATATACACTTGACATTATCTCTGAGACAGGATTGTTGGGGGCGAAACCCGCAAGCTTTTCCATGGAACAACATCATCAACTGGCACGCTCTACAAGTCCACTTTTGTCTGATGGAGAAGTATATCGACGGCTTGTGGGACGGCTGATTTATCTTTCGTTTTCTTGGCCGGATTTGGCTTATGTTGTTCACATCTTGTCGTAGTTTATGCATGAGCCCCGGCGTGATCATTGTGATGCGGCTTTGAGGGTTGTTAGATATCTGAAGGGTTGTCCCGGTCAAGGCATTCTTCTTCGCTCTGACTGCGATTTGCGGCTCTGGGGGTGGTGTGATTCTGATTGTGCGATTTGTCCCATCACACGACGCTCTTTGTCTGGTTGGTTGGTTTTTCTTGGTGATTCGCCCATCTCTTGGAAGACGAAGAAACAGGTGACGGTGTCCCGTTCTTCGGCCGAAGCGGAGTACCGTGCGATGGCGGCGGTCACGTGTGAGCTTAAGTGGCTCAAAGGGTTGCTTGGCAGTTTGGGGGTGCAACATTCGTGTGTTATGGATTTGTTTTGTGATAGTCAATCTGTTTTACATCTTGCGCAGAACCCAATTTTCCATGAGCGCACAAAACACATTTAGGTGGATTATCATTTTTGAGGGATGATGTTCTTGCTGGAGTTATTCGCCCATCTCATGTGCCAACAGATGGGCAACTGGATGATGTTTTTACCAAAGCTTTGGGCAAACGGCAATTTGAGTTTCTTTTGCGCAAGTTGGGCATTTGTGACTTGCATGCTCCAACTTGGGGGGGGAGGGGGTATTGGGATTAAATTGTATCATTAAATTGCATTTATGGTGATTAGCTATATATCGTGATTGGCCATATATGGTGATTGAGGTATTGGGATTAAATTGTATTAAATTGTATTTATGGTGATTGGCCATGTGACTTAGGCCCCAAGTTGATATGTGGATGTATATATATGTATTAAATTGTATTTATTATGATGAATGAAATATCTAGAATATTATCTCCTATCACTTCTTCACAGTTCATTTTTCTCATCCTTACTGATTTCAACAAATCTTGTACGATAACTCATTACTCTTTTCATGATTTGCAGAAAGAAGAGAAATGGGTCTCATCTCAGCATTACTGAAGTGGAACGAAGTAGATCCTCCATCAAGAGAAGAGCAGTTGAGAAATGACAGAATATGCAGGCTCTATCAGCACAACAGAAATCCCTTTGTTGATCATCCAGAATATGCAAATCTTATATGGAAACATGCTAGTCTAAGCAATATAGCATCATTGAATCCTTCTCTAACGACATGGATAAACAAGCTCCATTACAAGAATAAAGGCAAAGACCAAAATGAGGTGAATGCTCGTGCAGCCAAAATTTCTTTCTAATTAGTAGAAATTAAGTTACATTTTCTTCTTGATTCTCCCTGAGTTACAGCAAAATGACAAAGTTCCTTAGGTTTATTTTACACATCTTCACTGAGGGCAATTTCATCTTTTCTTTTATTATATATCAAGCGGGTTTGCCTTTGATAACAATGTGCAATTGGCTTTATATAGTTTATTGTAGAGAAATAAATTCCCGAAAGAACTTTCGGTCTTCGGATATACTGTTTTGTTAGGCCATAGGAGTTTCAAATGGTCTTGTTATAGAAGTAAGTGGCTTGTTATGTTTCATGGTAGGCTGCTCTCACGCCTGCTTTATATTGTCTTTCATGCCCTGGTCAAGGCTATGCCTGCATCTCCTAATAGAGTAGTCCACAAAATGCAAGAAAATGGATTGGTATAAATACTTCTGGTCTCTTTCTTGCAGCCTTCTCACTTTAGAGTGTAGGCTTTACTTTAGCATTAACTGGCATACAACAAGCTGAAATGAGAGCCCATCTATTCGTTTTCTTTGTATCCGAGCTCTTTCCTCATAAGCTGTCTACTATTAGCAACTATCACTATGTTTTTGTACTGTGATTAGTATTCCTACTTCATTTTCTTGGATTAGACCATTTGTATCTTAGTATTTGTAGTTAGTATGATGCCACTGTGTTTTAGATCTGCCATTACTGTCATTTCCAGATTCCATACTAGTGAAGCTTTGTCTATTAACTTCCAATCTGTTTTATGCCACATTTTTTGGTTTAAAAAGGTTATATTTGTACAGTACAAGAGACTTAATGCCACATTTTGGCTTCTATCTCCAATCTGACAGCTTTTAAGTATAAACTTATTATGATATTGTCTCTTGTTGCAGTTTGTAGAGATCGTAACCAGGTCTTCAACTGATGCAACTAAACTGGCCCTTATTTTGTACAATGGTGCCAACGGAAGAATGTACGGGTCATTGTCATTTGCAGATGCACAAGCTTTTAATGTTACTGATGCTGGTTCGGGTTTTCTGATCTACACTGCCCTCATTCCCCTCCAGAACGGTCCTGCTGATGGTATTGCACTGGTTTCTGGAGATGACACCCATTCTAAAATAGTCCAGTTTCTTTCGTATGAGGGTAGCTTGAAAGCAATCGATGGTCCAGCGAGAGGTATGGAGTCTGTGGATATTATGCTACAAGAAAATGAAGAATCGTCAGATCGTGATTCTGTAGGATTGTCAGGGCAGAGGGTTGCGGAGTTTCAATGGAGAAAGATCATAGGGGAAGCATCCCCAGGAAAACCAAACCTAGAGCAAACGATAAACTGATACTTAATTTTAATAGTTTAGGAATGCACATAATTATAACATCTTTTTATGTCTTTCTTTTCATTATGATGATGATGTATCTAAATGTTGAATTCAATATTGTCAAGCATATAATTGTACCAAAAGAAGTATATTTTCTGCAGTTACGATTTCACTTGATATGTACCGGCTATCCATCTTGAATTTCCATTATCATTACTTAAATGTAGACCATCAGACAGAACAAGCCTCTCTACAGGATAAGAGTAACAGAAATGGTTATGAAAAGTTCGGGGAAGAAAGGGATCTAGACCACGATGGAGAGATCCACTTGCCCCCTTTTGATCGAAATGCGTCTCAAGCACGAAAACGTCACAAACGAAAAGGCAAAGATAACTAACGTGACCGTTTCTCGATCAAAACCATGAGCCACCAAGTTTGCAACATACTACAGCGAGCGCAAAAACCTGCATGCAGATGATATAGATATCCACAAAAATTCTGGAGGAAACATAAATTTGAAGTCTCAGACACGGTATCGCAACGCTTGCAGGGCGTGGTTGATCCCAACATCTGGTATCAGAGCTACTGGTTTTGGTTCTGGCAACTACGTCTACGGAGCAGATGAACACTCGTATGATCACCCTCACAGTGGGGAACTGGACGATTTGGAAGCAAATGATGGAGGATCTACTCTGGTGCAAGGACTTGCATGGTCTATTGGAGGGCGACAACGCCAAGCCGACGGACAAAGCTACTGAAGACTGGAAACGACTGGATCGGAAGGTTGTTGGATTCATCCGCAAATGGCTTAACGACTTGGTGTTTCATCACAGGTCCATAAAGAGTTCGGCAAAAGCATTGTGGGAGAAGCTGCATTCGCTGTGCGAAAGAAGACGACTGGAAACAAGACGTTTCTTATTCGCCAACTTGTCAACTCGAATTACACGGAGGGTGTCCCGGTGGCACAACATCTGAACGAGGTTCAGGATATCATTAATCAGCTGTCTGCGATGAAGATGGTGATTGATGGATGATGAGCTTCAGGCCCTTCTGCTTTTGAAATCTCTACCGAAAAGTTGGGAGACGTTTGTTGTGTCGGTGAGCAACTCCGCGCTGGGTGGAGTTGTCACGATGGAGGCTGTTAGCCCCCTTTTCCCGCGCACTTTGGTGCATATTGTCCTTGGCGCATTTTTGGCGCATATTGTTTGCAAGCCCCGCCTTTTTTTAGACCGGACCCGAGAGTTGTGGAGAGAGTAGGTTTGATTGGGTTGGTGGCATGTGTGGCTTGGATGGGCTTGAGTGATCCAACGGTCCACATCTCAAATCTAAACCTATATATTCATATTTCTCTCTCTCTGCTCATTATTTCATTTTCATTTTTCTCTCTTAGGTTTTCTCTTTCCCTCCGTAGGCAAGTACATCTTGCACAAGAGAAGAACCATGGATTTTTGCATGCTTTTAGTTCTTAATATTTCATGTTTATTTCTAGCTTATATTGTTGAGACCGAGCACCCCTTCATCTTTAATACTTGTTGTTCTTGATTTTCTTGGTTGGAATTGCATGGACCTGAGTTTGGGTCTATGGGTTCACTTTAGTCTTCCTGGGGTTTGATCTCCTAAAACTTTGTGTTTTATAAAACTAATTAGCTCATAGTGTAGAGCACCATATTTTATGTAACTTTGCTTTTGGCCGTGCTTGATTTCGAGTCTAGCTAAGTTCAGTACTGAAACTTGATACAATACGTATACCAAAATGGCTGACTAGAGAAAAAGAACAGTGCTCTGTGAAGAGTATGCAAGAGAACCCCTTTGGCGTAGAAATACGTATTTTTCAGTTTGGGCGCATTGGTGTACTATCCCAACTCTTTGTGCGTAGTAATCATACTGCAGTCTGTCTCCTAGCAAAAGTGCGCCAGTCACACTTCCTGAGTCAGTGGCGCACTTTCGAGAGGAAACTCAGTTGGCACACTTTTGTGCATATTCAATCAAAGTTCTCCCCGGAAAACCAAGAGAAAGTGCGCCACAGTCAGTCAGCGCACTTTCTTCGCGTTTGGCAATCTGGCGCACTTTTCCTATGTTTCGTCAGTTGGCGCACTTTTCTTACGTTTGGTATGCTTACACACTTTCTTCCCTCTTCGTTTCCTTAGGAATGAAGCTTTGTTTGGTTTCTCGATTTCTGCGTTATTGATTTGTGTGCTCATCGACTGACGAGTTTGTCGATTGTCGAACTTTGACATCGGATTGTGTGTTTTATCTTTTAGCTAGCTTGCTCGTGTACTTTCTTTGAAAGCACGTCTTATTCTTGCTCGCGCACTTTTGTCAAGTGTGTCGTGTTGGTTAACTTGACAAAGTGCGCCACCCCTTTGTAGCTCACACACTTTATCATCCTCTATGTGGTTGATCCTGGTTATTGCTTGTGTTATTCACTCTATGGGAGAATGGACTCAGTAACCTGACCAAGTGTTAGAACTTATGCTTATGATCTTGGTAATTGGACTCGAATACTGTATCCGTGCTGATACCATTATTGCCTGATATTTTTCATGATCTAATGTGCACCGAGGTGCGACATACTGTGTTACGTATTAAGTGATTTATATTTGGGTTGTGTATCAAGAATGCCTCCAAATTCCTAAACACGTGATACTATAAATATACTTGTTCCCCAGCACAGGCAT
Source organism: Iris macrosiphon (assembly GCA_036927795.1). NCBI lineage: Eukaryota > Viridiplantae > Streptophyta > Magnoliopsida > Asparagales > Iridaceae > Iris > Iris macrosiphon. Next base: position 13,808,182 of record JAYESA010000016.1, on the reverse strand, counting down.
GATATGCGAGTCAAGTACCAAAGCGTGGCTAGGATATTAATTATTGAATGTTGCATACATGCTCGAGTGAATCCAGATTGAACTTCCTTGGATTTGTATCTAGCATGACCGTACTTTGTACGGCATCTTAAGGAAAATTCTCATGTGGCCACACCTTGAGATTTCAAATTAATATAGGGTTAATTAGGCAACTAAAAGTGGTAGTAACATTGGAAGAAAATGGTATCCCGAGATTATACCAACGAATCTTCCCACAGAGATTCATTCTAGTACGCTGTGGGCTGGCCACCACAGATATTGTATATCATCTGCCTTAGTGTAGTGCCATATCTGACCTATTATAAATAATGTCGAGCCACTGTTTCACTATAGGAATATTGGAACCACTAATACTGTGATCTAGCGTAGTGGCCTTACGGAGAACTGGTGCAATTCATGAAGTGCTTGTATATTCATCTATTTGGCTTGGTTAGCTCGTGTTTGACAATGTCGTGATTTGAGGATACCTATTATTCATTATTCTGAGATAACCTCAAACTCCACAAATAGCAAGTCGTACAAGTGATTGGCCAATTTTATTAATTGGACTTGGTTGTGATTATATTATTTTGTTAGTAGCCTAGGAAAATGGACTATCATAGTGTGATGGATTCAACCCTTATCCTTTTTTGGTTGTAGGGTTGGGCCTTTGTGCTAGGATATAACATGGATCTAAGTTACGACGCAGAACCATTATATATTATTATATATTTATTGCTTGGGTTTTTGTTTCTCCTTTTCGTGCTTCCATTGTGGTAATTGCTATTTGGGGTCTAACCCCACTGGTTTTGCTTGGCCAGATTTTGAGCCAGCACCCGAGGATCCAGCATACATTCCCACGACTCATGGCGCGTACCAGGAACATGGCCGCCGATGATAACTAGTGGGTTTTCTTCTTCCCTGCTTGTCATTGTACATTTTATCTTTTGGGCGTTTAGCCACCGACACCTGATAGCCGGCACGTCTGGACATTTAGTTTTGTTATATGATTGTATTAAATCAGACTATAGCCGATCACTTTCATGTACTTTTGTTACTCTACCAGCTTCTTATTTTGTACAACTGGTCTCCAGAATATTTTGATGAAAGCGTTTGGGATGCCTTATTGCTTTATCATATATGCTCTATGATTATTGTTTCTTGTTTGATTGATTGAGACATAGATATTCGTGTGACCCTAAGTGACATGATTGTAGCACGCACCCCCTTGTCTAGTTATAGTCGTGATCACCGTACAGCGTATAGTGTCACGCCCCAATTCCGCGAAATCGATAGTCGTCCCCCGGGCGTGACCGCCGTGCGGGCCTAGGTTGCGCACCGCACAAGGCTAAGTATTTTTGTTTCGCATAGCGAGCACATATTCAGAATACGCAGATAATTGAAACACATATTGAAACATGGAAAAGTTCTCTTTTATTGATAATATGAACATCTATTACAAACTCCTTGAACTGAGTCATAAGGATTGCTTCTATGGGCTTACAAAAGTGTTGACACAAAATGAGATAGCAGTCCTTTACATTACATCCTTTACTAAACTCAAAATATAAGACCTTGCGTCGGAACGACTGCTTTGCCACGAAGTTGCATGGTTGCTTGGTGGCTAGCTTCTAACTTCAAAATGCTTCTTCTTCTTCAAAATGCTTCAAAGGTTGGCACGGTCGAGACGTGCCTACAGCTGGACTGGATTGGGGGTTTGTCTCCTGCTCCTCGCTCGGCTCTCCTTAGCGCGGGGAACCTGTTTCAACGAGGGTCAGTACATCGAAACGTACTGGTGAAGGCAAGCTATCCCAACTATACCAATCAACACGTTGTTTTAATGAAGCATGCATATTTGTGGGTTTCTATCTTGCCTTAGTTTATTTTACAGCAAGACATATATATAGAATCATTGAAATAACTCGCCACCGTTCGGTGACATTTACCTGCCCGTCTGAACCACCTGCATAATACTTACCTTGCCTTCCCTGCCAAGAAGACACAAGTTAGTAGCAACAGGTTTAAATATACGAGGGGATCACTGGCACGTTGCCATAATGGACGGGCTAGTCTCGGGACGGAATGGCGTGCGGCGCAGAGAACAGGAGGCGCCACAAGCCACTCGATCCGAAGCAGGCGACTATCGTGAGTTCCGTCCGGATCGGATCGGTGCCAGTGCCCCAGCGACCGTCCGCAGGAACTAAGACCTTGTGCACAAGTTGTCCGTGATCAACGCAGTACACTAAGTTAACATTTGAGGCAAATCAGGCACAGGGCAATAACAGGGCAAGATCTACTTTTGCATAGTCTTCCTGTTGAGTTATTGCATTGAAAATGAGTTCTATACATAGCACAGTTTTTAAGAAGAAATATACATTCTAACTTATATTTATGCATATGATGAACATTCCAAACGAGCAAGCATATAAGTAAGTAACCGTTCACAAGTTTCATTTGACAAGCAATATTTCCCAAGTCTATTCCCTTATTATCTTGACATCTTTTAGTTATTTACTTGGTATCGTTTGATCGGGCAAAGCACGAACACAAGATTTAGATGTGAAGACTAGCAAGTAGGGCTAGCTAATCGGGTTGGTAGCCACTCACTTTGGTAGTTGGAAGGAAAAGGAAAGAAGTGCTTTAGGAGTCCGCTCGAGCGACGCCTACAGCTGGTTCACCTGTATTGACACGAACAGCTGATCAGTACTTCTTCCTCTCTTTCCCTTATCGGAATTGAAGTGCAGTCCTAAGAACGAAAGCAATGAAATCCATCGAAACCGTTCAAGAAAACCCAAGCAAATCCGAAAACCAACTCAAGGCACGAAAGTAACAAGCGACAGCGAAAACTAGGCAACAAAGAATACAGCGGAGAGGTCCCTCCTGACTCTGCCGCTAAGTCGATCCTTGGGGCACGGTCCACTGAATATGGGAATCGATTCCGAAGAGACAAATCCATAACGAGGATGAGTTCTTGATTCAATCTATCCCGATCGAACGATACCGTCTAGTATTTCTTAGCCGCGCTCCCCGAATAGGGGGAACGGGGCACCACATCCTACCCAACTAATTGGAAGTTTCGTCCCGAAACTTAAGGAATAAAACCTACCACTAGGAAATAATGAGGGAAACCGTTCCCTCATATCGGATTCGAGCTCCCAAGTAGATTCTTCGACAGAGTGATTCTGCCAAAGCACGCGCACTAGAGGAACCGAACGGGTCCGAAGCAGCTTTTCTTTTCTATCCAAAATTTGTACCGGCTGTTCTACATACGTCAAGTCGGGCTGAAGGTTCAGTTGTCCCAGGTCTACCACGTGGCTTGGATCGTACACATATTTTCTAAGTTGGGAAACATGGAATATATCATGTACGTCAGCTAGGGATGGTGGTAGAGCGATCTGATAAGCAACTGAAGCAACCCGCTTTAGTATTTCGAACGGGCCGACAAATCGTGGACTTAGCTTTCCCTTCGCTCCGAACCTGCTGACCCCTCGCATGGGCGAGACCTTGAGGAATACTCGGTCACCTACTTGAAACTCTAGCGGTCTCCGATGAACATCCGTATAGCTCTTCTGACGACTTTGAGCTATCTTTAATCTGTCCCGAATCAGCCGAACCTTCTGGACGGTCTGCTCCACGAGCTCAGGGCCAAGTACTTGCCGCTCCCCGACTTCGTCCCAACAGATAGGAGATCTACACTTCCGCCCGTATAACGCCTCATATGGCACCATTTGAATGCTTGATTGATAACTATTGTTGTAAGCAAATTTGGCTAGAGGTAGATGAAGGTCCCAACTAGTCTTCGTGTCCAAGGCGTAGAGTCGCAGCATGTCTTCGAGGATCTGGTTGACGCGCTCTGTTTGGCCATCGGTCTGTGGATGGTAGGCGGAGCTGAATTTCAACTTCGTCCCCATTGCTGACTGCAGGCTTCCCCAGAAACGTGATATGAATCGACCATCTCGATCGGAGACTATGGTTACGGGCACGCCGTGGAGTCGGACGATTTCGTTGAGATATATCTGAGCCAGGCGGTCGGCACTCCAAGTAGATTTGATAGGCAGAAAGTGAGCTGACTTGGTGAGTCGATCGACGATAACCCAGACTGCATCATGTCCCCGTTGCGTCCTCGGCAAGCCAACAATAAAGTCCATCGTTATATCATCCCATTTCCACTCCGGAATAGCAAGGTTCTGTAGCTCTCCGCCTGGTTTCTGGTGTTCGGCCTTTACTCGTTGACAAGCCATGCAATGCGACACAAACTGCGCCACATCCCGTTTTAAGCCGTGCCACCAAAACGTCGTGCGAAGATCCCGATACATCTTAGTGCTACCCGGATGAGAAGTATAACTAGCATAGTGAGCTTCCGTGAGTATCTCTTGTCTGAGGGCCACGTCGTTCGGAACACATAGTCTTCCCTTTACTCGAAGCATCCCATCCGTGCTTACCGCAAAGTCGGACGCCTTTCCTGCCAAGATAAGGGCATGTATCTTCTGCAGGAACGGGTCGTCCTTCTGAGCGGCCTTCACTTTGTGTAACAAGTCGGGCTCGAGGCGCAGTTGAGCTACTTGCTCCCACTTCTTATATCTTATTTTCAGTGTAATACCCAGTGATTCAAGATCTCGGCGCAGCCTATCATCAATAACCAAACTCCCTACAAACACTCGACTCAATGCGTCAGCTACTACGTTTTCCTTTCCAGGCGTGTATCTGATCGTGAGATCGAAGTCGCTCAGGAGTTCAAGCCATCGCCGCTGCCGAAGATTCAAATCCTTTTGAGTGTACAAATATTTCAAACTCTTATGGTCCGTATAAATCTCACACGGCACGCCATAAAGATAGTGACGCCACAGCTTCAATGCAAACACTACCGCGGCAAGTTTGAGATCATACGTTGGGTAATTCTGCTCGTGTGGCTTTAGCTGTCTAGAAGCGTAGGCTATCACCTTATCGTGCTGCATTAGGACACATCCTAGACCCTTTTCTGAGGCATCACTATATATTTTAAAGTCATCCGGTCCGTTCGGCAGAGTGAGAATTGGGGCAGAGATGAGGCGCTGCTTTAACTCCGTAAACGAAGCTTCACAGTCCTCTGTCCAAGTAAACTTCGCACCCTTTCGTGTCAACTGAGTCAAGGGCGAAGCAATCCTAGCAAAATTTTGTATAAATCTCCGGTAGTACCCTGCCAGACCAAGGAAACTTCGGATGTCGCTAGCTGACTCCGGTCGTTTCCACTGCGTGATTGCTTCTATCTTCTTCGGATCAACTGAGATGCCTTCCGAGGAGATGATATGCCCCAAAAATGAGATACTGTCCAGCCAAAATTCTGATTTGCTTAATTTGGCATACAACTTATGGTCTCGAAGGATTTGCAGCACCATCCGCAGGTGTCCTGCGTGCTCATCCCTAGTCTTCGAGTACACTAAGATGTCATCGATAAACACCACCACGAATTTATCGATGAAGGGCCTAAAGACACGGTTCATCATATCCATGAATGCAGCAGGAGCATTCATCAGTCCAAACGGCATCACGAAAAACTCGTAATGGCCGTAGCGGGTTCTGAAAGCAGTCTTGGGCACGTCTTCTGGCTTAATCTTCAGCTGGTGGTAACCCGAGCGAAGATCAATTTTAGAAAACACCGTTGCCCCTTGTAACTGATCAAACAAGTCATCTATCCGTGGCAGAGGATATTTGTTCCTGATTGTGACTTTGTTTAATTCCCTATAGTCTATGCAGAGGCGTAGAGTTCCGTCCTTTTTTTTTACAAAGAGCACAGGAGCGCCCCAAGGAGACACGCTCGGACGGATGAACCCGCGATCAAGTAATTCCTGGAGTTGGCGCTTTAATTCATTCAGCTCTGCAGGTGCCATTCTGTACGGAGGCTTGGAAATTGGCTGTGTATTTGGAAATGTGTCGATAGTGAATTCAATCTCTCGGTCTGGCGGCATACCGGGTAGTTCGCTCGGGAACACATCGGGGAACTCTGCCTCAACGGAAGTTGACTCGACGTTTGCGTAGTCCTGCCGTGTGTCCCGAACCGATGCTAGGAATCCCTCGCAGCCTGTATAGAGCATTCGCCGAGCAGATTTTGCCGAAATCACCATGCAGGCCCTGGTCGCATTGTTCGCTGGACTACTGGTGTAACAGAACACGGCTTCTCCGGGCAGACGGAAAACGACTCACTTCTCTGCACACTCAATAGTTGCCGCGCATGCGCCTAGCCAGTCCATTCCCAAAATGATATCATAGTCCCGTACATCAAGAACTAAAACATCAAGTGACAGCTTTCTCTCCCCAATACAGATATAACCGCCTAGGCATGCTGAACAGACAGAAATTTTTGTACCAGATGGGGTGCTAACGCTTAAATCTAAATGCAACGGAGTCATTTTAACATTGTTCTCCGTGGCGAAGTTTGTAGAAATAAAGTTATGGGTTGCACCTGAATCAAATAGAACGCGAGCAGGTATATTATTGAAAAGTAAGGTACCTGACACGACGGTATCCGAAGCTAGAGCTTCTTCCCGTGTCATGGTGTAGACTCGGCCTTGAGCTTGATTACGCCCTGGCTGAGGCGCCGCTCGATTTGCCTGAGGAGCCGGAGTCTGATCTGGTTGTTGCGGTGGACGAAGCGGACAGCTGCTAATCTGATGGCCAGGATCGCCGCATCTGAGGCAAGTGCCGAGCCGCTTGCGACAGACATTCTCGGTGTGCCCTCTTCTGTTGCAGTAGGTGCAACACTGCCCCTGGTTTTCTCGCTGACGACCGCCGTTATTTTGACGCTTTGCAGCGTTGTTTCCTCTATCGTTGCCTTGGCGTTTGTGATTGGAAGGTTGCACAGCGCCGACGGCAACGTGAGGATACTGTGGTTCGAGCGAAAGGGCGTGGTTTAATACTTCCCGCATCGTCTGATACTGCGGAACGGCTACGTTCCCGTGAATGCCAGGACGTAGCCTCCCTTCGAATCGTCTGGCACGACTCGCTGCATCCGGTAGATAAGCGGTAGCAAATTTGGCCAGTTTATTGAATTCTGCCGAGTATTGCTTCACCGTCATGCTGCCCTGCCGGAGTTGAACGAAATCGTTTTCCCGTTGACGTCGTAGTGGTGGGGGTATAAACTCCTCCTCGAACGCGGCACGAAAAGTCGTCCACGCGATCGCCTCCTCTCCATGGCCAAGTTAAAGAGATCGTCGATGCACGTCCCACCAGTCGTGTGCGTTGAGGCGAAGCAATAGTTGGGCACAGGTGATGCGCTTGTCTTCCAGCACTTCTAGGAGAGAAAAATGATCTTCAAGCTCGGCGAGCCAATCTAGGGCCACGATCGGGTCCTCAGTCCCATTAAACGGCGTATTGCAGACCTTCTTGAAGTTGCCAAAGGGGAAGGCAGTCACTTCCCTCGTCCTTGGCGCTAGCGGTGGTTCGACTTCAAGCACTGGCTGCTCCACTGGTAAAGCTGTCGTTGCGGCAGAATGGTTGGAGGCCAGGGTCTGAACAAGCTGCTGCAGGGTATCTACCTGCTTTTGTTGGACTGAGAGCCGGGCCTCTAGGTTGCTCTCGAACTTGGCTTGGCGGGCATCATCCCTCTGTCGTTGCTCCGTGAACATTTGCATCACCTGCTGAAGGGAATCTGATCGAGACATGCCCCGTTGGCTCCGAGAGCTTCCTGAAGTTCCGGAACTGCTCTCCTGAGTCCTTGTCTCGCCTGGCGCCAGCGCTGATGGTTGCGCTTGCGTCGTTCCTTGAAAGGAAGGTAAATTACATCAGGATCATAATGTATTATGGACTTATTGCATGAACGTATCTCATTTTGGCCTTAACGAGTTCAGGAGTTCGCACAGGGATTTATCGTTAAGGAAACTTTTCCAGTTCAAGTCAAAGGAACTTTGAAGCTGTGCTCTGATACCAACATGCCACGCCCCAATTCTGCGGAATCGATAGTCGTCCCCCGGGCGTGACCGCCGTGCGGGCCTAGGTTGCGCACCGCACAAGGCTAAGTATTTTTGTTTCGCATAGCGAGCACATATTCAGAGTACGCAGATAATTGAAACACATATTGAAACATAGAAAAGTTCTCTTTTATTGATAATATGAACATCTATTACAAACTCCTTGAACTGAGTTATAAGGATTGCCTCTATGGGCTTACAAAAGTGTTGACATAAAATGAGATAGCAGTCCTTTACATTACATCCTTTACTAAACTCAAAATATAAGACCTTGCGTCGGAACGACTGCTTTGCCACGAAGTTGCATGGTTGCTTGGTGGCTAGCTTCTAACTTCAAAATGCTTCTTCTTCTTCAAAATGCTTCAAAGGTTGGCACGGTCGAGACGTGCCTACAGCTGGACTGGATTGGGGGTTTGTCTCCTGCTCCTCGCTCGACTCTCCTTAGCGCGGGGAACCTGTTTCAACGAGGGTCAGTACATCGAAACATACTGGTGAAGGCAAGCTATCCCAACTATACCAATCAACACGTTGTTTTAATGAAGCATGCATATTTGTGGATTTCTATCTTGCCTTAGTTCATTTTACAGCAAGACATATATATAGAATCATTGAAATAACTCGCCACCGTTCGGTGACATTTACCTGCCCGTCTGAACCACCTGCATAATACTTACCTTGCCTTCCCTGCCAAGAAGACACAAGTTAGTAGCAACAGGTTTAAATATACGAGGGGATCACTGGCACGTTGCCATAATGGACGGGCTAGTCTCGGGACGGAATGGCGTGCGGCGCAGAGAACAGGAGGCGCCACAAGCCACTCGATCCGAAGCAGGCGACTATCGTGAGTTCCGTCCGGATCGGATCGGTGCCAGTGCCCCAGCGACCGTCCGCAGGAACTAAGACCTTGTGCACAAGTTGTCCGTGATCAACGCAGTACACTAAGTTAACATTTGAGGCAAATCAGGCACAGGGCAATAACAGGGCAAGATCTACTTTTGCATAGTCTTTCTGTTGAGTTATTGCATTGAAAATGAGTTCTATACATAGCACAGTTTTTAAGAAGAAATATACATTCTAACTTATATTTATGCATATGATGAACATTCCAAATGAGCAAGCATATAAGTAAGTAACCGTTCACAAGTTTCATTTGACAAGCAATATTTCCCAAGTCTATTCCCTTATTATCTTGATATCTTTTAGTTATTTACTTGGTATCGTTTGATCGGGCAAAGCACGAACACAAGATTTAGATGTGAAGACTAGCAAGTAGGGCTAGCTAATCGGGTTGGTAGCCACTCACTTTGGTAGTTGGAAGGAAAAGGAAAGAAGTGCTTTAGGAGTCCGCTCGAGCGACGCCTACAGCTGGTTCACCTGTATTGACACGAACAGCTGATCAGTACTTCTTCCTCTCTTTCCCTTATCAGAATTGAAGTGCAGTCCTAAGAACGAAAGCAATGAAATCCATCAAAACCGTTCAAGAAAACCCAAACAAATCCGAAAACCAACTCAAGGCACGAAAGCAACAAGCGACAGCGAAAACTAGGCAACAAAGAATGCAGCGGAGAGGTCCCTCCTGACTCTGCCGCTAAGTCGATCCTTGGGGCACGGTCCACTGAATATGGGAATCGATTTCGAAGAGACAAATCCATAACGAGGATGAGTTCTTGATTCAATCTATCCCGATCGAACGATACCGTCTAGTATTTCTTAGCCGCGCTCCCCGAATAGGGGGAACGGGGCACCACATATAGTACCTTGTACGGGGTAGCTGGCCATATCCGTCTCCGTATTATGGTATTGGGGCATGACAAGATTTTAGTGGTGGCCTATGTAGGTATGTTGTACAGACTTGTGGAGTGTCATGGTCATAGGAGTCTCAATCAAACATGATCCTTCTTGAAATTATGAATTCGTCATATTCGATACTCAGCTTGAAATTCCCCAGACTGGTTGCTTCCTTGTTCCTTCTCGTCATGTACTTGATGTTTCTTGTGCTCTTCTTTATAGTTTCCCCTCCTGATATAGCAGCAGCAAAAGAGGCAAAGTTGCCAGAAGAACGAGGTCCTGTAGAACCCTAACTAGGGATCTAAGTTGAGCCCACGATAAATACGACAAAGCAGCATGCTCCAGATATTCCCGTACCTCCTGCAGTACCGATAGCACTAGATACCCCGACCTTGCTAAAGATTATCCGAGGTATATTGGATGCCCAACAACATCATATGGTGGTTCAGCAGCAACAACATCAGGAACAACAATGTACAACAAGAATCGAATGTTCTGTTGAACCAAGGGTTGCAGACGGCCCTAGAATGAGGCGGAAGAGTAGATTTAGGGGCATCTGTTAGGTTTTGTAGACTGAATCCCAGCTATTTCAATGGCACTGAGGACGCCATTTCGGTAGATGATTGGCTCCAGGATATTGAGACCATTCTGGCAGCAGTTAAAGTTTCGGCTGAAGAACATGTTGACCTGGTTCGCTTGCAGCTTCAGGATCTTGCAAGAGATTGGTGGGCCACGATGGAGGTAGAATTTAGGCATCCTATTTCATGGGACAATTTCAGAACCCAATTCAGGATAAAGTACTTTGGGATTGTGGCTCAGTATGAGTTACAACAGAGGTTTACTAACCTTAAGTAGGCTGGAAGGATAGTATATGGCTACGCGACGAAGTTTTGCTGACTGAGCAGGTTTGCTCCAACCATGGTGGCAACATAGTTGGAGAGAACAATGAGTTTCCAGCAGAGACTCTTCACTTGGAAATTTTACACATGGTAGAGATGCATGACTACCATACTTTCGAGGCAGTATTGATAGCGGCCAAGAGGGTTGAGCTTACCACTCATAGGATGGCATCAAAAAGATTAGACCGGAAGAGGCCTTATGGACAAAGCAGTGAGGGAGGACCAGTACCGCGAACGTCAGCACCATTCCCTGGCATTCACATCCATAACGTAACACAGAGGAGGCTAGTGACCTCGACAGTGATAGCGGAACAAGAATATTCTCCAAGATAGATCTGCGATCAGGATATCATCATGTGCGAGTTTGGGAGCAGGATATACCGAAGACAACATTTAGGTCACGATATGGGCATTATGAATTCTTAGTTATGCCATCCAGACTGACTAATGCTCCAGCGGTATTCAGGAATTTGATGAACCATATTTTTATGCCATACTTAGACCAATTTGTGGTAGTATTTATCAATGACATCCTTGTGTATTCTCGTAATGAGGAAGAGCATGAAGAACATCTCCGGATAGTACTGTAGACTTTGAGGGAGCACGAGTTATATACGAATCTTAGTAAGTGTGAGTTTTGGATGGATGTCACGCCCCAGTCCCAAAATACGTAGGACTAGGAATACGTAAGCATGCTAGCTGTATGTATATGGTAACTCCAATATATGGATACCATAGTACACACGTACGCTATAATATGAATAATAACTCACATGTGGTATATATATTGTCATAAGTCACATGGCATAACTAGATCTCATCCACATAATCAAATAACCAAGCAACTATATAACTGAATCAAGTATAAAATGCTTGATAAGAACAAGTAGTTGGGTGGAGACAAATCCACTACCAAACTAGAATATAAGAGAAACAAAATAGGTACATCTAATGAACCATGAGGCTCGAAGAGAAGACCTCCTCGAAAGAGAATGGAGTAGCTAGTCCTGATCCGTGCTCCTGCGAATAGTCAAGATCGTCTACACCTGGAAAGGGACCAAATTCTCAGAGGGACGTAACAAGATACATAGAAGCATGCCAATTGAATACAGTAAAACATGCACAATAGACAGAAAATATATAAGTACGTTGTACAAGACAATCTATATGAAATGTATAATGAGGACAACCTTTCGACGTATGGGCATGGGTAGGCTACTCTATCTAATCTCACAACTCACACACACGTCAGGAACATCAGAAATCGACATACCGCGAGGGTAGCGACCAACACGACACCATAAATCGACATACCGCGAGGGTAGCGACCAGCACGATACAACTACCGTAGTGCGTGCTAGTTACTACGGTTTACCAGAGTGGTTATAGCCTATACTCCTACTGATTGTCCTCCCCTCCCATGATACTACGTGTCAAGTGTGTGTCAACATATATATAGTATATAATTATAACTGAAAAAAATACACATGCAATAAATATATGAAAATATAATAAGCATGCGAAGTACTGTAAGCAATTTGGTAAGGTATCTTGCTTGGCAAGAAAGTTGCAAAGTGTAAGCGTCCAGACGTCAGGCACAATGGATCAGAAACTATGGCATCAGAATGTACGTCTCCGGATGCTAAAATAAATATCACCAATATTTCCAGAATAAGCGAGATAGCTAGAAAATACTACCCTTTCGTCCAATTTGGATACAGGGGCAAAACGATAATTTCGAGTCAAAGCGGGTCCATATATGGACCACTTTGCACCGAAAAGCGTGCCAGAGGTAAAGGTCTCTAAATGGGATAAATTATAGGTCAAAAAAATTCTAAACGTCGATATGAACTCAACGGTATATCCAATTTTGGATTCCGGTGAGCCGAACACAAATTCGCCCTAAAAGTCAACCGTAGGGCCTGCAAATAGGCGACTTGGTCAACTATCTCAGAATTGCGTAAAACTTGGGTCACAGGAGCAGCGTGATATCACGAATCCAATGACGCAAGTTTCATCGCATTCCGACGAGCGTACACTAAATGGTGTGGTATTTTGTAAAAGTTACGATATGGGATCTTTTTACGGATACAGGTTGATTTTGATGCGCACACACCTCCGAATCAACTTCCACGAAAGTCCATACGTCCAGATATACCATATGCGCCTTTTGGTACAATTGGTACGCGACGAGGCAGTCCCGTTTGGTGGGGCACGCTCCGTATCACAATTTTCTAATATTTTAAAATAAGTTTTTTAGTCAATTTGGAGGTTGAATAATTTAACACCTAGAACAAGTTAACAAAAACTAAAAGAACAAAAAATTTCTCGGTTATATGGAGAAGAAAAACCCTTTAATTAGTTTTTGAAAATGTTAAACAGGTTGATGGCAAATTGGGTGTGAACATGGGATTTTGAATTCGAAATTCTGAACTGTTTTGGTCAGTTTTCCGGTCATTTTCTGGTCGATTTTTTGACCGATCCGGGACACGAAAACTCGTGCCGCTTGAATGGAAATCCTAGAGGATTAAGTTGTTTACGTACACGAATAAACCGCACGCAAAAATAATCAAAATTGAGGGAGATACATCACCTTGAAGATGAGCCAAAACTGTGCGCATGCCCGCGCGCGCGGGGCGGCGGACTGCCGGCGGCGGCGTGGGGCGGCCCGGGGCGGCGGCAGTCGGCGCGGGGTGCAACGGCGCGTGGCTGCAGAGGCGCGGGATGGTCGACTAGGGTAGGGTTAGTGTTTACAGTGATTAGGGTCAGGGTTTTGAGTTTTAATATATGTATGTATATATATATATACATATGTAGAGAGGGAGGGAGGAAGAGATGGTTGGGGGGGATGTCTGCTGTAAGGGGGAGTTGGTTTAGGAGGGTTTTGTTATTAGTAATAGGAATAGTTAGTTAGGGAATAGGTTTAGGGTTTTTAGTTTAAGTTTTATTTTAGGTTTTATTTTAGGTTTTGTTATTATTTTTATTTTTATTTATTTTCTTTTCTTTTCTATTATTATTATTATTATTATTATTATTATTATTATTATTACTATTTTTGTCATTATTATTATTATTATTGCTATTATTATTATTATTATTATTATTATTATTATTATTATTATTATTATTATTATTATTATTATTATTATTATATATTTAAATATATAAATGAGAAAAAATCTAAAAATAATATTTGTACACCAAATAAATTCTACAAATTTATTTTGTAAAGCTCTAATAAAATACCACACTCAAAATATTTTATAATCAATTAATTAAATATTTATCTAGTTATATAAATCAAATAATTATATTATCTAATTAACTAAGTAATTAATTAAATGGTTATCCACAAAATAGGTGAATAGTAAAGAATATGCACATCTATAAATAGAAAAAATGCCTAACTTGGCACAAAAATTATGGGATGCTAATTGTAGAAAGTTGGAGTTGGAAAATAACCACAAAGAAATTATATATAAATTTCTAAATATTTAACAATTTATTCTATGGTCGTTACACTAATGTCATACTAATACTAAGGGATCGAATTTCTGTGCCACAAAAAGATCCTACAGGTAGTGTCTCCTGTGTAGGCTACTTCCTATGAAGGGAGATACAGATTTTTGGGCCATCCTATATTATTAATGTTCAAACCACGGTGGAGTGTCCTAATAAAATTATTGGATTTTAATTATTTTGAAAAATAATCTAAAATAAATATAAGAAATACAAAATACACACAAAATACTATTTTTGGGTGAGGGGGTTTACAATCTACCTAACTTACAAAAATTTTGTCTTCAAAATTAAAAATAAGGAATGTTTTTGTTAAATCTTTCATATTCGTATTTAAGGCAAGTTATCCGTAATCTTCTTTAAAAATTTAAATGACAAAATCTATTCAAATCCATCATAATCTCTTCAAAATTAAAATAACCACTGTTTAAATCAAAATTTAACCAATCATAATCTCTTTTCGATTTTTTTATTTAAATAATCAACATCCAAATCTAATTAAATTTATAATATCTTCAAGATTTAAATAACTATATCAAATTTTACATCACGATCACTAACTATCATAATCTCCTCTAGACTTTGAACAATAAACCATTCTAATCATATCTTATTCCTATTCTCAACTTATGCATTTTTATACTCTTCAAATTTTAAATTCAATTTCCATCCTCAATATTTCAAATAGGTGATCCAACAATCAAATTTAACTTTTAATTCAAATCATCAAATTATAAAATTTTGAATTCAATCCATCAATGTTTATGTCTAAAATTCTATATTTATCCTCAAAATTTAAGTCGTTAATTGAATCTCCAATATTCAAAATTTAAATCATGTGCTCAAGGTATAAATATTTGGTTCGTAATATCAAGATTTTAAAATTCATTAAATCCTCATCGTCTTAATCATTCTTCTAAAAATTCTTAACATTTAAATGACTTAAATCTCTTAATCTAATCTTACTTGATCACAATCTAAAAAAATTCACCTCAAGTTGATAACGCAATTTTTACCCAACTTAGAATTTATCCATATATCACATAAGGCCATACACTTAAGAAAACTTTCTCAAATTATTTAATCGTGTTATTCAATCCTCAAAAGTTTTAACACCAAATATCTCACATGTGGTGTGCCCTTAATTACGAAAAATAGTCACCAAGTAATGCGATTGGCCTATGGAGTATATCTAGTACTCTACGTGTATCAAACTTATACCAAGCACGAGTGTTCTTCTTTCCGAAATAGGGGAAGACGGAGAACAATAATAAAGAATTCAAAAAGGAGGTGATAGAATACAAGTACGGGGTTCAAGACAATTTTAAGAATTCAAAAGAGAGTTGTCAAGGCAGTTGTTGATTGAAATCTTATTTTTTGGTAAATTCCTATTCATATCTTCATATCAGAACAGTTATGTACCTGATATGATATGCTCTAACTTGTCTAGAGGGCAAGTATATTTATCTAACAAGTTGAGTCAACTATATATCTCAATCCACGTAAGGTAGTCATGCGAAGAGCGAACCAAGCGCACGAAGGTTGATCAGACCATAATACACTGATTCTAAATAGACAATTGTATTAGTGTGTGCACCCAATAATACATATGTCATGAACAAGCTCGATAAAAGAATAAGATTACAAAACTAGGCTATAATAGCAGCATAAGTCGAGGTAGTTCAGAAAATATAAGTACGCTAGATTATGATGAAAGAAGGTACAAAAATAATTCAAGTTCACCAAGAAGATCGGTGTTGTGCCTCTACAGTTGCTATACTAACTTCTTATCTAAGTCTCTGGTCGACCAAATGGGGGTATGGGCCTCTAAATTCTACAGTCTGGATAAACACTATCTTCTTATGCAATCCTGTAGTTGGTGTCATTCAATTATACTTCATTAATTGGTCAGAAGGACTATGTGATACTAGGTTATGAGGCATACTACCAAACTTTCAAGAATTTAACTAATAGTATTATTGAATATTAGAGTGGATATACCTAGTACAAGTCATCTTCCTAACCCCTATCAAGCACGAAAGAAAAGATAAGATTGACGTTGTGAAAGGATCAAGCAAGATGCAATACAAGCAATTAAATAAGAATGCGAAATGAAATAAAGGGAGATGGTTAAATCAGTGGATGAGATCCTATATTCTAATCCTATGCGCATGCTTGCTTGGTATAGTAACATAACCAGGACAATATGCTCTCGACCTGCATGGGCCACCATAAAAATATGTCACGCCCCAGTCCCAAAATACGTAGGACTAAGAATACGTAAGCATGCCAGCCGTATGTATATGACAACTCCAATATATGGATACCATATTACACACGTACGCTGTAATATGAATAATAACTCACATGTAGTATATATATTGTCATAAGTCACAGGGCATAACTAGATCTCATCCACAGAATCAAATAACCAATCAACTATATAACTGAATTAAGTATAAAATGCTTGATAAGAACAAGTAGTTGGGTGGAGACAAATCCACTACCAAACTAGAATATAAGAGAAACAAAATAGGTACATCTAATGAACCATGAGGCTCGAAGAGAAGACCTTATCGAAAGAGAATGGAGTAGCTTGTAACGCCCCGTTTCGCTCAAGCGGGCTGCCGTTTCAAAAACGGTAATAGTGCAACTGTCCCGACCCGCCTTGCCTCAACGAGAAACAAAAGATATCCAGACTTGTCCCTACAGAAATTCAGCTTAGGCTTTCAGAGGCTCGCTTGACGTATCGCTCTACCGAGGCAAATTATCGCTAAGGTGGGTGGCTACGGTGAACTTGTCTTTGCTTAGCCAGCACACATAAAATCTGGAATGTTCATGCTAGTCGCTAGGTGATTCACCCCCTGCATGCTAATAGATCCAACGCACTTAGCTAAGGGAATAATCCCAACTTGTATTACTTATGCTAGAACATGGAAATGAAATATTGCATACTTCTTATATTCAGACCCTCGCATGTTAAGTCCCTTAACGATCTAACTCTCGGTTTACCTTCGGGCCCGAGCAAACGTGTTTACTTATGTTCCTTAGAAACGCATGCTTGTCTGCTTGTATATTGCCATATTTTCATCCAAACCCCGGGAGACTACTACGTAGTCGTTCCGTGCCTGAATGAACCTGCAAGTATCCGGGGCCATTGGGT
This sequence comes from Iris macrosiphon, assembly GCA_036927795.1. Taxonomy (NCBI): domain Eukaryota; kingdom Viridiplantae; phylum Streptophyta; class Magnoliopsida; order Asparagales; family Iridaceae; genus Iris; species Iris macrosiphon. Next base: position 13,790,852 of record JAYESA010000016.1, on the reverse strand, counting down.
CGCCAAGGCAATCCCTGAACCAGGGGCACGCATCAGGGTAACGAATATTGAACGAGAATCATGTCACGTGCAACTGAATGATAATCCCATCACGTTTATATCTGAATGAGAATCACGTCATGTAACGAATCTACGAATTTTAGCTCTTGGAGCAAACGCTTGTTCAGATCACGAATCATGGATTATCATATCAAGTAATGGATTTGAAACTGACCCTGACCTGCATGTCGCGGACAACTTAGAAACAAGGTCATTCGGTTCCACGGGCGGTCGCCGGGGCACTGGGACCGTTCTGATCCGGATGGAACTTCATGATAGTCTCACGTGCGGACAGGATGGCGTGTAGCGCCTCACGTGCTTCGTTGCATACCATCCTTGTTCAAAGACTATAAATGGTCCTTTATGGCTATGCCAGCGACAAACGTTCATATAGATAAGTCATCCTCGCTTAGCGGCTATCCGCGTGCGAGTCATTGCATCGCATCAAGAAACAACTGAACACCTGAACGATCATGTTAAAACGACCCTCTTGTTTGCATATGCTATGCCTCCTGAATGTTATACTTGCCCGTGCTTGAATTAACAATGTTTGCCTCAATGTTTGCCTTGGACAGGGAAGGAGATGGTAAGTTGGTAAGTCTCGTCGTGTTTCCTCTCATGTTGCACGGCGCACTGCCACACGAACTAGGCTATTCAATATTTGCATGAAACTGATCCTAAGGCAACTAGAAAGACAACTTAATAGTTGGTGCACGGAACCTGTATTACGTGTTTGGATTTGTCGAGCGGGCGAGTAGCTTCCCCACCAGTGCATTCAATGTACTGATAATCCACCAATTTGTATGCAGGGTGCGGGAGAACCTCGTTCGGTGCGGATGTCTCCTTCGTGTGTGCTAAGGCATTGAGATCACTCCGAAGCAACGGTGCGTCCGGAACTGAAGCACATATACAAGACATAATATTGGAACTTGCCCGAACATCGCTTGTACAATTATTCCACAAATATAGCCACTTGGCACGCTTTTACTGTTTCAGAGAGAGAGGCTTGAGCGACTTGTAATCTCGGCCATGCGTTGCCTGTAACACTTGTTCATATCAATAAAAGAGCTTGCTTTACTTCAACTTGTGTTTCAATGCTTCCGCTATATTTGTCAACTCAGAGAACTTGTTACCGAATTGTTATGCGTTCATGACTCCGCTGCACTCGAACAATCTGTGCGACTCTGTAGCTTAGAACTCTTACCGCCAGCCAATGAACCACGGCCTTGCACGGGCGTGGATCACGCTCGTGCGACATCACGCCCGGATGGGTCGAAGCGATCGTCCCGCGGGAGCGCTGGCGAGGGTGATTCCCGCCTAGCGGGGACGGCCGATTAGCCTGCAGGAGATCGGGGCGTGACATAGCTAGTCCTAATCCGTGCTCCTGCGAATAGTCAAGATCGTCTACACCTGGAAAGGGACCAGATCCTCAGAGGGACGTAACAAGATACATAGAAGCATGCCAATTGAATACAATAAAACATGCACAATAGACATAAAATATATAAGTACGCTGTACAAGATAATCTATATAAAATACATAATGAGGACAACCTTTCGACATATGGGCATGGGTAGGCTATTCTATCTAATCTCACAACTCACACATACGTCAGGAACATCAAAAATTGACATACCGCGAGGGTAGCGACCAGCGCGACACCAGAAATTGACATACTGCGAGGGTAGCGACTAGTGCGACATAACTACCATAGTACGTGCTAGTTACTACGGTTTACCAGAGTGGTTATAGCCTATATGCCTACTGATTGTCCTCCCCTCCCATGATACTACGTGTCAAGTGTGTGTCAACATATATATAGTATATAATTATGACTGAGAGAAAATACACATGCAATAAATATATGAAAATATAATAAGCATGCGAAGTACTGTAAGCAATTTGACAATGTATCTTGCCTGGCAAGAAAGCTGCAAAGTGTAAGCGTCTAGACGTCAGGCACAATGGATCAGAAACTATGGCATCAGAATGTACGTCTCCGGATGCTGAAATAAACATCACCAACGTTCCCAGAATAAGCGAGATAGCTAGAAAATACTACCCTTTCATCTAATTTGGACACATAACGGTAATTTTAGGTCAAAGCGGGTCCAAATGTGGGCCATTTTGCACCGAAAAGCGTACCAGAGGTAAAGGTATCTAAATGGGACAAATTATAGGTCAAACAAATTCTAAACGTCGATATAAACTCAACGGTATATCCAATTTTGGATTCCGGTGAGCCGAACACAAATTCGTCCTAAAAGTCAACCATTAGGCCCACAAATAGGCGACTAGGTCAACTGTCTCAGAATTACGTGAAACTTGGGTCATAGGACCAGCTTGATACCACGAATCAAATGGCACAAATTTTATAGCATTCCTACGAGCGTACACTAAATGGTGCGGTATTTTGTAAAAGTTATGATACATGATCTTTTTACGGATACATGTTGATTTCGATGCGCACATACGTCCTAATCAACTTCTGCGAAAGTCTACACGTCCAGATATACCATACTCGCCTTTCGGTGTAATTGGTACGTGATGAGGCAGTCCTGTTTGGTGGGACGCGCTCCGTATCATAATTTTCTAATATTTTAAAAATAAGTTTTTTGGTCAATTTAGAGGTTGAATAATTTAACACATAGAACAAGTTAACAAAAACTAAAATAATAGAAAATTTCTCGGTTATATGGAGAAGAAAAACCTTTTAATTAGTTTTCGAAAATATTAAACAGGTTGATGGCAAATTGGGTGTGAACATGGGGTTTTGGATTCGAAATTCTGAACTGTTTTGGTCAGTTTTCCGGTCATTTTTCGATCGATTTTTTCACCGATCCGGGATACGAAAACTCGTGTCGCTTGAATAAAAATCCTATAGGGTTAGGTTATGAACATACACGAATAAACCACTGTTTGTGGTATTAAACGAAAGAATGAAAGTGTATTTCAATGACGGGGTTTGTGCGAAACCCGCGCCCCTTTGGTTTACAAACAAACTTGTACAATGTAATCCTATACGAGGATGTGGGAGTACAATTTATTTAATCTGGGTATAAATTGCTATAGGTGTCTGATCTGCGGTCGATCACTTTAGCCCTTGGACCACGCGATGTTGAAGAAGTGCCGTGGAAGACAGGCAGCAGCTTCGAAGGTTGTAGGAGAGGGTGGATGCACGATGCCGAAGTCGTCGATCCCCGCTCTTTGCCTGAGCTCCGGGCTCTCTCTCTCCCTCTCTCCTCCTTGTTCGATCTTCTCCGACTGTCGACCTTGGATCTGATATTGGTACTCTTGACCGAATTTTCTGACCTGGGATCTGATATCGGTTTCTTGACCAATTTTTCGACCTTGTTCCCCATTGACAGGGGCCTCTATTTATATAGTCTTTGGTGACAGTGACCACTCCGTTGGTGTAGCAACCGAGGAGTGGAAAGTACAGCACCTTTTTACACAACGGTTAAAGTAACCAATGCCTACGTATAGATGATCTTTTGACTGAGCGGGTGACGTGGGTCCAACTAAGGGGACACAACACGTACGGTTGCTACTAAGATCACAGCGTAAAAGCCACGCGGGTAGGTATCCATTGTGTAGAAGAGGTTGGCGTAGAAGCCAAATGTCCGTCACCATGGCATAGAAGCCAAGTAGGCATTGTAAACCCCCTGAATTTTCAAATTATTAAAACTGGATTTTTCTCAATTTTCTGGAATTTTCTGGGAATTTTCTGTAATTTAAAAACAGGGTTTTAATTATTCAATAATTTTTAATTGATATTAAACAAAATTAAAATATTATGAAAATAATATTTTTGGATGTAAAATGAAAAACTGGACTTAGGGCAATTTTTCTGGAATTTATCGGACCCCGGACCTATTTTTAAATACCTAAAAACTATTTATTTAATTATTTAATTATTTATTTATTTATTTAATTGTTTACTATTATTATTATTTTATTTATTTTTTGGACCCAGCCCGCGGCCCGGCCTACTGGGCCCGAGCCCGGCCCAGCTCCTAGCGGGTCGGGTCGGATCCGCCGCCGCCCGACCCGAACCCGCTAGCCCGTCTCCCCCACCCGGTCACCCCCGCGGTTTCCGCCGCCACGACCGCGCCCTCCGCCCGCTCCGGCCGCCACGATGCCCCCGCCATCCTCGGCCGCGTCCCCGCCCGCCTCGGCCTCCCCAACCGCCTCTGGCCGCTATAAAACCCCCCTGGCCAGCGTCTCCCCTCGATCACCGCCACAGCCACCGGACCGCCACCCCACTGCCACCACTCGCTGCGCCGACCGCCGCCTCACACCTCGCCGCCGTCGCCGCCCAGCACCGCGCTCCGCCTCCGGCTCCGTCCCCTCCGCCGCACGCCGCAGCAACAGCAGCAGCAGCCCCTCGAGCAGCCCCCGCGCCGCCCTGGGCCGCCCCCGCGCCGCCGCCTCCGCCCGAGCGCCGCGCCGCCCTCCGCCGCAGCAGCCCCGGCCCTCCTCCGCCGCAGCCCGGCCGCCCAGCGCCGTCCTCCGGCGAGTCAGCCCTAACCCTAACCCTAATTCACCCGCGTGTCCGACACGAGTCGGACACGGCTCGAACCTGTTTTTCGGGTCCCCTTCAGGTGCGTGTAACTTTTGATTCGTAGCTCCGTTTTCGATTCCGCGAATTGCGTTGTGAAGCCTGTATGACCCTCTCGGTGTCCGGATAAACTGTTCGGGGCATCGCGTCCTGTGGTGATCGCACACCGCGATCCAAAAACAGGAAAAACCAGACCCTGTTTCACCCCGGAACTGAGTACGCCCCGCCAAACGGGACGACTTGGTCGCTCACGGTCTTCATAGATACGTGCGCAGCGTCGATACGGACGTGTGAGTTTTCGCGGAAGCTGATTCGGGTGTGCGTGCACACCGGAATCAACGCGTATCCGCGGACATCGCCCCGTATCCGCCTTTTTTGTAATTCACCCTAATTTCGTGCACACACGTCGGATCGAGACGAAACTTGCGCCATCGGACTCGTAGCGATACGCTGGTCCTGTGGGTCAAGTTTGGTTCGATTCTGAGAACGTTGACGAAATCGCGTGTCGAGGGCCCCACAGGCCCCGCTCGACGGACGATTTCGTGATCGGCTCATCGGAATCCAAATCTGGAAGTTCCGTTGGGTTCGTATCAGCGTTCCTGACCTGTTGACACTAAGTTTGGTAAATTTGGAGACCTTTGACCCGGATACGCTTTTCGGTGCAAAGCGGGCCCAACGGCGGACCCCGTTTTGACCCGAAACTGCCGTTTTTGCCCTTGTCTCCAAATTGGACCCAAGGACAGGCGTTTCTAGCTATTTGACATCTTCTGAGCGTGATGGTGATGTTTATTTCAGCTTTTGGACTCATCTCTGGAACTTCCCCTAGAACCAATTAATCGGATCCAAACGACAGGCAAGTACCTGCACCTCAAGTTAATCTTTATATTGTGATAATTAATTCCCTGCTCTACTAGTACCCTTGCTGATTACACGTAGTGTCAGAATACTGTATCTCATGTCTTGAATATTGGAATTCATGTCTTGTTTTTCGTGTCGGGAGGGAGAATACTGAAAGGCATGTAGTTTACCCTGACCCGTGTCGTGAATAATAGCTGTTGGTACACGACTGTCCATCAGCCGGATCTCAATTTTTCGTGAATAATAGCCGTCCATGGCGGCCGGTTTAACTTTATAGACCCCTGCATGCCAACTAGGTATTCTAAAAACACAAGTTCACTCACATAGCTTCTTGTCTAGTTATGGCTCTTGTTGATTGTTGTAGTTTCATTCCTGTCTCATTTATTTCCTGCTTTTCTCATATTCCTGTTTACAGCATTAACTATGAGATAATGATGTCCCTCTATGCAATTTTCTCAATATGATATTCAATACTTAATTGTCATAAATATTTAGTTTAATCTTGTTGTGCATTGTGTACTTTGCTCCTTTCCTGACTGGATCCGTTGTTTTAGGCGATGATGAGGACTTTGCCCTACCTATTCTGATCCCTATGACGTAGCAGGTGACACAGTTGAGAGGCCGGTTCCCACTCAGGAGATTATCTCTGAGGAGTAGTAGCCAGTTAGCTAGTTTTCCCTTTTCAGCTCAGTAATCGGGTTTGTCCCCGATTTATCTTCTGTTCATGTATAAACTATGGATCTGTTATCACCATTTATTTTATAAATCAGCATTCCTATTTCCTGTTAATTTCCTTGTCTATTTACTTTATTGTGGATGAGATAGATTTAAATTACCTGTGAGTAAGACCTAGACAGCGTACTACCGCCGACTCTGCGGCGTAGGCTGGACGTGCCCACGCACTCGTGCCCGAATAACCGGGTGCGGGTCGTGACACGTTTTTGTGGTGGCCCATGCAGGTCAAACGACTAAATTGTTCGGTTTCAACTCAGGGACCGAACAGGCCTGCAATAAAGCTAGGATAAGTTTATAGGATCTCATCCACTTGCTTGAATCATTTTTGATATCTGTATCGTATTCGAACTAATATGAACTTGCATCTTGCCTTGATTCCTGTGTGCCTCTTATTGGTTATTTTGGATACAGGAAGATGGACCCACAAGCCAGCAACGAGACTCATACAGAAACACCACAGACCGTTGTGATTACCCAAGGAAACGATGTGATACCAGTCGGTGAAGGCCAATCATCACAAGGCAGTCAAGCAAGTCAGCCTGCCTTAATAATCCATCAAGATAGCGTTCCACCCTCGACACAGCCTATTCCACCGATGCCTTCCTTCCCTCCGGGACCACCTATGGACGAACAGCAGATGTTCCGCATGTTCTACATAATGATGCAAGCCTATCAGAAGGTTCAACAAGAAACTCAGCAAAACCAAGCGGAGAACTTCATCAACAGAATTAGCTCGGAGTCACGGAAGCTAAGCAGTTCAAATGCAATTACCTTCGACGAGGACGTTCTTACTGCAACGCGACCTGTGGAGTGTACCACAAGGATCGAGTCTAGCCGGAAGCGGCCGTATGCGCCAGCACCAGACCAAGCACAGCAGGAAAGAGCTGCAAAGCGACCATAGATGAATCCAACTCAAGAACAGAACCAACGAGCTCCCATTTGTGGCTATTGTCGAAAACAAGGTCATATTTGGAAGGATTGTAGAAAGAGGCTAGGTGTTTGTCTACTTTGTGGCTCAGCAACACATCAAGTGAGGGACTGTCCCGCTGCTCCAAGAACACGGACAAGCTTACGCGATGACCGTGGAGAACGAGCAGACTCTTAGAGTCACTAATGCGCGTAAGTGATTTCTTTTAGCTACCCTTCTAGTATTGTTTAGCCCGCGCCTATTGGTTCATGACCTCAGCCCCAACCTAGTAATTTTGAACTTGCTAATAACCTGGTATGCTTTTATAACTGTAGAGATTGTAGAATTTTCTGTTATTTTGCTTATTATGTGAATTTAAATTTTGTACCTCCTTTCACCATCATCTAGCGCACTTAAATTTGATGTACTTTGTTTATGCTGCTATTCTATAGCCTAGTTTTGCAAGCTTACTCTTTATCAGGCTTGTTCATGACACATGTATTATTGGACGCGTACACTAATACAAGTGTTTATTCAGAATCAGTGTATTACGGTCTGATCAACCTTAGTGCATTTTGATTCGCACTTCGCACGACTACTTTACGTGGATTGAGATACGTAGTGATTAGTAAACAAACATACTTGACCTAGACATGCTGAGCATACCGTATCAGTTACATAACTAAACTAATACGAGCATGCGAATAAATGACTACCAGAATAGAACCTCAATCCATAACCGCCTGACAAATCCTACTAGAATTCTTTAAACGCCTTGATCCCCATACTTCCGTTCTATCACCCCACCCTTGAACTCTTTATTATTGATCTTCGCCTTCCCTTATTTCGGAAAGACAAAATCTCGTGCTGGTATAAGTTTGATACATAGATAGTACTAGATATGCCACATAGGCCGATCACATACTTGAGGATTAACCTTTCGTAATTGAGGACATATCATATGTGATATGATCGGCGTTGAAGTTCGAGGATTGAATGACATAAGTAAACATATTAAGGAACATTTTCTTAAGGTATATAGTCTTTTGTGATGAAGGGGTAAACTCTAAAGTTGGGTAGCAGTGCATTTGTCAACTAGAGAAGAATGTCTTTTGGATTGTGACCGAGTAAGGTTAGATTGGAAGAAGCAAGCCATTCTAATTTTTGAAAATTTCGAGGGGTGACTAAGATGATTAATGAATTGATATCGAGGACCCAATAGTTATATCCTAAGTACATGATCTAAATTTTTGGAATAATGGAGATAAAATCATCAATTTGAATTTAGAGGATATATAATTCAGACTTGAACATTTGTGGACTACACTTAAAGTATTTTTTTTTTAATGCTTTGAATTAAGAATTAAAATCGGTGGTTGGACTACCTAGTTAGATTATTGAGGATGTAAATGTAATTTAAAAGGTTGAAACATACAAAAATTGTTGGACTCGAATCACTTCTAGAGGAATTATGATAATTATAATCGTGAGGCAAAGTCATGTGCAAATCTTGAAAATGCTATATGGACTTAATCTAAAATCTGCCTGTGAGAAATTTGAGAAAGTAAGAAGTAATAACCCTAGGTTGAATCTTGATTGGAATAGTAGTCGTCTTAACCTTGAAGTGATTGCAGCGGACATGATTAGGATTTAAATTTTCGCAAGGAGACTGCGATTGATGTACGTGAAGGATTTACAGATTATGGCTTAATTTTAAATTTTGAGGACGAAATTTTTGTAAGTTGGGTAGGTTGTAAACCCCCTGAATTTTCAAATTATTAAAACTGGATTTTTCTCAATTTTCTGGAATTTTCTGGGAATTTTCTGTAATTTAAAAACAGGGTTTTAATTATTCAATGATTTTTAATTGATATTAAACAATATTAAAATATTATAAAAATAATATTTTTGGATGTAAAATGAAAAACTGGACTTAGGGCAATTTTTCTGGAATTTATCGGACCCCGGACCTATTTTTAAATACCTAAAAACTATTTATTTAATTATTTATTTAATTATTTATTTATTTAATTGTTTACTATTATTATTATTTTATTTATTTTTCGGACCCAGCCCGCGGCCCGGCCCACTGGGCCCGAGCCCGGCCCAGCTCCTAGCGGGTCGGGTCGGATCCGCTGCCGCCCGACCCGAACCCGCTAGCCCGTCTCCCCCACCCGGTCACCCCCGCTGTTTCCGCCGCCACGACCGCGCCCTCCGCCCGCTCCGGCCGCCACGATGCCCCCGCCATCCTCGGCCGCGTCCCCGCCCGCCTCGGCCTCCCCAACCGCCTCTGGCCGCTATAAAACCCCACCCCCTGGCCAGCGTCTCCCCTCGATCACCGCCACAGCCACCGGACCGCCACCCCACTGCCACCACTCGCTGCGCCGACCGCCGCCTCACGCCTCACCGCCATCGCCGCCCAGCACCGCGCTTCGCCTCCGGCTCCGTCCCCTCCGCCGCACGCCGCAGCAACAGCAGCAGCAGCCCCTCGAGCAGCCCCCGCGCCGCCCTGGGCCGCCCCCGCGCCGCCGCCTCCGCCCGAGCGCCGCGCCGCCCTCCGCCGCAGCAGCCCCGGCCCTCCTCCGCCGCAGCCCGGCCGCCCAGCGCCGTCCTCCGGCGAGTCAGCCCTAACCCTAACCCTAATTCACCCGCGTGTCCGACACGAGTCGGACACGGCTCGAACCTGTTTTTCGGGTCCCCTTCAGGTGCGTGTAACTTTTGATTCGTAGCTCAGTTTTCGATTCCGCGAATTGCGTTGTGAAGCCTGTATGACCCTCTCGGTGTCCGGACAAACTGTTCGGGGCATCGCGTCCTGTGGTGATCGCACACCGCGATCCAAAAACAGGAAAAACCAGACCCTGTTTCACCCCAGAACTGAGTACGTCCCGCCAAACGGGACGACTTGGTCGCGCACGGTCTTCACAGATACGTGCGCAGCGTCGATACGGACGTGTGAGTTTTCGCGGAAGCTGATTCGGGTGTGCGTGCACACCGGAATCAACGCGTATCCGCGGACATCGCCCCGTATCCGCCTTTTCTGCAATTCACCCTAATTTCGTGCACACACGTCGGATCGAGACGAAACTTGCGCCATCGGACTCGTAGCGATACGCTGGTCCTGTGGGTCAAGTTTGGTTCGATTCTGAGAACGTTGACGAAATCGCGTGTCGAGGGCCCCACAGGCCCCGCTCGACGGGCGATTTCGTGATCGGCTCATCGGAATCCAAATCTGGAAGTTCCGTTGGGTTCGTATCAGCGTTCCTGACCTGTTGACACTAAGTTTGGTAAATTTGGAGACCTTTGACCCGGACACGCTTTTCGGTGCAAAGCGGGCCCAACGGCGGACCCCGTTTTGACCCGAAACTGCCGTTTTTGCCCTTGTCTCCAAATTGGACCCAAGGACAGGCGTTTCTAGCTATTTGACATCTTCTGAGCGTGATGGTGATGTTTATTTCAGCTTTTGGACTCATCTCTGGAACTTCCCCTAGAACCAATTAATCGGATCCAAACAACAGGCAAGTACCTGTACCTCAAGTTAATCTTTATATTGTGATAATTAATTCCCTGCTCTACTAGTACCCTTGCTGATTACACGTAGTGTCAGAATACTGTATCTCATGTCTTGAATATTGGAATTCATGTCTTGTTTTTCGTGTCGGGAGGGAGAATACTGAAAGGCATGTAGTTTATCCTGACCCGTGTCGTGAATAATAGCTGTTGGTACACGACTGTCCATCAGCCGGATCTCGATTTTTCGTGAATAATAGCCGTCCATGGCGGCCGGTTTAACTTTATAGACCCCTGCATGCCAACTAGGTATTCTAAAAACACAAGTTCACTCACATAGCTTCTTGTCTAGTTATGGCTCTTGTTGATTGTTGTAGTTTCATTCCTGTCTCATTTATTTCCTGCTTTTCTCATATTCCTGTTTACAGCATTAACTATGAGATAATGATGTCCCTCTATGCATATTTCTCAATATGATATTCAATACTTAATTGTCATAAATATTTAGTTTAATCTTGTTGTGCATTGTGTACTTTGCTCCTTTCCTGACTGGATCCGTTGTTTTAGGCGATGATGAGGACTTTGCCCTACCTATTCTGATCCCTATGACGTAGCAGGTGACACAGTTGAGAGGCCGGTTCCCACTCAGGAGATTATCTCTGAGGAGTAGTAGCCAGTTAGCTAGTTTTCCCTTTTCAGCTCAGTAATCGGGTTTGTCCCCGATTTATCTTCTGTTCATGTATAAACTATGGATCTGTTATCACCATTTATTTTATAAATCAGCATTCCTATTTCCTGTTAATTTCCTTGTCTATTTACTTTATTGTGGATGAGATAGATTTAAATTACCTGTGAGTAAGACCTAGACAGCGTACTACCGCCGACTCTGCGGCGTAGGCTGGACGTGCCCACGCACTCGTGCCCGAATAACCGGGTGCGGGTCGTGACAGGCATAGAAGCCGAACAGGCATAGAAGCCGAGTAGGCGTGGAAGCCGAGCAGGCATAGAAGTCGAACAGGCATAGGAACCGAGTAGGCGTGGAAGCCGAGTAGTCGTAGAGACTGAGTGGGCGTGGAAGCCGAGTAGTCGTAGAGACTGAGTGGGCGTGGAAGCCGCATGAGCACAGATCCTGAATGGGCGTAGAAGCCGCTGCATATTGTGCCAGGATGGGCGTGGAAGCCGCTTGAGTACAGATCCTGAATGGGCGTAGAAGCCACTGCACACCGTGCTGATGTGGACCCCTTAGCCGGAATTACGACTTTTGAAGATATAACCAAATCTCTTGCAGAGATTCGCCATAACCTTATGCATTAAATGCGGAGGCGTGTTTCGAAGGTCTGCAGGCCTTCTGTGCACCCATCGCAGAGACGTGTCTTGAGAGAAACTGTCACCGCTCTGTGCAATTAGAAGTGGAGACGTGCCTCGAATCCCGTATGAAGTGCAGCTTTTGACGTGGCAGGCGGTTTGTCTGCTGCGGAGCGTAAAACAGCTCATGTTTGCCTGTGTAAAACAGGGCGGCGTATTCCCTTGTATGCAAAAGAGCAGTTTATGCTGAGGGGACTCCAGTAAACGACGGTTTGGTGATGTTTTACCAAATCCTCTGCATTAAATGGTGAGATCCGCCATCATACTGTGGGATGCGTCCCGAGAGGTCTGCCATCGTTTCCAGCCGTCGTCTGGGTAGCCGTGCATCACCTTTTGTCAGGAGTCAGAGGTCAGATTCACTGCGTGACTTGACAGGTTCATTTCAGGGAAGATGAAGCGTTCCTCGTACGCTATCACGCTGCTTTGAGAGCGGTTGAGTTTTACGCCATGGAGGCGATGAAGAACTCTGTTTCATGCTGGAGCGGCCTGGACGTACTGCACTTATGCAGATGGTCCTTTGAGCTTTATTCTTCACGCTGTATTTTAGCGGAGAACTCTGTTGTACGCCTGATGGCTCTGAAGGCCTCCGCTTACGCTGCTCTGTATCAAGAGGCTGTGTAGCTCTTCCCAGCATATTTTTCATGCTTCTACAAGACCCCCTTCAGAGCTTTTAAATTCCTTGGAATTTGAAACGCTTTGAACGAAGCATGAATGGCCCCTCGTAACTCGAAACGTTTCTGAGTGGAGCGTTGAAACGGTCGGTGCAGACTTTATGGCGGATTTAGGGGGGACCGCTGTGATCTCTTTTGCCTATAAAAGGCTGGGGGAGTGTCACGCCCCAGTCCCAAAATGACGAGGGACTGAGCACGTGAGCAATGGCCAGCAGCACGCACCGATGGACAACCCAATTTAATGGATCCATCAGGGCATGCTTAAGCTGTAGTCTAGCAGTACTAAGTACAAGTCTCAGGTATTTCTAATCTCAACCACAGAATAACACAGATTAATGACGGAAATAATGCAATGGAATTAAATATGCAATATCAAATAAGGTTATCTCGGGAGACAATCCGAGAATTTTTCTGTTACATTTAAGGAAACATAGACTGGAAATAAAATACTGAAAAGGAAATACTGTGTAGCTGAAGCCGGTGCTCAGGTGAAGTCTTCGGCCACTATCTCGTCCTCGGTTTCGGGTTCTGCTTCGAGGAGTGCTCCGGTACCGTACACCTCAGGATAGTTCTCTTCAGCTGTACCTGGGGACATCATCCAGATCCAGGTCCTCAGGGGACATAGCAAGGTACAGAAATAACTCAAGCCAACAAGAATATCAGTGCAGCAATAAAGTAAACAGCAGGATAACTATGTAAACCAGCTAGTGATATGCAAGTGAGAGTTTTAGTCATACTCAGGCTGAGACTACTACAGGATCAGTGTTGAAGAAACCATAGCAGTATTTTCTCGAGGACCCAGTAAGGAACCAAAGCTCTGTATCAGAGTCTAAGGCATCGCCAGATATAAGTATTTATATTATATTATATTCAACCTTGATATGACAATACTCTCCCCACCCCATGTAATCTCACGTCACAGTTCCAGAAAATATCAGGTACAAGTCACGCAAGTTTGAACTAATGCAATGAGTCAGGATAGAATCTAAGCATGTAAACTAGAAATGACATGAAAATGTAACCTATACGGAATCACCAGGTATTTTTTCGGCAATTTCGTCACATGAACAGTGTCAGGTGTCCTGTGTTAAGCAGTTAAACAAGTTACATCAGAATCTACCAGAAATCAAGTAAAATACTATAACCAGAAATATCTGAGAATTGTCAAGCTTTACTTGCCCACTGATGTATAAACAAGTCCAGGAAATAACTGGCAAGCTGCAGGGTTTGGCAAGGTACACTTGCCTGTGGTTCCGGCTCGGTTTGCAGCTCTGACTTCGGTTGGATTTGCAGGCGGTACTCCGGTTACTGAAATAAACATCACCATCAGATCCAAAAAATATAAATCAGCTAGAAATGCCTGTCCTTGGGTCCAATTTGGAGACAAGGGCAAAAACGGCAGTTTCGGGCCAAAACGGGGTCCACCGGTGGGCCCGCTTTGCACCGAAAAACGGGTCAGGGTCAACGGTCTCCAAATTCACCAAACTTAGTGTCAACAGGTCAGGAACGATGATACGAACCAAATGGAACTTCTAGAATTGGATTCCGATGAGCCGATCACAAAATCGCCCGTCGAGCGGGGCCTGTGGGGCCCACGACACGCGATTTCGTCAACGTTCTCAGAATTAAACCAAACTTGACCCACAGGACCAGCGTATCACTACGAGTCCGATGGCACAAGTTTCGTCTCGATCCGACGTGTGTACACAAAGTTAGGTCGAATTGCAGAAAAGGCGGATACGGGGCGATGTCCGCGGATACGCGTTGATTTCGGTGTGCACGTACACCCGAATCAGCTTCCGCGAAACTCCACACGTCCGTATCGATGAGGCACACGTATCTGTGAAGACCGTGCGCGACCAAGTCATCCCGTTTGGCGGGGCGTACTCAGTTCCGGGGTAAAACAGGGTCTGGTTTTTCCTGTTTTTGGATCGCGGTGTACGATCACCACAGGACGCGATGCCCCGAACAGTTTATCCGGACACCGAGAGGGTCATACAGGCTTCGCAACGCAATTTGCGGAATCAAAAACGGAGCTACGAGCAAAAAGTTACACGCACCTGAAGGAGACCCAAAAATCATGGTCAAACCGTGTCCGACTCGTGTCGGACACTCGGATCGAATTAGGGTTAGGGTTAGGGTTAAGGTTTTGCTTGGGGATTCCGGCGAGGGCGGCGGAGACGGCGGCGTAGGGGGGGCTGGCTGCGGCGGTTGGGGGTCGGGGACGGCGCGGCGAGGTGGCGCCGGGCTCGCGGCGGAGCTGGAGGCGGCGCGGGGGCTGCTCGCTGCTGTCGAGCGGCTGCTGTGCTGTGAGCTGTGGCGGCGTGCGGCGGAGAAGGAGAAGAGGAGGGGAGGAGCTGACGTTGGAAGCCGGTGGTCGTCGGCGAGGCGGCGTCGTCGTGGCGGCGGGTCTGAGGCGGTGGGGGTACGGCGGAGTGCGGCGTGGTGGTGGAGTTTTATAAGCTGGGCGAGGGGGCTGGGGGCCGAGCTGGGCGGAGAGGTGGCGGTGGACGTGGGGGTGAGGGCCGGCCGGAGCGGGCGGAGGGCGCGGAGGAGGCGGCGCACGACGCGGGGTGGCTGGCCGGGTCGTTGGGGGGGAGATCCGGGTCGGGTGCGGGCACGGGTCGGGTTCGGGCAGGCCCGACCCGACCCGGTAGGGCTGGGCTGGGCTGGGTCTGTTGGGCCGGGCTGGGCCGGCCCAATTGGCTGGGTAATAAAAAAAATAAAAATAAAAATAATAATAATAATAATAATAATAAAATCAATAATTAATTAATAAATAATTAATTAAATAAGTAAATACTTTTTAGGCATTAAAAATAGGTCCGGGGTCCGATAAATTCCAGAAAAATTGTCCTAAGTCCAATTTTTTATTTTACATCCAAAAATATTATTTTTATAATATTTTAATATCATTTAATATCAATTAAAAATTATTGAATAATTAAAACCCTATTTTTAAATTACAGAAAAATCCCAGAAAATTCCAGAAAATTGTGAAAAATTCAGTTTTTAAAATTTTGAAAATTCAGGGGGTTTACAATCTACCCCCCTTAAGAGGATTGCGTCCTCGCAATCAAAGAATAACCGGTCAACAAAGATGATGCGGTCGCAAGCATCGTTTGAAAACACATCACAAGAGGCTTCAGGGAAATACCGTTTCCCTAAAAATTAAAAGTTTACACTTTTCAGGAAAATCTAGTTAAAACTATAACTTTTATGAAAACCAGGTAATTATTACAAGTTGCAAATTACTAGGTTGGGGCTGAGGTCACGAACCAATAGGCACGAACTACAACAAGACTAGAAACGGAAAACTATAAATCACTTACTCGCATCGGCTTCCTGCACAGTCATCACGTAGGCTTGCTCTCGTCCTTGAGGTAGATTCCTCTGCTGTTGCTGAGCTTGCTGGTAGGGCGCTGCTCGAGGCGCTGGTGGAGTTTGCTGGTTCGCCCTTGGTGTTCTTTCTTTACGCTCGGGGCAGTCTCTCACTGCATGCTGTCTGGATCCGCAGCCTAAGCATAGTCCGAGTTTACGTCTACATTCCTTCTCGACATGGCCTATCTTGCCGCAGTGGTAACAGGTACGAAGGTAGAAGGTTTTTGGTGCTGTTGTTGGTGGCGAGCTTATTTGTTGACGCTTTGCAGACTCCTCTTGTGCTGCTCTGGTTGGTACGGATGTGGAGGGCCGCTTCAGTCTGGTCTCTCTCTTGGTGATGCGCTCTATGCGTCGAGCCGCAGCAAGAACGTCCGAGTATGATGTTGGTGCGACGGACCCAATTAGTTTCTGCAGCTCAATGTTCAGTCCGTCGAAGAATTTCTCGGCCTTCTCTTCCTCAGTCGGGATCAGGGTGGGGGCGAAGCGGCTCAGACGAATGAATTCTGCATTGTACTCTTCCACCGTCATGGAGTCCTGAGTGAGGCGATTGAATTTGTCCCGCAGTTCTGATCGAGCGATGGCAGGAATGTACATCTCCTGGAAGAGTCTGGAGAACTCCTCCCAAGTGACTCGGTCTGGTCCGAGTCGCGTCTCCTCGGATAGCCACCAGTGATGGGCATTGTCCATTAATTGCATTCGGACGGCAGTCATCCAGCGTTCTCGTGGAAGCTCGGCTGCTTCAAGTTGATGCCGTATGTTGGTGAGCCACTCGTGAACTTCTGTGGGCTCCTCTTTTCCAGAAAAAGTGTGGGGCTTCAGTTGGCGGAAATCAGTGATTGAGCCTGTAGTTGGCCGTCGAGCGGGTAGGTTGGCCTGCCCAGTGCAGTTATGATGCTGTCCCTCAAGAAATTAGCTTCGCGATGCTGAGCCTCGTGTTGGACTTGTTGCTGTGCTTGCATCATCGCGTAGATCATTTGAAATATTTGCTGCCCGTCGATTGGCTGTCCTGGTGGGAACACGGGCATTGGTGGAACGAACTGCGGCGGAGGTGGGATGTCATCGCGCCGGAATCGAGAGATAGATTGACCTGCCTGCTGGCTCTGTTGAGTTGTGGGAATTCCTCCGACTGGTGTCGCTTCATCGTCGTAGGTGACACCTGCAGCTTGTGGTATTCCGACGGGAGTCTCGTTGCACTCTTGTGGGTCCATTTCCCTGTATCCAAAATAACCAATAAGAGGTGCACAGGAATCAAGGCAAGATGCAAGTTCAAGTTAGTTCGAATACGATACAGATATCAAAAACGATTCAAGCAAGTGGATGAGATCCTAAAATTTATCCTATCTTATTGCAGGCATGTTCGGTCCCTAAGTTAAAACTGAACAATTTAGTCGTAGACCTGCATGGGCCACCACAAAAAACTATGTCACGTCCAAGTCCCAAAATGACGAGGGACTGAGCACGTGAGCAATGGCCAGCAGCACGCACCGATGGACAACCCAATTTAATGGATCCATCAGGGCATGCTTAAGCTGTAGTCTAGCAGTACTAAGTACAAGTCTCAGGTATTTCTAATCTCAACCACAGAATAACACAGATTAATGACGGAAATAATGCAATAGAATTAAATATGCAATATCAAATAAGGTTATCTCGGGAGACAATCCGAGAATTTTTCTGTTACATTTAAGGAAATATAGACTGGAAATAAAATACTGAAAAGGAAATACTGTGTAGCTGAAGCCGGTGCTCAGGTGAAGTCTTCGGCCACTATCTCGTCCTCGGTTTCGGGTTCTGCTTCGAGGAGTGCTCCGGTACCGTACACCTCAGGATAGTTCTCTTCAGCTGTACCTGGGGACATCATCCAGATCCAGGTCCTCAGGGGACATAGCAAGGTACAGAAATAACTCAAGCCAACAAGAATATCAGTGCAGCAATAAAGTAAACAGCAGGATAACTATGTAAACCAGCTAGTGATATGCAAGTGAGAGTTTTAGTCATACTCAGGCTGAGACTACTACAGGATCAGTGTCGAAGAAACCATAGCAGTATTTTCTCGAGGACCCAGTAAGGAACCAAAGCTCTGTATCAGAGTCTAAGACACCGCCAGATATAAGTATTTATATTATATTATATTCAGCCTTGATATGACAATACTTTCCCCACCCCATGTAATCTCACGTCATAGTTCCAGAAAATATCAGGTACAAGTCACGCAAGTTTGAACTAATGCAATGAGTCAGGATAGAATCTAAGCATGTAAACTGGAAATGACATGAAAATATAACCTATACGGAATCACCAGGTATTTTTCCGATAATTTCGTCACATGAACAGTGTCAGGTGTCCTGTGTTAAGCAGTTAAACAAGTTACATCAGAATCTACCAAAAATCAAGTAAAATACTATAACCAGAAATATCTAAGAATTGTCAAGCTTTACTTGCCCACTGATGTATAAACAAGTCCAGGAAATAACTGGCAAGCTGCAGGGTTTGGCAAGGTACACTTGCCTGTGGTTCCGGCTCGGTTTGCAGCTCTGACTTCGGTTGGATTTGCAGGCGATACTCCGGTTGCTGAAACAAACATCACCATCAGATCCAGAAAATATTAATCAGCTAGAAATGCCTGTCCTTGGGTCCAATTTGGAGACAAGGGCAAAAACGGCAGTTTCGGGCCAAAACGGGGTCCACCGGTGGGCCCGCTTTGCACCGAAAAATGGGTCAGGGTCAACGGTCTCCAAATTCACCAAACTTAGTGTCAACAGGTCAGGAACGATGTTACAAACCAAACGGAACTTCCAGAATTGGATTCCGATGAGCCGATCACAAAATCGCCCGTCGAGCGGGGCCTATGGGGCCCACGACACGCGATTTCGTCAACGTTCTCAGAATCGAACCAAACTTGACCCACAGGACCAGCGTATCGCTACGAGTCCGATGGCATAAGTTTCGTCTCGATCCGACGTGTGTACACAAAGTTAGGTCAAATTACAGAAAAGGCGGATACGGGGCGATGTCCGCGGATACGCGTTGATTCCGGTGTGCACGCACACCCGAATCAGCTTCCGCGAAACCTCACACGTCCGTATCGACGAGGCACACGTATCTGTGAAGACCGTGCGCGACCAAGTCGTCCCGTTTGGCGGGGCGTACTCAGTTCCGGGGTAAAACAGGGTCTAGTTTTTCCTGTTTTTGGATCGCGGTGTGCGATCACCACAGGACGCGATGCCCCGAACAGTTTATCCGGACACCGAGAGGGTCATACAGGCTTCGCAATGCAATTTGCGAAATCGAAAACGGAGCTACGAGCAAAAAGTTATACGCACCTGAAGGGGACCCGAAAATCAGGGTCAAATCGTGTCCGACTCGTGTCGGACACGCGGATCGAATTAGGGTTAGGGTTAGGGTTTTGCTTGGGGATTCCGGCGAGGGCGGCGGAGACGGCGGCGTGGGGAGGGGGGGCTGGCTGCGGCGGTTGGGGGCCAGGGACGGCGCGACGAGGCGGCGCCGGGCTCGCGGCGGAGCTGGAGGCGGCGCGGGGTCTGCTCGCTGCTGTCGAGCGGCTGCTGTGCTGTGAGCTGCGGCAGAGTGCGGCGGAGAAGGAGAAGAGGAGGGGAGGAGCTGACGGTGGAAGCCGGTGGTCGTCGGCGAGGCGGCGTCGTCGTGGTGGCGGGTCTGAGGTGGTGGAGGTACGGCGGAGTGCGGCGTGGTGGTAGGATTTTATAGGCTGGGCGAGGGGGCTGGGGGCCGAGCTGGGCGGAGAGGTGGCGGTGGACGTGGGGGTGAGGGCCGGCCGGAGCGGGCGGAGGGCACGGCGGAGGCGGCGCACGACACGGGGCGGCTGGCCGGGTCGTTGGGGGGGAGATCCGGGTCGGGTGCGGGCACGGGTCGGGTTCGGGCAGGCCCGACCCGACCCGGTAGGGCTGGGCTGGGCTGGGCTGGGTCTGTTGGGCCGGGCTGGGCCGGCCCAACGGGCTGGGTAATAAAAAAAATAAAATAATAATAATAATAATAATAAAATCAATAATTAATTAATAAATAATTAATTAAATAAGTAAATACTTTTTAGGCATTAAAAATAGGTCCGGGGTCCGATAAATTCCAGAAAAATTGTCCTAAGTTCAGTTTTACATTTTACATCCAAAAATATTATTTTCATAATATTTTAATATCATTTAATATCAATTAAAAATCATTGAATAATTAAAACCCTGTTTTTAAATTACAGAAAAATCCCAGAAAATTCCAAAAAATTGTGAAAAATCCAGTTTTTAAAATTTTAAAAATTCAGGGGGTTTACAGGGAGTTATCCTGTTCTCCCCACATCTTCAACACCATGCAGAGATGATCATTGGAGTTCGCCGGGTCGATTTGAGGAAGAAGGAGATCATGTTCTTCCAGCGTGTAAGGAGCCGAAAAAGACGGCGTCTTCGAGCAAGTGTCCACTGCAACGATGGATCATGGAAGGATATCTTAGCCTCCCTTGCTCGGGATAATCAGCAACTTTGTATGGCGTTGCCCCAGGAGAGAGAAAGGGTCGTATTTGACCACGGCGGCTGGCATGCCGCGCCTTCTCTCGATGCCCTCCGGTAACGAGAGTCAGACAGACTCGTTCTGTCCCAGATAGATCGGTGCACGGAGTGTGGGATCTGCAAAATCTATGCGAGCCCCAACTCTGTCGTGCCCGCCGGTGATCATTGCCATGTCGGTCAGTTTGCTGGAGCTGACCGACTGCCGGAGGAGATGGATGAAGAATTGAAGCCCAGCGAGAACCTGTCAGAACAGCTTCTGGGCGATCTTCAGACGACGAGGGGGTATCTCCTTTGTAGACGGAGTTTCCCTCAGGTGTAATCATAAAAATGAAAAGAAAACCCTTGTAGATTGGATTTCCCTCATATGTAATCATGATTTTGATCTTTAATAAAAAATTGTCTTTCTTCTTCATATGATCATCTTGCCATATGTTGCTGTAAAGTCTGAATATGTGCAGCTTCAACACGTCTGAATCTGTACGCCGACTCTGTAGAAAGAGTGCTAGGTCCTGTCCTTTACGCATAGCGAGTAGTTCATAGAACGCTGTAGAGCATTTTGAACATCTTAGAACTGTCCTGTTGCTGGGACTGAGGAACCGCATAGAGCTCTGAATTTCTGATAAACAGAATTTTTTGTTCAGTCTTCGCCTTCAAGAGTGACTTCTTAAAAATCCCTTGGAACAGGGTCGAGGAATGGCTGTCAAAAACTGAGTTGCCATCTTTTGATAGACGAGATATTCAGACTGGAGTTTGGATGAACCTCCAATTGACCCGAGAAGAGTAATTTCTCAATGTTTGAACTCTTGTATGTTTCGGGTACTTGGGATATGTTGAGGCCAAGGAGGAGTATCTTCTGTGTGAACTCCTGTAATTGACCATCTTGGGGATCGTTCGAATATACGGAAAGTCGTGGAGCGAGAAATCATCAGTCTGTAGCCTCCGGGCAAAAAACACCGTCGAGCGTGAAATCGTAGACTTGTAGTCCCTGTGCATGAAGTCATGGGTTTTGTGGCCTCTTGAGCATAAAATCTACTGAGCACAAAGGCATCCGGGCCAAAAACCTGACTTGTAGCTGTCGAACGTAAAGTTATAGATTCGTAGCCGTCGAGCGTGGGAAGCTCCTTTAGCGTAGAACTGTATATCTGTAGCCTGTGAGCGTAGAACACTATCGAGCGTGAAATCGTAGACTTGTAGTTCCTGTGCGTGAAGTCATGGGTTTTGTGGCCTCTCGAGCATAAAAGCTACTGAGCACAAAGGCATCCGGCCAAAAACCTGACTTGTAGCTGTCGAACGTAAAGTTATAGATTCGTAGCCGTCGAGCGTAGAAAGCTCCTTTAGCGTAGAAATGTATATCTGTAGCTCCTGAAAAGAAAATTTCTCCGAGCGTGAAGACTTGCGGATCTATTGCTTCTGAGCGTAAACTGAGCGCTATCGAGCGTGAGATCATCGATTTGGTATCTGTTGAGCGTAAAGTCATAGATTTGTGGCCTCTCGAGCGTAAAAGCTACTGACCACAAAGGCATCCGGGCGTAAAACCATAGACTTATAGCTTGCGAGCGTAAAACCGTAGATCTGTTGCTGTCGAGCGTAGAAAGCTCCTTCAACGTAGGACCTGCTGAACCGTCTTTGCACGAAAAAACTTTTCGAATTTGCTGACTGTCCGTCTTTCAAGGTTAGTGGGCTGACGTAGCATCCAATCATAACCCTTTATTCAATTTTGCGAGATTTGGTTAGGGTCTCGAGGAGTCCGTCTGAGGATTCGAAGAGTCGGCCCGAACTCTATATATATCCCAAGTTCTCTGAGAGAGAAACTTTTTATCCGTCTTCTGTGAAAGAGAGCTTTCGACTGTTCGAGTTTTTCTTCGTTCCCTCGAATCTTCAGAAAATGGCGTCGAAACAAACCTCCTCCGCTAAGGAAAAGGGTATAGGTTCCTCTTCTCATTCTTCCACCCCAGCGAGGGGGTCTTCGGTCGGTCAAGGCGAACTTCCTTCTGAGCGAGGTGTCCCGCCGACGAGCAGTGCACCCGGTCTTAGAGGTAAAGCCTTCAGGGTGACAAAAACGACAAAAAATCCTTCGCACACGTTGAACGTGACCGCGCTAGGTCATCTTCTATGCTGATAGCCTCTTCTTGAGGAAGATGATGCATGGAGGCATTTTCATCTTTTACGCCCACATTTCTAATGTGTCAGCGTAAAGACTCCATATTTTCGTAGTTTTGAGCGTAGGAGCTCTGGCTACCGTAAATTGGGGTATATCGTAAAATTTGAATTTTACGCTTGTGGGGGGACCTCCGGCGTAAAATTGCCAGATTTGCACAATCTTGCGTAGAGCACAGACTGTTGTTTCTTTCGGTCCGTATGTTCGTGCAAGACTTGTGATGACGTATTTTCCTTGCACTTTTGTAGTTGACTTGGGTGAGTCTCCACTGGCCGAGGTGATGGGCTCCGCTGCTGGGATGCTGTACTCGAACTACCTGGAGGATCTGTCCCACGTGTCATTTCCTATCTCCGGACCCCAGTACCCTGAAGGAAGGAGGGTCTTAATATCGGCTCAGGGCGAGCGAATGCTGCTGAGCATGATCAACGGGGAGCCTCTGACTTATGTAGACGGGGAGCCGTACGTAAAGCCGGCTTTCCTTTTTGGGGACATGATCGACAAACAGTCCCAAACGAAGCCTAAGAGGGAGCCCTGGGTCTTCTCAGCCGGGAATTTGGTTTTGTACCTGCCAACGATGCCGAGGGATTATCCCATCTCGGCCTTCTTCTACGCGACGCATCCTAGGAAGATGTCGTGGACGCTGACTCCTGATCTTCACGGCAAGCCGGGGAAGATTTTTCATCTGAAAGGAGCTGACCAGGGGTCATTCGTCAGTCGCCCCTCCGACGTTGTGACGTTGTTCAGAGGATTGTGCCCGGGCAGTGTTCCAAGTGAAGATAGCTTGGTGATCCAGCCGGTCCAATTGCCGACCTTCTGCAACGACTTCATGGGTCGAGGTGGGGTATATCCCAAGGAGAATCCTCGGTGCAATGGGTGGATCGCCCCAACGAACTCCCGATTGAGGTGCCTAGTTGACTGGGCCTTGAAGCACTTCCAGAGAGAGTTGGAAGGCATTGGACTATATGTCGCTGTGAGTGCGACGAGCGTCGGGTTGCCTCCGAACCCCAATTTGTTCCTGGCGCTGATGGAGCGGTACATTCCGCTCACCGGGACCTTTGCCACTCCACTGGGGGAGTTGGGGTTGGCGCTCCACGAGATGGCAGTTGTCTCGAGACTGCCGATGGGGGATACTCCATATGAAGAGTATGTTCCCACCAACCGGGAGTTGGGGGATTTGGACCCTCGGGTGGCGGAAGTATATCAGGAGCTGATGTGTCAATACTTCGCGTGCACCGCCTTTTATAACGAGCCTTCTGATTTGGCTCACACCACCAACTGGATGTCCTACCTCTTCTTCCACCGAGTCGGGGCCGCCAAGTCGGAGAAAGCCTCGGGTGGCAAGAATGAGCCCATGAACTGTTTGGGCGTGCTTAGTGCCCAGGTTGTGGAGACTCTTATGGAGGAGGCTGAAGCTCCGGACCAGATTCTTGTCGAGGGGGTAGGAAAGTACCCGGAAGGCACCAAGGCCTGTAGTTACTTGAGACGTTGTCGCAGGCCTTTGTCTAAGGAAGCCCAGCTGGCTGGTTTTCTCTCCATATGGTTGCGCCGAGTAGTGGTGCCAAGTACCGCGTTCGCGGACCGCATTCACCGAAACATCCTGTGGCCGGCAGTGCGCCTGGTGTTTGGGGCAAGACTGGGCTTGCTTCCTGCCATGGTGTGCCGTATACAGGCTGGCTTGAGAGCCATAACTGACGGGTTGCTCATCGACGAAGCTCGACGTGAGAGTTTTCCCAGGGTGGAGTTACCATACCTATACTTGATGGGATGGTTGATTCTCCACAATCCCCGGGTGATGTCTCCTGGGTCCGATAGCAGCTCGGGGGGTATATTCTTGCTGAATTACAAGGATTCCTCCTGGAATGTGAGCACAGTTTTAGACTGCCGGCTGGTGTTGAACCTCGCCCACGGTTGGAAGCTCATCTGTACTGCTTCCCCCGTGCATCGCAATCAATCAGGGGTGCGGCTTAAGGATTCAGGTGGAGAGAAGACCGACCTTTCCCTGGAAGCTTTTAACTGGTTGGTCTGTATTAGGCCCTCCCATCTGCTGTACAGGAGCGAAGATCACTGCTTCTTCGAGCCCTACTTGCCTAGTCGGTTTGCCAGGCAGTTTGGGTACGATCAGCTGCATGTGGGCAATGCCGTTACCAGCTTTAGGTCCAGGGGCGGACTCATTGATGGAGCTAGAGGGTGGCGATATTTCCTTATGGGTTGTACGAGGGCAACCTTCATTGTGCCGGTTGTTACAACCTCCACGGAGCTTCGCATTCTCCATTCTTACGTCCAGTTTTACGTGGCGATTAACACCTTCCATCGTGATTTTGACGTGCGTGAAAGCTTCCGGGTGCCTTCTCCCAAGCCTGGGGGAAGAGTTGACGTCCCTTCGGTTTCTTCGGACGAAGGTGAGGAGTCTGGTACTCCGGACGAGCCTCTGGTATCGGTGCCGAGGTGCGAAGTGTCTCTGCCTGCGGGGGCTTTGGTAGTCCCTTCTGGGAAGCGACGGGCTTCTGCTCTGAAGGAAGTTTCTCTTCGCAAGAGGAGGAAGGAGATGGTTGCTCGCCCTCTCCGCATTCCTGGCATTGCGGCTCCTGGGAGTGAGCCTGCCTCTCCCTACCTCGGGGGTGATTCCTTGGCTGGAGGTTCCTCGCCTTCTAGAGAGGGCCCTCCTACAGTTCCGGTCGTCGATGCCGGAGAATCCTCGTTAGAGGTGGCTGTGGCTGCTACTGCTCCAGGTAGCAGAGCGAGATTGCCTGTGTGGCCGAGGCAGATGGGAGAATCTTTCCCGAGGCCAGCAGCGGGCATGACTCCTGCCGCGTTAGTGAGCGCGCCTGGCGAGATTCCGACCGATGAACTTCGACCACGTCTTGGTGGAGGCCTGACAGAACTCTCGGCGATGTCGGTCGGCCCACCTCCTTCTCTAGGCATGACGATTCGTATTGCGTCATTAAGGCATGGTTTAGCTATATCGACTGGATGGGTCGTATATGCCGTTGGCTCCGGGTAAAATGTTATTTTTATGTCTCCTTTGAGAAAGATTGTCATCATACTGATATTGACTTTCTCGTCTTCTTCTCAGGGGATAGCGCCCACGGGGAGTATAGCGTTGAAGCGCACTC
Source organism: Iris macrosiphon (assembly GCA_036927795.1). NCBI lineage: Eukaryota > Viridiplantae > Streptophyta > Magnoliopsida > Asparagales > Iridaceae > Iris > Iris macrosiphon. Next base: position 13,765,027 of record JAYESA010000016.1, on the reverse strand, counting down.
TGGTTCCGCTCGGGCTTCTGACGAGGAGGCGTTCGTCTTTGATGAGGAAGTGGCTTCGGGGGCCAGTACGCCTGGAGTAGCTTCGTCACCTCGAGAGGAGGATGAACACATCGTCGTGACCTTGCCTCTTGTGAGTGTGGCGATGACTTCGACCGCCGTTACCGCACCTTCTTCGATTGCGCCATGTGTCAATGCGACGGCTGTGGCCACCTCGTCTGCAATCATCCCTGGAGAGGGACTTGCTGACATTGCGGGCACTTCCGGCGTTCGGTCGGATCTAGTTGCGTTGACCGAGCAACATACCAGCCTTTTCTACACCGGTTTGAGAACGATGGTGTCAATGGTGTTAACAAAGAGTCTGGATTTTGAGCGCCTGAGGAAGACTTCTCTTGCTTCGATCGGGGTCATCAGGGAGCTCGGCGATCCTGGGGTAGCTGACGCCCTGGAGGCGGTGGTTAATGGGTTAGAGCAACCTATTAACGAACATTTGCAGCTGACTCGGGGTCTCGATGCTGATGTTCAGGCTCGGTTCGACCTCATGACTGCGCGGCTCGCTACGAAGGTGGAAAGTCTAGACAACTCTATCCAGAAGCATAAGCTGGAGGTGGATAGGAGAAAAATTATCGTGGAAGAGGCTCTTGCCGTTGAGACACGGTGTCGCTCTGAGCATGAAGGGAATGCAGCGAGGGTCTCCAAGCTAAAGGAAAAACTCGCTCGGGCAGAGGAGTGGGCTTCTCAGTCGCTGGCAGGTCTAGACGTAGCGTCCGGTCGACTGAGCACAGCGCGACGGGAACTGGACCGTACAGAAGCTGCTCGCGCGGGCTATCTTCGGGCAAAGGCCGATCTGACCCTCACGGACACTCCCGAGGCACGGCTGGAGTAGACTCGTGCCGACGCCTTGGTTCTTAGGAATGAGAGGATAGCTGCGCTGGAGCGGCAGATTCACAATCTGACTCACCTGCCATCATGATATATTCTTTCCCCTTTTTGCTTGCCCAGATGTAATTCTGCCTCCCTCTCGGGAATAAATAAAGGCGACTTTTTTTTCCTGACTTTTGTGGACCCATCATTTCGAAATATAAATGACCGGTTTTGGTGAGAGTATTATCAGAGGTAGTATGGACATGATAGACTCCCGATAAACTTCTTAGCAGGACACATCTATTCAGAGGTCATACGGACATGATAGGGCGTAACCTTACTAATTGCGTTTTGGAAGTAGTTTTGTCAGAATCGAGAGCCTTGCTATGTCCCACCCGAGCAGGGGAGATTAAGCATAGTACCTTTTCAGGAATTTGCCGTTGATAGGAGCCATTAACAGGTCTCCATTAGGCTGGGCTATCCTGTAGGCATCGTTCGAGAATGTTGTCTCGATCACATAAGGGCCTTTCCACTTGGGCTGGAATTTGCCTTTACTTCTGTGGGTAAGAATCATCGGTCTTCTTACGGCTAGAACTAGCTCGCCGACTTTGAACACTCTTTCCTTCACTTTATGATTAAAAGTTTTGGAAATGCGTGCTTGGTAAAGCGCGATGCGCTGTTGAGCTTGTAGGCATTTCTCGTCTAATCCTTCAAGCTCTTGGAGCCTTAACAGGTCATTCTTTTCTCGAGTCAACTCACTAGTCACTGCTATCCTGAGCGACGGGATCTGTATTTCGATGGGAAGAACTGCCTCGCTCCCGTAGACCAGTAAAAAAGGGGTACAACCTGTAGGTGTCCATACCGTTGTGCGGTATGCCTATAGACATTCGCCCAGCTTATCGTTCCAGTCTCTTTTGTTTGAAGAAACAAACTTCTTCAGGAGTTTGATAATGGTTTTGTTGAAAGCTTCCGCCAAACCATTAGCAGCTGGATAATATGCCGTAGAGGCAATATTATGTATTCGACTTTTATCGCAAAATTGATGAAACACTTGGCTGATGAACTGAGGCCCATTGTCATGGATTATCCTTCGAGGAATCCCAAAGCGATAAATGATGTGGTGCTTGATGAAGCTGATCACGTCAGACACTTTTACCTCAGCCAGAGGGATCGCCTCTGCCCATTTGGAGAAGTAATCCATGATGGCCAGTATGAACTGGTGGCCTATGGAGGAAGACGGGTGAATGGGACCGACGATATCCATACCCCATGCTTCGAAGGGCCAGGATGCGACCGTAGGATGTAGATATTCAGACGGTTGGTGTATGAAGTCTGCATGAACCTGACAGGCTCTGCATTGTCTTGCATAGCTGATCGAGTCTGCGATCATAGTGGGTCAGTAGTAGCCCATTCTCCTGATACGATCCTGTAGCTTAGGACCGGGCTGATGTGCTCCGCATATGCCATCGTGAGCTTCTCGGATAATCTGCTATGCTTCGTTATCTGAGAGACATCTTAATAGCAGTCCGTCGTAGGTTTGACGATATAGGCAGTGTAAAGATGCATCGAAATAGAAGCGTAATGATCGTCTCTTGACGGATATTGCTTCTTTGGGGTCCTCTGGCAAGATTCCGTATGCGACGAAATCTATGAAGGGACTTCTCCAGTCCCTCCCGGGGGGATCTGTGTTCACAGCGTGGCTGCGTTCTATGTGAAGGTTGTTCTTCATGCAGAATAAATCTCTGTTAAGAAGGATCACCGAATCTTGTCTTCTTATAGGGGTAGCTAAGTCCGCAGCTAGACTGGCCAGGGCATCAGCTTCTAGATTCTGAGATCGAGGTACATGCTCTAAGAAGAACCCTTTGAACGTCATGGCTATCTCGATTGTCGCTCGGTGATAGGGGATGAGGTCTGGATTCCGGACTTCGTATATCCCTCTGACTTGATTGACGATAAGCAGAGAATCACCGAAAGCTTCCAGGGATTCGACCCCCAGTTCTTCAGCGACTTGGAGCCCGATCAACAGGGCATTGTATTCCGCCACATTGTTGGAGCATGGTTCATTAAGAGAGTATGCCCGGTAGATGACGAGTTTATCAGGAGTGACCAGGACGATTCCTACCCCTGAAACCACGTTTCCCTGGGGGCCAGTCCTGGAGGCGCCGTCAAAGAACAGTTGCCATGTGTCACTTTCCATTGCTGAATTATATTCTGTAACTTCGTCGGGAATGTCTTCGTATAACTTGGAGGCCTCCGGGATCGGATGAGCAGCCAGGAAGTCGGCCAGCGCTTGGCCTTTGATGGACTTCTGCGGGATGTACACCATGTCATATGGTGTTAACAGCATCGCCCAGGTTGCGAGTCGGGAATTAAGAATACTCGGCTTGCTCATCAGTACTCGAAGAGGGTTGATCCTGGAGATGATATGAATAGTCTGGCCGGTGATGTAGTACCGTGTCTTTTGGATAGCGAATATCAGAGCCAGACATTCTTTCTCCACTGGGTTGTACCGGTGTTCGGCTCCGACCATCATCCTGCTGAGGTAGTAGATAGCCTGCTCATGCCCCTCGTCGTTCTTCTGCGCTAGAAGAGCTCCTAGCGAATGATCCATTTCTCGGACGTACAGCAAGAACGGTTTCCCCATGATGGGAGGCACCAGAACTGGCGGACTGGTGAGGTAGAGTTTGATCTCCCCGAATGCTTGCTGACAGGTTTCGTCCCATATGAAGGATACACCTTTCTTCATGAGGTGCGAAAAAGGCTGGCATCTTCCTGAGAGGTTGGATATGAACCTCCGGATATAAGCCAGACGGCCTTAAAATCCCCGGAGTTCCCTCAGATTGCGGGGCGGTCGCATTTCTACGATGGCCTGGACTTTGTCAGGGTCCACCTGGATGCCTTTGGCGGTGATAACAAATCCCAAGAATTTGCCACTAGATACGTCCAGGAAGGACTTTGTAGGGTTCATCTTGAGTTGATGTCGGCGCATTAACTCGAATACCGTCCTTAGGTCCTGAATGTGATCATCCTTGAGGCGGCTCTTGACGGCTATGTCGTCTACGTAACACTCTACTGTTTTGCATAAATGTTCATAGAATATGCCGCTCATAGCCCGTTGGTACGTAGCCCCGGCGTTCTTCAATCCGAAGGGCATGACCGTATAGCAATACACTCCCAACGGGGTACGAAAGGCAGTGTGCTTCTCGTCTTCTGGATGCATCTTGATCTGATTGTATCCTGAGAACCCGTCCATGAAAGACATGCGTTCAAAACCGCAGGTGTTGTCGATCATAATATCCGTGATGGGAAGAGGAAATTCATCCTTGGGGCAGGCCGTATTCAGATCTCGGTAATCGATGCAGATACGTACCTTCCCATTTTTCTTCATGACTGGGACAACGTTGGCGACCCAGTCGAGATATTGTTCTTCCCGGATGAACCCACAGGCTATCAGCTTTTTGACTTCAGCTTCAATGGCGTCCATCATGTCCGGTCGAAACTGGCGTTGGTGCTGCTTCACAGGCTTTGAGTCAGCCAATATGTTAAGTTTGTGAGTAGCCACCTTCGGGTCTAGGCCCGGCATGTCTCCATAATCCCATGCAAAGACGTCGACGTATTCCTTTATCAGCTGTATGATTTCTTCCCTTTCGGCTGGTGGAAGATTGTCACTGATAAATATCGGCTTTGGCGAAAGCTCACCCCTAACATCAATTTGGATAACTTCGTCTTTGGTTGGAGGTTCCCTCTGTTCGAAGCGGAATTCCCACTATGTATCCATTTGTTGAGCCCAAGAGTCATTCTCAAACGGCTCAGAATCTCGTTCCTCTGCTTCTAAGGGATCTGTCATCACCATATTTGCTGATAGTGCTTGTTCGGGAGCACTAGGTGAGTCGGGGGGTGTCGAGCCGTCCCAGAAGGAGGAAAAGATGTCCTTATCCGACGTGGAAGCCGTAAGGGAGGTGGCATACATCTGCTCAGAGGTGATATGGACATGGCAGCTTTTATGGACTTAACATCACTGGCGTACTTTAGAGTTAAGTACGGATGTTAGGTGTAGGTGACAGTCGATTATCAGAGGTAATATGGACATAATAATTGACGGCCGGAAGTTTATTCAGAGGTAACATGAACATGACAAACTTCTTGGGATGCAATTCTATCGGAGATGGAAGTGCGTATCTGCTCAGAGGTGATATGGACATGGCAGCTTTTGTGTAGGGAGCTTCGTTCAAAGATATCTCCCTTGTTTTTATACATGAATCTTGCCGGAGCTTGCTTTACGCCGCGGGACTTCGCCTGGCGTAATTTGGAGATTCGCTCAGACTGGCGTAAAGCTGAAGAGGTCCTCAGTCGGCCATCGGCTTCTCGCGTAATCCGGAGGGTAGGTAGATTGTTCTCTTGCTGGCGTAAAGGCCGAGAGGTTGGATATTCGCCTGCTTGCTTCCCCTCGCGGAGATCACCGCGCTCATCTGTTTTTCCGTAGAAGTCAGATATTGTTTCGCGCGTGGAGCGTGATCTGTTCTTCCGATTTGGCGTTGAGGCACCATCAGAAGTTTTGTCTGTACTGCGCGTAGCGGGAGACTGATTCCTACGCGTAGAGCGCAGTGGATACTTCTGGGTCAGCGCAGAGGCCTTGCCCAAAGTTTTGTCTGTACCGCACGTAGCGGGAGACTGGTTCCTACGCGTAAAGCGCAGTGGATACTTCTGGGTTAGCGCAGAGGCCTTGCCCGAAGTTTTGTCTGTACCGTGCGTAGCGGGAGACTGAATTTTACGTGCAGGGCATCCATACTTTGCGCAGCTTCCTGTTGTCTTGGACGGAGAGAGAGTGAGAGCTACCCCCGTTTCGAAGCATGTCTTCGTAAGCAGACTGGTCGAAATGAACGACCAGCGTCTTCTTCACGGTTCCTATAGATACCGTATCGCGTTGAGCAATTACTTCCTCGTCAGAAGAGAAAGACGTCCCCAGCAGAGTCGCCATCTTGTTTGTGGTATTAAACGAAAGAATGAAAGTGTATTTCAATGACGGGGTTTATGCGAAACCCGCGCCCCTTTGGTTTACAAACAAACTTGTACAATGTAATCCTATACGAGGATGTGAGAGTACAATTTATTTAATCTGGGTATAAATTGCTATAGGTGTCTGATCTGCGGTCGATCACTTTAGCCCTTGGACCACGCGATGTTGAAGAAGTGCCGTGGAAGACAGGCAGCAGCTTCGAAGGTTGTAGGAGAGGGTGGATGCACGATGCCGAAGTCGTCGATCCCCGCTCTTTGCCTGAGCTCCGGGCTCTCTCTCTCTCTCCTCCTTGTTCGATCTTCTTCGATTGTCGACCTTGGATCTGATATTGGTACTCTTGACCGAATTTTTCGACCTGGGATCTGATATCGGTTTCTTGACCAATTTTTCGACCTTGTTCCCCATTGACAGGGGCCTCTATTTATAGAGTCTTTGGTGACAGTGACCACTCCGTTGGTGTAGCAACCGAGGAGTGGAAAGTACAGCACCTTTTTACACAACAGTTAAAGTAACCAATGCCTACGTATAGATGATCTTTTGACTGAGCGGGTGACGTGAGTCCAACTAAGGGGACACAACACGTACGGTTGCTACTAAGATTACGGCGTAAAAGCCACGCAGGTAGGTATCCATTGTGTAGAAGAGATTGGCGTAGAAGTCAAATGTCCGTCACCATGGCATAGAAGCCAAGTAGGCATAGAAGCCGAACAGGCATAGAAGCCGAGTAGGCGTGGAAGCCGAGCAGGCATAGAAGCCGAACAGGCATAGGAGCCGAGTAGGCGTGGAAGCCGAGTAGTCGTAGAGACTGAGTGGGCGTGGAAGCCGAGTAGTCGTAGAGACTGAGTAGGCGTGGAAGCCGCATGAGCACAGATCCTGAATGGGCGTAGAAGCCACTGCATATTGTGCCAGGATGGGCGTAGAAGCCGCTTGAGCACAGATCCTGAATGGGCGTAGAAGCCGCTGCACACCGTGCTGATGTGGACCCCTTAGCCGGAATTACGACTTTTGAAGATATAACCAAATCTCTTGCAGAGATTCGCCATCACCTTATGCAATAAATGCGGAGGTGTGTTTCGAAGGTCTGCAGGCCTTCTGTGCACCCGTCGCAGAGACGTGTCTTGAGAGAAACTGTCACCGCTCTGTGCAATTAGACGTGGAGACGTACCTCGAATCCCGTACGAAGTGCAGCTTTTGACATGGCAGGCGGTTTGTCTGCTGCGGAGCGTAAAACAACTCATGTTTGCCTGTGTAAAATAGGGCGGCGTATTCCCTTGTACGCAAAAGAGCGATTTATGCTGAGGGGACTCCAGTAAACGACGGTTTGGTGATGTTTTACCAAATCCTCTGTATTAAATGGTGAGATCCGCCATCATACTGTGGGATGCATCCCGAGAGGTCTGCCATCGTTTCCAGCCGTCGTCTGGGTAGCCGTTCATCACCTTTTGTCAGGAGTCAGAGGTCAGATTCACTGCGTGACTTGACAGGTTCATTTCGGGGAAGATGAAGCGTTCCTCGTACGCTATCACGCTGCTTTGAGAGCGGTTGAGTTTTACGCCATGGAGGCGATGAAGAACTCTGTTTCACGCTGGAGCGGCCTGGACGTACTGCACTTATGTGGATGGTCCTTTGAGCTTTATTCTTCACGCTGTATTTTAGCAGAGAAAACTCTGTTGTACGCCTGATGGCTCTGAAGGCCTCTGCTTACGCTGCTCTGTATCAAGAGGTTGTGTAGCTCTTCCCAGCGTATTTTTCATGCTTCTACAACCGCACGCAAAAATAATTAAAATTGAGGGAGATACATCACCTTGAAGATGGGCCAAAACTGTGCGTATGCGTGCGCGCGGGGCGGTGTACGGCCGGCGGCGGCGTTGGCGGCCCGGGGCGGCGGCGGTAGGCCCGAGGTACAGCGGCGCGCGGCGGCGGAGGCGCGGGGTGGTCTGCTAGGGTAGGGTTAGGGTTAGAGTTTTGAGTTTTAATATGTGTATGTATATATATACATATGTAGAGAGGGAGAGAGGAAGAGATGGTTCGGGGGGATGTCTGATGTGAGGAGGAGTTGGTTTAGAAGGGTTTTGTTATTAGTAATAGGAATAGTTAGTTAGGGAATATGTTTAGGGTTTTTAGTTTAGGTTTTAGTTTAGGTTTTATAATAGGTTTTGTTATTATTTTTATTTCTTTTCTTTTCTATTATTATTATTATTATTACTGCTATTTTTGTCATTATTATTATTGCTATTATTATTATATATTCAAATATATAAATGAGAAAAAAATCCAAAAATAATATTTGCACACCAAATAAATTCTAAAAATTTATTTTGTAAAGCTCTAATAAAATACCACACTCAAAATATTTTATAATCAATTAATTAAATATTTATCTAGTTATATAAATCAAATAATTATATTATCTAATTAACTAAGTAATTAATTAAATGGTTATACACAAAATAGGTTAATAGTTAATAATATGCACATCTAAAAAGAAAAAATGCCTAACTTGGCACAGAAAATTATGCGATGCTAATTGTAGAAAGTTGGAGTTGGAAAATAACCACAAAAAAATTATATATAAATTTCTAAATATTTAACAATTTATTCTATGGTCGTCACACTAATGTCATACTAATGCCAAGGGATCGAATTTATGTGCCACAAAAAGATCCTACAGGTAGTGTCTCCTGTGTAGGCTACTTCCTATGAAGGGAGATACAGATTTTGGGGCCATCCTATATTATTAATGTCCAAACCACGGTGAAGTGTCCTAAAAATTTATTGAGTTTTAATTATTTTGAAAAATAATCTAAAACAAATACAAGAAATATAAAATACACACAAAATACCTATTTTTGGGTGAGGGGGTTTACAATGGATCACATATCCTTTCTTGGGCACATTATTTCTGGAGCAGGAGTGTTAGTTAATCCCAAGACGATAGATGCAGTAAAGAACTGGCCAGTTCCGAAGATAGTGGCAGAGGTGCGTAGTTTTCTGGGCTTGGTAGGATACTACAGAAGATTTGTGTCAGACTTTGCTAAGATCTCTACACCTTTGACTCGGTTGACGTACAAGGGAGTTAAATTTATGTGGTCAACAAAGTGCTATATAGCCTTTGATGAGTTGAAGAAGAAGTTAATCTCTACCCCGATCCTTACTCTCCCAGCAGGCTCTGGAGGATTCCCAGTGTATTGTGATGCATCTGGCAAGGGGCTTGGATATATTTTGATGCAGCAAGGGGGAGTGATAGCGTATGCTTCTCGGCAGCTCAGAGATCACAAGAAGAACTATCCAACTCATGATTTGGAGTTAGCAGCAGTAGTATTTGCGCTTAAGCTATGAAGGAACTAATTATATGGCGATCGGGTGGAGATCTTTACAGATAATAAAAGTTTGAAATATGTATTCAAGCAGAAGGATTTTAACATGAGACAAATGAGGTGGTTGGAGTTGTTGAAAGTCTATGATATGGAACTTCAATACCATTCGGGCAAGGCAAATATAGTAGCTGATGCACTTAGTAGAAGATGTGGAGAATTCATCTTTAACACTTAGTTCTAGAAGACTTACGAGAGATGGGAATCGAGATAGTACTTCCACCGGATGAAGGAGTTCTGGCTAGCCTATAGATCCAGTCAACTTTGGTAGATAGAATCAAGATAGCTTAGGTAGAGGACCCAAAGATTCAGAATCTACGGGAAGAATGTGAGTCCGATCTTCGGAAAGAGTTGACGATTCATGCAGATGGAATGCTAAAGTTTGGGAATCGTCTATGTGTACCAAGCAACGATGTTTGGCAAGAAGTTAAGACTGAAGCACATAGTTTCCGGTACTCCATTCATCCGGGAGGCACGAAGATGTACCAAGATATCAAATAACACTTTTGGTGGAACTAAATACAGAAAAAATAGCATGCTTTGTATCACGATGTCTGATATTTCAACAAGTGAAGGCAGAATAACAGAGACCGACAGGGTTATTGCAGCCGCTTCATATTCTATAGTGGAAGTAGAAATACATTACCATGGACTTTGTGACCGATTTACCTAGATCCCCGACTGGTCGAGATACAGTTTGAGTGATAGTGGATTGACTCACAAAAGTGGCATATTTTCTCCCCTTTAGAGTGGTACAGTCTACAGAGCAGTTGGCAGATTTGTATATGTGACGAATTATGAGGCAATATAGCATGCCGGTAAGCATAGTGTCCGACCGAGATAAATAGGTTCACTTCTCATTTCTGAAGAAGCTTGCACGAGAGATTGGGTACCAGATTAAGGTTCAGTACTGCGTACCACCCCCAGACAGACGGGCAATCAGAGAGGATCATCCAGACCCAAGAAGATATGTTACGAGCCTGTACCATAGACTTTGGTGGATCTTGGGAGAATTACCTTAACCTAGTGGAAATTTCGTATAACAACAATTATCAGGCCAGAGTCCAGATGGCACCTTTCGAGGCACTATACGGCAGGAAGTGTAGATCACCATTGGCATTGGACGACATTAGTAAGCAAAAGATGTTAGGCCCCGAAATGATCACGTAGATATTATAAGTTGTTAGGCAGATCAGAGAGCGACTTCGGGTTACGCAGGATCGACATCGTCACTGGGTTGACCAGCATCATAGGCCTTTAGAGTTTTGTGTCGACAATCACGTATTCTTACAGATTTTGCCAACTTGTGCAGTTATTAGATTCGGGGTCTGCGGGAATCTTAGTCTGTGATACGTTAGGCCGTTTGACATTCTCGATTGGGTAGGTGATGTGGCTTATCGTCTTGCCTTTCCACCTTTGTTACGTGAGGTGCACACTATATTTCATGTATCTTATTTACGTAGGTATGTCCCAGATCTGAGTCATCTCCTCAATCACTCTGAATTAGTCGTTGGTATCGACTTACCTTACGAGGAGCAACCCGTATCCATTCTGGACCGAAGGGAGAAGGTACTCAAGAACCAGACTATTTCTCTTGTCCAAGTTTGTCACGCTCCAGAACCAGAATACTGGAGAGAGGGAAAAGATAAAGCCATTTATATATACCAGAGTGCTCTATAGCCCAAGATACGGTCACGGGTGCCTAGACATGTGAGAGTTTTATTCCATAATCCATCAGGCAATCTTGGGTCAAGAATCTTAGGTGTCTCAATCTCAAACAAGCAATAAGTTTACAAGATGTATGATCACCAACACATAATAGTAAGGGGTCCCAAACTATATATACCCAGATGATCATGAAGCTAGAACAAAAATGAAGAACTAGCATAGCACAATATTACATGATCAGCTCTAGCTATAGTCTAGAATATGCTTTATATGTAGGCCCACAGGCTAGAATATCAAGTCCCAAAATACAAGCTAAACACGTGCTCGGTGGCTAAACGCCTCAAAAGAATAATATACAAGATCAAGTAGATGAGGAAGAAGAAGTCTACTCGTGCCCTTGGATGCTCCTCGTATTTACCATCTTGAGGCGGGAAGTACGGAAGATCCTGCGGTTCTGCTCCAAAATCTGGCCATACAAAACCAGTGGGGTCAGACCCCAAAATAACAAGTACCACAAAGGAGCCAATATTAGGAAATAAAACTAGCATGTAGACAAATCAATAAGGAAAAGTACAAGGAACATTTAAATAAGTGTAGCAGGTAAAAAAAAATAGTTAAACATGCTCTGGAGTATTAAACAGGGATATCTGGAGTCAGACTTCAATTACTGTTCTCAGGATCCGTTGCTGAAAATAAATCAGGACGAGACTAGACTATAATGGAAATCAAGCAATCACGACCAATTATGTCCTACGGCTTGCTATCGTTAACTGACTAGGGTTATCACAGTCCTAGTTACTAATATATGCAGTTTGAGATTCCTTACAGCCACATGCCTTGCAGACTATCCGGGTTATCCAGACGAAGAGGTACATAGTATAGGTATATCAGGTATAATCATTTCTTATCTTTTTTGGTAATATAACACTCGATGGTGTGCTGGAAGTATGTACCTCACGACGGAGAGCTCCAAATCCATCAGGTGTCGCTGGGATACCAGGATTGCATGTAGCCAGAAAATCTATCTAGATGCTTTCTAGATTATTATTCTAGTTATTATCCTGGATAATTATCAAGGATTCCCGACTGTGGTGCTAAAGAATATGCCTTAGACTTGATACAAGATATGACAGTAACTTAACGAGTATAATCAAAATCAACCACAGGGATACATGTCATGTAATACAGGTGCTACTAATAGCCTTGATCAGGACAATTACAAGAATTCTCGAATCATGAGTGTGTTACGTCGAGCCACTATCAGGATTTATCAAGATCAAGAGTATCAGGATGGTGCGCTACATCGAGCCACTATCAGGATTTATCAGGATCAGGAGTATCAGGATGGTGCGCTATGTTGAGCCACTATTAGGAGTATCAGGATCAGGGGTACCAGGATCATCAGTATTATTAATTCTATGTCAAGATTCAGTAGTTCATTTATAATATACCATCACTAGATTATGTCAGGAAATCAAGATCAATATCAAGAATGTCATGCTCAGGAAATACCAAGGATTAACTAAAATAAAGGGACAAAGAGATTAGAGAATCATCAAGAATTAAGCACGTTAAAGAGAATAATGGCATGCAGGCACATAAAATAATAATTCAGAGTTGGCACATCAAAATCAGGCAAGAAAATAATATCTGCACACAATGGGTCAAAAACCACCATTGGCACACAAACGAGTATTGGCGCACAAACGGCTAAAACAAATTTGACATACAATCACTAATTCGGGCAGTTCTGGCGCACTTTGATATCAAAAAGTGCACCGAGTAAAAGATAGAGCACAATTGATACTAAAACGCACCCTAGAACCTTGGCACACAATGATAGAAGTGCACGAGCCAGAAACTTGGCACACAAATCTATCATTAGCACACAAATGAAAGTCCCCAAGCTATGAACTTGGCGCACTTTCATCAAGTATGCCAGCAGAAAGGTTTGGCGCACAAACAAGCACAGGAAGGTCTACTAAAAGATAAAACACAAGTTCCAAGAGATGGCACAGCTGTAGAAGCATGAAAAATATGCTAGATAGCTCTACGCAGCATATTGTTGCAAAGCAGCGTAAACAGAGGTCTTCAGAGCCTTCAAACATGCAGACAGAGCTTCTCCGCCGAGCACCAGTAAAATACAGGCTCAAGGACCATCTGCGTAGGGCAGTATACCCAGGCTGCTTCGGCGTAAACGGGTTGCTTCATCGCCTATATGGCATAAAACTTATCCTCTTTTCAGTGCAGCATTGAAGTGTACGAGGGACGCTTCGCATTCTCCGAAATGAACCTGTCAAACCCTGCAATGAACCTGTCAGACCCTGCAATGAACCTGTCAGATCCTGTAATGAACCTGACGCCTCGACTTCTGACAAAAGGATACTGCTCGACTACCCAGGCGACGGCTATAATAATGGCGCGGCACTGCAGCCCAGGCTCTCATTTACCGCCATTTCCCTTGCGTAAACTGCTTTTACGTAAGCAGAGGAACGTGCTGCCCAGTTTTTCACAGGCAGATGAGAGCTCCTTACGCTCCGCGGAAGACAAGCCGCCTGCCACGTCAAAAGTTGCACTCCGTACGGGACTCGAGGCACGTCTCTGCATTTTTATGCACATAGCGGTGACAGGCCCTCAAGGCACGTCTCTGCAATTAATGCGCCGAATACTGACAGATGCCTGAGGCACGTCTCTGCACTTGATGCACAGAAGGGTAACAGACCTTCAAAACACGCCTCTGCGTTTAATGCACCGGATGATGGCAAATCTCCACTATTAATGCTGGGGATTTGATTATATCTCCAAAAGCCGTGATTCCGACTAAAATGTCAACATCCACTCGTCTTCTGCACCCATTCAGCTTCGGTGCCTGCTCGGCTTCTACGCCTATTCAGCTTCGGTGCCCGCTCGGCTTCTACGCCTATTCAGCTTCGGTGCCCGCTCGGCTTCTACGCCTACTCGGCCTTTATGACCACTCGGCTTCTACGCCTACTCGGCCTCTATGACCACTCGGCTTCTACGCCTATTCGGCTTCTATGTCGGTTTGATAACTATTTGGCTTCTATGCCATGGCGACAGACATTTGGCTTCTATGCCAACCTCTTCTACACGATGGATACCTACCTACGTGGCTTCTACGCCGTGATCTTCGTAGCAATTATACGCATTTTGTCCCTTAGTTGGACCCGCATCACACGCTCATTCAAAGGATCATCTATACGCAGGCATTGGTTATTTTAACCGTTGTGTAAAAGGGTGCTGTACTTTCTACTACTCAATTTTTACACTGATTGAGTGGTCACTGTCACTAAAACTCTATAAATAGAGACCTCTATCAATGAGGAACGAGGTCGACAAATTAGAGAGAAAGAGAGAGAGAGAGAGAGAGAGAGAGAGAGAGAGAGAAGGAGAGAAGAATCCGGAGCTCAGGCATAGAGAAGGGATCGACGACTTTGGCATCGGGCATCCACCCTCTTCAGCAACCCTCGAAGCTGCTACCTGTCTTCCACGGCACTTCTTCAACATCGTGTGGTCCAAGGGCTAAAGTGATCGACTGCAGATCAGACACCTATAGCAATATTCATCCTGATTAAATAAATTGTACTTAGACATCCTCGTGTAGGATCAGATTTGTACAATCTTGTTTGTAAACAATAAAAGAAGGGGCGTGTCTTCGTACAAGACCTCATTTTCTCACATTCATCAAACCTTTTCTCGTTTATATTACATACCAAAACAAGATGGCGACTCTGCTGGGGATGTCTTTCTCTTCTAATGAGGAAGCTATTGCTCAACACGATACGGTATCCGCGGGAACCGTGAAGAAGATACTGGTCGTCCAGTTCGACCAGTCTGCCTACGAAGATATGCTCCGAACAAGGGGCAGCTCTCACTCTCTCTCTGACCAAAACAACAGGAAGCTGCGTAAGGTCTGGATGCCCAAGACATCCTCTACTATTCCTGTGGGTTCTCCGATCTCTCCGACCAATGAGGTTGTAGCACTGCTCCCTCCGTGCCCTGTGCGTAAAATTTAGTCGCCTATCTCTGACAGAACCGACAAAACTTCTGGCAATGCCTCAGCGCTAACCCAGAAGTATACTCCGCGCTTTGCGCGTGAAATTCAGTCTCCCGTCTCTGGCAGAATAGACAGAACTTCTGGTAAAGCGTCAGCGCTAAATCAGAAGTACAAGACACGCTCCGCGTAAAACAACATCTGACCTCTACGGAGAACCAGATGATCCCTGTGATCTCCGCAAGGGAAAGCGAGCGGCGGAGCACTCAACTTCCCGACCTTTACGCCAGCAAGGGAATAATCTGCACGCCCTCCGAATTACGCGAGATGCTGATGGCAGCCTGAGGACATCCTCAGCTTTATGCCAACCTGAGCGAAGCTCCAAATTACGCCCGGCAAAGTCCCTAAGCATAAAGAAGGCTCCAGTTGCAGAAAGACACCTTCTCCGGGGATTATCCGCCACCCAGATGGCCAACCTGTTGTATACGGGTGGCACACGGAAGACTATGACTCCCATCGTCCGCATGCCCACCAATGGGAATAGAAGGAACAAGCCATCATCTTCTTCTTCTACAACTTCGCCTGACCTGCGCAAGCATCTAATCCAGAAACACAAGGAGAAGGGATATTCAAACATGGTTGTTACGCCTCCTAGCGAGCATTGTTGTAACGGTCACAGGATTGTAAGTAATTATTGCTGTTCTAAAGCAAAATGGCCGGTTTTCGACCGACTGAGCTACTCTCCATCTTTCCTAGAAGAAGAGCCCACGCATGCATCTGTGAATATGGCTTCACATATACCTGGAGGGAGCTCAGGCTCAAGACCTCCGTCCTCTAGAACTCCGAGCTGAAGAAAATTCAACATGCTCCTTAGGGACTCCGAAGCCGGGGTGTTCCAGAAAACTCGTTCAAAGTCACGACAACTGACTTCGCGCTCTTCTGATTCCGATGCTGGGGGTCGTCAGTCTCCCGAATTAGATACTGAGTGTATAGAGTCAACTTCTGCAGCGACCTATACTCATCCTTCAATGACGCCCAAGGAGATGGGAGTTTATGCCATTGAAGATGAACACGAGAAAGCCTCGCCATCAGGGAACGCTGAGCAACGCATTACTACACTAGAGACATCTCTAAAGCAAATGCAATCCATGATGGAGGACATGCACCAAATGATGCTAACTCAACAGGCGGCTGCTATGGCTCAAACGTCGATCCCGCCTACTCAGATACGCGTGGGGTGGACCTACCACCATCCAATACGATCCAAGAGCCTGCTCTTGATTAAGAGTCAGCTGGTCCTTCACTTCCTCACTCGGAGAATGTGCCACCTCCTGCAAAAGTCACAATACAACCGACTCTGCACCATTCCGTGGCCTCGCTACCAGCTGAAAATCCGATGCAAGCAGTGCGGGAGTTGAAAGCCATATTCGATGCCTTGAAGCACAAAGATCAGCTCAAGAAGTTGGGAATCAACCAGCCTTACCTAGCTATCTGGGAAGAGGTCCCCTTTCCTCCGAGGTACAAACCTCAGACTATGGCCTTGTTCGAGGGAAAAACATCACCAAGTTAGTACATGAACTATTTTAGTATGATGACGGTGTTGCTACAAGGGAATGACGCCCTCCTCACCCGGGTGTTCAAAGACTGTCTCTCGGGAGTAGCTTACCAGTGGTACCGCAGCCTGGCGGACAACTGTATTACTTCCTTCGAAGACTTCAAGGCTTTATTCTTCACACGATTCTACGAGGGCGGGATGGACATGTCTATGTCCTCTCTCATCGAAGTCAAGCAAAGGGAGAAGGAGGATATTCGCACCTTCGTCGAACGTTTTTGCCAAGCCACTTTACAGATGCCTCCAGGAGTTCCAGACTCAGCATTGGTGGACATTTGCAGGAAGAACCTCCTTCCCGTGATCTCGGTGTTCACAGGACCATATCATTTCCATGATTGGCCCTCGTTCATCATTTCAGCGGTAGCCGCCGAGGACAACAGTCGCAAAGCGCATGACAATGGCATCATGATCTCTGCCTCTGACAGAGGCAAGAGGTCATCCCCCAATGGCGACCATCCTCGCAAAGGAAAAGAAGCTCTGACGATCATTACGTCCAGACAGAAGACTGCGGCAACCGCGCAGACAAAACCTGGGACTTCCAGGCCCGTCGAGGTATACTCTTTCGACGACGACGATATTCCAAGTATATTCGAATGTCTCGTCAAAAGTGACAAGATCACCCTTCCGGAGGAGAGGCAGCCCAGTCAAGTCGGCAGTGCCAACAACCCCAAGTACTGCATCTTTCACAGATACGTACCCCACCCGACAAAGGCGAGTTACATACTGAAAAGGAAGATCCAAGAGTTGATCGATGCTAAAGCCATCACCCTGCGCAATAGCGATAAGACGGTCACGGCCAACATGATCTCTCTACAATTTGGCAATCTGCCTCCCCAAGAAGTACCAGACGGTATTATACCTATTTCCCGGACAATGATGAACATCGTTAATCTCCCTCCGGCTAGGGGTCAAAATCATGACATGTTACCCCTAACTACCCAGAAAGGCGAGATTATATGGGTTCACCCCGACTTGGTATCGGAGCTCGAAAAGGAGACTAATGCTACTAAAGCTAAGTCCAGGAAGAACTCTAAATGCAAACCCTGCCATATGGTTGCAACTTCTTCGACATCAGACGAAGACGAGGTTTTTGCCACAGCAACTCGTTCAGGGAAGGCTTACCTCAAGGACTACGGAGCAAGTCAGGAAGACGCACCTGCAGACGCTTTAGCTACCAAGCCTTCAGAACCAGAACCCGTCGTACCAGAGGCCGGTCCTTCGAGACCAACTTTGGCGGACAATGGGAAGCAGAAAGAAGTACACTTCGATAAACATGTGAAAAATATTCAAAACAAAGGTTTAGAGAAGCCGTACAACTTCGACATCTTGGCCCAACTAGCTAATAAACCAGCCAGATTGTCCATCTTCGAGCTACTCAGGCTCTCCCAAGACACTCGTCTAGCCCTGAGTGAAGCGTTGATGCAGGCGGATACATACTTGACCCAACTCAAGTCCCCCGACGAAGAACCCGCGGCATATCCTCGATGCCACAGTGTGATGGAGGTGGTCCCAAACATCACTTTCACTCAAGACGACATGCTGTTAAAACATAACAGACATGACAGACCCCTCTACCACACCGGGTACATCGGTTCCATGGAAGTCGACCGGATTCACATAGATCCGGGATCCTCAATCAGCATCATTCCTCATAGTCTGCTCAGACCACTGAGGATTCCTACCAGCGAACTGGCTTACACCACCACTACTATTGTGGGTTTCAACGCCGAAAGAAGTAAGCCGTTGGAAAAATTCGTCTGAGAATCCAGATTGGCAACCTCAGATCGGTGGCTACATGCTACGTCATCGATTCAGAGGTATCCTACAACATCCTACTGGGAAGACCATGGATCCACAACCACAACATCGTTCCTTCGACCCTACATCAATGCTTTAAATATGTAGACGCCCAAGGGACAGTACAAATGGAGGTTGCTGACCTAAACCCATTTAAAGGAGTAGAATCCTACTACTCCGACGCCGTGTTATACTCTCAAGACTACACGAAAGAGGTGTCAGCACAAGCAGAGAAGGAATCCCACCGGGAGCCTGAAGAACCTTCTGCCAAGCAACCTCTGTCAATCAAGGTGAAAGGGCGGACTACCCGTCCGAAAGCCACAGAGCCTATGGCTATCCACCTGAACAAGACCAAGTCAGGGAAAGGGGGTGATCCTCTAGTGATCACTCTGAACCAGAAGCCTCCACCCTTAATCATCAACCTTCGGCATAACAAGCGGCCAAGTGATGTAAATGCAACCAGGAATGCGGTTTCTGATAATAACAATGGACCTCGTTTCCAGTATATCAACGCTCAGGTCCCAAACCAGGAACCCTATCCCCATGACGAGGTAGAGCCTATAGCACGAAAATTCTTGGCAGCTATAGATTCTTATGATCCGTACATATGGGAAGTGGCGTCATCATCCAATGTCACCATGACATATGGACCACATGAGGATTCCATCTTCATTGTTCCACCTGCCCGCGACGGTCAGCGTTCAATAGTCTTCGGCCGCATGCGCAATGAACAGACTATACAAGAGGATTCCGTCGATGACGATGCTGGTGAAATATAAGTTCACAGGTACAGCCCGTAAGCCCTGAGGATCATGCAAAATATGGGTTACAACTTGAGGATGGAACCAGGTCTCAACTACGGAAAAGGCAGACGAATACCACTGCTCGGCAATCCCCACTATCAACAAACCTGTTTTGGGTTAGGGTATGCCGCCTCCCTTACGACTTCCAAGTCAAACGAGGATATCTTTTCCTCTTTTCAAAATGGCGCATCGCCCTCCGACTCATCTCACGCTCTCGAGCAAGCATTATCAGCAAATATGGTAGCGACAGATTCCTTCGAATCAGACGAACAAGAATCCGAACCATTCGAGAATGACACTTGGGCTCAGCAGATGGATACACAATGGGAGTTCCACTTCGAGCAACGAGAGCCTCCCACTAAAGATGAAGTTATCCAGATTGATGTAGGGAATAAACTTTCACCAAAGCCAATATTTATCAGTAATGACCTTTCCGAAGAAGGAAGGGAAAAAATTATCCAGCTGATAAAAGAGTATATCGACGTCTTTGCGTGGAATTATGAGGACATGCCGGGTCTTGATCCAAAGGTAGCCACTCATAAGCTCGACATACTGCCCGACTCAAAGCCTGTAAAGCAACACCAACATCGGTTTTGCCCGGACATGATGGACGCCATTGAAGCTGAATTCAAGAAGTTGATAGCCTGCGGCTTCATCCGTGAGGAGCAACATCCCGATTGGGTCGCCAATGTTGTCCCGGTCATAAAAAAGAATGGGAAAGTACATATCTGCATCGATTATCGAGATCTGAACGCAGCCTGCCCCAAGGACGAGTTCCCTCTTCCCATCACAGACGTCATGATTGACAATATATACGGTTTTGAACGTATGTCTTTCATGGACGGATTTTCAGGATACAATCAGATCAAGATGCATCCTGAAGACGAGAAGCATACTGCTTTCTGGACACCACTGGGGGTATATTGCTATACGGTCATGCCCTTCGGATTAAAGAATGTCGGGGCTACGTACCAACGGGCCATGAGCCACATATTCCATAAGCGTTTACGCAAGACAGTGGAGTGTTACGTGGACGATATAGCTGTCAAAAGCCGCCTTAGGGATAGTCACATCCAAGACTTGAAGACAGTATTTGAATTGATACGCCAACATTAACTCAAAATGAACCCTACAAAGTCCTTTTTGGGGGTATCTAGTGGCAAATTTTTGGGATTTGTCATCACCGCCAAGGCATTCAAGTGGATCCTGATAAGGTCAAGGCCATCTTAGAAATGCGACCGCCCCACAATCTGATGGAACTCCGGGGATTTTAAGGCCGTCTGGCTTATATCCGGAGATTTATATCCAACCTCTCCGGGAGATGCCAACCCTTTTCGCGGCTCATGAAGAAAGGTGTATCCTTCGTATGGGACGAAGCCTGTCAGCAAGCGTTCGAAGATATCAAGCGCTACCTCACTAGCCCGCCAGTTCTGGTACCTCCTGTCATAGGTAGACCGTTCATGCTGTACGTCCGAGCAATGGATCATTCCCTGGGAGCTTTTCTCACACAAAAGAACGATATGGGCCACGAGCAGGCTATCTACTACCTCAGCAGAATGATGGTCGGAACCGAACACCGGTACAACCCTGTGAAGAAAGAATGCTTGGCTCTAATGTTCGCTATCCAGAAAATACGACACTATGTCACGGGCCAAACCATTCACATCATCTCCAGGATCAATCCTCTGCGGGTACTGATGAGCAAGCCAAGTGTTCTTAATTCCCGACTCGCGACTTGGGCGATGTTATTAACGCCATATGACATGGTGTATGTCCCTCAGAAGTCCGTCAAAGGCCAAGCATTGGCTGACTTTCTAGCTGCTCATTCGATCCCGGAAGCCTCCAAACTGTACGAGGACATTCCCGACGAAGTCGCAGAGTGTAATTTCGTAAGAGAAAGCGATGCATGGCAACTGTTCTTTGATGGCGCCTCCAGGACTGGCCCCAGGGGAAATGTAGTTTCAGGAGTAGGGATCATCCTAGTCACTCCTGATAAACTCGTTATCTACCGAACATATTCTCTTAGCGAGCCCTGTTCTAACAATGTGGCGGAATACAACGCTCTACTAATCGGGCTCCAAGTCGCTAAAGAGCTGGGGGTCGAATCTTTGGAAGGCTTCAGTGATTCTCTACTGATCGTCAATCAAGTCAGAGGAATATATGAAGTCCGGAATCCCGACCTCATCCTCTATCACCGAGCAACAGTCGAGATAGCCGTGACATTCAAGGGATTCTTCCTTGAGCATGTACCTCAATCTCAGAATCTGGAAGCTGACGCCCTAGCAAGTCTAGCTGCAGATTTAGCTACTCCTATAAGAAGGCAAAATTCGGTAATCTTTCTTAACAGAGATTTATTCTGTGTGAAAAATAACTTTCACATAGAACACAGCTACACGGTGGACGCAGCTCCGCCCGGGAAAGACTGGAGAAGTCCCTTTATAGATTTCGTAGCATACGGAATCTTGCCAGAAGATCCTAAAGAAGCAATATCTGTCAAAAGACGATCATTACGCTTCTATTTCGATGCATCGTCGCAATGCCTATATCGCCGGTCTTACGACGGGCTCTTATTACGATGTCTCTCTGGTGATGAAGCACAGCGGATTATCCGTGAAGCTCACGACGGCGTGTGCGGGGCGCATCAACCGGGTCCTAAGCTACATGATCGTATCAGGAGAATGGGCTATTATTGGCCCACCATGATTCCAGACGCAATCCAATATGCCAGACGATGCAGAGCCTGTCAGGTTCATGCAGACTTCATACATCGACCGTCCGAACATCTACATCCTACGGTTGCATCCTGGCCTTTCGAAGCATGGGGTATGGATATCATCGGTCCTATTCACCCGTCTTCTTCCAGAGGTCACCGGTTCATACTGGCCATCATGGATTACTTCTCCAAATGGGCAGAGGCGATCCCTCTTGCTGAGGTAAAAATATCTAATGTGACCAGCTTCATCAAGCATCACGTCATTTATCGCTTTGGGGTTCCCCGAAGGATAATCCATGACAATGGGCCTCAGTTCATCAGCCATGCGTTCTACCGATTTTATAAAAAATCGGATACGAAACGTGGCCTCTACGGCCTATTATCCGGCTACTAATGGTTTGGCGAAAGCATTCAAGAAAACCATTATCAAACTTTTGAAGAAGTTCGTCTCTTCGAACAAGAGAGATTGGAACGAGAAGCTGGGAGAATGTCTCTGGGCATACCGTACCACGGTACGAGCACCGACAGGTTGTACGCCATTCTCATTGGTCTACAAGAGTGAAGCTGTTCTCCCCATCGAGATTCAAATTTCGTCACTCAGGATAGCCGTGGCTAACGAGTTAACTCAAGAAAAGAATGACCTGTTAAGGCTTCAAGAGCTAGAAGGGTTAGACGAGAAATGCCTCCAAGCTCAGCAGTGCATCGCGCTCTACCAAGCACGCATTTCCAGAACTTTTAATCAAAAAGTAAAAGAAAGAGTGTTCAAAGTCGGCGAGCTAGTTTTAGCTGTAAGAAGGCCGATGATTCTTACTCACAGGAGTAAAGGCAAATTCTAGCCCAAATGGGAAGGCCCTTACATAATCGAGACAACGTTCTCAAACGGCGCTTACAGGTTAGCCCAGCCTAATGGAGACCTGCTAATGGCTCCTATCAATGGCAAATTCCTAAAAAGGTACTATGCTTAAACCTCCTTTGCTCAAGCGGAATATGACGAAGATTTCATTCTGACAAAACTACTTCAAAACGAAACTAGTTGGATCATATTCTATCATGTCCACACGACCCCTGAATAGATATGCTCTACTAAAACTTACCGAAAGTATATCACGTCCATACCACCTCTGATATCACTTTCACCCAAACCTGTCATTTACATTCCGAAATGATGGGTCTACAAAGTCAGATGAAATGCCTCTTTATTATTCCCAGAAAAGAGCAAGAGTACATTTGAAAAGCAAAAGCAAAAGTACATCATGAAGGGGGAGCGATCAGGTCACGAAGCTGCTGCGCCAGTATGGCCATCCTCTCAGCCCCGGAATTCAAGACATCAGCGCGGACCCGCTCCAACCGTGCCTCATCATCTATCAGGAGGGACAGTTCGGCTCTAGCCCGAAGGAAACCGGTACGGGGCGACTCCTGCACTCGCCAAGTTCTGTTGTGCTACGACCAGTCGGCCCTTCACCATATCTAGACCTACCAACGACTGAGAAGCCCACTCCTTAGCCTGAGCAAGCTTTGTCTCCAGTTTGCGGACCCTCGCTACATTGCCATCATGCTCGGCCTGGCACTTCGTTTGAAGGGCGATAGTCTCCTCCAAAACGGCTTTTCCTTTGTCCACCTCCTGCTGGTTGGTCTCGAGGAATTTATTCAGACTTTCCTTCTTTTCAATAAGATACGCAGTCAAGGAGTCGTATCTGGCCTGGACCAGAGCTTCAATGCTGCCTCGAGCTAGCTGCAGGTACTCGTTAATGGGTTGCTCCAAACCATTAACCGTCGCCTCCAACGTGTCAGCTACCCCGGTATCATCAAATTCCAGGATCGCCTCTATCAAGAACCGAGAGGATCTTTTCAGCGACGCAAAGACCAGCTTCTTCGCCAACACCATTGACATTAGCATTCTCAAAGTGGTGTAGAAGATACCGGTGTACTGTTCGGTCAACGCAACTAGGTCCGCATGAACGCGGGGAGTGTCCGCGATCGTGGCAACTTCCCCTCCAGGAATAACCACGGACGATGTTGCCACAGCCGTCGCCTCAACAGGTGGTGCGACGAAAGAAGAAGCGCCAACACCGGACGAAGTGACCGGCATGCTCAAAGGAGGCACTGTCGCAATAACAGGCTCGTCCTCCTCTTGAGATATCGGAGTCACCTCGACAGGCAAGCCAGCGCCCGAAGATGTCTCCTCTTCAAAATCGGGTACCTCCGTGTCGCCGCCAGAGCCAGAGGACGCATCTATACTGCCCTCCCCAAAGAGGTCTTCCCCTGAAAGGAGGACGAAAGGAAGTTAATATCAGCATAATGTTAACTTTCCTAAAAGAAAAGGCATGAAGACGATATTTACCCGGGACCGACGACATATATGTCGCATTCGCAGCCTGTACAGCTAAATTATTTCTTAATGATGCTAGGCGAGCTATCATACCTGGGGAAGGGGGTCTGCTAACAGAAGCTGACAGGTAGTCTTCCAAGTCCTCCTCCAAATCCAACCGAGGCTCATCGGCTGGAATCGCGCTAGGTGCACTCGCAGGCACGGCAGAAGTCCCTCCCGATGCCGATCCGGCTAGAGGTATACGGAACTTTATTATACTCAGCCCCGAAGGCGACCTTGCTCCACTACCTGAAGCAATAGCCGTGATACCAGTATCCAACTGAGATTCTCTAGCTCCACCAGTCAGAACTGTAGAAGGTCCCTCTCTAAAAGGCGAGGAACCTCTACCCAAAGAATCGTCCCCAACACGGGGGGATGCGAGCTCACCTCTAGGATCCTCGATGATAGGAATCCGGAGAGGACGATTCACCATCTTCTTCTTCCTCTTACGAGGGGAAGTCTCCTTGGGCGCAGGAGCCCTTCGCTTCCCAAGAACTGCCAAAGCCCCTGCAGGCGGAGGTACTTCACCCCTAGGGACCGACACCAGAGGCTCATCCGGGGTAACCGACTCACCCTCGTCGGAAGAAACCGAGGGGACTTCAACTCTTCCCCCAGGCTTGGAAGAGGGCACCCTAAAGCTTCCGTGCATATCAAAATTGTGATGGAAGGTATTCGTCGCCACGTAGAACTGGGCATACGAATGCAGGATGCGCAGCTCCGTGGAGAGTGTAACTATGGGCACAATAAAAATTGCCCCAGTACAGCCCATGATAAAATATCGCCATCCCCTCGCTCCATCAATGAGTCCACCTCTGGACCTGAAGCTAGTAACGGCGTTGCACACGTGCAACTGATCATACCCAAACTGCCGGGCAAACCGACTGGGCAAGTAGGGCTCCAAGAAGCAATGGTCTTCGCTTCTGTACAGCAGATGTGATGGTCTGATACAGACCAACCAATTAAAAGCTTCGGGGGAAAGAATTGTCTTCTTCCTACCCGAATTCTCGAGCCTAATCCCCGATTGATTGAGATGCACAGGAGGGACGGTGCAGAAAAGCTTCCAACTATGACTGAAGCCTAGCGCCCGCCGACAGTCTATAACCGTGTTCACGTTCCAGGAAGACTTCCGGTAGTTCAACAAGAAACTACACCCTGAACTACTGCCGGAATCGGGAGACATCACCCGGGGGTTGTGGAGAATTAACCACCCCATCAAATACAGGTATGGTAATTCTATCCGGGGAAAGCTATCACGCCGAACTTCATCGACGAGCAGCCCGTCAGTCATGGCCCTCAGGCCAGCTTGTATATGACACACCATGGCAGGGAGCAAGCCCAGTCTTGCCCCAAACACCAGACGCACTGCAGGCCACAGCGTGTTGTGGTGAATGTGGTCCGCAGACGCGACGCCAGGCACTACTACTCGGCGCAGCCATATAGAGAGGAAGCCAGCCAGTTGAGCCTCCCTGGACAGAGGCCTGCGACAGCGCCTCAAATAACTATAGGCCTTAGTGCCTTCAGGATACTTCCCCGTCCCTTCGTCGAGGAACCGGTCCGGAGCACCAGCATCCACTATGAGATCGTCAACTACCTGAGTATTAAGCGCACTCAGGGGATTCACAGGCAGATCCTTGCCCTCCAATACCTTCTCCGGCTTAGCAGTCCTGGACCGGTGGAAGAAAAAATAAGACGTCCATTTGCTGGTGTGAGCCAAATCTGAGGGCTCATCATAAAAAGTGGTACAGGCGAGGTAGTGGCATATCAGCTCCTGATAAACCTCCACTACCCGAGGGTCTGAACCCCCAGCTCCCGGTTCATGGGAACATACTCTTCGTATGGAGTGTCCCCCATCGACAATCTTGAGATCTCTGCCATCTCGTGCAGGGCCAATCCCAACTCCCCCAGTGGAGTGGCGAAAGTCCCGGTGAGCGAAATATATTGCTCCATCAGTGCCAGGAACAGGTTAGGGTTAGGAGGTAACCCAATACTGGTGGCACTCACGGCTGCAAATAGACTAATGTTCTCCAACTCGGTCTGGAAATGCTTCAGGGCCCAATCAACTAAGCGAGCCCATCGAAGGTTTGAAGGGGTGATCCACCCGCCACACCGAGGGTTCACCTTAGGGTACACTCCCCTACGTCCCATAAAATCATTACAGAAAGTTGGTAATTGGACCGACTGGATCAGCAAGCTGTCTTTACTCGGGACACTGCCCGGGTACAGTCCCCTGAACAGCGTCACAGAGCCAGAAGGGCGGCTGACATACGACCCCTGATCAGCTCCTCTCAGATGAAAGATCTTCCCTGGCTTACCATGAAGATCGGGAGTCAGCATCCACGACATCTTCCTGGGATGCGTAGCATGGTAGAAGGCCGAGATGGGGTAGTCTCTCGGCATGATGGGCAAATACAAGACCAAATCCACGGCAGGGAAAACCCAGAGTTCTCTCTTGGGCTTTGTTTGGGACCGCTTGTCGATCATGTCCCCAAAGAGGAAAGCCGGCTTCAGGTATTGCTCACCGTCTACGTACGTTAGGGGCTCCCCATTGATCATGCTCAGCAGCATTCGCTCGCCCTGAGCCAATATCAGAATTGTCCTTCCTTCGGGATACTGGGGCCCGGAGATAGGAAATGCCACGTGTGACAAAACCTCCAGATGTCGTAGTGCAGCATCCCGGCGGCAGAGCCCATCACTTCAGCTAGCGGAAATTTATGCAAGTTAACTGCAAAAGTACAAAAGAAACACATCAGTTCCTAACTAGACATTTTGGGACTTACAGCGTCTGCAAAAAAATCAACAGTCCGTGCTCTACGCCGAGACTGTGAAGCTTGAGCCTTTACGCTGGAATCCATTTCCTTAACATAAAATTCAAGATGGGCGGTATACGGTCTGTGCTTTACGCCAGATTAATTAAAATAAGTTATTATGCCAGGATTTTCATCCACAAGCGTAACAAATCAAATTTTAATAGTATACACCATTTTTGGCAGCCAAAGCTTTTACGCTCGACTGCGAAAAATTAGAGTTTTTACGCTGACACATTAGGAATGTGGGCATAAAAGATGAAACGTCTCCGTGCATCATCTTCCTCAAAGAGGCTATCAGCACAGAAGACGACCTAGCGCGGTCACGTTCAACGTGTGCGAAGGATTTTCAATCATTCTCTTCCTTCCAGAAGCTCTACCTTCCAAGCCGGGTGCACTACTCGTCAGCGGGATGCTCCGCTCAGAATAAAGTTCGCCTTGTCCAACCAGAGACGCTCTCGCTTGAGCGGAAGGACGAGAAGAAGAATCAACCTGTCACGCCCCGATTCCTAGGAATCGATAGTCGTACCCCGGGCGTGACCGCCGTGCGGGCCTAGGTTGCGGTCCGCACAAGGCTCAGTATTTTCTTTCGTATAGCGAGCACATATTCAGAGTACGCAGATGAGTTGAACAAAGATTGAAGCTTGGAAAAGTTCTCTTTTATTGATAATATGAACATCTATTACAAACTCCTTGAACTTAGTCATAAGGATTGCCTCTATGGGCTTACAAAAGTGTTGACACAAAATGAGATAGCAGTCCTGTACATTATATCCTTTACTAAACTCAAAATATGAGATCTTGTGTCGGAATGACTGCTTTGCCACGAAGTTGCATGGTTGCTTGGTGGCTAACTTCTAACTTCAAAATGCTTTAAAGGTTGGCACGGTCGAGGCGTGCCTACAGCTGGACTGGATTGGGGGTTTGTCTCCTGCTCCTCGCTCGGCTCTCCTTAGCGCGGGGAACCTGTTTCAACGAGGGTCAGTACATCGAAACGTACTGGTGAAGGCAAGCTAACCCAACTATACCAATCAACACGTTGTTTTAATGAAGCATGCATATTTTGTGGGTTTCTATCTTGCCTTAGTTTATTTTACAGCAAGAAATAGATATAGAAATCACTGAATTAACCTGCCACCGCTCGGTGACATTTACCTGCCCGTTTGAACCACCTGCACATTACTTACCATGCCTTCCCTGCCAAGAAGACACAAGTTAGTAGCAACAGGTTTAAATATACGAGGGGATCACTGGCACGTTGCCATAATGGACGGGCTAGTCTCGGGATGGAATGACGTACGGCGCAGAGAATAGGAGGCGCCACAAGCCATTCGATCCGAAGCAGACAACTATCGTGAGTTCCGTCCGGATCGGATCGGTGCCAGTGCCCCAGCGACCGTCCGCAGGAACTAAGACCTTGTGCACAAGTTGTCCGTGATCAACGCAGTACACTAAGTTAGCATTTGAGGCAATATCAGGCACAGGGCAATAACAGGGCAAGATCTATTTTTGCATAGTCTTCCTGTTGAGTTATTGCATTGAAAATGAGTTCTATACATAGCACAGTTTTAAGAAGAAATATTCATTCTAACTTATATTTATGCATATGATGAACATTCCAAACGAGCAAGCATATAAGTAAGTAATCGTTCACTAGTTTCATTTGACAAGCATAACTTTACCCAAGTCTATCCCCTTATTATCTTGAAGTCTTTTAGTTATTACTTGGTATCGTTTGATCGGGGCAAGCACGAACACAAGATTTGGATGTGAAGACTAGCAAGAAGGGCTAGCTAATCGGGTTGGTAGCCACTCACTTCGGTAGTTGGAAGGAAGAAGGAAGGAAGTGCTTTAGGAGTCCGCTCGAGCGACGCCTACTGCTGGATCACTTGTATTGCCACGAACAGCTGATCAGTACTTATTCTTCTCTTTTAGTTATCAGAATTGAAGTGTAGTCCTAAGAACGAAAGCAATGAAATCCATCGAAACCGTTCAAGAAAACCCAAGCAAAATCCGAAAACCAACTCAAGGCGCGAAAGCAACAAGCGACAGCGAAAACTAGGCAACAAAAGAATACAGCGGAGAGGTCCCTCCTGACTCTGTCGATAAGTCGATCCTTGGGGCACGGTCCACTGAATATGGGAATCGATTCCGAAGAGACAAATCCATAACGAGGATGAGTTCTTGATTCAATCTATCCCGATCGAACGATACCGTCTAGTATTTCTTAGCCGTGCTCCCCGATTAGGGGGAACGGGGCACCACACAACCTTCTTTCCCTTAGTGGAGGAAGCTTGCTTCGGGGCCATTGCTGGAAGACTTTGAAGACTCAAAGAAGAAACGGAGAAGAACTCGAACAGTCAAAAGCTTTCTCCCGCAGAAGACGGATGGAAAGTTTTCTCTCAGAAACTTGGGATATATATAGAGTTCAGATGAGACTCCTCGGACCCCGGACCAAATCCCCTAATTAATATTCGGTTATGATTGTGTTCTATGTCAGCCTATTTATTCAGAGAAGGCGGACAGTCAGCGAATTCGAAAAGTTTTTCGCGCAAAGCAGGTTCGTGGTTTCTATGCTAAGGAGCTTTCTACGCTCGACAGCTACAGATCTACGGTTTTACGCTCGCAAGCTATAAGTCTATGGTTTTTACGCCCGGATGCCTTTGTGCTCGGTAGCTTTTATGCTCGAGAGGCGACAAACCTACGACTTCACGCTCAGCAGATACCAAATCGATGATCTCACGCTCGGTGGCGCTTAGTTTACGCTCAGAGGCGACGGATCCACAACTTCACGCTCGGAAAATTTTCTTTTCGGAAGCAACAAATCTACAGTTCTACGCTAAAAGAGCTTTCTACGCTCGACGGCTACGGATCTACGACTTTACGTTCGACAGCTACAAGTTGGGTTTTATGCCCGGATGCCTTTGTGCTCGGTAGCTTTTATGCTCGAGAGGCCACAAACCTACGACTTCACGCTCAGGAACCACAAGTCTACAATCTCACGCTCGATGGTGTTTAGTTTATGCTCAGAGGCTACCAACTTATGATTTCGTGCTCCATGACTTTCCGCACATCCGAAAGATATGCAGGCCAGAAGTACGCGTACATCTGAACGATCCTCAAGGCGGTCAATTACAGGAGTTCACACAGAAGATACTCCTTCTTGACCTCAAGATATCCCAAGTACCCGAAGCATACAGAGTTCAACATTGAAAAATTACTCTTCTTCATGGGTCGATTCGAAGTTCATCCGGACTCCAGTCTGAATATTTCATCTACCAAGATGGCAAATCAGTTTGACAGCCATTTTTTGCCCTGTTCTAAGGGATTTTCGAGAAATCATTCTTGAAGATAATGTCTGAACAAAGAAATTCTGTTTATCAGAAGTAACAGTTCAGGATTCTACGCGGTTCCTCACTCCTAAAAAGTAGGACAGTTCGAACACTCGAATGCTAAAGCGGCTTTCTACGCATCACTAAGTCATGCATAAAAGACAGGACATGACCTAGCACTCTTTCTAAACAGAGTCAGCGTAAAGAATCAGACGTGTCGAAGCTGCACATATTCAGACTTCACAGCAAAGTATGGCAATATGATCATATGAAGAAAGAAAGACGATTTTATTAGAGATTAAAGTCATGATTACATATAAGGGAAATCCAATCTACAAGGGTTTTTCTTCATTTCTCATGATTACATATGAGGGAAATCCCGTCCACAAAAAGATTTTTCTCGTCGTCGTCGGAAGGCCCCCCCCCCCAGAATCTGCTCTACCAGGTCCTTGCATGGGCGCCAATTCTTCATCTCTCCTCCAGCAGTTGGTCGGTTTTCGCAACCGACTAAAATGGTAAAAGGAGGGAGAATACGAAACTGGGCCTGCCTAAATTATGCAGATCCCATGCTCCGTTTACCGTGACAGATTGAGTTGAGGTATTTCACCCAACTCAATACCCGGGGACAGAGCTGGTCTGTCTGCCTCTTGTCACCAGAGGTAACGGGGGAAGGTGCCACTTGCAAGCAGCGTGGTAAAATACGATTCTTCGTCTCTCCCGAAGAACCACCATACAAAGTTGCTGATTATCCCGAGCAAAGGAGGCTATGATATCCTTCCATGATCCATCGTTGCAGAGGACATTTGCTCGAAGATGTCGTCTTTTTCGGCTCCTTACATGCTGGAAGAGCATGATCTTCTTCTTCCTCAAGTCGATCCGACGAACTCCGGCCATCATCTCTGTATGGTGAAGGAAGTGTGAGAAGAACAGGAGAAATCCTCAGCCTTTTTATAGGCGAGAGAGGGCACCGGTCCCCAATAAATCCGCCATAAAGTCAGCCTCGACCATTTCAAAACTCCATTCAGAAATGTTTCGAGCTACGAGGAGCGGTTCATGCTTCATTCAAAGCATTTCAAATTACAAGGAATTTAAAAGCTTTGAAGGGGGTCTTGTAGAAGCATGAAAAATACGCTGGATAGCTCTACGCAGCATATTGATGCAAAGCAGCGTAAACAGAGGTCTTCAGAGCCTTCAAACATGCAGACAGAGCTTCTTTGCCGAGCACCAGTGAAATACAGGCTCAAGGACCATCCGCGTAGGGCAGTATGCCCAGGCTACTTCAGCGTAAACGGGTTGCTTCATCGCCTATATGGCGTAAAACTCATCCTCTTTTCAGTGCAGCATTGAAGTGTACGAGGGACGCTTCACATTCTCCGAAGTAAACCTGTCAAACCCTACAATGAACCTGTCAGACCCTGCAATGAACCTGTCAGATCCTGCAATGAACCTGATGCCTCGACTTCTGACAAAAGGATACTGCTCGACTACCCAGGCGACGGCTATAATGATGGTGCGACACTGCAGCCCAGGCTCTCATTTACCGCCATTTCCCTTGCGTAAACTGCTTTTACGTAAGCAGAGGAACGCGCTGTCCGATTTTTCACAGGTAGATGAGAGCTCCTTACGCTCCGCGGAAGACAAGCCGCCTGCCACGTCAAAAGCTGTACTCCGTACGGGACTCTAGGCACGTCTCTGCATTTTTATGTACAGAGCGGTGACAGGCCCTCAAGGCACGTCTCTGCAATTAATGTGCCGAATACTGACAGATGCTTGAGGCACGTCTCTGCGCTTGATGCACAGAAGGGTGACAGACCTTCAAAACACGCCTCTGCGTTTAATGCACCGGATGATGGAAAATCTCCACAATTAATGCTGGGATTTGATTATATCTCCAAAAGCCGTAATTTCGGCTAAAACGTCAACATCCACTCGGCTTCTGCGCCTATTCTGCTTCGGTGCCTGCTCGGCTTCTACGCCTATTCAGCTTCGGTGCCCGCTCGGCTTCTACGTCTATTCAGCTTCGGTGCCCGTTCGGCTTCTACGCCTACTCGGCCTTTATGACCACTACGCCTACTCGGCCTCTATGACCACTCGGCTTCTACGCCTATTCAACTTCTATGCCGGTTTGATAACTATTTGGCTTCTATGCCATGGTGACAGACATTTGGCTTCTATGCCAACCTCTTCTACACGATGGATACCTACCTACGTGGCTTCTACGCTGTGATCTTCGTAGCGATTATACGCGTTTTGTTCCTTAGTTGGACCCGCGTCACACGCTCATTCAAATGATCATCTATACGCAGGCATTGATTATTTTAACCGTTGTGTAAAAGGGTGCTGTACTTTCCACTACTCGGTTTTTACACCGATTGAGTGGTCACTGTCACTAAAACTCTATAAATAGAGACCTCTATCAATGAGGAACGAGGTCGACAAATTGGAGAGAGACAGAGAGAGAGAAGAATCCGAAGCTCAGACATAGAGAAGGGATCGACGACTTTGGCATCGGGCATCCACCCTCTTCAGCAACCCTCGAAGCTGCTACCTGTCTTCCACGATACTTCTTCAATATCGTGTGGTTCAAGAGCTAAAGTGATCGACTGTAGATCAGACACCTATAGCAATATTCACCCAGATTAAATAAATTGTACTTAGACATCCTCGTGTAGGATCGGATTTGTATAATCTTGTTTGTAAACAATAAAAGAAGGGGCGGGTCTTCGTACAAGACCTCATTTTCTCGCATTCATCAAATCTTTTCTCGTTTATATTACATACCAAAACAACAGCTGTCGTGAACATAATTCTCGAGAATGGTCAGAAGTCTTTGCTTAGTCATTATTTAATACGAAAGGCTACAAAGTGTGACGTCTCTGGAGAATGCCATATAGTGCACCACATAACAAAGTACGACATTCTCCAGAAGAGAAAATGTGCTCCGGTAAGGAAAATTCACCAAAGTGCGTCAACTCTGTAATATTTGTAAAGTGTGCCAACTTGGCTTTTAAGCTGTGGCGTACATTCTTGATGACTTGCAGACCCATTCAAAAGTACGTCAAGTGGGATTAGCGTACTTTTGAAGGAATTGTCATAGTACAAAATGTACGTAGGAGTAGAAAAGTGTGCCCAGAGTACTTAACATATAATGACGCACTTTCTAAGGGATTTGTGAAATACACATAAGTGCGCTAACTGGAACTTCGCTTACGCGACAAGGACGCCTACGTACTTTTGTATACATTCTCAGGCTAACTTTGCATTCTCCAACTTGTTGTTCTCGGCTCCATGAGCAATAATATAAGAAAAATAAAATCATCATGAAGACAAGTTCTAAGTATTAAGCAAAGAAAACCTATCAAGTAATTAAACAAGTTATACTAAGAATCAAAACAAGATCCATTATTGTTCCTTCGGTTGGCAAGATGTACTTGCCTACGGTCAAGTTCTAGCCTAATACTACCAAGGTTACCCACGACCAAGGCCAAACTCGGCTGCTCTTGGTGAAGGCTGAAGAAGGAAAGAGAAATAAAAGAAAAGAAAAAGTGAAGAAAAGAGAAAATGTTTGCTTATATAGGCAAATGGTTGATTGTATGCCATTGGATTATAATCTGTCACCCTCACTTTTTCAACTAGGGATAGTTTAGAAATTTGGCATGGATATTTTTTTATTTTTTAGGAATAAATATTAATATTAGTGTGCTATAAATATTTAATTGATGCTTGTATTAATTATTTATTAGTATGATATATTTTTATTTGGGCTTTGTATTATTTATTAATTAATTAGTGGACTAGCATATTAGTTAGACTTGACACATGTAAACCCAATTAGACTTGTCATGACAATAGTTGAGCGTAACATAGACTAGGCCCATTAAACCCTTTCCCTCTAATTAATTAAGGAGTTTAGACCAATTAGCATTGGAGTAGAGACTTCTCACTTTAGCCCCCATTAATAATTATTTATAATTCTTCATGTAGGGGCAATTTGGACCTTTTGATGTTGCTTGGGAAGGAGGAAAGGGGGTCAGCCACTTTATGTGGATGGGTTTCTCTCTCCTATCATTCTCTCTACTCATTTCTAGATCCTCAATTCATAGATCCATAATTCACTCCACCTCTCCATCAATTAACCTTTAATTCACTCTCATTCCTTCTCATTTTTATACCTCAAGGAGCTTTGGATCTTGGAGTAGCAAGGAGCACAAGGGAAGGAGCTTTGGTGGAGAGATCGTGTCCGGATCGTGTCTATTATACTTTTTATTGGAAATCCATCTTCCAATTGGTAAATTCTGAATTCACCTCCCCCTAGCTTCTAAATCATGCATTTGACCATTAGAAACCACCCTATGGCATAAAACTCCCAATAGGAACAAGTTCTAGGCTCTTTGGTTGTGTATTGTGATTTCTACATGGTAATTTATATCCAAATAGGGAGAATTACGAGATTGACACATAATTTGTATGTCATGAGACCAATTAGATCTAATTAGACTTAGATCAGGATTGTGGGACTAGGTACGTGTCCACAATTGGACATGAGTAGGTCGTATCATTATACGGTGTGATACAGAGCCCTATTTTGGGTGTTTTGTACAATTACTCTTAAATTCTTATTATATAAAGTTGTATTAGCTATATTATTGTGTAATAGATATGTGTCTCGTGTGTTTCAGTCATTAGAGGGTAGGGTGTACTATCATGAGTGTGCAGTCATTATTTTGGAGAGTGGAGACTGCTATAAGGGTGTTACTATCAGTTGGGGACAATATATATGTGCTTTGTGTGCATGTTATACTGCAACATGGAGGGGGGTACATGAGCAGTCGGGTAGCAAGCAGTGGTAGGGGGTCTCTGCAGCTGTGGTCTGGACATGTGAGAACATACAACAGCAGATGTAGGTCGGGCAAGGTCTATTGCCAGCAACGGAATGCACATATATTAGTATGCGTTAGATTTAGATTGATTTGTTAGTGTTGCCAGTGAGTAATATTGCAGTTAGAGGCTATATTGACATAATATTTCCTAAATAAGATTGTGGACCTAGTAATTGCCTAATAGAGCATATATTGATGTATTTTTAGCTCATTTCTCTTATTATACCCATATTGACATAATGTTTCCTAAATAGGATTGTGTGACACCAGCTTGGGCATCGAGAGACATTCATTGCTCAGGCCCAGATGTAAGTACATCTCTCTGTTAGTTTTTATTTTATGATAGTGTATATATTGCATGTTCTAGAACTGTATACTTGATTCTGATAGAGTGGTTACACAGAATGGTACTATATGGATCTTGTCATAGGATGTTATGCCCTACCGTGTTCAGCGGGTACTCCTTCACATGTATTTTATCGTGTGTATCGGGTATTGATTATCATGTACTTTGTGTTCACACACTGCTCATGTTCAGTGTGCTTATATTCGTATTCGTAACGTGTCGTGATTGGATCCATAAGTATTGGTTGGGGATGGGGGAGTAGTTTGGTTATATGATTAAGCCCAAGTGTATTCGTATACATGTCGATTATATATCACACGTGTAATCGAGTTGTAATATTGTATTCGAGTTCAACCCAAACTGATCACATAATGATCTTGTACTCTATGGCACTAGATAGTTATCTATCTTTATTACTTGTAGTTATTCATATTGTTTATTATTCATTCCAGTACATTACCTATTCACTCTAGTTTACTCCATTTCTTATGGCTAGTTATCCTGTATTCTTTTCTATTATCTGTTATATATGCTTGATTATATATTTGAAACTACTTTCAGAGGTATGTACTTCACTCCAATCCTGACTGGATATATTTTTTAGATGATTGGCTTGTGGACCAGTGTCCCACCTACTATAGGCCGCAGGACGACGTACCATTAGAGAATAATTCTTTAGTACATGAGGACCTAGTACCAGATGTTGAGGAGGCTTAGACTTATTGTTTAGACTTGTATTAGACTTTTATTAAGATTTTTGGCGCATATATATATATTATTTTGGACTTGTGGATGTATTATGACTCTTTTCATCTTCCTTATTCCACATCGTGCTTTATCTTCCTTAGTTTGACATTGTGGTTGAGTATTATTTACCATTATCATATATCATATGTCATATTGTTCCTCCGTTTGGAGTTGAGATGGCATTGACATATACCATATATATATATATATTGTAGGAGATGTTTAAATAGTATGGTTGACCCAGACAACGTTCTACCATCGATGCTGCGGCATAGGCTGAGCGTTGCTCACTACTCGTGCCCTTATTCCGGTTGCGGGTCATAACAGTAATTTTTGCAAGGATCGAAGAATTTCTCTGGGAGGCCGAGAGTTGAGCGCGTGTCTACTCGTAATACCACTTCCGAGCTACGACATAGTGCTCGAGATGGATTGATTGAGTAGGCACCATGCTAGTATCGATTATCGTAGAGGCAAAATTTGTTTCAGACACCAGGAGAGATAAAGTTTGAGTTCGTCAGAGGAGCAACAGAACAGAGCAAGGGAGACTTCTGTAGAGCTATGGTGGAAGAGCAAGAGCTGCCACATCCATTGATTACAAAGTATATGGATGTCTTTTTGAAGGAATTATCGGGGTTGCCACCAGACCGAGATGTAGAGTTCTCTATAGACCTGGTATCAGGAGCAGAGCTAATATCACAACACATCTATAGGGTGAACAACAGCGAACTGGCAGAGTTGAAGAAGCAAGTGGATGAGTTGCAGGACAAGGGCTTCATCTGCTCCAGTTCATCACCGTAGGGTGCTCCGATATTATTTGTACCAAAGAATGATGGGTCGGTACGTATATATATCGACTACAGGGCTCTCAATAACCTCACTCTCAAGAATAAATACCCATTACCGTGGATTGACAATTTGTTTGATCAGTTGAGTGGAGCGAAGGTATTCTCGAAGATAGACTTGAGGTCGGGGTACCACTAGGTGAAAGTGAAGAAGAAAGATATTTTGAAGACAGCTTTCAGGACTCGGTATGGGCAGTTTGAGTTCTTGGTGATGTTGTTTGGGTTGACCAATGCCCTAACAGTATTCATGAACCTGATGAATAAGGTGTTTCATCAATACATGGATCAATTTGTTGTGGTCTTCATTGATGATATACTAATATATTTAAAGACCCCAGAGGAGCATGAGAAAAACCTGAGGATAGTTCTGGAGACCCTCAGGAAGTAGAAGTTGTATGGCAAGCTTTCGAAGTGTGAGTTCTTCCTTGATAAGGTTGAATTCCTTGGGCATGTGATTACAGGAGATGTGATCTCAGTAGACCCGAAGAAGATTTTAGCAGTTGAGTCATGGTCTACCCCGAGTTCAGTGGCAGAGATAAGGAGTTTTCTTGGATTGGCAGGCTATTATCAGAGATTTATTCAGGATTTCTCCAAGATTGCAGAGCCGATGACTAGGCTGACCAGGAAGGACATAGAGTTAGTCTGGACTGGGGAGTATCATACCGCTTTTGAGGAGCTAAAGAAGAGGTTGACTACAGCTCCAGTTTTGACGTTGCCATCGGGGACAGGAGAATTTTATATATATAGTGATGCTTCGGGTAAGGGCTTAGGATGTGTGTTGCAGCAGAACAGGAAGGTGATTGGCTATGCTTCCAGGCATTATACCCTCATGAGAAGAATTATCCTACACATGGCTTGGAGTTGGCAGTAGTTATCTTTAATTTGAAGCTGTGGAAGCACTATTTGTATGGGAGCGAATAGAGATCTTCATAGATCATAAGAGCTTAAAGTATGTGTTTACACAAAAAGAGCTCAATATGAGACGGAGGAGGTGGTTAGAGCTGATGAAGGACTTCAATATCTCGTGGCAGTATCACCCAGGGAAGGCCAACGTAGTCGCAGATGTCTTGAGAAGGTATCCTGTGGCTATGTACTTGATGAAGGACAGGCACTTATTGGCAGATCTGGATAGCTTGGGTATTGAGGTACTAGTTTCTGGAGTTGCTGTGCAGATATGGAAACTTCAGGTACAGTCGGAGTTGATGGACCAGATTAAAGACAAACAGTACGAGGATGAGACTCTGAGGAGCATCAGAGCAGGTCCGAATGGGATTGGCAGAGGACTTCACTATTGCGAAGGACGAATCATTGCGGCACGGTACTAGATTGTGTGTGCCAAGTGGAGTATTGCGTGAGGAGGTTCTTCAGAAGGTGCATCGATCTCAGTACTCTATGCATCCAAGTGCCAACAAGATGTATAGGGACATGAGATAGCATATTTGGTGGTATGGTATAAAGCAGGAAGTGGCGAGCTTCGTATCCAGATGTCTAGTATGCCAGCAGGTAAAGGCGAAGAGACAAAGGCCAGGTGGATTGCTTCAGACTTTACCCATTCCAGAGTGGAAATGGGGGCATGTGATGATGGACTTTATTTTGGGGCTTCTGCATTCTCGAAGGGTAAAAGACACGATTTGGGTCATCTTAGACAGGTTGACCAAATCGGCCCACTTCTTGCCATTCAAGGTGGGTATGTCTACGGAGAAGCTCGCGAAGATATATGCGCAGCAGATAGTCAGAGTGCATAGAGTTCCTGTGAGCATAGTCTCGGATCGGGATAGTCGTTTTATATCCCACTTCTGAAGGACTTTGCAGGCTAGCTTAGGAACCTAACTCAAGTTTAGTACCGCATATCACCCTCAGACAGACGGACAGTCGGAGAGGACTATCCAGACCCTCGAGGATATGCTATGCACTTGTATTTTAGATTTCAGAGGCTCTTGGGAGGATCACCTTCACTTGGTAGAGTTTGCTTATAACAATAGCTACCAGACTAGCATTGAGATGTCACCATTTGAGGCATTGTATGGACGGAGATGCCGTACTCCGTTATCTTGGGATGATGTTGGTGAGAGAGCTTTATTGAGACCGTAGATGGTTGTCGATGCAGTAGAGAAGGTAAAGCTTATCAGAGATAGACTTCGAGTGGCGCAGGACAGACATCGGCATTAGGCCGATAGCAACCAAAGACCTTTGGAGTTTGAGATATAGGTTTTATTTTGTGTTGCTTGTGATTGCTTATTTTAGGTAGAGTGCTAAGGCTGTATTTTGTTCTAGGTTGGCGATCTGTTGTTCTTGAGAATTTCTCCGACGCGGGGCACGATTCGCTTTGGTGGAGGCAAAAAGCTTAGTCCATGGTACATTGGACCTTTCGGTATTCTCGAGAGGGTTGGCGCAGTGGCCTATAGACTAGACTTGTCGCATGCACTAGAGGGAGTGCATAACGTGTTCCATGTGTCGCATTTAAGACAATATGTCACAGATCCTAGCCATGTATTGGATCACTCAGAGATAAAGGTTGGTCTGACTCTCAGCTACCCAGAGCAGCCCGTGGAGATTCTGGATTGCAGGGAGAAGGTGTTGCAGAACCAGACGATTCCTTTGGTATGCGTCGCATGGAGACATCACTCGCTAGGGGAGTCTACCTTGGAATGTGAGGCCGAGATGCGCGAGCGATATCCCTATCTGTTTGAGCTGTGAGGTATAATTCGTTCTT
Source organism: Iris macrosiphon (assembly GCA_036927795.1). Lineage (NCBI taxonomy): Eukaryota > Viridiplantae > Streptophyta > Magnoliopsida > Asparagales > Iridaceae > Iris > Iris macrosiphon. Next base: position 13,725,138 of record JAYESA010000016.1, on the reverse strand, counting down.
GCTTGCTATACTTGTTTTGTAGATAGTTTCTTCCTTAAATTTCGAGGACAAAATTTTTTTAAGGTGGGTATGATTGTCACCCTAACTTTTTCAACTAGGGGTAGTTTCATAATTTGACATGGGTATTTAATTTTTAGGAATAAATATTAATATTAGTGTGCTATAAATATTTAATTGATGCTTGTATTAATTATTTATTAGTATGCTATATATTTATTTGTGTCTTGTATTATTTATTTATTTATTTATTTATTTATTTATTTATTAATTAATGGAGTAGCCTATTAGTTAGACTTGACACATGTGAACCCAATTAGACTTGTCATAACAATAGTTGAGCCCAACATGGACTAGGCCCATTAAACCCTTTTCCCTCTAATTAATTAAGGAGTTTAGACTAATTAGCATTAGAGTAGAGACTTCCCACTTTAGCCCTCATTAATAATTATTCATAATTATTCATGTAGGGGCAATTTAGACCTTTTGATGTTGCTTGGGAAGGAGAAAATGGGTCCGGCCACTTTATGTGGATAGGTTTCTCTCTTCTCTCATTCTCTCCACTCATTTCTAGATCCTCAATTCATAGATCCCTAATTCACTCCACCCCTCCATCAATTGACCTTCAATTCACTCTCATTCCCTCTCATTTTCATCCCTCAAGGAGCTTTGGAGCTTTGAGTAGCAAGGAGTATAAAGGAATGAGCTTCGGTGGAGAGATCGTATCCGGATCGTATCCATTGTAATTTTTATTAGAAATCAATCTCCCAATTGGTAAATTTTGAATTCACCTTCCCCCTAGCTTCTAAATCATGCATTTGACCATTAGAAACCATCCCATGGCATAGAACTATCAATAGCAACAAGTTCTAGGCTCTTTGGTTGTGTATTATGATTTCTACATGGTAATTTGTGTCCAAATAGGAGGAATTACGAGATTGACACATCAATTTTGTGTTATGAGACCAATTAGATCTAATTAGACTTAGATCAGAGTTGTGGGACTAGGTACATGTCCACAATTGGACACGAGTAGGCCGTATCAAGATACGGTATGATATAGAGCTCTATTTTGGGTGTTTTATATAATTACTCTTAAATTCTAGCCAGTTGTATTAGCTATATTATTGTGTAATAGATATGTGTCTCGTGTGTTTCAGTCATTAGAGGGTAGGGAATACTATCATGAGTGTGCAGTCATTATTTTGGAGAGTGGGGACTGTCATAAGGGTATTATTATCAGTTGGGGACATCACATATATGTGCTTTGTATGCATGTTACACTGCAACATAGAGGGGGTACATAAGCAGTCGGGTAGCAAGCAGTGGCAAGGGGTCTGTACAACTGTGGTCTTCACACATGAGAACATACAACAACAGATGTAGGTCTGTCAAGGTCTGTTGCCAGCAAAAGAATGAACATATATTAGTATGCATTAGATTTAGATTGATTTGTTAGTGTTGCCAGTGAGTAATATTGCAGTTAGAGGCCAGTTAAGTTAGATTTCAGTTAGATATATATGTGCCAATTAGTTAAGAGTAGTGGTTAGTTAATATTAAGTGAATATATGTTAGTTTTTAGATTAGTATAATCAGTCAAGGATAGAGTATCAGTTATGAAGTTAGTGTTAGTTTGAGTATCATTTGTAATAAGTATTATAGTTAAGTTGTATCAGTGGTAAGTAGTATATGTGTTCAAGTGTTAGTTAGTTAGCTAGTTAATGATTAGTTTCAGCTAGTACAAGTAGATTTTTTAGTTAGTAAGTAGTGTATGTCAGTTGTTATTATCAGTTAGTGAATGTTGTTAGTTGGTTGATATCAGTTAGAAGTATTAGTTAGTAGTTAGAATTAACAGTCAGTTGTATCAGTTAGCATATTGGTTAGTATGGCTAGATGTCAGATAGTGTATTTCTAATAGTTAGCTATACGTATATGAGTTACTAGTTAAGTTAGTAAGTTGACGGTTAGTTAAAAATTAGATAGTGTTAGTGTGTACATCAGTAGTAAATATTAGTTTCAGTTATAGGTTAAGGTATCTTAGTTAGTGTAATAGTTAGTGTATATGTTAGTGTGGTTAGATACAAAGTTCTAGCTTACCTTGAGATACACCAAGGTAATAGTGAGGTATGTGGTGTAGAAGCATGAAAAATACGCTACAGAGTTATATGCAGTATTTCAATACTGTGTGGCGTAAGACGTGAGTTCAGAGCCGTCGGCGTATAAACAGAGCTTTACCGCTAGTACAGCGTAAAACACAGCTCCAAGACAACCCGCGTAATATAGTGTGTTCAAACTGCTTTAGTGTAAAAAGGTTGTCATATCGCCTTTATGGCGTAAAACCCATCCGCTTTTAATGCAGCGGGAAACTGTACGAGGAACGCCTCGTATTTCTCGAATGAACCTGTCAGATCATGCAGTGAACCTGACTCCTAACAACGAGTACAACAAGGCTATCCAGACGACGGCTGTAATGATGGTGCGGCACAGAGACCCAAACCATCATTTAGTAATATTTCGTTGGTACAAGTCGCTTTTACGCATTCAAGGGAATACACTGCCTAGTTTTATATATGCAGATGTGAGCATTTACGCTCAACAGAAGACAAAACGGACCGCCATGTCAAAAGCTGCTCTTCGTACTGATCTCGAGGCACGTCTCTGCAGTTAATACGCGTGATGGGGGCAGATCTCTGCATTTAATGCAAGGGATTTGGTTATATTTTCAAAGACTGGGGGAGCCATAATTACGGCTAATACGTCCACATCATCACTTTACACATTACGTCACCAGGCTATTTTCAGCTATAAGGAGCACGCTGTACGCTATCTCCTTGAAATACGCCAACTGGGCTATTTTCAGCTATAAGGAGTACGTCGTATGCTATCTCCTCGGAATACGCCGACTCAGGCTATATTTGCATTTTTGCGTAATAAGGCTATTTGCTCCAGAATACGCTCAAGACCTCAGTCAAGAAAAGAGGATCAGCTATCTTTTATGCTAGCTACCTATCCATGCAGAACCAGGCTTGTACGCCTATTTGGCTTCTATGCCAACCAGATGGCTTCTATGCCTACTTGGCCTCTATGCCAACCTACTCGGCTTCTACGCCAAACTTGACAACCATTTGGCTTCTACGCCATGGTGACAGTTATTGGCTTCTACGCCAACCCTTTCTATGCGAGGGGCAGTTACCTACGTGGCTTGCATGCCGTGATCTTCGCAGCAGTTATACGCATTATCTCTTAATGGGACACGCATCACACGCTCATTCAGAAGATCATTTATACGTGGATGGCAGTTATTATAACCGTCGCGTAAAAAGTGCCACGCTCTCCACTGTCCGACTTCTATGCTGACTGGATGGTTACTGTCACTAAAACCCTATAAATAGAGGCCTTTGTTGAAAGAGGTCCAGGGTCGAAGAATTGAAGATTAGTCCAAATTCGAAAAGAACAGAGAGAAAAGTGTTCAAATAGAGAGTAGTGATCGACGATTTTGACATCGAGCATCCACTCCCCTTTGCAATCTTTGAAGCTTCTCCATCTTCTACAGCGCTTCTTCATCATCGTGTGGTCCAAGGGACAAAGTGATCGACCGCAGATCAGACTCTTATAGCAATATTTACCCAGATTAAAAAATTGTACTTGACATCCTCGTATAGGATTAATTGTACTTCTTGTTTGTAAACCAAGAGAGGGTTTCGTATAAACCTTATTTTATTTCTTTCGTTTATTATCAAGCACAAGATGACGACTCTGCTGGGGACCTCTTTCTCATCTGACGAGAAAGCAATTGCTCAACACGATGAAGTATCAGTAGGATCAGTGAAGAAGACCTTGGTCGTCCAGTTCGACCAATCTGCCTACGAAGATATGCTTCGAGCAGGGGGTAGCTCTCACTCTCTCTCTGTCCAAGATCACAGGAAGCTGCGTAAGGTTTGGATGCCCCGGACATCCCCTACCATTCCTGTCGACTCTCTGGTTTCTCCGACCAACAAGGTTGTCGCTTCGTAACCTTCGTGCTCCGCGCGTAAAACTCTGTCTCCCGTCCATGACGTGGCAGACAAAACTTCTGGTGATGCCTTAGTACAAATCCAGAAGTCTACTCCGCGCTCTGCGCGTAAAGTTCAGTCTCCTGTCTGTGACATGGCAGACAGAATTTCTGATAATGCCTCAGCGCCAAATCAGAAATTCCAAACGCGCTCCGCGCGTAAAGATGCATCTGCCCTCCTTAGAAAAGTGGGTGTTCCCTGCAATCTACGTAAGGGAAAACAAGTGGCAAAAATCTCTAACTCTCAGCTTTTACACCAGCAAGAAAAGAATCTGCCCGCTCTCCAGATTACGCGAGAAGCGGAGGGCCAATTGAGGACCTCTTCAGTTTTATGCCGAACTGAGCAGAATCCTAGATTACGCCAGGAAAGGCACCTCAGCATAAAGAAGGCTCAGTTTGCGGAGAGACACACTCCTCGGGGATTATCTGCTACTCAGATGGCTAACCTATTGTATACGGGTGGCAGGGGAAAAGTTATGGTTCCCAACATCCGCATGCCGACTAATGTGAACAGAAAGAACAAGCCTTCTTCTTCTTCTTCTTCTGTTAATCTTCCTGACTTGCGTGAATATCTGATCCAGAAGTGCAAGGATAGAGGATCTTCCAATATGTCTATTATGCCTCCTAGAGAGCACTATTATAATAGTCATAGGATTGTAGTTAATTATTGCTGTTCTGAAGCAAAACGGTCGGTTTTCGACCGGTTGAACTACTCTTTGTCTTTCCAGGAAGAGGAGCCTGCACATGCATCAGTGAACATGGTTTCATACGTACCTAGAGGAAGGTCGAATTCAAGACGCCATCCCTCTAGAACTCTAAGCCAAAGGAGATTCAACAAACTCCTTGAGAACATTGAAGCTGGGGTGTTCCGAAACACCCGTTCGAGGTCACGACAACCGGCCTCGTATTCTTCTGATTCCGACACTGGGGGTCGCCAGTCTCCTGAATCAGACGCTGAAAGTATAGAGTCAGTCTCTACTGAGACCTATACTAGCCCTTCAATGACATCCAGAGAAATGGGGGTCTATGCCATTGAAGACGAACACGAAAAAGCTTCCTCGTCGGGAAACACTGAGCAACGCATTGCTGTGTTGGAGACATCTCTGAAAGAGATACAATCCATGATGGAGAATATGCACCAGATGATGTTGACTCAACACGCAGCTACTGTAGCTCAAGCATCGATCCCTCCGACTCAGATACGTGTGGGGGTGGACTTACCACCATCCAACGCGACTCAGGAGCCTACTCTAGATCAAGAGTCAGCAGCTTCCCCACTTCCTAACTCGGAGAAGGTATTGCCTCCTGTTGGAGTTGCAATACAACCGATCTCTCACCATTCCGCGGTTCCTCTACCAGCTGAAGATCCGATACAGGCAGTGCGGGAATTGAAAGCCCAATTTGATGCCTTGAAGCACAAAGATCAGCTCAAGAAATTGGGAATCAACCAACCTTACCCAGCTATCTGGGATGAGGTCCCTTTCCCTCCTAAATACAAACCACGGACTATGGCTTTGTTTGAGGAAAAGACATCACCGAGCCAGTACATGAACTACTTCAGTATGATGACGGTGTTACTGCAAGGGAATGACGCCCTTCTCACTCGAGTATTCAAAGGCTGTCTCTCGGGAGTGTCTTATCAGTGGTACCGTAGTCTTGCGGACAACTGCATTACTTCCTTTGAAGATTTCAAGACTTTATTCTTCGCACGATTCTACGAAGGAGGGATGGACATGTCTATATCCTCTCTCATCGAAGTCAAGCAGAAGGAGAAAGAGAACGTTCGTACTTTCATCGAACGTTTTCGTCAAACCACTTTACAAATGCCTCCTAGAGTTCCAGACTCAGCATTGGTAGATATTTGCAGGAAGAATCTTCTTCCAGTGATCTCGGTGTTCACAGGACCATATCAGTTCCATGATTGGCCCTCGTTCATCATCTCAGCGGTAGCTGCTGAAGACAACAGTCGGAAGGCGCGTGATAATTGAATTATAATATCTGCCTCTGATAGAGGCAAGAGGTCATCCTCCAACAGCGACCATCCTCGTGGTGCCAAAGGAAAAGAAGCTCTGGCGATCAACACGTCCAGGCAGAAGACAGCAGCAACCACGCAGACGAAACCTGGGACTTCCAGGCCCATCGAAGTGTACTCTTTTGATGATGACGATATCCCGAGTATATTCGAGTGTCTAGTCAAAAGCGGCAAGATTACCCTCCCAGAGGTAAAGCAGCCTAATGAAGTCGGCAGTACCAATAACCCCAAGTACTGTATTTTCCATAGGTACATACATCACCCCACAAAGGCATGTTATGTACTAAAGAGGAAGATCCAGGAGTTGATCGATGCTAAGGCCATCACTCTGTGCAACAGCGAGAATACGGTCACAGCCAACATGATCTCTCTTTAATTTGGCAATCTGCCTCCACAAGAAGTTCCGGATGGTGTTGTACCTATCTCTCAGACAACGATGAACATCGTTAATCTTCCTCCAGTCAGGGGTCAAAATCATGACCTGGTACCCCTAACTACCCAGCGTGGCGAGATTATGTGGGTTCATCCAGATCTGGTGTCAGAAATCGAGGAAGAGACTCAAGCTACTAAGGCTAAGTCTAAGAAGAACTCGAAGCGTAAACCATGTCATATGGTTACGGTACACTCGTCATCAGAAGATGAGGTTTTGGCTACTAGAACCCGTTCAGGGAAAGCCTACCTCAAAGACTATGGAGGAAGTCAAGAAGATGCATTGGCAGACGCTTCAGCTGCCAAGCCTTCAGCACCGGAACCTGTCATACCAGAGGCCGGTCCTTCAAGACCAACTTCGGCGGACAAGGGTAAGCAAAAAGAAGTATGCATTGATAAACCCTTGAATAATATTCAAAACAAAGGTTTGGAAAAGCCATATAACTTTGATATCCAGGCCCAGTTGGCTCATACACCAGCCATATTGTCCATCTTTGAACTACTCAGGCTCTCTAAAGACACTCGTCAAGCCCTGAGTGAAGCATTAATACAGGCGGATGCATACTTGACCCAGCTCAAGTCCCCTGATGAAGAGCCAGTGGCATGTCCTCAATGCCATAGCGTGATGAAGGTGGTCCCGAATATCACTTTCACTCAAGATGACATGCTGTTAAAATACAACAAGCATGACAGACCCCTCTATTATACCGGATACGTCGGTTCCATGGAGGTTGACCGGATTCACATAGATCCGGGATCAACGATCAACATCATTCCTCATAGTCTGCTCAGACTGCTGAGAATTCCTACTAACGAATTGGCTTACACTACTACTACAATTGTAGGCTTCAACGCCAGGAAAAGTAAGCCGTTGGGGAAAATTCGTTTGAGGATTCAGATTGGCGACCTTAGATCAGTGGCTACATGCTATGTCATTGATTCAGAGGTGTCCTACAACATTCTGCTGGGCAGACCATGGATTCATGACCACAACATCGTTTCTTCGACTCTACATCAATGCTTCAAATATGTAGATGCCCAAGGAACAGTACAAACGGAGTTTGCTGACCTTAACCCGTTTAAAGGAGTAGAATCCTACTACTTCGATGCCATATTGTACACTCAAGACTACATGGAGGAGGTATTAGGCAAGACAGAAGAGGAATCCCACCGGGAGCCAGAAGAACCCTCTGCCAAGCAACCTCTGTCAATCAAGGTGAAAGGGCGAACTACTCGTCCGAAAGCCATGGAGCCCATGGCTATCCACCTGAACAAAACCAGGTCAGGAAAAGGAGGTGATCCTCTAGTGATCACTTTGAACCAGAAGCCTCGACCCTTGGTCATCAACCTTCGGCGCAGCAAACAGCCGGCTGATGTAAATATAACCAAGAACGTGGTTTCTGATGATAATAAAGATCCTCTTTTCCAGTACATTGACGCTCAAATTCCTAAACAGGAATCCTCTCCCCATAACGATATAGAACCTATAGCACAAAAATTCTTGAAGGCTATAGACTCCTATCATCCGTATATGTGGGAAGTAGCATCACCGTCTAATATCGTCGCGACATATGGACCACATGAGGATTCTATCTTCATTATCCCGCCTACTTGTAGCAGTCAGCGTTCAATAGTCTTCGGTCGCATGCACAATGAACCGACGGTACAAGAAGATTCTCCCGATGACGATGTTGGTAAAATGCAGGTTCACAGATACAGCCCGCAAGCTTTGAAGATTATGCAAAGTATGGGTTATGACTTGAAGCTGGAACCAGGCCTCAACTATGGAAAAGGTAGGCGAATGCCATTGCACGGTGATCCTACTGTCAACGAACTCATTTCGGGTTAGGGTATGCCACCTCCATTACAACTTCTGAGTTAAATGAGGATATCTCTTCCTCTTCTCAAGATAGCTCGTCGCCCTCCGGCTCATATGATGCTCTCGAACGAGTATTATCAGTAAATACGGTATTAACAGATTCCTTCGAAGCAGACGAACAAGAATCTGAACCGTTTGAGAATGACTCTTGGGCTCAGCAAATAGATACACAATGGGAACTCCGGTTCGAGCAAAGAGAACCGTCCACTGAAGATAAAGTTATCCAAATTGATGTTGGGAATGAACTTTCGCCAAAACCGATATTTATCAGTAACAATCTTTCTGAAGAAGAAAGGAAAGAAATAATCCAGCTGATAAAAGAATATATCGACGTCTTTGCGTGGAACTATGAGGATATGCCAGGTCTTGATCCAAAAGTGGCTACTCATAAACTCAACATATTGCCTAATTCAAAGCCTGTGAAGCAACATCAACACCGGTTCCGCCCGGATATGATGGACGCCATTGAAGCTGAAATCAAGAAGTTGATAGCATGCGGCTTCATCCGAGAAAAACAACATCCAGACTGGGTCGCCAATGTTGTCCCAGTCATAAAAAAAAAAAGAAAATTACGTGTTTGCATCGATTACCGAGATCTGAATGCAGCCTACCCCAAGGATGAGTTTTCTCTTCCCATTACAGACGTCATGATCGATAATACGTGCGGTTTCGAACGCATATCTTTCATGGACGGATTTTCAGGATACAATCAAATCAAGATGCATCCTAAAGATGAGAAGCATACTGCCTTCCGGACACCATTGGGGGTATATTGCTATACGGTCATGCCCTTTGGATTGAAGAATGCCGGGGCTACATATCAGCGAGCCATGAGTAACATATTCCATGAGCATCTACGCAAAACAGTGGAGTGTTACGTAGACGACATCGCTGTCAAAAGCCGCTTCAAGGGCACTCACATCCAAGACTTGAAGACGATGTTCGAGTTGATGCGCCAACATTAGCTCAAAATGAATCCTACAAAGTCCTTTCTAGAGGTATCCAGTGGCAAATTCCTGGGATTTGTCATTACCGCTAAAGGCATTCAAGTGGACCCTGATAAAGTCAAGGCTATCTTAGAAATGTGACCACCCCATAATCTGAGAGAACTCAGGGGATTTCAAGGTTGTATGGCTTACATCCGGAGATTCATATCCAACCTCTCGGAAAGATGTCAGCCATTTTCTTGTCTCATAAAGAAATGTGTATCCTTCGTATGGGACGAATCCTGTCAGCAAGCGTTTAATGATATCAAACGTTACCTCACTAATCCTCCAGTTATGGTGCCTCCCGTCATAGGAAGACCATTTTTGCTATATGTTCGAGCAATGGATCATTCTTTGGGAGCTCTCCTTGCACAGAAGAACGATGAGGGTCACGAACAGGCTATCTACTATTTAAGCAGGATGATGGTCGGAGCTGAACACCGGTACAATCCAGTGGAAAAAGAATGTTTGGCCCTGATGTTCGCCATTCAGAAAATGCGACATTACATCACAGGTCAGACTATTCATATCATCTCCAGGATCAATCCTCTTCGGGTATTGATGAACAAGCCAAGCGTTCTTAATTCTCGACTTGCGACTTGGGCGATGTTATTAACACCGTATGATATGGTGTACGTCCCTCAGAAGTCCATCAAAGACCAAGCATTGACTGATTTCCTAGTTGCTCATCCGATTCTGGAAACCTCCAGATTATACGATGTCACGACCCGCACCCAGAATTTGGGCATGAGTCATGGGTACGTCCAGCCTACGCCGCAGCATCGGCGGTAGAACGCTGTCTAGGTATCAACATAATAAATATATCATGTCAAAAGACTCAACTCTGCACGGAGGACAATGATAAATAATCTACAGTTCTATGATATACTCAATCACAAGCTATAAGAAATAATGGCACGAAGAGAATGGAAAAGAGTTCTAATATAAACCAACCACAATAAGTCCAACTCAAATCTTGGGTCTAGATGACCTCACAAAATCACAAAATAATAAATACAACTCAGTCTCAGTCTAGAACAATAATACAGAAGAAATAATCTAAGTATTGGCAGGTAAGATCTCCTCTAGGATAGGCAACTCCTCTGGAATTTCTGGAGTGAAATCTCCCTCTGAACCTGGGCCGTAATGAGTGGGGCACAAGTTCTCCAGGTCCTCTGAAAAATGTTATCCAGTCAGGATTGGAGCGAAGCACAAGCACTAACAGCAGTTTCATTAAATTGACAAAAACTATAAACAGTGTAAGAATACAAGATGAGAAGAAATACAGGAAATATAAAGTACTGGAGAAATAAAATAGGCAATATAGAGCATCTAGCAATGAACAATAAAACAGTGAATGCTAGAACAAGTGAATCTGAATAAAATAGACATCTAGCTAAGTGTTTAAAATATCAGTTTATTATGTGATTGGCTTGGGACTAGATCAGGCTGGTTATATATGATTAGCTATGATTCTTGTAGGTCAGGCTAACCATATGGTTATCTATGATGCATGTAGTGGTCAGGCTAATCATATATAACAGCTATGATGCATGTAAATGGTCAGGCCGCACCCGACGTGAGAAGTGGGGTGAGCTATGATGCATGTAAAGGTTTGGATATGATCACATAATCTACTAATAGTTCCCCATCCCCCAGCTAGCACGATGGATTCCAATCATGACTCCTCATGATGGGGATCTAGGGTGCTAACCCGTGTATCCATAGTGTCGGAATCAAGTATGTAATACAACTGAATTATAGAAATAATCAACAATGAAAACTGTCAGAGAATGTACTCGCCTGTGGTCCTGAGCAAGGTGTGAGGATCGATGTCCAAAGTGGGATCACAATGACCTATTTATGGAAATTCAATGTCAAATAATGAATTAAAGGAATGAGCATGATTAACTAATTAAAAAATGAGGCCTCTAGGTCATACTAAAATCTACTGGTCAATACTAGGTTAATTCCCAAGGTACAAATATACATAGGGTTACTAGCTATTCTGATATGTGGTATATACCAAATAATATATATAATAACCTAAGTCAAGTGTAAACCTGTATTACATAGTGCCTTAACTGCTCACTAAAGTGATACCTACAGATACTAACAATTTCCCTAAATTATTAAGTACTAACTTTAATACCTTGAATCCCAACCCAAGATACCTACTACCAACTGAAACTGACTAAAAACTCACTGTTGTTGACACTACTATACAATCACTGATACCTAACACACTGATACACTACACAGGTTCTGGTTATGGTTCCTGACTAAACTCTCTTACTGAATTAAGACACACACTCACTGAGACTTAGCTAGACTCACACAGTCACTCTCCCCAGGTACTGATGCCTACAGACACTCACTGCACAGAATTTACACTCACATACACACTGGGGTTCCCTCTCACTCAGTGATACACTCACAGCTATACACATAAGTGAACTAACACAACACAACACAAGATATTCTAACACTAATACACACAGGCAACACAGTACACATAAAACTGCCTACTGATACATAAACATAAATCCTACACTACATTAATACATAAACTCACCACTCTTAGAACTCTACACACTGACACCTCCCTAAGTCCTGGAATACACACAACACTGGGAAATAATTATCACTCACACACAGTCACATTAACACTCTTAACTGGGACACACACTAATCCCTAACCCAAAACACACACAGGTATTACACAGGGCTACTTAAGGTTCACTCACACCTAGCTAATACACAGCTACACATTGGTGACACACTGATACACTCATACCCTAATTCACACACACAGCTCATACTGCTACACTGTCTGATACACCCTCACACTCAGATAATTCACACAGACACATACACAGGAAAATCACTCCCAGGCACTCCTCACGGCTGATAACACACGATACACTCTGCTACACACAGCCACAGTTCCCTCACTGCACATAATACCTCACACACACTGATAACTTAATCCTACACACACAGGTAATATCTGACTGATACACACCTAGGACCTAACACACCTACACACAGGTAATCACAGACTCCCCCCCCCTCACAGTCACCTTACTGAAATAAAACCTTTCCTCCACACTGACACTGATACACAACCCAACACAGGAACTCTACACCTTCAGGTAGTCATACTCTCAACTCAGACACACTAAGACACACTGACACAGGTTCACTCTAATACCTAGACATTCAATTACACACTGAACCTGGAAATATCTCTGTCACCCACCTCTGATACACAGTTGCACGAAGACACAAGTGGGCACACTGAGAATACACAGCATTTTACACTGGCACATAAACAACTACACAAGTACTCGACTGTACACAAGTTCTTACTGATCTTAGGATACACAGGCACTTAAACTCATTCCCACACAGGTTAGTCACACCTTAGTTTCACACTGATGTTTTGACACAGGGGCACACCTATACACTGACACACAGTATCCTACACAGACACACGGGTAAACTCACACTGCACAGCACAGCAAAGTCCCCCCCCCCCTGTGCACAGAAATCTCCCAGCCCGACTGCACATATAGAACCTCACTGACTGGACAGAAAACCAACACACAGCTAATACACAAGTTATTACATTATGTATATAGTTGTATGTCAAAAATGCAGAAATTAAAATACAAGGATAGGCAAAACCCTAAGAAATATTTCTACAAACACCTAGGGCTGAACTCGGTTTCACATTGAGATCCCCTGAATTCTCAACTCAACCCTAATTCACAGAATACTCCCAAATCAAAACCTAATCAAGATCCAACTACACGTTGGAGATGAAATCTGCTTACATGTTAACCCCTAGGGTTAGGGTTCACGAAAAAATAGGGAAACCAACGTAGGTCACCCAAAACCCTAATTCACCTAGGTTTTCATGTAGAATCCCTAGGATTCGAGATCTACACTATAGGGGTTTCCTAATGGGCATGAACAACAGAAATCAGAGATTAAATGAATAAAAATAGGGTTTTACCTAGGGAGATGGCTTCTTCAATGGAGGTTCTTCTTCTCCAAGGCGTCTTGACCCAACCCCTTGCTTCTCTTTGATTTGGAGGAGGAAAAGGGATCTCCTAGGTCTGGATTCCGAAATTTGGAGGGGAAATTGGTTTCCTTGATGGAGGCTAGGGTTTCTACTTTCTACATGAAGGAAGAGAGGGTTCCCTTTTTATATTAAAACCAAGCTAGGGTTTCTAATGCATAGTTTAGGTTAAACCCCCTATGTTAGGTCATGTAGAACCTAATTAACTAAGGTTTAGCCAATCTAGGGTTTGAGGTCCAACCTAAAATTTGAATTCTAGGGTTTCACTAGAATTGGGTTTTCAACTAGGGTTAGCCATACTGACTTCTAGGGTTTGACCTAACCCAACACAACCAACATCAAATAAATAGTTTTAAAAACTTAACAGATTAATTAAACACATAATTATTACAAATAGTGAAATTACCCAAATGCCCTTGTCTGGAAATGTGGTAGTGACAAGTCTACCCTCCTAAAAGAAATTTCGTCCTCGAAATTTGGACTGAACAGAACAAGAATAAATCAGAAAGGAATATACCTCAAGTCTAGAAGAGGTACGGGTATTGCTCGCGCATTTCGTCCTCTCTCTCCCAGGTCGACTCCACTGGAGAGTGATGTCTCCATGCAATACGAACCAAAGGAATAGTTTGGTTCCGCAACACATTCTCCCTGCGGTCCAAGATCTCTACGGGCTGCTCGGGGTAGCTGAGCGTCGGACCAACCTCAATCTCCGAGTGGTCAAGTACGTGACTAGGGTCTGCCACGTACCGTCTCAGCTGCGACACGTGGAACACATCATGTACTCCCTCTAATACAGGCGGCAAGTCCAGTCTATACGCCACTGCACCTACCCTCGCAAGAATACCAAAGGGTCCGATGTAGCGTGGGCTAAGCTTCCCGCCCCGACCAAAATGAATCGTGCCACGCATCGAAGAAATCCGTAGGAATACTAGATCGCCAACCTAAAACAAAATAGTCTCAACACGCAGTCTAACAAACAAACACAAGTCAAAAAATAACAATCTATACCTGAAACTCAAGGGGTCTACGGTGGCTGTCGGCCCAATGCCGCTGTCTGTCCTGCGCCACTCGCAGTCCGTCTCTGATGAGTTTCACCTTTTCTGCTGCATCCACGACCATTTCTGGTCCTAGCAAGGCTCTCTCTCCAATGTTGTCCCAAGATAACGGTGTACGACACCTCCTTCCATAAAGAGCCTCAAATGGTGACATCTCGATGCTGGCCTGGTAGCTGTTGTTGTAAGCAAACTCTACCAGGTGTAGATGATCCTCCCAAGAACCTCCGAGATCTAGAACGCAAGTGCGTAGTATATTCTCGAGAGTCTGAATAGTCCTTTCAGACTGCCCGTCTGTTTGGGGGTGATATGCGGTACTGAACTTGAGCTGAGTGCCCAAGCTAGCCCGCAGACTCCTCCAAAAGTGGGAAGTAAAACGATCCGAGATGATGCTTACAGGAACTCCATGAAGTCTAACGATCTGTCGCACGTACATCTCCGCTAGCCTCTCTGTCGACGTGCCCACCTTGAAAGGTAAGAAATGGGCTGATTTAGTCAACCTATCCACGATGACCCAAATCGCGACCTTCCCTCCTGGAGAACGTGGAAGCCCTGAAATGAAATCCATGGTCACGTGCTCCCATTTCCATTCTGGAATCGGTAAAGGTTGAAGCAAACCACCTGGCCTCTGCCGGTCTGTTTTACCTGCTGGCACACTAAACACCGAGATACGAAGCGTGCTACCTCGCGCTTCATTCCATACCACCATACGTGCTCCCTCAAGTCTCGATACATCTTGTTGGCATCGGGATGCATCGAGTACTGAGAGCGGTGTGCCTCCTGCAAAACCTCCTCGTGCAGCTCCCCGCTTGGCACACATATCCTCGTACCGTGTCATAAGGAACCATCATCTGCGATAGTAAAGTCGTCCGACAATCCTGTCTGAACCTGTGCTCTGATACTCCTCAGTGCCTCATCATCGTACTGCGCTGCTCTGATCCTGTCCATCAGCTTGGACTGTATCTGCAATCCCCACATCTGAATCTCAGTACCGGGAACTAACACCTCAATCTCCAAGCTCTCCAAATCAGCCAACAAATGTCTATCTGTCGTCAAGCACATAGCCATCGGATACCTGCTCAAGGCATCGGCGACTACGTTGGCCTTCCCTGGGTGGTACTGCAATGAGATGTCGAAGTCCTTCATCAACTCTAACCACCTCCTCTGCCTCATGTTCAGCTCCTTCTGTGTGAATACGTACTTCAAGCTCTTGTGATCTGTAAAGATCTCCATACGCTCTCCGTACAGGTAATGTTTCCACAGCTTTAGAGCGAAGATAACTGCTGCCAACTCCAAATCATGGGTGGGGTAGTTCTCTTCATGAGGGCGCAACTGTCTGGAAGCATAGGCAATCACCTTTCCGTGCTGCTGAAGAACACATCCCAGACCCTTACCTGAAGCATCACTATAGATGGTGAAACCACCTGTCCCTGCTGGCAACGTCAAAACTGGAGCTGTTGTCAACCTCTTCTTCAGCTCATCAAATGCAGCCTGGCACTCCTCCGTCCAGACAAAATCCACATCCTTCCTAGTCAATCTGGCCATTGGCGCTGCAATCCTGGAGAAGTCTTGTACAAACCTCCTGTAGTATCCTGCCAGCCCGAGAAAACTTCTGATCTCAGCTACCGAACTGGGGGTAGTCCACGACTTCACTGCCTCGATCTTCTGTGGGTTAACCAAGATTCCGTCACCCGATACCACATGTCCAAAAAATTCAACCTTGTCAAGGAAGAATTCATACTTAGAGAGTTTCCCGTACAGCTTATCCCTCCTGAGAGTCTCTAAGACCAACCTCAGGTGCTCTTCGTGCTCCTCCGGGGTCTTGGAATACACAAGAATATCGTCGATGAATACCACTACGAACTTGTCAAGGTACTGGTGGAACACCTTGTTCATCAAGTTCATGAATAATGCCGGTGCATTGGTTAAACCAAAGGGCATCACCATAAATTCAAACTGGCCGTATCTGGTCCAAAAAGCTATCTTCGGCGTGTCCTCCCTCTTCACCTTCACCTGGTGATAGCCTGACCTCAAATCTATCTTTGAAAATACCATCTCCCCGCTCAACTGATCGAAAAGATCATCTATCCTCGGCAGCGGGTACTTGTTCTTGATAGTGATATTGTTCAAAGCTCTATAATTAATGCACATGCGCACCGTGCCGTCCTTCTTCGGTACGAACAATACCGGAGCTCCCCATGGTGATGAACTAGATTTGATGAAGCCTTTGTCCTGCAGCTCCTCGACTTGCTTTTTCAGTTCTGCCAGCTCGCTGTTGTTGACTCTATAGACATGTTGTGAAATGGGCCCCGCTACTGGAACCAAGTCTATAAAGAATTCAACATCTCTATCTGGTGGCAAGCCTGGGAACTCCTCTGAAAATACATCTAGGAACTCCGCTATCAGAGGATGTGGCAACTCGTCTTCTTCCGTCCTGGTTCCGCAAAATATGCTCCTGCTCTGTTCCGCTGCTCCCCTGACAACCTCAAACTCCGGCTCTCCTGGTGGTCTAAATAATACTCTGCCTCTATAACAATCTATAGTAGCATGATGCCTACTCAACCAGTCCATTCCGAGTATAATATCATACCCCGGAAGTGGCATGACGAGTAAGCTCACGCTCAACTCTCGGCCTCCTACTGACATCCTCCGGTCCTTGCAGTGATCACGGACTAGGATAATACCTCCACCAGTCATGATCTTGCAAGTCCTAGCTAATGGTTCTGTGTCTAAATGATGTCGAAGTGCATAAGATACAGACACAAAACTATGGGAAGCGCCAGAGTCGAATAAGGTAAATACGGGAATACAATCGAGAAGAACCGAACCTGTGATCAAGTCTCCTGCTGGCTCGATCTCCTCGACTGCCATGGCGTACGCTCGCCCCTGGGGTACACCTCTCTGCTGCTGGTGCTGGGCAAACTTCTGATGTTGCGGTGGAAGTGGTGCCCTCTGTTGTTGGCCTCCTGGTACGGTAGGTACCCTGTCTGGTCCTCTCTGGGCGGCTGCTCCACCCTGACCTAGACGAATGGTAGGGCAATCCCTCAGCTGGTGTGTCGTCGATCCGCAGGACAGACATGAGCCCAATCTCTTCCTGCAGATATCTCTAGTATGTCCCGTCTTCCTGCAGTACGCACACTGGATGGCGGGCTGAGTCTGTCTCTGTTGCTGCTGCTGGACCTGCCCTCGGGCTGGTGCCTGGTGCTGCTGCTGAAAGGACCTCTGCTGCTGCTGAAAGTGTGGACGCTTGCCCGGTCCCGCACTACTGTTTGCTCCTCCGGAACCATCACGTCCCCTCTTGGGCCTGAGGCCCAAGTCATCCTCGGCTATCTGGGCATCCATCAATATGCCCTCGTAGGTAGCTGTGCGACGTCCCGACGTGCGAGACTTGATCTCCCTTGTCAGCCCCTTTCTGAACTTCCGGGCCCTGTCCCCCGGATCTCTAATCATCGACGGCACGGAGCGGCTCAGGCGGGAAAACTCTGCGGCATACTCGTCGACGGACGAGCTCCCCTGGGCTAAGTCATGGAACTGACTCTCCAAAGCTCCCAGGGCAACATCAGGAAAGAACTTCTCCTTGAAGAGCTCCTTGAAAGCTTCCCAAGTGAGTCCTCTTTCAAGGAGTCTCGGCTCTGTGCGAAATCACGTCAAGGCGATGTCGAACATCTGGCTGTCGGCGGCCTCGATCTGAAGAGCCTCCGGAAGCTGAGCCAAGCGCAAGTTCCTCTCGATGTCCTCTAGCCAATCATCGGCGTAGAGTATCCCTTCTGTCCCCTTGAACTCCCGAGGCATCATCCTCTTAAAATCCACAATGGTGCCCGGCCTCTGGTGGTGCTGATCAGGACGCCGCTGTTGCTGAGTGACTCTCTCCACAGCCTGGAGAGCCACTTGATGAGCATTCTCCATGTTCACCCTCATCATCTCTGTCTGGGCCTGGTGTGCCTCAGCCTGCACCCTCTGGGCCTCTGCCGACGTCCTCTGGGCATCGACCATGCCCTGAATCAAAGCGAACATCTGTGCTCCATCGACGGGCACATCTCCTGGATGCTGAACTGGTGGTGGGGGTGGTGGTGGTGGGGGTGGTGGTGGTGGTGGAGGCGCCGTCGTAGCTATGGGGACCCTCTGAACAGGTGGTGGAGGACCCCCGAATACTGCAGACACTCCCACATATACTGGAGATGTAGGAGGTGCTGTGGATGTCTGTCCGACAAGGCGAGAGGTGGCAGACCTCTCTGACTCTGCTGCTCCGGTTCTCCGGGATCTGGTTCTCGGCGGCATCCTGAAGACAGATCGAAGAATTTAATCAAGGCAATTGACACGATATCATCAAAGAAGGACAGTAATTTCTAAAGGAAAAATCATTAAGAGTAGTATTATAAGAATCAGAATTTCCTAATTGTGATTGAGCATATCCTCGGCCTAAATCCTTATTTCCTAAAACAGGCTCGTAGTAATACTCTAAGCGAGCACCACTACGATATCGCTCTAATGCGAATCTAGGACCAGACCTGCATGGGCCACCATTAAAAACGTGTCACGACCCGCACCCGGAATTTGGGCATGAGTCGTGGGTACGTCCAGCCTACGCCGCAGCATCGGCGGTAGAACGCTGTCTAGGTATCAACATAATATATATATCCTGTCAAAAGACTCAACTCCGTATGGAGGACAATGATAAATAATCCACAGTTCTATGATATACTCAATCACAAGCTATAAGAAATAATGGCACGAAGAGAATGGAAAAGAGTTCTAATATAAACCAACCACAATAAGTCCAACTGAAATCTTGGGTCTAGATGACCTCACAAAATCATAAAATAATAAATACAACTCAGTCTCAGTCTAGAACAATAATACAGAAGAAATAATCTAAGTATTGGCAGGTAAGATCTCCTCTAGGATAGGCAACTCCTCTGGAATTTTTGGAGTAAAATCTCCCTCTGAACCTGGGTCGTAATGAGTGGGGCACAAGTTCTCCAGGTCCTCTGAAAAATGTTATCCAGTCAGGATTGGAGCGAAGCACAAGCACTAACAGCAGTTTCATTAAATTGACAAAAACTATAAACAGTGTAAGAATACAAGATGAGAAGAAATACAGGAAATATAAAGTACTGGAGAAATGAAATAGGCAATATAGAGCATCTAGCAATGAACAATAAAACAGTGAATGCTAGAACAAGTGAATCTGAATAAAATAGACATCTAGCTAAGTGTTTGAAATATCAGTTTATTATGTGATCGGCTTGGGACTAGATCAGGCTGGTTATATATGATTAGCTATGATTCTTGTAGGTCAGGCTAACCATATGGTTATCTATGATGCATGTAGTGGTCAGGCTAATCATATATAACAGCTATGATGCATGTAAATGGTCAGGCCGCACCCGACGTGAGAAGTGGGGTGAGCTATGATGCATGTAAAGGTTTGGATATGATCACATAATCTACTAATAGTTCCCCATCCCCCAGCTAGCACGATGGATTCCAATCACGACTCCTCATGATGGGGATCTAGGGTGCTAACCCGTGTATCCATAGTGTCGGAATCAAGTATGTAATACAACTGAATTATAGAAATAATCAACAATGAAAACTGTCAGAGAATGTACTCGCCTGTGGTCCTGAGCAAGGTGTGAGGATCGATGTCCAAAGTGGGATCACAATGACCTATTTATGGAAATTTAATATCAAATAATGAATTAAAGGAATGAGCATGATTAACTAATTAAAAAATGAGGCCTCTAGGTCATACTAAAATCTACTGGTCAATACTAGGTTAATTCCCAAGGTACAAATATACATAGGGTTACTAGCTATTCTGATATGTGGTATATACCAAATAATATATATAATAACCTAAGTCAAGTGTAAACCTGTATTACATAGTGCCTTAACTGCTCACTAAAGTGATACCTACAGATACTAACAATTTCCCTAAATTATTAAGTACTAACTTTAATACCTTGAATCCCAACCCAAGATACCTACTACCAACTGAAACTGACTAAAAACTCACTGTTGTTGACACTACTATACAATCACTGATACCTAACACACTGATACACTACACAGGTTCTGGTTATGGTTCCTGACTAAACTCTCTTACTGAATTAAGACACACACTCACTGAGACTTAGCTAGACTCACACAGTCACTCTCCCCAGGTACTGATGCCTACAGACACTCACTGCACAGAATTTACACTCACATACACACTGGGGTTCCCTCTCACTCAGTGATACACTCACAGCTATACACATAAGTGAACTAACACAGCACAATACAAGATATTCTAACACTGATACACACAGGCAACACAGTACACATAAAACTGCCTACTGATACATAAACATAAATCCTACACTACATTGATACATAAACTCACCACTCTTAGAACTCTACACACTGACACCTCCCTAAGTCCTGGAATACACACAACACTGGGAAATAATTATCACTCACACACAGTCACATTAACACTCTTAACTGGGACACACACTAATCCCTAACCCAAAACACACACAGGTATTACACAGGGCTACTTAAGGTTCACTCACACCTAGCTAATACACAGCTACACATTGGTGACACACTGATACACTCACACCCGAATTCATACACACAGCTCATACTGCTACACTTTCTGATACACCCTCACACTCAGATAATTCACACAGACACATACACAGGAAAATCACTCCCAGGCACTCCTCACTGCTGATAACACACGATACACTCTGCTACACACAGCCACAGTTCCCTCACTACACATAATACCTCACACACACTGATAACTTAATCCTACACACATAGGTAATATCTGACTGATACACACCTAGGACCTAACACACCTACACACAGGTAATCACAGACTCCCCCCCTCACAGTCACCTTACTGAAATAAAACCTTCCCTCCACACTGACACTGATACACAACCCAACACAGGAACTCTACACCTTCAGGTAGTCATACTCTTAACTCAGACACACTAAGACACACTGACACAGGTTCACTCTAATACCTAGACATTCAATTACACACTGAACCTGGAAATATCTCTGTCACCCACCTCTGATACACAGTTGCACGAAGACACAAGTGGGCACACTGAGAATACATAGCATTTTACACTGGCACATAAACAACTACACAAGTACTCGACTGTACACAAGTTCTTACTGATCTTAGGATACACAGGCACTTAAACTCATTCCCACACAGGTTAGTCACACCTTAGTTTCACACTAATGTTTTGACACAGGGACACACCTATACACTGACACACAGTATCCTACACAGACACACGGGTAAACTCACACTGCACAGCACAGCAAAGTCCCCCCCCTGTGCACAGAAATCTTCCAGCCCGACTGCACATATAGAACCTCACTGACTGGACAGAAAACCAACACACAGCTAATACACAAGTTATTACATTATGTATATAGTTGTATGTCAAAAATGCAGAAATTAAAATACAAGGATAGGCAAAACCCTAAGAAACATTTCTACAAACACCTAGGGCTGAACTCGGTTTCACATTGAGATCCCCTGAATTCTCAACTCAACCCTAATTCACAGAATACTCCCAAATCAAAACCTAATCAAGATCCAACTACACGTTGGAGATAAAATCTGCTTACATGTAAACCCCTAGGGTTAGGGTTCACAAAAAATTAGGAAAACCAACGTAGGTCACCCAAAACCCTAATTCACCTAGGTTTTCATGTAGAATCCCTAGGATTCGAGATCTACACCATAAGGGTTTCCTAATGGGCATGAACAACAGAAATCAGAGATTAAATGAATAAAAATAGGGTTTTACCTAGGGAGATGGCTTCTTCAATGGAGGTTCTTCTTCTCCAAGGCTTCTTGACCCAACCCCTTGCTTCTCTTTGCTTTGGAGGAGGAAAAGGGATCTCCTAGGTTTGGATTCCGAAATCTGGAGGGGGAATTGGTTTCCTTGATGGAGGCTAGGGTTTCTCCTTTCTACATGAAGGAAGAGAGGGTTCCCTTTTTATATTAAAACCAAGCTAGGGTTTCTAATGCATAGTTTAGGTTAAACCCCCTATGTTAGGTCATGTAGAACCTAATTAACTAAGGTTTAGCCAATCTAGGGTTTGAGGTCCAACCTAAAATTTGAATTCTAGGGTTTCACTAGAATTGGGTTTTCAACTAGGGTTAGCCATACTGACTTCTAGGGTTTGACCTAACCCAACACAACCAACATCAAATAAATAGTTTTAAAAACTCAGCAGATTAATTAAACACATAATTATTACAAATAGTGAAATTACCCAAATGCCCTTGTCTGGAAATGTGGTAGTAACATACGAGGACATTCCCGACGAAGTTGCAGAATATAATTTTGCAACAGAAAGTGATATATGGCAGCTATTCTTTGATGGTGCCTCCAGGACTGGTCCTAGGGGGAACGTGGTTTCAGGAGTAGGAATTGTTCTAGTCACTCCTGACAAAATCGTCATCTATCGAGCATATTCTCTCAGTGAGCCCTTCTCTAATAATGTGGCAGAATATAACGCCCTACTCATCGGGCTCTAAGTCGCTAAAGAATTGGATATTGAATATCTAGAAGCATTTGGCGATTCTCTACTAATCGTCAATCAAGTCAGAGGAATATATGAAGTCCGTAATCCAGACCTTATCCCCTATCACCAAGCAACGATCGGGATAGCCATGTCTTTCAAAGGGTTCTTCCTAGAGCATGTGCCTCGATCTCAGAATTTGGAAGCTGATGCCCTGGCCAGTCTAGCTGCAGATTTAGCTATTCCTATAAGAAGGCAGAATTCGGTGATCCTTCTTAACAGAGATTTATTCTGTGTGAAAAACAACTTTCACATAGAACGCAGCTACGCTGTGAATACAGATCCTCCCGGTAGAGATTGGAGAAGTCCCTTTATAGATTTCATGGCATATGGAATCTTACCAGAGGATCCTAAAGAAGCAGTATCCATCAAAAGACGATAATTACGCTTCTATTTTGATGCGTCTTCACAATGTCTATATCGCCGGACTTATGACGGATTGCTATTACGGTGTCTCTCTGAGGATGAGGAACAACGGATTATCCGTGAAGCTCACGACGGCGTATGCGGAGCGCATCAACCCGGTCCTAAGCTACAGGATCGTATCAGGAGGATGGGCTATTACTGGCCTACTATGATCACAGATGCAATAAAATATGCAAGACAATGCAAAGCCTGCCAGGTTTATGCAGATTTTATACATCAACCTTCTGAACATTTATATCCTACGGTTGCATCCTGGCCTTTCGAAGCATGGGGTATGGATATCATTGGTCCTATTCACCCGTCTTCTTCCAGTGGTCATCGGTTCATACTAGCCATCACGGATTATTTCTCCAAATGGGCAGAAGCAGTCCATCTTGTTGAGGTGAAGACATCCAACGTGATTAGCTTTATCAAACATCATGTCATCTATCGCTTCGGGATACCCCAAAGAATAGTCCATGACAATGGCCCTCAGTTCATCAGCCAAGCGTTTCATCGATTTTGCGATAAAAATCGGATACAAAATGTGGCCTCTACGGCATACAATCCTGCTGCTAATGGTTTGACGGAAGCTTTCAACAAAACCATTATCAAACTCTTAAAAAAGCTGGTCTCTTCGAACAAAAGAGATTGGAACGAGAATCTAGGAGAATGTCTCTGGGCATACCGCACAACAGTACGAGCACCAACGGGCTGTACACCATTCTCATTGGTATACGGGAGCGAAACAGTTCTCCCCATCGGAATCCAAATTTTGTCACTTAGAATAGCAGTCGCTAATGAGTTGACTCAAGAAAAGAATGACCTACTGCGACTTCAGGAGCTAGAAGGATTAGACGAGAAATACCTTCAAGCCCAACAGCGCATCGCATTCTACCAAGCACGTATTTCCAAAGCTTTTAATCAGAAAGTGAAGGAAAGAGTGTTCAAAATTGGCGATCTAGTTTTAGCTGTGAGAAGGCCAATGATTATTACTCACAAGAGTAAGGGTAAATTCCAGCCCAAATGGGAAGGCCCTTATATGATCGAGACGACATTCTCAAACGGCGCTTACAGATTAGCCAAGCCTAATGGAGACTTGTTAATGGCTCCTATCAACGGTAAATTCCTTAAGAGGTACTATTCTTAACCTCCTTTGCTCAAATGGAGTATGGTGAAGATCTTATTCTGACAATACTACTTCCAAAACAAAACTAGTTGGATCATATTCTATCATGTCCATATAACCTCTGAATAGATATGTTTAACTAATTTGGAACATCAAGGCCTATCACGTCCATATTACCTCTGATAGTGTTTTGTGTACAAATTTTAGTTGGATCATATTATATCTTGTCCATATAACCTCTGAATAGATATGTCCAGCTAAAATATTACCGAAAGGATATCACGTCCATATTACCTCTGATATCACTTTCGCTCTACCTCTATCGTTTATATTCCAAAATAATAGGTCCACCAAAGTCAGATAAAGCCTCTTTATTTATACCCAGAAAGAGCAAAATTACATACATAAGCAAAAGGTACATCATTTAGGAGGAGCAGTTAAGTCGCGAACCTGTTGCGCTAGAGAGGCCATTCTCTCATCCATGGTGTTCAAGACGTCGGCGCGAGCCCGCTCCAATTTTGCCGCCTCATTGTTTAAAGCAGATAGCTCGGACCGAGCATGTACAAAACCTGCGTGGATGACACCCACATATGTCAGGTTCTGCTGAGCAGTCTCCATTCGATTCTTCAGCACATCTCGGGAGGCCGACAAAGAGAGAGCCTTCTCCTCTACCTGAGCGAGTTTATCTTTTAATCTGCGTATCCTCGCTGTCTCTTTCTCATAGTCGGCTTTACATTGAGTCAGATGGGGAATGACACACTCTAATTCGGCACACTCTCGATCCATCTTCTGCTGTTGTTCCTGGACGGATTTGTTCATAGATTCTATTTGCCCAGCAAGTTCTGCAGTTAAGGAGTCATACCTAGCTTGAACGAGACCGTCAATGCTGCCTCGAAATAACTGCAAATAATCGTTAATGGGTTGTTCCAAACCATTAACTATCTCCTCCAGTGTGTCAGCTCTCCCAGCATCGTTGAAGTCTCTGATGGGCGCTATCGCAAACTGAGAAGACCTCCTCAGAGCCTCGAAGCCTAGATTCTTCTCCAGCACCATGGATATCAGCGTCTTCAAAGTGGTGTAGAAAATACTAGTATACTGCTCAATCAGCATGGCGAGATCTGAATGGACGCTGGGAGTGGCCGCAATATCGGCGAATCTCCCTCCAAGAATGACTGCAGACGACGTTGCCACAGTCGTCGCCTCAACAGATGGTGCAACAAAAGGAGATGCGCCAACAACGGACGAAGTAACCGGCGTACTCAAAGGAGGCATTGTCGTAATGACAGGCTCACCCTCCTCTCGAGATGGCGAAGCTGCATCAAGCGAGCAGACTCCCAAAAATGTTTCCTCTGCAAAGCTGGGCACCTCCATGTCATCAACAAGAGTGGAAACGAAGCCAAAAGTTGTATCGACGCTGCCCTCCCCGTAGATGTCCTCTCCTAAAAAGAAGACAAGAGAAAGTTAATATCAATATGATGTTAATTTTTTCTAAAAAGAGGCGTAAAGACGACATTTACCCATGGCCGATAGTATATATGTCACGTCCGCAGCCAGTACAGCTAAATCATTTCTTAATGATATTAAGCGAGCTGTCATACCTGGAGAAGAGGGTGTGTCAACCGACACTGGCAGATATTCTTCCAGGGCTTCGTCAAGATCCAACCGAGGCTCATCGGCTAGAATCTCACTGGGTATACTTACAGATGCGACAGGGGTTTCTCCCGTTGCTGGTCTGGATAAAGGTATATGCAACCCTATTTGGCTCGACCCCGAAGGCAATTTCGTACCACTACTTGAAGCGGTAGCAGCGACAGCAACCTCGAGCAAAGAATCTCCGACATTGGTAGCCAGAACTGTGGAGGTTCCCTCTCTAATAGTCGAAGGACCTTCGATCAAAGAATCGTCCCCGACCGGGGAAATAATAGGCTCACTCCTAGGAGCCTCATGGCTGGAAATCCTGAGAGGAGCACCAGTAGTCTTCTTCTTCTTGCGAGGGGAAGTTTCCTTCAGAACAGGAGCCCTTCGCTTACCAGAGATAACCAGAGGCTCTGCAGGCGGAGGTATTGTGCCTCTCGGTTCCGTCAACAAAAGCTCATCTGGATTGACAGAGTCTTCACCCTCGTCAGAGAAAACTGATGGGATTTTCTCTCCTCTCGCGGACTTAGAAGAGGGCATCCTAAAACTTCCACGCATATCAAAATCATGATGGAAGGTATTGGTTGCCACATAAAACTGGGCATACGAATGGAGGATGCGCAACTCCATGGAGAGAGAAGTTGCAGGCACTGTAAAGGCCGCTTCAGTACAGCCCATTATGAAGTATCGCCATCCTCTCGCTCCATCGATAAGTCCACCTCTGGACTTGAAGGTGGTGATGGCATTGCCCACGTGCAACTGGTTATACCCAAACTGCCTGGCGAACCGACTAGGCAGATAGGGCTCCAAAAAGCAATAGTCTTTGCTTCTGTACAATAAATGGGAAGGTCTAATGCAGACCAACCAATAAAAAGCTTCAGGAGAAAGAACGGATTTTTCTTCGCCTGAGTCCTGAAGCCTGCTCCCCTATTGATTAAGATGTACAAAGGGGACGGTGTAGAAGAGCTTCCAGCTGTGAGCAAAGTTTAGTACCCGCCGACAATCTAGGACGGTGGTCACGTTCCAGGTGGAATTCTTATAATTCAACAAGAAATTATTCCCCAAACTGCTGCCAGAGCCGGGAGACATCACTCTGGGGATATGAAGAATTAACTATCCCATCAGATATAGGTATGGTAATTCTACCCTGGGAAAGCTGTCACGACGTGTTTCATCAGCAAGCAGCCCATCAGTCATGGCCCTCAGGCCAGCTTGAATCCGGCATACCATGGCGGGAAGCAAGCCCAGCCTTGCCCCGAACACCAAATGCACTGCAGGCCATAAGATATTTCGATGAATGCGATCTGCAGATGCAATGCCAGGTACTACCACTCGGTGCAGCCAGAGGGAGAGGAAGTCGGCCAGTTGAGCTTCCTTGGATAGAGGCCTGCGGTAATGCCTCAAATAATTGTAGGCTTTAGTGCCTGCAGGATAAATCCCTATCCCTTCGTCGAGAATTTGATCAGAAGCCCCAGCGTCTTCAATAAGGTCATCGACTACTTGAGCATTAAGTACGCTCAGAAGGCTCAAATCCCTATCCTTGCTATCCACAACTTTTTCTGGCCTAGCATCCCGGGCATGATGGAAGAAGAGGTAGGACGCCCATTTGTTGGTATGAGCCAAATCAGAAGACTCATTATAGAAGGCGGTGCACGCTAAATAGTGGCACATCAGCTCTTGATATACCGCTACTACTTGAGGGTTTGTATCACCCAGCTCTCGGTTCGTGGGAACATAGTCTTCATAAGGAGTATCCCCCATTGGTAGTCCCGAAATCTCTGCCATTTCGTGAAGGGCCAATCCCAACTCCTCCAGTGGAGTGGCGAAAGTCCCAGTGAGCGAGATATATCGCTCCATCAAGGCCAAAAATAGGTTGGGGTTGAGAGGTAACCCAACACTGGTGGCACTCACAGCCGCGTACAGACCTATGCGCTCTAACTTCGTTTGAAAGTTCTTTAGGGCCCAGGCAGTTAAACGAGCCCATCGAAGATTGGTAGGGGTAAGCCACCCATTGGTCCGAGGATTAACCTTGGGGTAGAACCCTCCATGCCCCATGAAGTCATTGCAGAATGTCGATAATTGGACTGGCTGGAATGGTGCAGTATCTTTACTCGGGACAATACCCGAAAATAATTCCCTGAAGGGCATAACAGGACCAGAATGGCGGCTTACAAATAACCCTTGGTTGGATCCTTTCTAGTAAAATATCTTGCCCGACCGGCCGTGAAGATTGGGAGCCAGGGTCCACGACATCATCCTCGGATGCATGGCATGGAAGAATGCCGAGATAGGGTAATCTCTCAGCATCTTGGGCAGATACAGGACTAGACCTCAGGCAGAAAAACCCCAGTTTTCTTTCTTGGGCTTCGTTTGGGATTCTTTATCAATCATGTCCCCGAAGAGGAAAGCTGGTTTTATATAATTGGCCCCGTCTATATACGTCAGGGGCTCTCCGTTGATCATGCTCAACAGCATTCGCTCTCCTTGAGACGATATCAGGATTCCCCTTCCTTCAGGATATTGGGGTCCAAAAATAGGAAATATCACGTGCAACAAATCCTCCAGGTAATTTGAGTTCAGCATCCCAGCAGTAGAACCTATCACATCAGCCAACGGAGATATCTGCAAGTCAACTACAAAGTGCAAAGAAGACAAGTCAGTTTTTATACTAAACGTTACATCTTGCAGCCTATGCCAAAGATTAATAGTCTGTGCTTTTATGCCAAGACTGTAAAAACTTTAATTTATACGCTGGATTCTCATTCCCAGGCATAAAATTCAAGAATGGCAGTATACACAAAAATCTGACAGTCCGTGTTTTACGCCACACTGTCAGAATTTGATGAATTATGCCAAAATTTTCATCCAGAGTGTAACACTCAGAGTTTTGTAATATACGCCAAATTTTGACAGTCGAAGCTTTTACGTCAGACTGCAAAAATATAGAGTTTTTACGCTGACACATTAGGAATGTGGGCGTAAAAGATAAAACATCTCTGTGCATCATCTTCCTCGAAGAGGCTATCAGCACAGAAGATGACCTAGCGCGTTCACGTACAACGTGTGCGAAGGGTTTCTTTGTTTTTGTCTTCGTTCCAAAAGCTTTACCTATAACGCCCGGAGCACAGCTCGTCAGTGGGACGTTTCGTTCAGAGCGAGGTTGGCTCTGCCTGACGGGAGCCGCTCTTGCTTGGGCAGAGGAGCGATAAGAGGATGCAGCTTTCTTCCCCTTAACAGTCGAAGATTTTTTTGGTGCCATTGCTAAAAACTCAAAGTTCTCAGAGTTACAAACAAGGGAGGGTACTCGAAGAAACGAAGATATTTTCTCTTGCAAAAGACAGGTGAAGAGTTTTCTCTCAGAAGGCCTTGGGGTATATATAGAGTTCAGATGGACTCCTCGAATCCCTAACCAAATCCGATATTTAATATTCGGTTATGATTGGGGACTACGTCAGCCTACCACTCAGGAAAGACGGACAGTCAGCGAATTCAAAAAGTCTTTTCGTGCAAAACAGATTCGTGACTTTACGCTAAGGAGCTTTTTACGCTTGAGAAGCTATAAATCTACGATTTTACGCTCAGTGTCACGACCCGATTTCGTAAAATCGTTTGAGGCATCCCCCGAATCGTGACCGCCGTGCGGGCCTGGAGTTGCGCCCGCACAAGGCTTTAATGATTTGCATAGCAAGCACATATTCAGAGTACGCAGATAAATTAAAACACAGATTTGAAACATGGAAAAGTTCTCTTTATTGACAATGAACATCTATTACAAACTCCTGAACGAGTCAGCTAATAGGCCGAACGGCTTACAAAAGAGATGACTCAAAATGAGATAGCAGTCTTGTACATTACATCCCTTTATAACTTCAAAATATATAGACCTCCAGGCTGGAGGACGGCTTTGCCACGGAGCTGCATTTGTGTATGAAGAGTTGCAGCTTCTGGCTTCAAAAATGCTTCAAGGGCGCGGTGAAGATGCACCGACAGCTGGACTGGATCGGGTAGACGACTTCGGCTCCTCGCTCGGTTCGCCTTAGTGCGGAGAACCTGTTTCAACGAGGGTCAGCATATCGAAACATGCTGGTGAAGGCGAGCTAGCCGAACTATACCAATCAACACGTTATTTTAAATGAAGCATGCATATTTGTGGGTTTCTATCTTGCCTTAGTTCATTTACAAGTAAGCAGCATATAGAATTTACTGAAATGAATGTGCCACCGTTCGGTGGATTTTACCTGTCCGTCTGAATGACCTGCACAATACTTACCTTGCCTTCCCTGCCACGAAGACACAAGTTAGTTGCAACAGGTTTAAATATACAGAGGATCACTGGCATAATACCACGAAGGACGATTTATAGTCTCAGGACGGAAGGGTATGCAACGCGGGTGGTGAGCCCCCGTTGTACGCCTCAATCCGACGATATAGACGACTATACAGACGTTTCGTCCGGATCGGATCGGTCCCAGTGCCCTGGCAACCGTCCGCAAGAACCAGAAACCTTGTGCACAAGTTGTCCATGATCGAACGTTATTAACAGATTTAGCAGATTATGCAGATGAGGCAACACGAGCACAGACAAGCAGAATTTATATGATTCATATTGCAGAGCCTCACTGAATATTTATTTGCATACAAGATATGATCCATAGTTAGCACGATTTATGGAATATTTATAAACGAACTAGCATGCAGTATGAAAATCGTTCACAAGTTGAGTTGACAAGCAATGTTTACCAAGTCTATTTCATTTTTATCTTGGTTTCTTTTATTATCACTTGGTATCGTTTGATCGGGGCAAAGGAGTGAAGCTTGGAAGCAGGGCTAGCTAATCGGGTTGGTAGCCACTCACTTAGAAGTTGGAAAGAAGAAGGAAAGAGGCACTTCACGACTCCGCTCGCAAGCCGCCTACTGCTCGTTTACCTGCACACGAACAGCTCGATTAATACTTCTTCCTCTCTTTCCAATCTCGAAATAGAAGTGCAGTTCAATGAACGAAAATAATGAAAACCATCAAAACCGTTCAAGAAAAACAAGCAAATCCCAAAACCAACTCAAAGCACGAAAGCAACAAGCGACATCGAAAACCGAGGCAATAAAAGATAGCAGCGGAGAGGTCCCTCCTGACTCTGCCGCTAAGCCGATCCTTGGGGCGCAGTCCACTGAATATGGGAATCGATTTCGAAGAAACAAATCCATAACGAGGACGAGTTCTTAATTCAATCTATCCCGATCGAACGATACCGTTTGTGTTTCTTAGCCGCGCTCTCCGCACCGGGAGAACGGGGCGCTACATCCTACCCAACTAATTAGAAGTTTCGTCCCGAAACTTAAGAATAGAACTTACCGTTAGGGATTATTTTGTTGGGGCAGAAGCTTAGAGGGGAGCGGACAATTTCGAGATACGTGGTCCCCTCCGCCACAATTGAAGCATAGACCTTTTCGGAGGTAGCAATTGGCAGTGCTATGCCCCGGCTTTTTACAGAAATCACAGAATGGTCTCGGGTTTTCTTTTTGTGAACCACCATGGTTAGGGCGCTTTGCAGCGGTGTTTCCTCTCTCGTTGCCTTGGCGTTTGTGATTGTAGGTATGCACAGCGCCGGTGGAAACGTGAGGATACTGCGGTTCCAGAGATAGGGCGTGATTCATGACTTCACTCATTGTCCCGTACTGATTATTGACTACGTGCCCATGAATGGCAGGGTGCAGACCGCCTTCAAACCTTCTAGCTTGACTCGCTGCATCAGGTAAATAGGCCTTAGCGAATTTTGAGAGTCGGTTGAATTCGGCGGAGTACTGCTTCACCGTCATACTGTCCTGCCTCAGTTGCACGAAATTATTTTCCATTTGACGTTGTACTGGAGGGGGTATAAACTCCTCTTCGAACACGGCATGAAAGGTCGTCCACGAGATCGCCTCCTCTCCGTGATCAAATTGGAGAGATCGTCGATGCACGTTCAACCAATCGTGTGTGTTGAGGCGGAGCTGTAGTTGCGCGCAGGTGACGCGCTTATCTTCGGGGACCTCTAGCAGAGCGAAGTGATCTTCAAGCTCGGCTAGCCAATCTAGAGCTATCACTGGGTCCTCAGTCCCGTTGAATGGGGTATTGCAGACTCTCTTGAAATGTCCCAAGTTGAAGGCAGTCACATCCCTCGGCCTTGGGATTTGAGGCGTCTCCACTTCAAGCACGGACTGTTCCACCGGAGTCGTTGCTGTTGCGGCAGAATTGTTGGCAGCCAAAGTCTGAACGATCTGTTGCAGGACATCTACCTGCTTTTTTGTACTGAGAATCGGGTCTCTAGATTGCTCTCAAACTTGGCTTGGCGAGCATCATCTCTTTGTCGTTGCGATTCTAACATTTGTATTACCCGCTCAAGCGGATCGACTTGAGATATGTCTTGCTGGCTCCGAGAGCTTCCTGAAGTGCCCGAACTACTATCCTGTGTTTCGTTTGGTGCTTGCGCTGCAGATTGCGCTGGTACCATTCCTTCAAAAGAAGGTAAATTATATTAGAATCATAATGTATTATGGACTTATTGCATGAACGTATCTCATTTTGGCCTAGCGAGTTTAAGAGTTCGCACAGGAATTTGATCGTTAAAGAAACTTTTCCAGTACGAAGTCTAAGAAACTTTGAATCTGTGCTCTGATACCACTATGTCACGACCCGATTTCGTAAAATCGTTTGAGGCATCCCCCGAATCGTGACCGCCGTACGGGCCTGGAGTTGCGCCCGCACAAGGCTTTAATGATTTGTATAGCAAGCACATATTCAGAGTACGCAGATAAATTGAAACACAGATTTGAAACATAAAAAAGTTCTCTTTATTAATAATGAACATCTATTACAAACTCCTGAACGAGTCAGCTAATATGCCGAACGGCTTACAAAAGAGATGACTCAAAATAAGATAGCAGTCCTGTACATTACATCCTTTATAACTTCAAAATGTATAGACCTCCAGGCTGGAGGACGGCTTTGCCACGGAGCTGCATTTGTGTATGAAGAGTTGCAGCTTCTGGCTTCAAAAATGCTTCAAGGGCGCGGTGAAGATGCGCCGACAGCTGGACTGGATCGGGTAGACGACTTTGGCTCCTCGCTCGGTTCGCCTTAGTGCGGAGAACCTGTTTCAACGAGGGTCAGCATATCGAAACATACTGGTGAAGGCGAGCTAGCCAAACTATACCAATCAACACGTTGTTTTAAATGAAGCATGCATATTTATGGGTTTCTATCTTGCCTTAGTTCATTTACAAGTAAGCAGCATATAGAATTTACTGAAATGAACGTGCCACCGTTCGGTGGATTTTACCTGCCCGTCTGAATGACCTGCACAATACTTACCTTGCCTTCCCTGCCACGAAGACACAAGTTAGTTGCAACAGGTTTAAATATATAGAGGATCACTGGCATAATACCACGAAGGACGATTTATAGTCTCAGGATGGAAGGGTGTGCAACGTGGGTGGCGAGCCCCCATTGCACGCCTCAATCCGACGATATAGACGACTATACAGACGTTCCGTCCGGATCGGATCGGTCCCAGTGCCCTGGCAACCGTCCGCAGGAACCAGAAACCTTGTGCACAAGTTGTCCATGATCGAACGTTATTAACAGATTTAGCAGATTATGCAGATGAGGCAACACGAGCACGGACAAGCAGAATTTATATGATTCATATTGCAGAGCCTCACTGAATATTTGCATACAAGATATGATCCATAGTTAGCACGATTTATGGAACATTTATAAACGAACTAGCATGCAGTATGAAAACCGTTCACAAGTTGAGTTGACAAGCAATGTTTACCAAGTCTATTTCATTTTTATCTTGGTTTCTTTTATTATCACTTGGTATCGTTTGATCGGGGCAAAGGAGTGAAGCTTGGAAGCAGGGCTAGCTAATCGGGTTGGTAGCCACTCACTTAGAAGTTGGAAAGAAGAAGGAAAGAGGCGCTTCACGACTCCGCTCGCAAGCCGCCTACTGCTCGTTTACCAGCACACGAACAGCTCGATTAATACTTCTTCCTCTCTTTCCAATCTCGGAATAGAAGTGCAGTTCAATGAACGAAAATAATAAAAACCATCAAAACCGTTCAAAGAAAACAAGCAAATCCCAAAACCAACTCAAAGCACGAAAGCAACAAGCGACATCGAAAACCGAGGCAATAAAAGATAGCAGCGGAGAGGTCCCTCCTGACTCAGCCGCTAAGCCGATCCTTGGGGCGCAGTCCACTGAATATGGGAATCGATTCCGAAGAAACAAATCCATAACGAGGACGAGTTCTTAATTCAATCTATCCTGATCGAACGATACCGTTTGTGTTTTTTAGCCGCGCTCTCCGCACCGGGAGAACGGGGCGCTACATCCTACCCAACTAATTGGAAGTTTCGTCCCGAAACTTAAGAATAGAACTTACCATTAGGGATTATTTTGTTGGGGCAGAAGCTTAGAGGGGAGCGGACAATTTCGAGATACGTGGTCCCCTCCGCCACAATTGAAGCATAGACCTTTTCGGAGGTAGCAATTGGCAGTGCTATGCCCCGGCTTTTTACAGAAATTACAGAATGGTCTCGGGTTTCCTTTTTGTGAACCACCGTGGTTAGGGCGCTTTGCAGCGGTGTTTCCTCTCTCGTTGCCTTGGCGTTTGTGATTGTAGGTATGCACAGCGCCGGTGGAAACGTGAGGATACTGCGGTTCCAGAGATAGGGCATGATTCATGACTTCACGCATTGTCCCGTACTGATTATTGACTACGTGCCCATGAATGGCAGGGCGCAGACCGCCTTCAAACCTTCTAGCTTGACTCGCTGCATCAGGTAAATAGGCCTTAGCGAATTTTGAGAGTCGGTTCAATTTGGCGGAGTACTGCTTCACCGTCATACTGTCCTGCCTCAGTTGCACGAAATCATTTTCCATTTGACGTTGTACTGGAGGGGGTATAAACTCCTCTTCGAACGTGGCACGAAAGGTCGTCCACGAGATCGCCTCCTCTCCGTGATCAAATTGGAGAGATCGTCGATGCACGTTCCACCAATCGTGTGCGTTGAGGCGGAGCTGTAGTTGCGCGCAGGCGACGCGCTTATCTTCGGGGACCTCTAGCAGAGCGAAGTGATCTTCAAGCTCGGCTAGCCAATCTAGAGCTATCACTGGGTCCTCAGTCCCGTTGAATGGGGTATTGCAGACTTTCTTGAAATGGCCCAAGTTGAAGGAAGTCACATCCCTCGGCCTTGGGATTTGAGGCATCTCCACTTCAAGCACGGGCTGTTCCACCGGAGTCGTTGCGGTTGCGGCGAAATGGTTGGCAGCCAAAGTCTGAACGATCTGTTGCAGGACATCTACCTGCTTTTTTGGACTGAGAATCGGGTCTCTAGATTGCTCTCGAACTTCTCTTGGCGAGCATCATCTCTTTGTCATTGCGATTCTAACATTTGTATTACCCGCTCAAGCGGATCGACTTGAGATATGCCTCGCTGGCTCCGAGAGCTTCCCGAAGTGCCCGAACTACTTTCATGTGTTTCGTTCGGTGCTTGCGCTGCAGATTGCGCTGGTACCATTCCTTCAAAAGAAGGTAAATTATATTAGAATTATAATGTATTATGGACTTATTGCATGAACGTATCTCATTTTGGCCTAGCGAGTTCAAGAGTTCGCACAGGAATTTGATCGTTAAAGGAACTTTTCCAGCACGAAGTCTAAGGAACTTTGAATCTGTGCTCTGATACCACTATGTCACGACCCAATTTCGTAAAATCGTTTGAGGCGTCCCCCGAATCGTGACAGCCGTGCGGGCCTGGAGTTGCGCCCGCACAAGGCTTTAATGATTTGCATAGCAAGCACATATTTAGAGTACGCAGATAAATTAAAACACAGATTTGAAACATGGAAAAGTTCTCTTTATTGATAATGAACATCTATTACAAACTCCTGAACGATTCAGCTAATATGCCGAACGGCTTACAAAAGAGATGACTCAAAATGAGATAGCAGTCCTGTACATTACATCCCTTTATAACTTCAAAATGTATAGACCTCCAGGCTGGAGGACGGCTTTGCCACGGAGCTGCATTTGTGTATGAAGAGTTGCAGCTTCTGGCTTCAAAAATGCTTTAAGGGCGCGGTGAAGATGCGCCGACAGCTGGACTGGATCGGGTAGACGACTTCGGCTCCTCGCTCGGTTCGCCTTAGTGCGGAGAACCTATTTCAACGAGGGTCAGCATATCAAAACATGCTGGTGAAGGCGAGCTAGCCGAACTATACCAATCAACACGTTGTTTTAAATGAAGCATGCATATTTGTGGGTTTTTATCTTGCCTTAGTTCATTTACAAGTAAGCAGCATATAAAATTTACTGAAATGAACGTGCCACCGTTCGGTGGATTTTACCTGCCCGTCTGAATGACCTGCACAATACTTACCTTGCCTTCCCTGCCACGAAGACACAAGTTAGTTGCAACAGGTTTAAATATACAGAGGATCACTGGCATAATACCACGAAGTACGATTTATAGTCTCAGGACGGAAGGGTGTGCAACGCGGGTGGCGAGCCCCAGTTGCACGCCTCAATCCGACGATATAGACGACTATACAGACGTTCCGTCCGGATCGGATCGGTCCCAGTGCCCTGGCAACCGTCCGCAGGAACCAGAAACCTTGTGCACAAGTTGTCCATGATCGAACGTTATTAACAGATTTAGCAGATTATGCAGATGAGGCAACACGAGCACAAACAAGCAGAATTTATATAATTCATATTGCAGAGCCTTACTGAATATTTATTTGCATACAAGATATGATCCATAGTTAGCACGATTTATGGAACATTTATAAACGAATTAGCATGCAGTATGAAAACCGTTCATAAGTTGAGTTGACAAGCAATGTTTACCAAGTCTATTTCATTTTTATCTTGGTTTCTTTTATTATCACTTGGTATCGTTTGATCGGGGCAAAGGAGTGAAGCTTGGAAGCAGGGCTAGCTAATCGGGTTGGTAGCCACTCACTTAGAAGTTGGAAAGAAGAAGGAAAGAGGCGCTTCACGACTCCACTCGCAAGCCGCCTACTGCTCATTTACCTGCACACGAACAGCTCGATTAATACTTCTTCCTCTCTTTCCAATCTCGGAATAGAAGTGCAGTTCAATGAATGAAAACAATGAAAACCATCGAAACCGTTCAAGGAAAATAAGCAAATCCTAAAACCAACTCAAAGCACGAAAGCAACAAGCGACATCGAAAACCGAGGCAATAAAAGATAGCAGCGGAGAGGTCCCTCCTGACTCTGCCGCTAAGCCAATCCTTGGGGCGCAGTCCACTGAATATGGGAATCGATTTCAAAGAAACAAATCCATAACGAGGACGAGTTCTTAATTCAATCTATCCCGATCGAACGATACCGTTTGTGTTTCTTAGCCGCGCTCTCCGCACCGGGAGAACGGGGCGCTACACTCAAAATCTATAAGTCTATGGTTTTACGCCCGGATGCTTTTATGCTCGGTAGCTTTTATGCTCGAGAGGCTACAAACCTACAACTTCACGCTCAGAGGCCACAAATCTATGATTTTACGCTCAGAAGCTTTTGATGCTCAAAAGCGGCAAATCTACGACTTCATGCTCGGAAGTCTTCTTTACAGAGGCTATAAATCTATAGTTCTACGCCCGGATGCTCTTACGCTCAGCAGCTTTTATGCTCGAGAGGCTACAAACTTATGATTTTATGCTCGTCTATATTTTGGGTCCGTGACTTTCCGCATACCTAAAAATATGCAAGCCATAATATGCGTACATCTGAACCATTCTCAAAATGGCCAGTTACAAGGGTCATGCAGAAGATGCTCCTTCTTGGTCTCAAAAATATCCCAAGTACCCAAAGCATACAGAGTTCAGCATTGAAAATGACTCTTCTTCCTGGGTCGATTGGAAGTTCAAAATCCAGCCTGAATATTTCCTCTACAGTTCAAGATGGCGACTTAGTTTCGACAACCATTTCTTGCCCTGTTTCAAGGGATTTTCGGGAAATCATTCTTGAAGATGATGGTCTGAACAAAAAAAAATTCTTCTTATCAGAGAAGTGACAGTTCAGAATTCTACGCTGTTCCTCATTCCTAAAAGCAGGACAGTTCGAATATTCGACTTAAATGCTAAGCAGTCTTCTACGCATCGTCAAATTACACGTAAAAAGATAGGACGGGAACAAATACTCTTTTTATCAGAGTCAACGTAAAGTTATCCAGACGTGTCGAAGCTACACATATTCAGACTTCATCACAGTAAAATATGGCCAATCATCAGATACGCAAAAGAAGACGACTTTATTAAATCATGATTACATATGAGGGAAATCTAGTCTACAAAGGGTTTTTTTTCATCTTCATGATTACATATGAGGGAAATCCCGTCTACAAAGGATTTCTCATCCTCACTTAAAAGATCACCCCCAGAATCTGTTCTGCCAGGTTCTCGTATTGGTGGAGATCTTCTTCCGTCTTCTTCGGTAGTTAGTCGGTTTCCGCGACCGATTAACAAGAAAATAATTAATGGCCGAAGGATACAAAATTGGGCATGTATCAATTTTGCGAGCCCATCCTCCATACGCCATGACAGATTGAGTTAAGGTTTTAGACCCAACTCAATACTGGAAGACAGGGCTAGTTTGTCTGCCCTCGTCCAAGAACGACAGAAGAAAATACAGCTTATAAGCTGTGTGGCCAAATGAGACCCTTTCTCTCTCCTAGACGCATCGCCATATGAAAATGCTGATTATCCCGAGCAAAGGAAGCTATGATATCCTTCCATGATCCATCGTTGCAGATGACATTTGCTCGAAGACGCCTTCTTTTTCGGGTCCTTATATGCTAGAAGAACATGATCTTCTTCTTCCTCAAGTCAGCAAGACGAATCTCGGCAACCATCTCTGAGTGGTGAAAGAAATATGGGAAGAACAGGTTAAATCATCAGCCTTTATATAGGCAAAGGAGAACACACCGAATCCCAACAAGATCCCAAAAATCTGCCAAGAAATCAGCCTCGAGGAACGAGTCAGACTTGACCGTTTTATGCTTTATTCAAAGTGTTTCAAACTACGAGGAATTGAAAAACTTTGAAGGGGGTCTTGTAGAAGCATGAAAAATACGCTACAGAGTTATACGCAGTATTTTAATACTGTGTGGCGTAAGACGTGAGTTCAGAGCCGTCGGCGTACAAACAGAACTTTACCGCTAGTACAGCGTAAAACACAGCTCCAAGACAACCCGCGTAATGAAGTGTGTTCAAACTGCTTCAGCGTAAAAAGGTTGTCATATCGCCTTTATGGCGTAAAACCCATCCGCTTTTAATGCAGCGGGAAACTGTACGAGGAACGCCTCGTATTTCTCGAATGAACCTGTCAGATCATGCAGTAAACCTGACTCCTGACAACGAGTACTGTAGCGCCCCGCTCCGCGACGACGCTATGTACAAGTGAGATCGCCTTGCTTGCTCGAACGAAAGTCTTCTCGGAGAGTTCCCGAACGATTAATCAAAGTGAGTGGGCAGAACTGCATTCTCTGATTCTTGCACGACTTAATAATGAATCTGAGTTTTTGAATGCTTGTTTGCTTAAGAAGAATGTTTTCATAAGAGAATGATAGAACCGACTCAGCATGCTAATAAGAAAATTCACATAGCTTGTCATTGAAACGAATATATTGCCTAACTAAGAGAATATAAATGCTTGTCAGAAATGAGAACGTACTACTGCTATGCTAAGAGAAAGATAGAAATATTGCATGCTTAGTTACACCGACACAGCTCAAACGAACCCTTGCCATGCTAAGAAGATAAGTAAATGAATCGTCTGAATATGTTCCTTTGAATATAATTTGAAAAAAGATAGTTTTGCATGTTAGAAATAAGAATCAATCGTGCTTGTCAAAAATATGTTTCGCTTGTCTGTTTTGCTATATCGAACTGCTGCCTTTGATTCGTATATGCATAGACTAATAGTGCACCCTGATGTTCCGTGCCTTCGGGTTCCAGGGGGGTGTACTATTAGATATGTGAAAAGATGTGTTTGCTTGAATAAGAAGAAGAGTATAGTCTAATAGTCCGCCCTGATGTTCCGTTCCTTCGGGTTCCAGGGGGTGTGGCTATTAGATTGTTATATGCTTGTGAATGTGAATGTGAATATGATTGTTGCATTGGTCTCGGACAACTTGTGCACAAGGTAATAGTCTCTCGGTCGATTCCTGGGGCACTGGGAATCGGTCGGTCCGGAAGGGATTGTTAGAGCACCCTGATGTTCCGGTCCTTCGGGATCTAGGGGGGTGTTGTTGTCCATCAATGAGTTTCTCAGGACCGTCATATAGATAGGGCGCATGCTAGGTTTACCTTCTTGCATACCTATCATTATGACACCAGAAGAAGATGGATTCATAAGTTTGTTCATAAGGTGCATATTGTGACTAACTTGTGTGTCTGCTGCAGGGATAACCGTTCGACTATGGGGTAAGAAATATGAGTTTATGCATGAGTACGCATGTTCATTTTGTCTGCATCGTAGAATTTATCTGATAGTGTTGCATGCATTCGTATCGGTCGGACAATGACTATTAGTGCAGAGCTGAACCTTGGTTACGGCTGCTTCGGCAGTAATGTGCAGCCATGAGTCACAGCTGCTAATAGGATCAGAATGTGAGTCATTGGTTAGCTGGATTACCGCTACCAATCCTGAGTTTCTCGGAGACCGGCCTCTGAATGATAGTTTTACTTGTGTGCTTGAATTAAATGATAGTTCCTATATGCTGCCTTGCCCCTAAGAGTTAGATTTGTGTTGCACAATACATGTTGCGCACTACACGATAGAGCACTGTCCCGATCGTATGCTTATAGTTTGAATATGCAAACTGTTTCAAAGTTATGTTTTCAAAAAGATGTAATCTGACTATAGTTCTGAGCTGCATGAAAAGAACTTAGGTAAAACTAGCAAGATCACTAGTAATGAAATATTTTGCCACATGATTACTTAGTGTGGGTTTCAGGGGGTGTAGCTTCTGTTCAGTTGTTTTATCTCACCAGTACTTGCATAAAGTGCTGACCCACCAACAGTCTGCTTGTTCTCAGGTGCCCGTTCGTCCGAGGAAGCGATATCCGTGCCTCATCCCAAGGAACCGAAAATCTGGAGTCGATGCCTGGAGCCGCATCGAGTTGTGCCTGCTTTGAGTTGCTTTGTATAA
Source organism: Iris macrosiphon (assembly GCA_036927795.1). Taxonomy (NCBI): domain Eukaryota; kingdom Viridiplantae; phylum Streptophyta; class Magnoliopsida; order Asparagales; family Iridaceae; genus Iris; species Iris macrosiphon. Next base: position 13,683,630 of record JAYESA010000016.1, on the reverse strand, counting down.
AGGGACATAATGTATGGAACGGTATCATTGTAATCGAGAGAAGACTGCTTGAGCGAATTGTAACCTCGGCCTTGCGCCGCTTGTAACATTTGTGAATATCAATAAAAGAGCCTATTTTCATATGCCATTGTGTTCTTCACTTTTCTGCAATGTTATGTGCCGCTGCTTCAGATATTGAATAGCTTACTTGCCCTTGTTTCAAAGCTTTGGCCTTGTGCAAGCGCACTTTAGGCTTGCACGGCATCACGCCCGTGCGAGGACGATCGGTTTGTAGGGACCAAAGCGAGGACGAACGGCCCTGCGGGACCGGGGCGTGACATAATGGTATCAGAGCGACTCGATTCTTTGTCCATTCCGTTGCTTCCAACTCTGAGATGTGCCTAATGTAAGATGCAATGTACGTTCCATACAATAAGTCCGTAAATATTCTCAAAGTTGCCGGCAAAAGTTTTTTGGATTTATTTTTATTGCTTGAGATATGATTTGTGATTTGTATTGGCTAGAGTTATATTGAGTTATGATTGCTGAGTTTTGGATTTAGGATGGCGAGGGATGAGGACTATCGCTGCTTGTGTTTTTGTGAGTTTCTTCTTGAGTTTCGAGGACGAAACTCTTTGTTGGTGGGTAAGTATGTAGCGCCCCGCTCCGCAACGATGCTATGTACAAGTGAGATCGCCTTGCTTGCTCGAACGGAAGTCTTCTCGGAGAGTTCCCGAACGATTAATCAAAGTGAGTGGGCAGAACTGCATTCTCTGATTCTTGCACGACTTAATAATGAATCTGAGTTTTTGAATGCTTGTTTGCTTAAGAAGAATGTTTTCATAAGAGAATGATAGAACCGACTCAGCATGCTAATAAGAAAACTCACATAGCTTGTCATTGAAACGAATATATTGCCTAACTAAGAGAATATAAATGCTTGTCAGAAATAAGAACGTACTACTGCTATGCTAAGAGAAAGATAGAAATGTTGCATGCTTAGTTATACCGACACAGCTCAAACGAACCCTTGCCATGCTAAGAAGATAAGTAAATGAATCGTCTGAATATGTTCCTTTGAATATAATTTGAAAAGAGATAGTTTTGCATGTTAGAAATAAGAATCAATCGTGCTTGTCAAAAATATGTTTCGCTTGTCTGTTTTGCTATATCGAACTGCTGCCTTTGATTCGTATATGCATAGACTAATAGTGCACCCTGATGTTCCGTGCCTTCGGGTTCCAGGGGGGTGTACTATTAGATATGTGAAAAGATGTGTTTGCTTGAATAAGAAGAAGAGTATAGTCTAATAGTCCGCCCTGATGTTCCGTTCCTTCGGGTTCCAGGGGGGTGTGGCTATTAGATTATTATATGCTTATGAATGTGAATGTGAATGTGAATGTGAATATGATTGTTGCATTGGTCTCGGACAACTTGTGCACAAGGTAATAGTCTCTCGGTCGATTCCTGGGGCACTGGGAATCGGTCGGTCCGGAAGGGATTGTTAGAGCACCCTGATGTTCCGGTCCTTCGGGATCTAGGGGGGTGTTGTTGTCCATCAATGAGTTTCTCAGGACCGTCATATAGATAGGGCGCATGCTAGGTTTACCTTCTTGCATACCTATCATTGTGACACCAGAAGAAGATGGATTCATAAGTTTGTTCATAAGGTGCATATTGTGACTAACTTGTGTGTCTGCTGCAGGGATAACCGTTCGACTATGGGGTAAGAAATATGAGTTTATGCATGAGCACGCATGTTCATTTTGTCTGCATCGTAGAATTTATCTGATAGTGTTGCATACATTCGCATCGGTCGGACAATGACTATTAGTGCAGAGCTGAACCTTGGTTACGGCTGCTTCAGCAGTAATGTGCAGCCATGAGTCACAGCTGCTAATAGGATCAGAATGTGAGTCATTGGTTAGCTGGATTACCGCTACCAATCCTGAGTTTCTCGAGGACCGGCCTTTGAATGATAGTTTTACTTGTGTGCTTGAATTAAATGATAGTTCCTATATGCTGCCTTGCCCCTAAGAGTTAGATTTGTGTTGCACAATACATGTTGCGCACTACACGATAGAGCACTGTCCCGATCGTATGCTTATAGTTTGAATATGCAAACTGTTTCAAAGTTATGTTTTCAAAAAGATGTAATCTGACTATAGTTCTGAGCTGCATAAAAAGAACTTAGGTAAAACTAGCAAGATCACTAGTAATGAAATATTTTGCCACATGATTACTTAGTGTGGGTTTCAGGGGGTGTAGCTTCTGTTCAGTTGTTTTATCTCACCAGTACTTGCATAAAGTGCTGACCCACCAACAGTCTGCTTGTTCTCAGGTGCCCGTTCGTCCGAGGAAGCGATATCCGTGCCTCATCCCAAGGAACCGAAAATCTGGAGTCGATGCCTGGAGCCGCATCGAGTTGTGCCTGCTTTGAGTTGCTTTGTATAAAGGGACATAATGTATGGAACGGTATCATTGTAATCGAGAGAAGACTGCTTGAGCGAATTGTAACCTCGGCCTTGCGCCGCTTGTAACATTTGTGAATATCAATAAAAGAGCCTATTTTTATATGCCATTGTGTTCTTCACTTTTCTGCAATGTTATGTGCCGCTGCTTCAGATATTGAATAGCTTACTTGCCCTTGTTTCAAAGCTTTGGCCTTGTGCAAGCGCACTTTAGGCTTGCACGGCATCACGCCCGTGCGAGGACGATCGGTTTCGTAGGGACCAAAGCGAGGACGAACGGCCCTGCGGGACCGGGGCGTGACAAGTACAACACGGCTATCCAGACGACAGCTATAATGATGGTGCGACACAGAGATCCAAACCATCATTTAGTGACATTTCCTTAGTACAAGTCGCTTTTACGCATTCAAGGGAATATGCTACCTAGTTTTATACAGGCAGATGTGAGCTTTTACGCTCAGCAGAAGACAAAACGGACCGCCACGTCAAAAGCTGCTCTTCGTACTGAGCTCGAGGCACGTCTCTGCAGTTAATGTGTGTGATGGGGGCAGATCTCTGCATTTAATGCAAGGGATTTGGTTATATTTTCAAAGACTGGGGGAGCCATAATTACGGCTAATATGTCCACATCATCACTTTGCACATTACGCCACCAGGCTATTTTTAGCTATAAGGAGCACGTTGTACGCTATCTCCTTGAAATACACCAACTGGGCTATTTTCAGCTATAAGGAGTACGCTGTATGCTATCTCCTCGGAATACGCCGACTCAGGCTATATTTGTATTTGTACGTAATAAGGCTATTTGCTCCAGAATACGCTCAAGACCTCAGTCAAGGAAAGAGGATCAGCTATCTTTTACGCTAGCCACCTATCCATGCAGAACCAGGCTTCTACGCCTATTTGGCTTCTATGCCAACCAGATGGCTTCTATGCCTACTTGGCCTCTATGCCAACCTACTCGGCTTCTACGCCAAACTTGACAACCATTTGGCTTCTACGCCATGGTGACAGTTATTGGCTTCTACGCCAACCCTTTCTACGCGAGGGGCAGTTACCTACGTGGCTTGCATGTCGTGATCTTCGTAGCAGTTATACATATTATCTCTTAATGGGACACACGTCACACGCTCATTCAGAAGATCATTTATACGTGGATGGCAGTTATTATAACCGCCGCGTAAAAAGTGCCACGCTCTTCATTGTCCGACTTCTATGCTGACTGGATGGTTACTGTCACTAAAACCCTATAAATAGAGGCCTTTGTTGACAGAGGTCCAAGGTCGAAGAATTGAAGATTAGTCCAAAGTCGAAAAGAACAGAGAGAAAAGAGTTCAAATTAAGAGTAGTGATCGACGATTTTGAAATCGAGCATCCACTCCCCTTTGCAACCTTTGAAGCTTCTCCATCTTCTACAGCGCTTCTTCATCATCGTGTGGTCCAAGGGACAAAGTGATCGACCGCAGATCAGACTCCTATAGCAATATTTACCCAGATTAAAAAATTATACTTGACATCCTCGTATAGGATTAATTGTAATTCTTGTTTGTAAACCAAAGAGAGGGTTTCGTATAAACCTTATTTTATTTCTTTTGTTTATTATCAAACATGTGGCATCATGGAGTTTTTTGTATTTAATACCAAGAATGTAGCTAGGTATCGATACCAAAATGGCTCAAGCCAAGGTAATCAATATAGAACTTATTTTAACTAAGGATAACTAGTGTTCATATATATAATTGTGTATCTTTTGATACTTAATAACTATAATACTCTAGTATCCTAATATAGCTAGCATAGCCTAGAAAAGCAAGGTATGGACCCAACAACCTAGATATAGACTCATACAATCAAGAAGTAGCTAGTTTGATCAAGTTTGACCAGTTGACCTAGATTTGACCTAGTTTGACTGTTTTGACCTAGAAATAGTCTAATGACCTAGAAGTGGACTAGTTTACTTATTTATTATTTTAAAACCTTGTATTGATGTAATATTTTATATTTAGGTCTTCGAGACATTGTTCCAGATACAATTGTTTCTTCTCATCGAATTTTAGGGGAGTACATTTCTCTGTTAGTTTTTATTTTATGATAGTGTATATATCACTTATTCTAGAACTGTATACTTATTTTCGATACAGTGGATACACGGACTGATACTAGATAGATCCCGTCATGAGATGTTATCCCCTACCGTGCTTAGCGGGTACTCCTTCATATTTATTTTATCGTGTGTATCGGGTATTGATTTTAGTGCACTTCATATACTTAGTGTTCACACACTGCTCGTGTTCAATGTGCCCATATTAGTGTTCATAACGTGTCATGATTGGATCCATAAGTATTAGTCGGGGATGGGGGAGTAGGAGTTGGTTATGTGATCAAGCCCAGTGTATTAGTATACATGTCGATTACATATCACACGTGTAATCGAGTTACCATTTTATATTAGTGTTCAACCCAAGCCGATCACATAACAACTTGTATTCCAAGGCACAATAGCTAGTGTTATCTATTTCATTACTTACAGTCATTCCATATTGCATGTTCTTTATTTTCCAGTTCATTACCTATTTGCTTTAGTGCATTTCCATGTCCTATTGTAGTTAACTTGTATTCTTTTTCTATTATTTGTCATATATGCTGTATTATGTATTTGGAACTACTTTCAGAGGTATGTACTTTGATCCTTTCCTGATTGGATATATTTTTCAGATGACTGGTTAGTGGAGCAGTACCCTACTTACTATGGGCCGCAGGACGGCGTACCATTAGAAGGTACTCCCTTAGAGCAGGAGGACCTAGTGCGAGATACTGAGGTGGCTTAGACTTATTGTTTAGAATTGTATTAGACTTTTATTGAGACATTTGGCATGTATATTAGTTTGGAGTTGTATTGTGCCTAGACTCATATTGTGGACTTGTGATTGTATGGTGATTCCTATTTCATCTTTTTTATTCCATATTGTGCCTTATCTTCCTTAGTTTGATTTTTTGATTGAGTATTGTTTACCATTATCATATATCATATTGTTCCTCCATTGGGAGTTGAGATGACATTGACATGTACCCTATATTTCTTGTGAGAGATGTTTAGTTAGCATTGTTGATCCAGACATCGTTCTACCGCCGATGCTGCGGCGTAGGCTGAGCGTTATTCACCGCTCGTGCCTCTATTCTGGGTGCGGGTCATGACATAATCCATGCCCTCTCCCGGGTTCATCACAGCCATGCACACAAAAACTAAGGGACCAATGGTCCAAAATATACAACTAAGGAAAAACTTTCAAAAATAACCTAAACAATGCATGAATGGCATAAAGCAAAATGTAAGCAATTAAACGATAAGCAAGATATACATGTATAATACGCGTATATCTGGTACATATACTAGAACAGTAAGACGAGTCTCACATATTTTTCTGGGCCATCACACTCTTGGAGAATCGACGTAGGAGCGCGAGGACGATATACAGTTTCGGTAACCGCACATATTCGATTCGAAAGGTAAATTCTACCTTATGCCTTTGTATCTTAGATTCCGTGATCAGGCGATCACCTATGTGTTGTGATATTATTGCTTGTATGTGTAGATTTGCTAGTAGATTCGTATCGTGCTTGTCTTGACTTCTCTAGCCTTACATTGGATTTGAATTTTGAGGACAAAATTTTTCTAAGGTGGGTAGAGATGTCAACCCCCTTTTCTGTCGCACTTTGGTGCATATTGTCCTTCACGCACTTTGCCACATATTGTTTGCTAGTCTGGCCATTGTTTAAACCAGACGCAAGAGTTATGAAGAGAGTGGATTTGGTTGGGTTGGTGGCATGTGTGGCTTGGATGGACTTAAGTGATCCAACAGTCCACATCTCAAACCTAAACTTATATATTCCTATTTCTCTCTCTCTCTCTCTCTGTGTGCTCATTATTTCCTTTCCAATTTTCTCTCTTAGGTTTTCTCTCTCCCTCCGTAGGCAAGTACATCTTGCACAAGAGAAGAACCATGGATTTTTGTATTCTTTTAGTTCTTAATATTTTTTGTTTATTTCTAGCTCATATTGTTGGGACCGAGCACCTCTTCATCTTTAATACTTATTGTTCTTGATTTTCTTGGTTGGAATTGCATGGATCTGAGTTTGGGTCTATGGGTTCACTTTTGTCTTCCTGGGGTTTGATCTCCCAAAACATTATATTTTACAAAACTAATTATCTCATAGTGTATAACACCATATTTTATGTAATTTTGCTTTTGGTCGTGCTTGATTTCAAGTTCAGCTAAGTTCAGTGTTAAAACTTGATACAATACGTATACCAAAATTGTTGAGTTAAGAAGAAGAACAGTGCTCTGTGAAGAGTATTCACGAGAACCCCTTTGGCATAGAAATACGTATATTTCACTTTGGACGTATTTGTGTGTTGTTCTAACTTTTTGTGCGTACTAATCATACAACACTCAATCTCCTAGCAAAAGTGCACCAGTCACACTCCTTGAGTCAGTGGCACACGTTCGAGAGAAAACTCAGTTGGTGCACTTTGGTGCGTATATAATCAAAGTTCTCCTTGAAAAACCAAGAGAAAGTACGCCATAGTCAGTCAACGCACTTTCTTCACGTTTGGCAATCTGTCACACTTTTCCTATGTTTCGTCAGATGACGCACTTTTCTTACGTTTGGTCTGCTCGCGCACTTTCTTCACTCTTCATTTTCTTAGGGACAAAGCTTTGGTGATTTTTGTTTTATTGATTTGTGTGCTCCTCGACTGACAAGTTTCTCGAATGTCAATATTTGACCTCGGATTGTGTATTTTGTCTTTTAGCTAGCTTGCTCGCACACTTTCTTTGAAAGCACGCCTTATTCTTGCTCACGCACTTTTTTTAAGTGTGCCATGTTGGTTAACTTGACAAATTGTGCCACCCCTTTGTAGCTCGCGCACTTTATCATCTTCAAGTGAAGCCAAAAAGGGAGGATTTTTGAAAGTTGGATCGCTCCGATCTCACTCACCTGTGAAAATCTGTTTAAGCTAAAAGCACCGGTTTTCTCCAACCTCTAATCCCGCTAACTCCAACGACATGCCCCTCACCCAAAAATAGGTATTTTGTGTGTATTCTATATTTATTATGTTTATTTAGATTATTTTAAAATCAATTTAAATCCAATGGTTGCTTTAGGATACTTCACCGTAGTTTGAACATTAATGACATAGGACGACCCCAAAATCTATATCGCCCTTCGTAGCAAGTAGCCTATATTGGAGACACTTCCCGTAGGATCTTCGCATGACACAAAATTCGATCATTTAGTACTTATGGCTCTAGTGTAACAACCGTAGTTTCTTGTGAGTAATATTTAGATATTTTTATATAAATAATTTATTTATGATTATTTTCCAATCCAACATTCTTCAATAAGCAACCCATAATTCCTCCATGCCAATTTAGGCCACTTACCTATTTTTGTAGGATCTATTTATGTATTTAGCTATTATTATCTTAATTATTAGAATTCTAATCAAATCTTGGTTATTAATATCTAATAGGAGTAGAGATTTACCATAGATTTGCTACCAACCAAATTAGGAAATAATTTAAATTAAACATACTCCTACCCATAGCCACCCTCCCTTCTCATCTTAAATCCTAACCCTAATCTAAAATCCCCCTCCACCTCCTCTAGACGCCGACCTCCCCCCCCCCCCCCCATAGACCCCCTCACATGGAAAAGTCCAAGGCCTTTTCCCCATCCAAGAACCCTCGTTCTTTATCTTCTCTCTTCTAGTAAGTTCTTTCTTTAAACCTTCTCTCCTCCAACCTCTCTAATGTATATGAATGCATGAATATATATATATATGTGTGTGTGTGTTTGTGTGTGTGTGTGTGTGTGTGTGTGTGTGTGTGTGTGTGTGTGTGTTTACAACTCATTGCCATATTCTTCATTATAGTATTTATTTTAAAGTTTTGTATGTAGAGTTTTTGAACCCATGTATGCATGTATGCACCCATAGGTAGAAATTTTGGTTTAACCATGTTAATAATAGAGAGATATGATGATTAAAATTATTTTAACCATATTTTTACTGTTTATTTCAGAATATTAGTTTGATAAATTTGTGTTAAATAAATTGTATGTACAATATGTAGGGCGACCTAGTTTAATATTTTATCCAAAACCCCGCATTGAATCCTACTAAAACTTTATAAATAATTAAATTATGTTATTATTAACCTATATTAAATTCAGTTTTAAATTAATTTTCCAAAAATATTACTTTTGATTTAAATGAATTTTATGCATAAAAAGACACATAGTTGACCTAGTTTGCATGTAAACTTTTTGTAACTTGTTCTTTGGCCATATATGAATGTTCTCTCTATTATTTTATGATTAAAAGTTATTTTTTCAGAATTGAATATAATTTAGGATTTTCATGCAAAACATAATTGTGTGGTTATAATGGCAAAATTTTGCCAATACTAAAGCTAGAAGACTAGTATCTGTCCAACGGAAAGACCAATAAGTAGAATTGATAATTATGCATGTAGAAAATAATTAAATAATTATTTTCTAGTATTTTAGAATTATTTTCAGAATTTAACTTTTTTTATGAATTCATCTTTTTGAGAACTTGCATCCGAAGAAAACCCTATGTAAACCCCCTCACCCAAAAATACGTATCATGTGTGTATTTTGTATTTCTTGTATTTGTTTTAGATTATTTTTAAATCAATTAAAATCCAATAATTTAATTTGGACACTTCACCATGGTTTGGACATTAATAATATAGGATCGCCCCAAAATCTGTATCGCCTTCATAGGAAATAGCCTACACAGGAGACACTACTTGTAGGATCTTTTCGTGGCACAAAAATTTGATCCCTTGGTTTTAGTATGACATTAGTATAATGACCATAGATTAATTATTAAATATTTAGATAATCTATATATAATTTAATTGTGGTTATTTTCTAATTCTAATTTTTCTACAATTAATATCCCATAATTCTACGTGCCAAAGTATGTAGATTCTCTTTTTATAGATTTGCATAATATTTTCTATTACATGTTTTGTGGATAAACATTTAATTAATTACTTGGTTAATTAGATAATATAATTATTTGATTTGTAACTAGATAAATATCTAATTATTAATTATAAAATATTTTGAGGTAGTTTAGTAAAAACTTTACAAAGTAATTTGCTAGAATTTATTTGGTGTGCAAATAATATTTTTGAGATTTTTTCTCATTTATAGATGTGAATATATATATATATATATAAATAAATAAATAAATATAATAATAATAATAATAATAATAATAAAAGTAATAATAATAATAATAGAATTAATAATAGTAATAATAATAGTATTAGTAATGGTGTTAATAATAATAAAAAGAAAAAAAAAGAAAAAAAATAAAACATATTCCTAATTAAACCTAAACTACTTAATTCCTAATAACCAACCCCCCGACCCTACTCCTAAACTACCCCTCCATGCAGCAAAGCTCATAAACCCAACTAAGCAAATCCACCCCCCCTTGAACCAACCCGAGCACTTCCCATCTCTCTCTCCCTCTTGGTATATATATATATATATATATATATATATATATATATATATATATATATATATATATATATATATATATATATACGTGAATGCTAAACTCCAAACCCTAACCCATACACAAACCCTAACCTAGTAGTCGACCCCGAAGCCGGCTCCGCCGCACCCCGCGCCGACCGCGGCCGCCCCGGGCCGCCCCACGCCCGCCGCCGGCCACTGCGTACCGCGCGCGTGCAGAAATACCTCTCCGAGCACCCATCTTCTAAGTATTGTATCTTCTTCATCTGTGATCCTTTTTGCGTGCGGTTTGTTCGTGTACGCTCACAACCTAACCCTCTAGGATTTTTATTCAAGCGGGATGAGTTCTCGTTCCCTAGATTGGTCAAAAAATTGACCGAAAAATGATCGGAAAACTGACCAAAATAGTTCAGAATTTTTGAATCCAAAATTTCATGTTCACACCCAATTTGCCATCAACCTGTTTAATATTTTCAAAAACTAATAAAAGGGTTTTTCTTCTCCATATAACCGAGAATTTTTATTCTTTTAGTTTTTGTTAATTTGTTCTATGTGTAAAATTATTCGGCCTCCAAATCGACCAAAAACTTAACTTTTTAAAATTGGAAAATTATGAAAAGGAGCGCGCCCGCCAAATGGGATCGCCTCGTGCGTACTAATTGCACCGAAAGGCGCATATGGTACATCCTGACGTGTGGGCTTTCGCGGAAACTGATTTGGACGTGTGTGCGCGTCGGAATTAACCCGTATCCGTCCGTATCGCAACTTTTGCAAAATATCGCACCATTTAATGTACGCTCGTCGGAATACGATGATTACGCCATTGGATTCGTGGTATCACGCTGGTCCTGTGACCCAATTTTATGCAATTCTGAGATAGTTGACCAAGCCGCCTATTTGCAGGCCCTACGGTTGACTTTTTGGACGAATTTGTGTTCGGCTCATCGGAATCCAAAATTGGACATACCGTTGAGTTCGTATTAACGTTTATAATTTGTTTGACCTATAATTTGTCCCATTTAGAGACATTTACCTCTGGCACACTTTTTGGTGCAAAGTGGCCCACATGTGGACCCGCTTTGATCAAAAATTACTATTTTGCCCTTTTGTCCAAATTGGACGAAAGAGTAGGCTTTTCTGACTATCTCGCATATTCTGGGAATGTTGGTAATGTTTATTTCAGCATCAGGAGACGTGTATTCGGAGGCCATAGTTTCTGATCTTGTGTACTTGACGTCTGGACGCTTACACTATACAGATTGCTTGCCAGGCGAGTATACCTTGCCATTGTACTGTGATTTATATTCCATATAGTGCATGTATTTTATTTCTGTCATTTAGTTCATATATTTAAACTGCTATATAAACTACGCGTCCAAGAATAACTTGGGTGCAACGACGGTGATGTCGTATTCTATTTTTACTATATATATGCGTGTTGACCTAGTTTATGAGACCACCCCATTATCATGAGGCATTTTATGTTTCATTGGTCATAACACTGTTATTACACAAGTGTGAGTCTCATGTAGGACACGGACTTGCGTGTTCGACTGGCCACTGGTACGTAGAGGACGTGCGACGGATAGAGATAACTGCTGATAAAAATTGCATGCTAGAAGACCTGGCAGTTATTTAGAGGTACCATCGTGTCATGGATGTGACATGCTTAGAGCATGGGGTGGAAAGAATAACAAGTAAGGCATTTGGGCTCCTTTGCACTTTCCTTTTGTAACCCGTACGCTCCGCTGGAGATGCGCAGTCATGATGACCCCTATATATTACCTGGCGGCCTTTGTGGTTCAAAAGACGTTATGCTTTGTAGGCCCCTGAATCTCCAAGAGAATCATGCCAATCCTATTTTAGCCAGATAGCCCACTTGTTGGAAAGTTGTTCTCAAACTGCATTCACATAGATGGTTAGACGACCCATTGGATGTTTAGTTTTAGTACTTTATTGGCATGCTTCTATGTATCTTGTTATGTCCCTCTGAGGACCTGGTCCCTTTCCAGGTATAGACTTGCAGGAGTATCCACAGGAGTACGGACCTGGATCTGACGCTTCATACCAGACTGAGGAGGTCTTACCTTCAGAGTACCTTTGATTCATCGCGGCTGATGGATATTCTAGTTGCCATTTTCCTTGTGGACATTATCTTATGTTATAGTTGGTCTCTTCTCTCATTTAGTAGTTTAGTATAGTCGATTGGCAGTGGATTTGTTTCCATCCGACTATCATACTTTGATACTTCATATTTAAGATTCAGTTATTTATTTTCTATTTCTTTATTTATATTGTGGATGAGATATAGATTGCGTGTGACTTGTGTTGACAGTATATTACCACTTGTGGATTGGATATTCATAATACAACGTACGTATGTGTTATGGTTTCCATATATTAGAGTTGCCATAAATATACGGCTAGCATGATTACGTATTCCTAGTCCTACGTATTTTGGGACTGGGGCGTGACACCCTATTTAGCAACCATAATTGCATGACTAGTTACCAATCTTCGTAGAAACCCCTTGTGAGTTGAAAACCATTATTTGCTAAATTTTTTATAATTAATTCTAGAATTAATAGTTTAATAAAAAATATTTAAAAATAATTTTTGGTAATGTTGGATGGCTTGTAATAATTTGGTGTGTAGTTACTTGCATGTACAACCAACGTAGGATTAATCAGTAGATGATGTCACGCCCCGATCTCTCGCAGGCTAATCGGCCGTCCCCGCTAGGCGAGAATCACTGTGCCAGTGCTCCCATGGAACGATCGCTTGAGCCATCCGGGCGTGATGCCGTACGAGCGTGAGCCGCGCCCGTGCAAGGCCGTGGTCATTGGCTGGCGGTAAGAGGTCTAAGCCACATGATCGCACAGACTGTCCGAGTGCAATGGAATTATAAACGCAAAAGTGATTGGTAACAAGTTCACTGAGTCGACAATAGCGGAAGCATTGAATAACACAAGTAGAAGTAAAGCAACTATTTATTGATATAAATAAGTGTTACAGGCGGCGCATAGCCAAGATTACAAGTCGCTCAAGCCTCTCTCTGAAACAGTAAAAGCGTGCCAAGTGGCTACAATTGTGAAATGATTATTCAGGCGATGTTTAGGCGATGTTCCAACATTATGTCTTGTATATGTGCTTCAGTTCTGGACGCGACGCTCCAAGGTGATGTTCCAACATTATGTCTTGCATATGTTCCACTAAGTGAGGATGACTTATCTATATGAACAATTGGTCGCTGGCATAGCCATAAAGGACGGTTTATAGTCTATGGACGAGGATGCTATGCAATAAAAGCATTGGAGGCGCTGCATAATCTTGTCCAAAATATGAGACTATCAGCCTGTAAGCAAGGATGGTGCGGTGTTTAGCGGAGACGCCATCCTGCATGAATGTGAAAGGCTGCTTGAGTTCCATCCGGATCGGATCGGCCTCGGTGCCTCGGAGACCACCCGTGGAACTGAGATCCGAAGATCGCCTTTTTTAAGTTGTCCGCGACATGCACGTCAGGGTTTTTCCAAATCCATAACTTGAGATGATAATCCATGATTCTTGTTCTGAGCCAAGAATGCTCCACGAGCTGTGATCATAATTCTCGTTCAGAAGTAAACTGGATATGATTATCATGTAGTATAACTTGACATAATTTCCATTGTTGATTCAACTTGCCTTGACGCATTCCCCTGGTGCGAGGAGTGCCTTGGAGACCTAACAGCCCCGAGTACTTGCAAGTTCATTTGCACAGAAGGACTATTCGATAGTCTTCTAGCTGACTCAATGCATGAACGATACGCGATAGTGTTACTTGCTGGTAGCCTATTTTCGTGTGGCAAACACTGAGGCAAGGCAATATTCAAGTTAACTTATAAGCAGGCAAGCATGCATTTATAAACATTCATGTTTAGCTCGGGCCCAAAGATAAGCCAAGTAGTGAAACCGTAAGGGACTTTACCGAGCGACATTGTCTAGGATCGTGCAGTATAGCAGTAAGAAAGAGCACAACAAAGTGTGTAATGTTCATATCGGTCTATTCGAGGCGTAGCAGGGTCCAGTTGCACAAGGCAAAGGTAGCATGTGAGGGTCTGAATATAAGCAATATTTTATTTCCATGTTCTAGCATAAGCAATACAAGTTGGGATTATTCCCTTAGCTAGGTGCGTTGGATTCTTATTAGCATGCAGGGGGTGATTCACCTAGCAACTAGCATGTAGCTTTCCATATTTTAAGTGTGTTGGCTAAGCAAAGACAAGTTCACCGTAGCCACCCACCTTAGCGATGATTCGCCTCGGCTGAGCGATACTTCGAGTGAGCCTCTGAAAGCCTTAGCCGAAATCCTGTAGGGACAAGTCTGGATATCCTTCGCCTCAAACGAGTATTCTCGCATAAGCAAAGCAGGTCGAGACAGTTGCACTTTTGCCGTTTGAATCGGCAGTCCGCTTGAGCGAAACGGGGTATTACATCATACACCACTCAGAAAAAGTCTCGTCCTCGAGACTTACTGAGGACAATCCGTACTAACACATTATGGAATCTATCCCAAGCGTAGCAATCGGTACCACTAAATCCAATTGAACACAGTCTCCTACACGTTCCTTACGCCGTGTCGCGTGTATGCTGAGTCAGTCTCATTTGTGCCTTAGCGCGGGACATGTTGCTTAACTCGTGGTACGTTTCAATCAATTTTGATTTACAATTTAGGGCTGAGGCCAACAAGTCATTATACTTGTTCAGGTGGATATTCACTTGCACTAGCATTAGAGATCAGCATATCGCGAGTCTGGATCGTGCACATATTCGAAGTGTCCTTCAAACACATACATTTCAACCAACTTGGCGATAGCGAAGTCTTAGCACTCGAGTTTCACATCTCTTGAGTCTTGGATCGTGCACACATTCAAGGCGTCCCTCAAACATATGCATTCAACCAAACTTAGAGATCGTAAAATCGGACAAGCTACTTGCAAAAATCTCAAGGGTTCTCGTCTTACTGAATCACGATGACACCTTCGACAGGGTCAATCCAATTCCATATCATTTTCTATTCCAACTCAATCAAGTAGTTGTACATCCGTGAAGCACGATCTATTCGCTTTACCGACTAGCGTTTATTTGTTCGGGTCAAACTTAGCACAGGTTACCGTTCCCAAGTTTAACCCTAAGTTTTGCTGCCCCAGTTCTGTAGCTTTATTCAAGATATATGGTAAAGTCGGCAACACAGGTTCATTCACTTGGCATAGGGTCGTCTGCCTAATTACTAGGTCAGCTCACAAGGTCATAGGTACATGTTCAAGCACATTATGATTCATCGTACATATTTGTCGCACGATGCTCGCCCCAATTCCTAGGGTCAAACCATTGTTCATTTGCACGGGGTATTCTACCCAAGACCATTTCACTCAGATTTTTAGACATCGAGCACAGATTTTTTCTACTCTCAATCACACGTTTGCTTGGCACGGAGGACGAGTCCGCTTAGTAAAATCCATAATATTCAAGGTTCAAGACAAGTCTAGTAATTTGTATAGTCTATCCCTCCAAACATGTTTTGGTAGAATCCCTATCCATTACAAACCTAATCTACCAAGCCGAGATTCGATTCTAAACCTTTAGTTTAACTCCAATTTGTTCAACCTGATTCATGTATCCATTCACAAAACTATCAAGCGTGATTTATTTCAGGTTCTAGGCTAACTTATCTATCAAAACATTTCTGATCATTTGCATTTCCAATTTGTCTCATTGCGTCGAACCATAAGTCAAGATGATCATTCAGTTATATATATAAATAAAATCCACCAAATCATGTCCGTTCATGCAGTGGTTATGATTCATCTAGCAAAATCATCCAACTTTAATATTACCGCTCGGTAATTCATAGTCTTCCTTATAGCATTCCTCAAACAACCAGTTCAATTATTTAAGCCCAAGTTCATCCATTTCAATACGTTCTATTCACCGAGTTCATTTGGAGTAATCATCGGACATGTTCCCTTGAGTTCGATCATCCCTGCATACGTGAATCACCATGCAGGCGCTTCCGCAGGATAACCATTCTCGTTTGGGATCGATTTTGAGAGTTATTGTTTCGAACTTGATTTCAAGATCGTTCCTCCAAACTTCAAGCCAAATCTATTATCGTTCATCTCTTTCCATCGAAACACAATATTCATTTCGGGATAACTTATTCGAGCGATATTATATTCAAGTTCAATCCATTTATTTCAATCCGAAATTGCTCGTACGATCCTCTCAGTTTCCAACAAGTTTCCTTAACGAGATATCAATTTCCATTTTTGTGAATCCCAACTCGATATAAGCCTTATCATTTATTCAAGGCATGATGAAATCGTTCAGTCCGATTATCGTATGAGACTTATGGATCTATTTGGACATTTCTAAATGATCCATACACCACTCGGAATTGAGTCACCCCATTAAATCCATATTTGATAGTCATCCAAACAAACTATATTTGTTTTGTATCTTCCGATACGAAAACATCGTTTAGGCTATTTCCCAAAATCCAAGCATATTTCTCTATACTCGTCTAAGCGATAAATCCGAGAATGTTTCTATCGGTTGTCATTCTAAGTCTGACTTGTCTTATTCCTAAACGATGTCCAAATCTCGTTTTGTACTAGTTTGCATCAAAGGGTCTTGGCGCACGATACTCTACACAACTTAGCCGAAGGCTGTGTGCAAAGCTAACCATTCGAGCAATGTTCGATTTGCACTAACCAGTTGGACAAACATGTACAGGTATTTTGGTTTGCACACAAGTCATGTTTCTAGCACGAGTCTATTCCCGAAGGAACTGGCACAGGTTGGCACAAAGGCCAAATTATTTCAATTCTGTACAAGCAATCATACCATTCACATGCACTTTTCGAAAGTATTTAGACTTATTATTGGAACATTTCGTTTGGGACATTAAGAGAGAGAGTGCACATAACCCACGAACGAGCTTTCGAAACAGAGAAAATCGAAACAAAGTCTAAAGGCGGATAAGCCAGGCTCTGATACCAATCTGTCACGCCCCGATCTCCCGCAGGCTAATCGGCCGTCCCCGCTAGGCGAGAATCACCGCGTCAGCGCTCCCGCGAAACGATCGCTTGAGCCATCCGGGCGTGATGCCGCACGAGTTTGAGCCACGCCCGTGCAAGGCCGTGGTTCATTAGCTGGCTGTAAGAGGTCTAAACCACAGGATCGCACAGACCGTCCGAGTGCAGCAGAATTATAAATGCATAAGTGATTGGTAACAAGTTCACTGAGTCGACAATAACGGAAGTATTGAATAACACAAGTAGAAGTAAAGCAACTCTTTATTGATATAAACAAGTGTTATAGGTGGCGCATAGCCGAGATTACAAGTCGCTCAAGCCTCTCTCTGAAACAGTAAAAGCGTATCAAGTGGCTACAATTATGGAATGATTGTTCAGGCGATGTTCCAATATTATGTCTTGTATACGTGCTTCAGTTCCGGACGCGATGCTCCAAGGCTTCGAAGTGAACTCCACGCCTTAGCACGCACGGAGGAGACATCCGCACCGAACGAGGTTCTCCTGTACCCTGTAAATGATCTGGTGGATTATCAGTACATTGAATGCACTGGTGGGGAGGCTACTCGCCCGCTTGACAAATCCAAACACGTAAATACAGGTTTCGTGCAGCAACTATTATGTTGTCTTTCTAGTTGTGCCTTAGGATCAGTTTCGTGGCATATATATGAAAAGCCTAACTCGGGTGACAGTGCGCCGTACGATAGACAAGACTTACCAACTTACCATTTGTCCTTCCCTGTCCAAGGCAAACCAAGTTAATTCATGCGCGAGCATATATATATATATATATTGAATCAAAGTATTAGCATATGCAAACACAAGTGTTTCAGTGCGAGATTATGTTTCGGTGCATGAGTTACTCTGATTATCAAGTGTGCTGCATAAGATGATCAAGTGCTCTTTATGCACAAGTATTGTTATACCATGATCGTTTAGGTGTTCAGTTATTTTTAATGCGATGCAATGACTCGCACGCGGGTAGCCACTAAGCGAGGATGAATTATCTATATGAACAATTGGTCGCTGACATAGCCATAAAGGACGGTTTGTAGTCTATAGACGAGGATGCTATACAACGAAAGCATTGGAGGCGCTGCATAATCCTGTCAGGAACATGAGACTATCAGCCTTTAAGCAAGGATGGCGCGACGTTTAGTGGAGATGCCATCCTGCTTGAATATGAAAGGCTGCTTGAGTTCCATCCGGATCGGATCGGCCCCGGTGCCTCAGAGACCGCCCGTGGAACTGAGATCCGAAGATCGCCTTTTTTAAGTTGTCCGCGACATACAGGTCAGGGTTTTTCCAAATCCATAACTTGACATGATAATCCATGATTCTTGTTCTGAGCCGAGAATTTGCTCCACGAGCTGTGATCATGATTCTCGTTCAGATATAAACTTGTCACTACCACATTTCAGATTAGGGATATTTTTGTCTTTTTATAATTTAATTTGTAAAGGATTGCATGATAATTATTTATATTTAAATTGCTGTGATTTTATTTGATTGTTGCACTTCACCGTTACTTCGATAATTAGAGCACTACACTAGCCACTGCCTTCCAACCAATTTCACACTCTTATCCTAGACATGCCAGACTTTTATTTTGATCTTTGTGTGACTCATAACTATGCCATGATTTGCATCATTTTAGTCGCACAACATTCGTCGCAAACGACTATATTTAATTCAATATAAATCCAACTTTGTTTTCTTGTGCGTTCTAATCGAAATTGGAGACACAATCTCGACCTATTTTGTGCAACCTAAATTAGGGTAATATTCTGTTCTGGGTCTTCTTCATTCATTTGTTGGGCACTTTTATGCAAAAGTGTATTAAGGTGCCTACCCCGTTGGACACAACACATGAAGAAAATTATTTCTCCTTCATGTGAATTTTTTTATAATTTTTGGGAGTGTGTAATTCAACATCAACCTCTTTAAACCATAGCCCTCCAAACTTTGAACCAAATGCAATCCTAGCCATCCATTTTGAATCTAGAAAATCATAGCCCTTGAAATACCTACATGAGAAGCTTTTTTTCCAAGGAGTGTTGACCAAGCCCTATTTCTAGGTCAACCCAATACTATATACATATATAAATATTCTTTCTTTACTTTTCCTTTTCTTTAATCCCTTCAACCTAAAAACCTAAGTAGCAGCTGACCTTCCCATCTTCCCTGTTCACCCATCCCCTTTCTCATCCCCCCATCCTTCACCCGCCGGAGTCCCGACCGAACCTCGCCGAAGTTCGCCATCCCGACCCGGCCAGACCAACTCCCCTCATCCCGCTGAACCCGACTGCCACTCGACCGGATCCACCGAACGTCTCGCCTGACCTGCTGCAGTCGATCCGCCTGCACTCGCCTGAGAGCACTGCACCTACTGTCCACTCGTCGACGACATCTGCACTCGGTCGGAGAAGCCCGCTGCTCAACCGGCCAGAACACGCCGGAGTTGACCCGCTCGACTGAACCGAGCACCCCCTTCTCGATGACCTCGACACGAATGCCTCGTCCCGCGTACACAGGTTCGAGTTCTCTTTTTGGCATACATGTACACGTGCACGCATACACGTATTTCTCTTTAGTATGCATACGTATTTTTAGTTATGGTTTAATATACGTGTATTGTATATTTGATATATTGGTATATATATATATATATATATATATATATATATATATATATATATATATATACACCAATTATACATATTAAACATATACTAATGAAATACATATACTATACATATATATAATGGAATACATATACTAATTGAATTCATATACTATATATATATATATATATATATATATATATATATATATATATATATATATATATATATATATATATATATATATATATATATATATATTATATGAATTCAATTAGTATATATACACACATATATATGGTATATGTATTTATTTGGTATACATATATATTATAAGTATTAATGTTATATGCTAGTTAAGACTATGTATAATTATATATGTACTAGGTGGCCCGAGTGTAATTACGGATATCCCGTAGTTACATTGATCTGGGACCATGTGAATTGTTAGCAGGCTGCCATATGTACACTGACGTACTGGCAAGACCCGTATTATTTGACTGTCTGTTATGCACAACAATTATAGACGTGACACCCATGCAACTAGACTCACACTTGACCCTGTAGATGACAAGTGTCACCCCCTAGCGTAGTCTCTGAGTTTATTGTGTTTTGATTGTGTGCGTTAGTGTAATGTCTGATGCAATATTGTATTATATAATATGTCTATAGGAATGTTGGATCATCCAGACGATACTTTGGAAATAGGATATTGGTATTGTCAACTAAGGACCACAGGCGAGTACATTCTCTGACAGTTTTCATTATGTTGATTATCTCTATAATTCTAGTTGTATAGAGTACATGATTCTGACACTGTTGTTTATACCAGTTGGCATCATCGAGACCTATCATGAGGAGTCATAATTTGGAATCCATCGTGCTAGATGGGGACAGGGAAATATTAGTAGCTTATGTGATCATACCCAAACTCTACATGCATCATAGCTCACCCACACCTCACGTCGGTGCAGCTTGACCATTACATGCCTCATAGCCTGTTACATGTGATTAGCCTGACTATTGCTCGCATCATAGCTATCCGGATGGTTAGCCTGACCTTACATGAATCATAGCTAATCGTATGTAACAAGCATGATCAGTCCCAAGCCGATCATATGATATGCTGATGTTTCACACACTTAGCTAGATGTTCTTGACATGTATCTCTAGTATATTGATCTACCATCTCTATATGTTCTAGTTATTGTTCTAGCATTTACTTATATTCCAGTTCATTGTTCTAGCATGCACTTGTATTTCTATTCATTGCTAGATGTACATTGATGATGACATATGCACCAGTACTTCATTATTCCAGTATTCCTTTATTTCAGTACTTCTTTATTCCTGTATTTCTTATCGCCAGTATTCATATCTATTTTGTATTTTTTTACACTGTGTTATAGTTTTTATCAATATATGTGGAATTGTTGTTAATGCTTGTACTTCGCTCCAATCCTGACTGGATTTTTTTTCAGAGGATCTTGAGGCCTAGACAGCGTTCTACCGCCGATGCTGCGGCGTAGGCTGGACGTACCCACAACTCATACCCAAATTCCGAGTGCGGGTCATGACACGTTTTTAGTGGTGGCCCATGCAGGTCTAGATTCGTAAGTTGTGCGATACCGTGGTAGTGCGACAACTTAGTTGTACTACTGCGAGCCTGCAATAGGATATAGGAAATATGATTTAGGATGAGAGTAAGCTCAATCACACTAGAAAAATTCTGATCTTTACAATGTTATTCTGAATGATTATTTCCTTTAGAATTTTATTGTCCTTCCTTGATGATATCGTATCTATTACCTTAATTGATTCTTTTCGATCTTTCTTCAGGATGCCGCCGAAGACTAGGTCTTTGAGATTGGGAGCAACAGCTTCAGAGAGGTCTGCCACCTCTCGACCTGACGAACAGACATCTGGAGTTCCTTCTACATCTCCTGTTCATGTGGAAGTATCTGCAGCTAATGGGATTCCTCTTCCACCTGTTCAGAGGATTGCCCCAGCTCTGACGGACAACCTTCCACCACCACCGACTTCGATTCCCGGAGGTGTGCCCACTAACGGGGCACAGATGTTCACACTTATCCAGGGCATGTTAGAGGCCCAGAGAGTAATATCAGAAGCTCAGCGTGTTCAAGCTGAGGCTCAGAGGGTACAAGCAGAGGTACACCAGGCATAGACAGAGCTGATGAGAGAGAGCATAGAGAATGCTCATCAGGTGGCTCTCCAGGCTGTGGAGAGAGTAGCACGACAACAACAGCATCCTGGCCAGCAGCACCAGAGGCCAGGTACTATAGTGGACTTTAAGAGGATGATGCCTCGAGAGTTCAAAGGCACTGAGGGGATACTCTATGCTGACGAATGGCTAGAGGATATAGAGAGAAGCTTACGTTTGGCGCAGATTTCGGAGATTCTTCAGATCGAGGCTGCTGGTAGTCATATGTTTGATATCGCACTGACGTGGTATCATACAAAGTCGAGACTTACTAACGAAGGACTTACTTGGGAGGACTTCAAGGAGCTCTTCAAGGAGAAGTTCTTTCCTGACGTAGCTTTGGGAGCATTGGAAAGTCAGTTCCATGACTTAGTCCAAGGGAGCATGTCAGTTGACGAATACGCCACAGAGTTTTGTCGTTTGAGTCGATTTGCGCCATCGATGATTCGAGACCCAGGAGACAGCACAAAAATTCAAGAAGGGATTGAATAGAGAGATCAAGTCTCGTACTTTGGAATGACGCACTGCTACATTTGAGGGTATTCTGATGGATGCCCAGATTGCTGAAGATGACTTAGACCTCAGGCCCAAGAGAGGATGCGATACTTCTGGAGGAACAGGTGGTAACACAGGACCGACCAAGCACCCACACTTTCAACAACAATAGAGGTCATACCACCAGCAGCATCAGCAGCACCAGGCACCAGTTCGAGGACACATCCAGCAGCAACAACCACAGAGACAGAATTAGCCCGTTGCCCAGTGTGCATATTACGAAAAGATGGAACATGTCACGACCCAATTCCGTAGAATCAAATGAGGCGTCCCCCGAATCGTGACCGCCGTGCGGGCCTGGAGTTGCGCCCGCACAAGGCTTTAATGATTTGCATAGCAAGCACATATTCAGAGTACGCAGATAAATTGAAACACAGATTTGAAACATAAAAAAGTTCTCTTTATTGATAATAAACATCTATTACAAACTCTTGAACGAGTTAGCTAATATGCCGAACGGCTTACAAAAGAGATGACTCAAAATGAGATAGCAGTCATGTACATTACATCCTTTTATAACTCAAAACGATAAAGACCTCCAGGCTGGAGGACGGCTTTGCCACGGAGCTGCATTTGTGTATGAAGAGTTGCAGCTTCGGACTTCAAAAGGCTTCGAGGCGCGGTGAAGATGCGCTAACAGCTGGACTGGATCGGGAAGACGACTTCGGCTCCTCGCTCGGTTCGCCTTGGTGCGGAGAACCTGTTTCAACGAGGGTCAGCATATCGAAACATGCTGATGAAGGCGAGCTAGCCTGACTATACCAATCAACACGTTGTTTAGTGAAGCATGCATATTTGTGGGTTCTATCTTGCCTTAGTTCATTTACAAGTAAGCAGCATATTAAATTTACTGAAATGAACGTGCAACCGTTCGGTGGATTTTACCTGACCGTCTGATTTACCTGCACAATACTTACCTTGCCTTCCCTGCCACGAAGACACAAGTTAGTATGCAACAGGTTTAAATATACACGATGATCACTGGCTTGGTGCCATAACGGACGATAGTCTTTGACGAGAATGGTTTGCAACGAAAATATAAGAGGTACTGCAAGCCATTTCCGCCGAACAAGAGACTAGAACAATATGTCTCGCCCGGACCGGATTGATGCCAGTGCCCCAGCATCGTCCGCGAGACATTTCCCTGTGCACAAGTTGTCCATGATCGAACAATATACAAGTAACAAGTTATTACAGTTGAGGCAACAAGAGTACAAGACAAGCAATTGTACAAGACAAGCAATAATTCGTGATTTATTCTCAAGCGAACAAGCATGCCATTAAGTATCCGTTCGTGCAGTTTATTGACAAACATATAACCAAGTCTATTCTCTTTTATCTTGGTTTC
The DNA here is from genome assembly GCA_036927795.1 of Iris macrosiphon. Taxonomy (NCBI): domain Eukaryota; kingdom Viridiplantae; phylum Streptophyta; class Magnoliopsida; order Asparagales; family Iridaceae; genus Iris; species Iris macrosiphon. The sequence goes on along the minus strand of JAYESA010000016.1, from coordinate 13,659,781 downwards.
TTTTATTATTACTTGGTATCGTTTGATCGGGTCAAAGAAGAATGCAGGTTATTAGCTGTGAAGCTTGGAAGCAGGGCTAGCTAATCGGGTTGGTAGCCACTCACTTAGATTTTGGGAAGGAGAAGGAAAGAGGCGCTTCACGACTCCGCTCGCAAGCCGCCTACTGCTCGTTCACCTGCACACGAACAGCTCGATTAATACTTCTTCCTCTCTTTCCAATCTCGGAATAGAAGTGCAAGTCAATGAACGAAAACAATGAAAACCATCAAAACCGTTCAAGGAAAACAAGCAAATGCCAAAACCAACTCAAAGCACGAAAGCAACAAGCGACATCGAAAACCGAGGCAATAAAAGATAGCAGCGGAGAGGTCCCTCCTGACTCTGCCGCTAAGCCGATCCTTGGGGCGCGGTCCACTGAATATGGGAATCGATTTCGAAGAAATAAATCCATAACGAGGACGAGTTCTTAATTCAATCTATCCCGATCGAACGATACCGTCTTGTGTTTCTTAGCCGCGCTCTCCGCACCGGGAGAACGGGGCGCTACATCCTACCCAACTAATTGGAAGTTTCGTCCCGAAACTTAGGATAGGACTTACCGTTAAGGATTATTCGGTCGGGGACGACGATCATGACTCAAGGAACAATCACGAACAGAATGGTTTGATTCACCACAGGCTAGGCATAATCCAAGTTTCATACGACATTTGTCGATTGCATGCCCTGACTTTTTACAGAATTTACAGTAGGGCATTGTGTTCCCTTTGTATGAACCACCGTCGTTTCGGCGCTTTGCAGCGTTGTTTCCTCTCTCGTCGCTTTGGCGTTTGTGACTGGATGTATGCACAGCGCCGGCAGGAACGTGAGGATAGTGTGGTTCGAGCGACAGGGCGTGATTCATGACTTCACGCATTGTCCGATACTGATGAACGGATACGTGCGAATGGATGACAGGACGTAGTCCACCTTCAAACCTTCTTGCTCGACTCGCTACATCAGGTAAATAGGCCCTAGCGAATTTGGAGAGTCGGTTGAATTCGGCAGAGTACTCCTTAACTGTCATACTGCCTTGCCGCAGTTGTACGAACTCATTTTCCATCTGGCGTTGGACTGGAGGGGGTACATACTCCTCTTCGAACGCGGCACGAAAAGTCGTCCACGAGATCGCCTCCTCTCCGTGATCAAATTAGAGAGATCGTCGATGCACGTCCCACCAATCGTGCACGTTGAGGCAGAGCTGTAATTGAGCGCAGGAGACGCGCTTCTCTTCGGGGACCTCTAACAGAGCGAAGTGATCTTCAAGTTCGGCCAACCAATCTAGAGCTACGACTGGGTCCTCAGTCCCGTTGAATGGGGTGTTGCAGACTTTCTTGAAGTGGCCAAAGTCGAAGGCAGTCACGTCCCTCGCCCTTGGAATTCGCGGTGTCTCTACTTCAAGCACGGGCAGTTCCACCGGAGTCGCTGGCGTTGCCGCGGACTGGTTGGATGCCAAAGTCTGAACGATCTGCTGCAGGGTATCTACCTGCTTCTGTTGGACTGAGAATCGTGCTTCTATATTGTCTTGAAACTTGAGCTGACTCTCTTCCGCCCGCTTCTCGGCCCGTTCATAGCGAGCCTCGTCCCTTTGTTGGTTTGCCTCCAACATCTGCAACATTCGTTGGACGGGATCGATGCTTGGCACGGCTCGCTGGCTCTTTGAACTTCCCGAAGTATCCGAACTACTTTCTTGGCCTTGCATTTCGTCCGGAGTTTGCGCTGCAGATTGCGCTGGAGCCATTCCTTCAAAAGAAGGTAAATTATATTAGGATCATAATGTATTATGGACTTATTGCATGAACGTATCTCATTTTGGCCTAGTGAGTTCAAGAGTTCGCACAGGAATTTGATCGTTAAAGGAACTTTTCCAGCACGAAGTCTAAGGAACTTTGAATCTGTGCTCTGATACCACTATGTCATGGCCCAATTCCGTAGAATCAAATGAGGCGTCCCCCGAATCGTGACCGCCGTGCGGGCCTGGAGTTGCGCCCGCACAAGGCTTTAATGATTTGCATAGCAAGCACATATTCAGAGTACGCAGATAAATTGAAACACAGATTTAAAACATAGAAAAGTTCTCTTTATTGATAATAAACATCTATTACAAACTCTTGAACGAGTTAGCTAATATGCCGAACGGCTTACAAAAGAGATGACTCAAAATGAGATAGCAGTCATGTACATTACATCCTTTTATAACTCAAAACGATAAAGACCTCCAAGCTGGAGGACGGCTTTGCCACGGAGCTGCATTTGTGTATAAAGAGTTGCAGCTTCGGACTTCAAAAGGCTTCGAGGCGCGGTGAAGATGCGCTAACAGCTGGACTGGATCGGGAAGACGACTTCGGCTCCTCGCTCGGTTCGCCTTAGGGCGGAGAAACTGTTTCAACGAGGGTCAGCATATCGAAACATGCTGGTGAAGGCGAGCTAGCCTGACTATACCAATCAACACGTTGTTTAGTGAAGCATGCATATTTGTGGGTTTCTATCTTGCCTTAGTTCATTTACAAGTAAGCAGCATATTGAATTTACTGAAATGAACGTGCCACCGTTCGGTGGATTTTACCTGACCGTCTGATTTACCTGCACAATACTTACCTTGCCTTCCCTGCCATGAAGACACAAGTTAGTATGCAACAGGTTTAAATATACACGATGATCACTGGCTTGGTGCCATAACGGACGATAGTCTTTGACGAGAATGGTTTGCAACGAAAATACAAGAGGTGCTGCAAGCCATTTCCGCCGAACAAGAGAATAGAACAATATGTCTCGCCCGGACCGGATCGATGCCAGTGCCCCAGCATCGTCCGCGAGACGTTTCCCTGTGCACAAGTTGTCCATGATCGAACAATATACAAGTAACAAGTTATTGCAGTTGAGGCAACAAGAGTACAAGACAAGCAATTGTACAAGACAAGCAATAATTCGTGATTTATTCTCAAGCGAACAAGCATGCCATTAAGTATCCGTTCGTACAGTTTATTGACAAACATATAACCAAGTCTATTCTCTTTTATCTTGGTTTCTTTTATTATTACTTGGTATCGTTTGATCGGGTCAAAGAAGAATGCAGGTTATTAGCTGTGAAGCTTGGAAGCAGGGCTAGCTAATCGGGTTGGTAGCCACTCACTTAGATTTTGGGAAGGAGAAGGAAAGAGGCGCTTCATGACTCCGCTCGCAAGCCGTCTACTGCTCGTTCACCTGCACACGAACAGCTCGATTAATACTTCTTCCTCTCTTTCCAATCTCGGAATAGAAGTGCAAGTCAATAAACGAAAACAATGAAAACCATCAAAACCGTTCAAGGAAAACAAGCAAATGCCAAAACCAACTCAAAGCACGAAAGCAACAAGCGACATCGAAAACCGAGGCAATAAAAGATAGCAGCGGAGAGGTCCCTCCTGACTCTGCCGCTAAGCCGATCCTTGGGGCGCGGTCCACTGAATATGGGAATCGATTCCGAAGAAACAAATCCATAACGAGGACGAGTTCTTAATTCAATCTATCCCGATCGAACGATACCGTCTTGTGTTTCTTAGCCGCGCTCTCCGCACCGGAAGAACGGGGCGCTACATCCTACCCAACTAATTGGAAGTTTTGTCCCGAAACTTAGGATAGGACTTACCGTTAAGGATTATTCGGTCGGGGAAGACGATCATGACTCAAGGAACAATCACGAACAGAATGGTTTGATTCACCACAGGCTAGGCATAATCCAAGTTTCATACGACATTTGTCGATTGCATGCCCTGACTTTTTACAGAATTTACAGTAGGGCATTGTGTTCCCTTTGTGTGAACCACCGTCGTTTCGGCGCTTTGCAGCGTTGTTTCCTCTCTCGTCGCTTTGGCGTTTGTGACTGGATGTATGCACAGCGCCGGCAGGAACGTGAGGATAGTGTGGTTCGAGCGACAGGGCGTGATTCATGACTTCACGCATTGTCCGATACTGATGAACGGATACGTGCGAATGGATGATAGGACGTAGTCCACCTTCAAACCTTCTTGCTCGACTCGCTACATCAGGTAAATAGGCCCTAGCGAATTTGGAGAGTCGGTTGAATTCGGCGGAGTACTCCTTAACTGTCATACTGCCTTGCCGCAGTTGCACGAACTCATTTTCCATCTGGCGTTGGACTGGAGGGGGTACATACTCCTCTTCGAACGCGGCAAGAAAAGTCGTCCACGAGATCGCCTCCTCTCCGTGATCAAATTGGAGAGATCGTCGATGCACGTCCCACCAATCGTGCGCGTTGAGGCGGAGCTGTAATTGAGCGCAGGAGACGCGCTTCTCTTCGGGGACTTCTAACAGAGCGAAGTGATCTTCAAGTTCGGCCAACCAATCTAGAGCTACGACTGGGTCCTCAGTCCCGTTGAATGGGGTGTTGCAGACTTTCTTGAAGTGGCCAAAGTCGAAGGCAGTCACGTCCCTCGCCCTTGGAATTCGTGGCGTCTCTACTTCAAGCACGGGCTGTTCCACCGGAGTCGCTGGCGTTGCCGCGGACTGGTTGGATGCCAAAGTCTGAACGATCTGCTGCAGGGTATCTACCTGCTTCTGTTGGACTGAGAATCGTGCTTCTATATTGTCTAGAAACTTGAGCTGACTCTCTTCCGCCCGCTTCTCGGCCCGTTCATAGCGAGCCTCGTCCCTTTGTTGGTTTGCCTCCAACATCTGCAACATTCGTTGGACGGGATCGATGCTTGGCATGGCTCGCTGGCTCTTTGAACTTTCCGAAGTATCCGAACTACTTTCTTGGCCTTGCGTTTCGTCCGGAGTTTGCGCTGCAGATTGCGCTGGAGCCATTCCTTCAAAAGAAGGTAAATTATATTAGGATCATAATGTATTATGGACTTATTGCATGAACGTATCTCATTTTGGCCTAGCGAGTTCAAGAGTTCGCACAGGAATTTGATCGTTAAAGGAACTTTTCCAGCACGAAGTCTAAGGAACTTTGAATCTGTGCTCTGATACCACTATGTCACGGCCCAATTCCGTAGAATCAAATGAGGCGTCCCCCGAATCGTGACCGCCGTACGGGCCTGGAGTTGCGCCCGCACAAGGCTTTAATGATTTGCATAGCAAGCACATATTCAGAGTACGCAGATAAATTGAAACACAGATTTGAAACATAGAAAAGTTCTCTTTATTGATAATAAACATCTATTACAAACTCTTGAACGAGTTAGCTAATATGCCGAACGGCTTACAAAAGAGATGACTCAAAATAAGATAGCAGTCATGTACATTACATCCTTTTATAACTCAAAACGATAAAGACCTCCAGGCTGGAGGACGGCTTTGCCACGGAGCTGCATTTGTGTATGAAGAGTTGCAGCTTCGGACTTTAAAAGGCTTCAAGGCGCGGTGAAGATGCGCTAACAGCTGGACTGGATCGGGAAGACGACTTCGGCTCCTCGCTCGGTTCGCCTTGGTGCGGAGAACCTGTTTCAACGAGGGTCAGCATATCGAAACATGCTGGTGAAGGCGAGCTAGCCTGACTATACCAATCAACACGTTGTTTAGTGAAGCATGCATATTTGTGGGTTTCTATCTTGCCTTAGTTCATTTACAAGTAAGCAGCATATTGAATTTACTGAAATGAACGTGCCACCGTTCGGTGGATTTTACCTGACCGTCTGATTTACCTGCACAATACTTACCTTGCCTTCCCTGCCACGAAGACACAAGTTAGTATGCAACAGGTTTAAATATACATGATGATCACTGGCTTGGTGCCATAACGGACGATAGTCTTTGACGAGAATGGTTTGCAACGAAAATACAAGAGGTGCTGCAAGCCATTTCCGCCGAACAAGAGACTAGAACAATATGTCTCGCCCGGACCGGATCGATGCCAGTGCCCCAGCATCGTCCGCGAGATGTTTCCCTGTGCACAAGTTGTCCATGATCGAACAATATACAAGTAACAAGTTATTGCAGTTGAGGCAACAAGAGTACAAGACAAGCAATTGTACAAGACAAGCAATAATTCGTGATTTATTCTCAAGCGAACAAGCATGCCATTAAGTATCCGTTCGTGCAGTTTATTGACAAACATATAACCAAGTCTATTCTCTTTTATCTTGGTTTCTTTCATTATTACTTGGTATCGTTTGATCGGGTCAAAGAAGAATGCAGGTTATTAGCTGTGAAGCTTGGAAGCAGGGCTAGCTAATCGGGTTGGTAGCCACTCACTTAAATTTTGGGAAGGAGAAGGAAAGGGTGCTTCACGACTCCGCTCGCAAGCCGCCTACTGCTCGTTCACCTGCACACGAACAGCTCGATTAATACTTCTTCCTCTCTTTTCAATCTCGGAATAGAAGTGCAAGTCAATGAACGAAAATAATGAAAACCATCGAAATCGTTCAAGGAAAACAAGTAAATGCCAAAACCAACTCAAAGCACGAAAGCAACAAGCGACATCGAAAACCGAGGCAATAAAAGATAGCAGCGGAGAGGTCCCTCCTGACTCTGCCGCTAAGCCGATCCTTGGGGCGCGGTCCACTGAATATGGGAATCGATTCCGAAGAAACAAATCCATAACGAGGACGAGTTCTTAATTCAATCTATCCCGATCGAACGATACCGTCTTGTGTTTCTTAGCCGCGCTCTCCGCACCGGGAGAACGGGGTGCTACATCCTCCCCAACTAATTGGAAGTTTCGTCCCAAAACTTAGGATAGGACTTACCGTTAAGGATTATTCGGTCGGGGACGACGATCATGACTCAAGGAACAATCACGAACAGAATGGTTTGATTCACCACAGCGATTCACCACAGGCTAGGCATAATCCAAGTTTCATACGACATTTGTCGATTGCATGCCCTGACTTTTTACAGAATTTACAGTAGGGCATTGTGTTCCCTTTGTGTGAACCACCGTCGTTTTGGCGCTTTGCAGCGTTGTTTCCTCTCTCGTCGCTTTGGCGTTTGTGACTGGATGTATGCACAGCGCCGGCAGGAATATGAGGATAGTGTGGTTCGAGCGACAGGGCGTGATTCATGACTTCACGCATTGTCCGATACTGATGAACGGATACGTGCGAATGGATGACAGGACGTAGTCCACCTTCAAACCTTCTTGCTCGACTCGCTACATCAGGTAAATAGGCCCTAGCGAATTTGGAGAGTCGGTTGAATTCGGCGGAGTACTCCTTAACTGTCATACTGCCTTGCCGCAGTTGCACGAACTCAATTTCCATCTGGCGTTGGACTGGAGGGGGTACATACTCCTCTTCGAACGCGGCACGAAAAGTCGTCCACGAGATCGCCTCCTCTCCGTGATCAAATTGGAGAGATCGTCGATGCACGTCCCACCAATCGTGCGCGTTGAGACGGAGCTGTAATTGAGCGCAGGAGACGCGCTTCTCTTCGGGGACCTCTAACAGAGCGAAGTGATTTTCAAGTTCGGCCAACCAATCTAGAGCTACGACTGGGTCCTCAGTCCCGTTGAATGGGGTGTTGCAGACTTTCTTGAAGTGGCCAAAGTCGAAGGCAGTCACGTCCCTCGCCCTTGGAATTCGCGGCGTCTCTACTTCAAGCACGGGCTGTTCCACCGGAGTCGCTGGCGTTGCCGCGGACTGGTTGGATGCCAAAGTCTGAACGATCTGCTGCAGGGTATCTACCTGCTTCTGTTGGACTGAGAATCGTGCTTCTATATTGTCTTGAAACTTGAGCTGACTCTCTTCCGCCCGCTTCTCGGCCCGTTCATAGCGAGCCTCGTCCCTTTGTTGGTTTGCCTCCAACATCTGCAACATTCGTTGGACGGGATCGATGCTTGGCATGGCTCGCTGGCTCTTTGAACTTCCCGAAGTATCCGAACTACTTTCTTGGCCTTGCGTTTCGTCCGGAGTTTGCGCTGCAGATTGCGCTGGAGCCATTCCTTCAAAAGAAGGTAAATTATATTAGGATCATAATATATTATGGACTTATTGCATGAACGTATCTCATTTTGGCCTAGCGAGTTCAAGAGTTCGCACAGGAATTTGATCGTTAAAGGAACTTTTCCAGCACGAAGTCTAAGGAACTTTGAATCTGTGCTCTGATACCACTATGTCATGGCCCAATTCCGTAGAATCAAATGAGGCGTCCCCCGAATCATGACCGCCGTGCGGGCCTGGAGTTGCGCCCGCACAAGGCTTTAATGATTTGCATAGCAAGCACATATTCAGAGTACGCAGATAAATTAAAACACAGATTTGAAACATAGAAAAGTTCTCTTTATTGATAATAAACATCTATTACAAACTCTTGAACGAGTTAGCTAATATGCCGAACGGCTTACAAAAGAGATGACTCAAAATGAGATAGCAGTCATGTACATTACATCCTTTTATAACTCAAAACGATAAAGACCTCCAGGCTGGAGGACGGCTTTGCTACGGAGCTGCATTTGTGTATGAAGAGTTGCAGCTTCGGACTTCAAAAGGCTTCGAGGCGCGGTGAAGATGCGCTAATAGCTGGACTGGATCGGGAAGACGACTTCGGCTCCTCGCTCGGTTCGCCTTGGTGCGGAGAACCTGTTTCAACGAGGGTCAGCATATCGAAACATGCTGGTGAAGGCGAGCTAGCCTGACTATACCAATCAACACGTTGTTTAGTGAAGCATGCATATTTGTGGGTTTCTATCTTGCCTTAGTTCATTTACAAGTAAGCAGCATATTGAATTTACTGAAATGAACGTGCCACCGTTCGGTGGATTTTACCTGACCGTCTGATTTACCTGCACAATACTTACCTTGCCTTTCCTGCCACGAAGACACAAGTTAGTATACAACAGGTTTAAATATACACGATGATCACTGGCTTGGTGCCATAACGGACGATAGTCTTTGACGAGAATGGTTTGCAACGAAAATACAAGAGGTGCTGCAAGCCATTTCCGCCGAACAAGAGACTAGAACAATATGTCTCGCCCGGACCGGATCGATGCCAGTGCCCCAACATCGTCCGCGAGACGTTTCCCTGTGCACAAGTTGTCCATGATCGAACAATATACAAGTAACAAGTTATTGCAGTTGAGGCAACAAGAGTACAAGACAAGCAATTGTACAAGACAAGCAATAATTCGTGATTTATTCTCAAGCAAACAAGCATGCCATTAAGTATCCGTTCGTGCAGTTTATTGACAAACATATAACCAAGTCTATTCTCTTTTATCTTGGTTTCTTTTATTATTACTTGGTATCGTTTGATCGGGTCAAAGAAGAATGCAGGTTATTAGCTGTGAAGCTTGGAAGCAGGGCTAGCTAATCGGGTTGGTAGCCACTTACTTAGATTTTGGGAAGGAGAAGGAAAGAGGCGCTTCACGACTCCGCTCGCAAGCCGCCTACTGCTCGTTCACCTGCACACGAACAGCTCGATTAATACTTCTTCCTCTCTTTCCAATCTCGGAATAGAAGTGCAAGTCAATGAACGAAAACAATGAAAACCATCGAAACCGTTCAAGGAAAACAAGCAAATGCCAAAACCAACTCAAAGCACGAAAGCAACAAGCGACATCAAAAATCGAGGCAATAAAAGATAGCAGCGGAGAGGTCCCTCCTGACTCTGCCGCTAAGCCGATCCTTGGGGCACGGTCCACTGAATATGGAAATCGATTCCGAAGAAACAAATCCATAAAGAGGACGAGTTCTTAATTCAATCTATCCCGATCGAACGATACCGTCTTGTGTTTCTTAGCCGCGCTCTCCGCACCGGGAGAACGGGGCGCTACAGAACATACTAGAGACATCTGCAGGAAGAGATTGGGTACTTGCTTGTCCTGTGGATCATCAGCACATCAGCTTAGGGACTGCCTATCTATTCAGGCTCGTCAGGGTGGAGCAGCAGCTCAGGGAGGACTAGCCAGAGCACCTACTGTACCAGGAGGCCAGCAAAGGGGACCTCCACTTCCACCATAACAGCAGAGGTTTGCTCAGCACCAGCACCAGCAGAGAGGAGCACCACAGGGACGAGCTTATGCCATGACGACTGAGGAGGCCGAGCCAGCTGGAGACGTGATTTCAGGTTCAATTTCTCTCTATTCTATTCCAGTACTTGCATTATTTGATTCTTGTGCTTCCCATAGTTTTGTATCTGTATCTTATGCTCTTAAGCATCGTTTAGAGACGGAACCATTATATAGGACTTGTAAGATCATGACATAAGGAGGCATTATCCTAGGCCATGATTATTGCAAGGATCGGAGAGTGTCATTGGAAGGCCAAGAGTTGAGCGTGAGTTTACTCGTCATGCCACTTCGGGGATACGATATTTACTCGGAATGGACTGGTTAAGTAAACACCATGCTACTATAGATTGTCACGGAGGCTGAGTGTAAACTCCCTCGACCAGATTTCAGTAATTTAGGATTATTTTTGACTAATTAGAATTATTACAACTTTTTAAAATTTATTATGTTTACATATCCTATTTGATTGTGCACCTGTACTTCACACAATTAATTAGAACATTACACTAGCTGTTTTTCCCAAACAAAATTTACATACCTGCCCTAGACATGTTAGACTATTTTCCCTAAATTTTGTGCAATTCTCAGATGCTTTATTTTGAGCCTCGTTTGAGACGCACAAAATTCGTTACAAAAGTTCGTATTTAATTCCTATTTAATTTTTTGCTATTTACCCATCTTTGTACCCCTAGAGATTTGATGCCAACCTACACCAGTTTTGCCCAAACAAAAATACGATAATATTCTACTCTAATTATACTACAATTAGTGTATTGACACCGTAGAAAAATTCTGACCCTATCTTCCCCTAAATAATTAGTGAACACCGTACGCAGTATTTATTAAATTAATAAATACGAGGATCTGTATTACTCAGAATCAGACCCTGACTCTGCCCAGGCTCACCCCTACACTTCCCAAAACATTTCCCCAGCTGTTTCCCTCGTTTCTGTGCAAATCAGTATTTCGAGGAATCAGTATTTTAAATCAGGCAAATTGCAAAATTACGCAAAATACCAACTTTAGGACCTATTTGCAAATTATAAAAAGTTCAAGGATTTTTATGCAAAAATGCATGTGAGGTGGCATAACCTCATTGGCTATAGGGAATCCCTACATGTGGCCTAAACATCCAGAAAAATTTGTTAAAAATATCCTAAAAATCAAAATTACCTAACTACCCCAAAACTTCCCCTATTTACAACTCTGCCACTCCCCCTAAGCCCTATAAAACCCGACCCCCCCCCCTCTCTTCAAAACCCCACAGCTACTTCCCTCCGCCACCACCGGCCACCCAACTCCGGCAAGACCCTCGTCCTTACCCCACCTCCCCTCCGGCCAAGTTCCACCGCCTCCGGCCGCCTGCTCCGCCGTGGGTAGCCCCCGCAAGCCAACTTCCCTAACACCATCACCCACAGCCACCACCACCCGAACCACTCCCACCACAGCCTCCGGCCACCGTGCACCGTCACCACCCCCACCGTTCGACTCGCCCCGACCCCCTCCACCCGACGACCACCCCCTCACCGCCCCACGACCCTTCCTCCGGCCGCCCTCGCCACCGCAGCAGCTCCCACTCCCTAACCCTAGCTACTGCCACCCCATCTCCGACCGCCTCCAGCCACCACCACCGCTGTCATGGACCACCGCCACCACCATTAACCTGACCGCCACCCTCCCCTCCTTCGATTCATCACCCTGCACCGCCACCTCCGCCACTGCTCCGCCGCCGGCAGCCCCCGCAAGCAGCTGCTGCTGCTGCTAGCAGCCACTTCTGCTGTTGCTGCTCCTCCGGCCACCTCCGGCCGCCTCCGCCGCCGTCCTCCCGCCGTCGACGGCGTGGGGGTCCCACCTGTCAGTAGGTATACCCCCCTCTTGATTATACGTATATACGCATAAATTTATATATGTATGTAAATATGTATATATGTATACAAATACTTATATATATATATATGTTATATATATATATTAATATATAATGTTATATTAATTATATACTGTATAAATACAGTATATGTATATTATATAATATATTTTTATTATTATATATTATGTATATATATGTATATATATATATATACATGTGTATATAATTATATATATATAACATATTATTTTATATGTTATATATTATGTAATAATAAGTATATATATATATATATGCATTTATTTCTGTTATATATATATATATATATATATATATATATATATATATATATATATATGTAGTATATATAAATATGTGTATTCATATATTTATATATATACATAGTTATATATGAAATATATTATATGTATATTAATATTATATAACATATTATTTATATGTTATATATATATTATATTATTACTAATAATTATTGCTGGATAATACAGCATATGTATATATATATATATATATATGTATATATTTATGCACTGACATTTCATTTATTGCCTATATATATTATCTATATATATATAATATATACTACATAGTACTGGATAATACAGTACGTATTTATATTCCTGCACTGCCATTTCTTTATATATATATATCTATATATATATAATATATAATATTTTATATAATATTGAGCTGGATAATACAGCCTATATATATATATATATGTATATTTATATTTCTCGCACTGTCTTTCAATTTATTATATATATGTATATATATATATTATATATATATATTATATACTATATAATATAGTACTGTATAATACAGTACATATATATATGAATTTACTTTTGCCCTGTCTTTTCATTTATTTATATATATATATATATATCAGAGGTTACACCCTGCTAATATTATATTACTATATATATATACTACTATATATACTATATCTATATATATATATATGTACATATTATAATACATATATATTATATGTATTTATGAATATAAGTATATATATATATCTCTATATTATACTCAGAATATTCACAAACCATGTATGTTTAACAGGAGATAGCTCCAACACAGCCAGTGACCTCCTGTCACCAGCTCCTACAAACCTGACTGTGAAATCAGGGTTTCAACACTATCAAGGAGTAGGCAAGTATACCTTGCCAAGTTTACTGTTTAAATTCAAATATTGTTATATGCTCTTGTTTCTGAATTTTATATAACTATGAGTACCTGAGACTGCCTCAGGTACAGTCAACTGATACGGTAAAAATTAGTATAATTAACTTAGTCTTACAGACTCACCAACAATTGTGAGAGTATCCTGATATTCTCCTAGACCCTGTCACGGAAACACGCAACAAGGTTGCAATACATATTGGGATGCGAGCTACGTATTTGATTAGCTACCAGTACGTGTGACCCGCATCACGGCTTAGTATAAATTCAGAAAATTACGACTTGACATTTAGTTATATTGGGTGGGAAAGATAACTAGTAGACGTATGGGACACCCCCTCCTTAAATATTTTTATACCTTCGTACCATGCTCCTCGGAGATGGTCGATTGCAGAGTGCCCTTGAGTCAGGGGGCATATGACACATATACTAGCCAGTCACCACGATTGGTGAATTACGTCAACATATGTCTAGCCGACACATTCCCATGCGTACTACAAGATCTTTTCTTGTATTTCACTTAGATGGTTAGCACCCTGTACTCATTTAATTATTTACTTATTCACATACATGGCATGTCATTTTTTGTATCTTGTTATGTCCTACTGAGGACCTGGTTCCCTGCCAGATCTAGACGAGGCCTTCTACCCCACTGTGTATGGCCCTGATCAGGAGGCTAGATGTGCTACCGAGGAGGAGCTAGAGGAGACACCCTCAGAGTATGCCTGACCCTAGAAGCTTGCCACCTGGAGATGGAGATGTTTCCTCAGATAGACGCTACTTAGTCTATCTGATTTTTCTGTGCTATTATTAGTTTTGTAGTGGGCTTGTACCCACCAGTTGTGTACTTTATCAGACTCAGTTTATATATATATCCAGCACTTATTTCCCTGACAATTTATTGTGGATGAGATAGATTTACCTGTTTTATACTTGTAGTATTTTAGGACAGCGTAGCACGTTCCTTTGGGTCCATTAAAATGGATTAAGCCCTGAGTGACGTGTCAGCTGGCCAGTGACACGTGGCCTAGTTCCTGACATTTTGGGACTGGGGCATGACATGGTTTTAGTGGTGGCCCATGCAGGTCTAGTTTTCATTGCTAGTGGTATGATGACATGCCCAGCAAGCCTGCAATAGGATAAAAACACTAGGTCTCATCCACACTGACACCATCCTTAAATATATTTTTTTATGATTGCATCCTGCTTGATTATCATTTATTATTTCCTTCGTATTTTCTAATTATTCTATTATCTTCAAAAATATGGACATACCCGGGAAACCTGCGAATGATGGGGTTGACCAAGCAACAGACCCCTCGCCAAGTATCCAAGGAACCCCGTACAATCACCAGAACACTAGTCAGGAGACAACACCAACACCGCAGGCGGAGACACCTTTGCCTCCACCTCCAGCCTTTCCTGCCCTAATACCACAGTTTGAGGGCCAACCTCAAATATTGCAATTCCTCCAAGCAATGATGCAAACTCAATGGCAACAGACTGAAGCTCTAAGATAGTCCCAGTGGCAACAGACTGAAGCCTTAAGACAGACATTGATAACGGCTTTGGAGAGAACCACTACCCCGGCACCAGCACCTGTCCAACCAGTGGGCACAGTCCGAGGCTTCCGCCAGATGAGCCCAAGGACCTTTAAAGGCAGCGAAACTCCAGAGGAGATCTCAGACTGGATCTCCAACATAGAGATGCTGCTGGAAGGATCACAACTCACCCCCGACCTATGGATGACAGCCGTGAAGGCCCAACTCCTCGGCAACGCCCATCACTGGTGGGAATCCATAGAGCGTAGCGTCGGCAAAGACTAGACTTGGGAATAATTCTTGGAGTACTTCAATGCCAAGTACTTTCCCGCAACAGTCCAAGATGCCCTATATTCCCAGTTCCTGCACCTGGAACAAGGGAACATGTCCGTCGATGCCTACGATGCAGAGTTCTGTAGACTGAGTCGATTCGATGACATGCTGATACCGAACGAGCTGAAGAAGGCCAAGAGATTCCACCGCGGCCTCACCCCAGAGCTCCAGAGATATACGATGACGCAGTCAAGGATCTCCTACGAGGAGGTTCTTACAGAAGCAAGGTTGCAAGAAGCAATTGGCCGAGGAACAAGACGCCCGAATCCAACCTTCCCGGCCAAAAACCAGCAAGGAGCAGGAGGACCTATCCGCCGTCCACAAAATCAGACGCAGCAGACGACGGGACCCTACCAGAAGAAGGAGCTCCCGACTTGTCACTTTTGTGGCAAGAAGGGACATTTTGCCAATGACTGCAAAAAGAGGCTAGGATTATGCCTAGTATGTGGAGCTAGCCAGCTGAGGAGGTACATTCCAGACCCGAGTCATGTGCTAGACTTTTCAGAGATCACCATCGGGCCGACCTTATCGTACCAGGAGGAGCCTGTAGAGATCCTGGACCGTAGCGAGAAAGTGTTGCGAGGCCAGACTATTCCTCTAGTTCGTGTTGCATGGAGACATCATGCACCAGGTGAATCCACCTGGGAACGAGAAGAGGATATTCGACAGCGTTATCCCCATCTATTTCCAGACCAGGGTATGTCCAAATATTTCAAACTCAATCTTCAGTAATCATTCTATCAATCTCTCATTCTCATTATATGTTTGTTTTTATTTCGAGGACGAAATATTCTAAGGAGGGTAGATTGTAAACTTCCTCGACCAGATTTCAGTAATTTAGGATTATTTTTGACTAATTAGAATTATTACAACTTTTTAAAATTTATTATGTTTACATATCCTATTTGATTGTGCACCTGTACTTCACACAATTAATTAGAACATTACACTAGCTGTTTTTCCCAAACAAAATTCACATACCTGCCCTAGACATGTTAGACTATTTTCTCTAAATTTTGTGCAATTCCCAGATGCTTTATTTTGAGCCTCGTTTGAGACACACAAAATTCGATAATATTCTACTCTAATTATACTACAATTAATGTACTGACACCGTAGAAAAATTTTGACCCTATCTTCCCCTAAATAATTAGTGAACACCGTGCGCAGTATTTATTAAATTAATAAATACGAGGATCTGTATTACTCAGAATCAGACCCTGACTCTGCCCAGGCTCACCCCTACACTTCCCAAAACATTTCCCCAGCTGTTTCCCTCGTTTCTGTGCAAATCAGTATTTCGAGGAATCAGTATTTTAAATCAGGCAAATTGCGAAATTACGCAAAATACCAACTTTGGGACCTATTTGCAAATTGTGAAAAGTTTAAGGGTTTTTATGCAAAAATGCATATGAGGTGGCATAACCTCATTGGCTATAGGGAATCCCTACATGTGGCCTAAACATCCAGAAAAATTTGTTAAAAATATCCTAAAAATCAAAATTACCTAACTACCCCAAAACTTCCCCCTATTTACAACTCTGCCACTCCCCCTAAGCCTTATAAAACCAGACCCCCCCTCTCTTCAAAACCCCACAGCCACTTCCTGTAATGCCCCGTTCCCCCTATTCGGGGAGCGCGGCCAAGGAATACTTACGACCGTCCGAACGGGACAGATTGAATTAAGATCCTTTCCTCGTTATGGATTGGTTTCTTCGGAATCAGGTCCCATATACGACGGACTGTGCCTCGAGGATGGACTCGGTGGCAGAGTCGAGAGGGGCCTTTCCGTTGCGTTGGTTTCTTGTCCGTTTTTGTGCCGCTTGGATGCTTTCTTGTTGGTTTTATGACTTGCGTTTTCTTGAACGGTTTCAATGGATTTCATTGCTTTCGTTCTTAGGATTTCGCATTTCGTATCGAGCCTTGGAGACCGAAGCAGGAGGTATTGATCATCCGTTGGTGCGTGCAGGTGATCGTGTAGACGACGCGCGAGCGGAGTCTTAGGGACCTCTCCTTCTTCTTCCTATTCAACAAACTTGTGAGTGGCTCTATTTCGATAAGCACCTTCTTTCCAAGGGCTCCGTTCATAATAAAATTGACTCAGTTGGGCATTCAATCAAACGATACCAATTAAGTAACAAGTTGGATAATAAGATAAGATAAGAAGTAGGCTTGGAACACTCATTGCTTGTCATACAAACCTTGCATAAATTTATTGATGCATGCATGTTCGTTGGGTGTTTAATGGGTTGGTATCTATTGATAGTTCAAAGTGTTCTTCTATAAACTGCTGCATGTTATTTCATATAACTGTTGGTTGATTATGATAGTACAGTAAAGCAGTTTCATACATGATGTTCTTTAAATGGCTAGTAAGTAAATCTATGAGGTAGAGTCATAGAAATGGTCATGGGAATTCTTGTGCACAAGGGATCCAGGTTCCTGCGAGCGGTGCCGGGGCACCGGGCCGTCTCGACCCGGGCGGAATCTACTTTCTTAGTCCTGGGAGCGGGGAATTGTAGCGGGGCTAGCTACCCGCGCTGCAAGCGTCGCCGCCAGCCCAGACTAAACCCATGATGGCTCCTAAACATCAAGAGAAAGATGTTGTGTATATTTAAACTGTGCAGACTAACTATGTCTTCGTGGCAGGGAAGGCTATGGTAAGTTGTACAGGTGGTTCAGACGGGACAGGTAAAGTCACCGAACGGTGGCATGTGAAGTTATGTTATTTGTTCTTGCATACCTGCTAAATGAAATCTGAACTAGGCAAGAATAGAAACCCACCTAAGAACATAATTGTAGCATACTCATTAGATCATATCTCTTGAGCTTGGTAAAGTTGAGCAGCTAGCCTTCACCAGTACTTTCCGAAGTACTGACCCTCGTTGTAGCAGGTTCCCCGGCGCAAGGCGACGCGGCGAGGAACTGAAGCTCACTCCGAACATTTTGGGATCCTTGGCGGTTCGTGGCCAAGACTTTTGAAGGCTCAAGCTCGAAGCCTTTCACTCTCTCTCCGTTGCTGAATATCGCTAAGGCGATGGTGCTTACTCGCACCCAAGGTGGATTTTGTGTTTTTGAATCTATGTAAAGGGACATAATGTATGGATCGGCTATCTCATTTTGCGTCCAAGTCTGTAAGCCCGTGGGCATTTTATACTTTTGAGTCAAGCAATGTAAAAAGATGTTCATTATGAATAAAAGAGAAACTTTTCTATGCCTCAACCTTGTGTTATCTTATATGTCCACTCTGTTGCATTGTTCTAAAGAATATCCTTATGCCTAAGGCCTTGTGCACGCGCGCCCTACGCGTGCACGGCATCACGCCCGGGGGACGATTATCGAATAGCCGAAATCGGGGCGTGACATATTGGTATCAGAGCATGCTTCAGATCCTTTGATCTCACAAAGAAAGTTTCTAAAGAGGACCTTGTTCCTTTCGAGTAGACCCTTGAAATCGCTTGGCCAAAATGAGATACGTTCCATACAGTGAGTCCATAATATACCTTGAGACTAATACAAGTTACTTTCCTTTCAAGGAACGACTTCCGAGCCGGGTGCACAAGCGCAGATGGTGGCGCAAGTGCAAGCGAGTAGTTCAGGCACCTCGGGCAGCTCTGGGAGTCCAGCTGCCGCACCCTCTGCCGATCCGTTCGAACGAATGATGCGTTTGATGGAGACGCAGCAGAAACAAGCTGAACTACGGCAGAGTCAGTTTGAGTCACGGATTGAAGCCCAATTCGTGGCGCAGCGACTTCAGGCGGATACACAGCAAAAGCAGATGAATAGTCTGCAAACAATGGTGACGAATATGGTCGCCAACAATCATTCTGCATCCGCCCCCGCAACCGTGCCTATAGTTGCTGAAGCCACCGGACCGCAGAATTCTCAGGGTACCTTACCCTCAGGCGAGAACGGGTCAATCGTCTCAATATCAGAATTCAAGAAGATGTGCCGTGCAACGTTTAAAGGCACCGAGGACCCTTCCTTAGCGATGGACTGGCTGGTCGAGTTGGAGGACCACTTCGAAGCGCTGTGCCTAGACGAGACCAAGAAGGTAGCGTGTGCTCAACTTCAGCTCCGACAAAATGCACATGATTGGTGGGATGTGCACAAGCAAGCTATTTTGAGTGAAGGTGGCACAACGGCAATCTCCTGGTCCGTGTTTCGCAAGGCCTTCGTGGAGGAATACCTTCCACCCGCCGTCCGTCGCGAAAAGGAAGACGAGTTTGCCCTACTGAAGCAGGGGGACATGACGGTACGTCAGTACGCTTCAGAATTCAACCGACTTGCAAAGTTTGCCAAGTCTCAGCTAGTCGATGCCGAAAGCCGTGCCAGAAAGTTTGAGCTCGGACTACGACCTTCTATCCGTGCTCACGTCGTAGTGACTCAATATCGTACCATGCGGGAGCCCCTGAATCATGCACTGTCCCTGGAGTCGCAGTATCCTCCAGTTAGCACCGGCGCTGTGCAAAATCACAATCACAAGCGTCCTGCCAACACAGGAGGAAACAACGCGCATAAGCGCCACAATAATAACGGCGGCTCCCAAGACTCGAATCAGGGAAAGAAGCAAGGACAAAAGTGTGCTTACTGCCACAAGCCAGGACACCACATCAGCGAATGTCGTGCGAGCAAGGGAGGATGTTTCAAGTGTGGCAAGGTGGGCCACATTGCTCGTAATTGTCCAACCCGTTCCAACGATCCATCTTCACACCGTCCGCAGCAGAATAATGACTCAGCTCAGGGTCAGGGGCAAACTCAACGAGCAAACCAGGCACCGCAAAACGCTCAGGGCCGAGTCTATGCCTTGACTCGGGACGAGGCACTCGCATCGAACACGACGGTGTCAGGTATATTACTTTTTAATAATGTACCTGCTCGAGTATTGTTTGATTCTGGTGCAACACATAGCTTCATTTCGGCAGATTTTGCCGCCGAACACACATTCCCTATGACACCGCTAGGCTTAAACCTAAGTGTTAGCACTCCTTCGGGAGTAGAATTATCGGCTCGCTTAGTCTGTCGTGAAGGTAACATTTGCATCGGGGGACGGAGATTGTCATTAGATGCGATAGTTCTAGACATAAGGGACTACGATCTTATTCTGGGGATGGATTGGCTCGGCGCTTGTTCAGCTACAATCGACTGTGCGAAAAAGGAAGTCGTGTTTCGTTTGCCCGGCGAGACCGAGTTTTGCTTCACGTGCAGTCCTGAGTCGAAAGCGTCGAATGCCTGTATGGTGATCTCAGCAATGTCTGCTCGACGGATGATTCACTCCGGCTGCGAAGGGTACTTAGCGTCCGTTCGAGACACTCGGCAAGATTGCGCAAACGTTGAGTCTATCCCCGTTGTGGCGGATTTTCCTGATGTGTTCCCCGACGAGTTGCCAGGCATGCCGCCCGATCGAGAGACAGAGTTTACTATAGACACGTTCCCAGAAACTCGACCAATTTTTAAGACACCGTATCGAATGGCCCCGGCAGAATTGAAGGAGCTTAAAGTACAGTTGCAAGACTTGCTAGATAAAGGATACATTCGGCCTAGTGTATCTCCGTGGGGTGCCCCAGTACTATTCGTGAAGAAAAAGGATGGCTCGTTGCGGCTCTGCATCGACTATCGAGAATTGAATAAAGCAACCATTCGTAACCAGTATCCCCTTCCAAGAATAGATGATCTTTTCGATCAGTTGCAAGCTGCCACAGTATTCTCTAAAATCGACCTCCGTTCGGGCTATCACCAACTAAAGATCAAGCCAGACGATGTGCCAAAGTCAGCTTTCCGAACTCGCTATGGCCACTATGAGTTCCTGGTGATGCCGTTCGGACTAACCAATGCCCCCGCTGCCTTTATGAGTTTAATGAACCTTGTGTTCCGGCCCTACCTCGATAAGTTTGTAGTAGTATTCATCGATGATATCTTGGTGTATTCGAAGAGTGAAGAAGAACATGCAGAGCACTTGCGGACCGTGCTACAAACTCTTCGGGACAACCAGCTATATGCTAAGCTGAGTAAGTGTGAATTCTGGCTAAGTAGTGTATCTTTCCTCGGGCACATCATTTCTGCGGGAGGCATCTCAGTCGATCCGAAGAAGGTGGAGGCCATTGTCGAGTGGAAGCGACCTGCATCCGTTAGCGAGATTCGAAGCTTCCTCGGGTTAGCGGGCTACTACAGACGGTTCGTGAAGGATTTTTCCAAACTTGCATTACCTCTGACTCGCCTCACACAAAAGGGAGTCGCGTTTGAGTGGTCCGCCGACTGCGAAGCTTCGTTTAAAAAGTTAAAGCATCGCCTCACCTCTGCCCCGTTACTTGCATTACCAGACGAGATCTCGGGATTCCAAATATTTAGCGACGCGTCCGGACAAGGCTTGGGGTGTGTACTTATGCAACGAGATCGAGTGATCGCCTATGCCTCCAGGCAACTAAAGAAGCACGAGAAAAATTATCCTACACACGACCTGGAATTGGCGGCAATTGTCTTTGGCCTGAAATTGTGGCGACACTACCTTTATGGAGTGCCTTGCCGAATTTATACTGATCACAAAAGCTTAAAGTACCTATTCACTCAAACGGACCTCAACCTTCGTCAGCGCCGTTGGCTAGAATTGATAAAAGATTACGACTTGACGATAGACTACACGCCTGGAAAAGGGAACGTTGTAGCGGATGCTCTGAGTCGGATCTTCGTTGGGTCTCTGTCAGTCGATCGCAGGTTACGAAGGGACTTAGAAGAGTTGGGCATCGAACTCCGAATCCGATATCGTGGCGCGCGGGTCGCTCAGATGCGATTTGTACCCAACCTAATAGAGCGGGTCACATCTACTCAGAAAGACGACCCTTTCCTAAGGAAGATGCACGAGCAGATTCTAGCGGGGAAGGCGAAGGACTTTACAGTAGATGAAAATGGAGCGTTGCGGGTGAATGGAAGGCTATGCGTCTCCGATGATTCAGAACTTAGAAAGGAGATCCTTGCGGAAGCTCATTACACGGCCTATATGATCCATCCCGGGAGCACGAAGATGTATAAGAACCTCCGAACGACCTTCTGGTGGCACGGCATGAAGAAAGATGTCGCACTCTTTGTGTCCCAATGCATAACTTGTCAAAGGGTGAAAGCAGAGCATCAGAGGCCGGGCGGGGAGATGCAAAATCTTGCTATCCCGGAATGGAAGTGGGAGCACATCTGCATGGATTTTATTGTTGGCCTGCCAAGGACGCAACGGGGGGAACGACGCGATCTGGGTTATCGTCGACCGGTTAACCAAGTCTGCACACTTTCTTGCCATCAAAAGTACTTGGAGCGCCGATCGCCTCGCCCAGACCTACCTTGACGAGATAGTCCGGCTGCATGGAGTGCCAGTTTCTATAGTATCAGATCGGGACGGGCGATTCATCTCGCGTTTCTGGGAGAGCCTTCAGCTGGCGATGGGGACCAAGTTGAAGTTTAGCTCAGCCTATCATCCACAAACCGATGGTCAGACGGAGCGAGTGAATCAGATACTAGAAGACATGTTGCGCCTCTGCGTGATCGATTCGAAGTCAAGTTGGGACGTCTACCTGCCGCTGGCGGAATTTGCATATAACAATAGTTATCAATCCAGCATCGAGATGGCTCCGTACGAGGCTTTGTATGGGCGGAAGTATAGGTCACCAATCTGCTGGGACGAAGTCGGAGAGCGGCAAATCCTCGGGCCGGAACTGGTTGAACAGACCGTCCAAAAGGTTCGGTTGATTCGTGAACGGTTGAAGACAGCACAAAGTCGACAAAAGAGTTATGCCGATGCTCGACGTCGCCCCCTTGAATTCTTTGAAGGGGACCATATGTTCTTGAAAGTCTCGCCTATGCGCGGAGTTATGCGATTCGGAGTAAAAGGAAAGTTAAGTCCAAGATTTGTTGGACCGTTTGAAATTCTCAAGCGGGTTACTCCGGTCGCCTATCAAGTTGCTTTGCCGCCTGCCCTATCAGATGTACACAATATTTTTCACGTTTCGCAGCTGAGAAAGTTTGTACATGACCCGAACCACATAGTCGACTTGGGTCAGTTGAATCTGCAAGCGGACTTGTCGTACGTGGCAGAGCCTGTCCAAGTTTTGGATCGTAAAGAGAAGCAGTTGCGGAACCGAACTGTCTCGCTAGTGCGCGTCCTGTGGCGGAACCACTCGGTCGAGGAGTCGACCTGGGAACTTGAAGCTGATATGAGGGAAAGGTTCCCCTCATTATTCCTTAGTGGTAGGTTATATTCCTAAGTTTCGGGACGAAACTTTCTTTTGGATGGTTATGATGTAATGCCCCGTTCCCCCTATTCGGGGAGCGCGGCCAAGGAATACTTACGACCGTCCGAACGGGACAGATTGAATTAAGATCCTTTCCTCGTTATGGATTGGTTTCTTCGGAATCAGGTCCCATATACGACGGACTGTGCCTCGAGGATGGACTCGGCGGCAGAGTCGAGAGGGGCCTTTCCGTTGCGTTGGTTTCTTGTCCGTTTTCGTGCCGCTTGGATGCTTTCTTGTTGGTTTTATGACTTGCGTTTTCTTGAACGGTTTCAATGGATTTCATTGCTTTCGTTCTTAGGATTTCGCATTTCGTATCGAGCCTTGGAGACCGAAGCAGGAGGTATTGATCATCCGTTGGTGCGTGCAGGTGATCGTGTAGACGACGCGCGAGCGGAGTCTTAGGGACCTCTCCTTCTTCTTCCTATTCAACAAACTTGTGAGTGGCTCTATTTCGATAAGCACCTTCTTTCCAAGGGCTCCGTTCATAATAAAATTGACTCAGTTGGGCATTCAATCAAACGATACCAATTAAGTAACAAGTTGGATAATAAGATAAGATAAGAAGTAGGCTTGGAACACTCATTGCTTGTCATACAAACCTTGCATAAATTTATTGATGCATGCATGTTCGTTGGGTGTTTAATGGGTTGGTATCTATTGATAGTTCAAAGTGTTCTTCTATAAACTGCTGCATGTTATTTCATATAACTGTTGGTTGATTATGATAGTACAGTAAAGCAGTTTCATACATGATGTTCTTTAAATGGCTAGTAAGTAAATCTATGAGGTAGAGTCATAGAAATGGTCATGGGAATTCTTGTGCACAAGGGATCCAGGTTCCTGCGAGCGGTGCCGGGGCACCGGGCCGTCTTGACCCGGGCGGAATCTACTTTCTTAGTCCTGGGAGCGGGGAATTGTAGCGGGGCTAGCTACCCGCGCTGCAAGCGTCGCTGCCAGCCCAGACTAAACCCATGATGGCTCCTAAACATCAAGAGAAAGATGTTGTGTATATTTAAACTGTGCAGACTAACTATGTCTTCGTGGCAGGGAAGGCTATGGTAAGTTGTACAGGTGGTTCAGACGGGACAGGTAAAGTCACCGAACGGTGGCATGTGAAGTTATGTTATTTGTTCTTGCATACCTGCTAAATAAAATCTGAACTAGGCAAGAATAGAAACCCACCTAAGAACATAATTGTAGCATACTCATTAGATCATATCTCTTGAGCTTGGTAAAGTTGAGCAGCTAGCCTTCACCAGTACTTTCCGAAGTACTGACCCTCGTTGTAGCAGGTTCCCCGGCGCAAGGCGACGCGGCGAGGAACTGAAGCTCACTCCGAACATTTTGGGATCCTTGGCGGTTCGTGGCCAAGACTTTTGAAGGCTCAAGCTCGAAGCCTTTCACTCTCTCTCCATTGCTGAATATCGCTAAGGCGATGGTGCTTACTCGCACCCAAGGTGGATTTTGTGTTTTTGAATCTATGTAAAGGGACATAATGTATGGATCGGCTATCTCATTTTGCGTCCAAGTCTGTAAGCCCGTGGGCATTTTATACTTTTGAGTCAAGCAATGTAAAAAGATGTTCATTATGAATAAAAGAGAAACTTTTCTATGCCTCAACCTTGTGTTATCTTATATGTCCACTCTGTTGCATTGTTCTAAAGAATATCCTTATGCCTAAGGCCTTGTGCACGCGCGCCCTATGCGTGCACGGCATCACGCCCGGGGGACGATTATCGAATAGCCGAAATCGGGGCGTGACACTTCCCTCCGCCACCACCGGCCACCCAACTCCGGCAAGACCCTCGCCCTTACCCCACCTCCCCTCCGGCCAAGTTCCACCGCCTCCGGCCGCCTGCTCCGCCGTGGGCAGCCCCCGCAAGCCAACTTCCCCAACACCATCACCCACAGCCACCACCACCCGAACCACTCCCACCACCGCCTCCGGCCACCGTGCACCGTCACCACCCCCACCGTTCGACTCGCCACGACCCCCTCCACCCGACGACCACCCCCTCACCGCCCCACGACCCTTCCTCCGGCCGCCCTCGCCCCCGCAGCAGCTCCCACTCCCTAACCCTAGCTACTGCCACCCCATCTCCGACCGCCTCCAGCCACCACCACCGCCGTCACGGACCACCGCCACCACCACTAACCTGACCGCCACCCTCCCCTCCTTCGATTCATCACCCTGCACCGCCACCTCCGCCACTGCTCCGCCGCCGGCAGCCCCCGCAAGCAGCTGCTGCTGCTGCTGCTGCTAGCAGCCACTGCTGCTGTTGCTGCTCCTCCGGCCACCTCCAGCCACCTCCACCGTCGTCCTCCCGCCGTCGACGACGTGGGGGTCCCACTTGTCAGTAGGTATACCCCCCCTCTTGATTATACGTATATACGCATAAATTTATATATGTATGTAAATATGTATATATGTATACAAATACTTATATATATATGTTATATATATATTAATATATAATGTTATATTAATTATATACTGTATAAATACAGTATATGTATATTATATAATATATTATTATTATTATATATTATGTATATATATGTATATATATATACATGTGTATATAATTATATATATATATAACATATTATTTTATATGTTATATATTATGTAATAATAAGTATATATATATATATATATATATATATATGCATTTATTTCTGTTATATATATATATATATATATATATATATATATATATGTAGTATATATAAATATGTGTATTCATATATTTATATATATACATAGTTATATATAAAATATATATTATATGTATATAATATTATATAATATATTATTTACATGTTATATATATATTATATTATTACTAATAATTATTGCTGGATAATACAGCATATGTATATATATATATATATATGTATATATTTATGCACTAACATTTCATTTATTGCCTATATATATATTATCTATATATATATAATATATACTACATAGTACTGGATAATACAGTACGTATTTATATTCCTGCACTGCCATTTCTTTTTATATATATATATCTATATATATATAATATATAATATTTTATATAATATTGAGCTGGATAATACATCCTATATATATATGTATATTTACATTTCTCGCACTGTCTTTCAATTTATTATATATATGTATATATATATATATTATAAACTATATAATATAGTACTGTATAATACAGTACATATATATATGAATTTACTTTTGCCCTGTCTTTTCATTTATTTATATATATATATATATATATATCAGAGGTTACACCCTGCTAATATTATATTACTATATATATATACTACTATATATACTATATCTATATATATATATATATATATATATATATATATATATATATATATATATATATACATATTATAATACATATATATTATATGTATTTATGAATATAAGTATATATATATATATATCTATATTATACTCAGAATATTCACAAACCATGTATGTTTAACAGGAGATAGCTCCAACACAGCTAGTGACCTCCTGTCACCAGCTTCTATAAACCTGACTGTGAAATCAGGGTTTCAACACTATCAAGGAGTAGGCAAGTATACCTTGCCAAGTTTACTGTTTAAATTCAAATATTGTTATATGCTCTTGTTTCTGAATTTCATATAACTATGAGTACCTGAGACTGCCTCAGGTACAGTCAACTGATACGGTAAAAATTAGTATAATTAACTTAGTCTTACAGACTCACCAACAATTATGAGAGTATCCTGATATTCTCCTAGACCCTGTCACGGAAATACGCAACAAGGTTGCAATACATATTGGGATGCGAGCTACGTATTTGATTAGCTACCAGTACGTGTGACCCGCATCACGGCTTAGTATAAATTCAGAAAATTACGACTTGACATTTAGTTACATTGGGTGGGAAAGATAACTAGTAGACGTATGGGACACCCCCTCCTTAAATGTTTTTATACCTTCGTACCATGCTCCTCGGAGATGGTCGATTGCAGAGTGTCCTTGAGTCAGGGGGCATATGACACATATACTAGCCAGTCACCACGATTGGTGAATTACGTCAGCATATGTCTAGCCAACACATTCCCATGCGTACTACAAGATCTTTACTTGCATTTCACTTAGATGGTTAGCACCCTGTACTCATTTAATTATTTACTTATTCACTTACATAGCATTTCATTTTTTGTATCTTGTTATGTCCCACTGAGGACCTGGTTCCCTGCCAGATCTAGACAAGGCCTTCTACCCCACTGTGTATGGCCCTGATCAGGAGGCTAGATGTGCTACCGAGGAGGAGCTAGAGGAGACACCCTCAGAGTATGCCTGACCCTAGAAGCTTGCCACCTGGAGATGGAGATGTTTTCCTCAGATAGACGCTACTTAGTCTATCTGATTTTTCTGTGCTATTATTAGTTTTGTAGTGGGCTTGTACCCACCAGTTGTGTACTTTATCAGACTCAGTTTATATATGTATCCAGCACGTATTTCCCTGACATTTTATTATGGATAAGATAGATTTACCTGTTTTATACTTGTAGTATTTTAGGACAGCGTAGCACGTTCCTTTGGGTCCATTAAAATGGATTAAGCCCTGAGTGACGTGTCAGCTGGCCAGTGACACGTGGCCTAGTTCCTGACATTTTGGGACTGGGGCGTGACACTAAGTAATATTTTGACCGCCAGGAGAACCAGAGTTTGAGGTCGCCAGAGGAGCAGCAAAGCAGAGGCACTTTTTATGGAGCTATAAAGGAAGCAGAGGAGTTACCATATCCTTTGATAGCGGAATTCCTAGATGTATTTCCAGAGGAGTTGCCAGGTTTTCTGCCAGATAGAGATGTTAAATTCTCTATAGACTTGATACCAGGAGCGGAGCCTATTTCGTAACATGTCTATAGAGTCAACAACAATGAGTTGGTAGAACTGAAGAAGCAAGTTGAGGAGTTGCAGGACAAAGGTTTTATTAGATCAAGTTCATCGCTATGGGGAGCCACGGTATTATTCGTACCAAAGAAGGATGGCATGGTATGCATGTGTATCGATTATAGAGCTCTGAATAACCTCACTATCAAAAACAAATACCCGATGCCAAGGATAGATGATCTTTTCGATCAGTTGAGTGGAGCGAAGGTATCTTCAAAGATAGACTTGAGGTCAGGCTATCACCAGGTGAAGGTGAAAAGAGAAGACATACCGAAGACAGCTTTTCGGACCAGATATGGCCAGTTTGAATTCAAGGTAATGTCGTTTGGTTTAACCAATGCACCAGCAGTATTCATGAACTTGATGAACAAGGTATTTTATCAGTACCTTGACAAGTTTGTAGTCATTGACGATATTCTTGTGTATTCAAAGACCCCAGAGGAGCATGAAGAGCACCTGAGGCTAGTCTTGGAGACTCTCAGGAAGGAAGAGTTGTACGGGAAGCTTTCAAAATATGAGTTCTTCCTTGACAAGGTTGAATTCCTTAGACATATGGTGACGGGTGACGGAATTTTAGTTAACCCAAAGAAGATAGAGGCAGTGGAGTCATGGACTACCCCCAGTACGGTAGCTGAAATCAGGAGCTTTCTCGGACTAGCAGGATACTACAGAAGATTTGTACAAGACTTCTCCAAGATTGCAGAGCCAGTGACTAGGCTGACCAAGAAAGATATGGATTTTGTCTGGACAGAGGAATATCAAGCCGCATTTGATGAGCTGAAGAAGAGATTGACGATAATGCCAGTTTTGACGTTGCCATCAGGGACAGGTGGATTCATTATCTACAGTGATGCTTCAGAAAAAGGTTTGGGATGCGTTCTTCAGCAGCACGGAAAAGTAATTGCCTATGCTTCAAAACAATTATGCCCTTATGAGAAGAACTACCCCACTCACTATTTGGAGTTAGCAGCAGTTATCTTCGCTCTAAAGCTGTAGAAATACTATCTGTAGGGAGAGCGTGTGGAGATCTTCACAGATCACAAAAGCTTGAAGTACGTATTTACACAGAAGGAGCTGAATATGAGGCAGAGAAGGTGGTTAGAATTCATGAAAGACTTTGATATCTTATTACAGTACCACCCAGGAAAGGCCAATGTAGTCGCCGATGCCTTGAGCAGGTATCCGATGGCTATGTACTTGACAACAGATAGACACTTATTGGCCGATCTTGAGAGCTTGGGAATTGAAGTACTAGTTCCAGGTGTTGAGATTCAGATATAGGGATTGCAGATACAATCAGAGCTGATGGATAGAATTAGAGCTGCACAGTATGATGATGAGACTCTGAGGAGTATCAGGGCACAAGTTCGGACAGGATTGACAGATGACTTCACTATTATGGATGATAGATCTTTATGGCATGGCACGAGGATGTGTGTGCCAAATGGAGAACTGTGTAAAGAGGTTTTGCAGGAGGCACACTGCTCTTAGTACTCGATGCATCCCGGTGCCAATAAGATGTATCGATATTTGAGGGTGCACGTATGGTGGTATGGTATGAAGCGCGAGGTAGCACGCTTTGTATCCAGATGTTTAGTGTGCCAACAAGTAAAAGCAGATCGATAGAGGCCAGGAGGATTGCTTCAACCTTTATCTATTCCAGAATAAAAGTGGGAGCACGTGACTATGGACTTTGTTTCAGGACTTCCATGTTCTCCAGGAGGAAAGGACGCAATTTGGGTCATCGTTGATAGGTTGACCAAATCAGCCCACTTCTTACCTTTCAAAGTGGGTACATTGACAGAGAAGCTAGTAGAGATGTACGTGTGGTATATTGTCAGATTACATGGAGTTTCTGTGAGTATAGTCTCAGATCAGGATAGTTGTTTCACTTTCGACTTCTGGAGGAGTTTGCAGGCTAGCTTGGGTACTTAGCTCAAGTTCAGTACCGTGTATCACCCCCAGACAGACGGGCAGTCTGGAAGGACTATTCAGACTCTTGAAGATATGTTACGCACTTGAATTTTGGATCTCGGAGGTTCTTGGGAGAATCATCTACACTTAGTAGAGTTTGCTTACAACAACAGCTACCAGGCCAGCACTGAGATGTCACCATTCAAGGCTTTATATGGACGAAGGTGTCGTACATCATTATCTTGGGATGATGTTGGATAGAGAGCTTTGTTAGGACCAGAAATAGTCGTGGATACAGCAGAAAATATAAAACTCATCAGAGACAGACTGCGAGTAGCGCATGACAGACAGCGGTATTGGGCCGATAGCCACCGTAGACCCCTAGAGTTTCAGGTATAGGTTTTGTTATTCATTGGTTTGTGATTGTTTGTTTTAGATTGCGTATTAAGACTGTTTGTTCTAGGTTGGCAATTTAGTGTTCCTACAAATTTCATCGACACGGGGCACGATTCGTTTTGGTAGAGGCAAAAAGCTTAGTGCACGATACATCGGACCTTTCGGTATTCTTGCAAGGGTCGGTGCAGTGGCCTATAGACTAGACTTGTCGCCTGCCCTAGTGGAGTGCATGATGTGTTCCACGTGTCGCAGCTGAGATGGTACGTGGCAGATCCTAGTCACGTACTAGATCACTCGAAGATCGAAGTTAGACCGACGCTCAGTTATCCTGAACAACCCGTAGAGATCTTGGATCGTAGAGAGAAGGTATTACGAAACCAGACTATTCCCTTAGTTCGTGTTGCATGGAAACATCAAGGTACTGGATCGTCCGAGGAAGCGATAGGCGTGCCACAGTCCCGAAGACCCGGAATCCTGGTTTCGATTGTTGCCCCGAGAATGCTATCGTATAAGGGGGCATAATGTATGGAACGAACGTGTGCCTTTGCTAAAGGAAACCCAAGTTGCCTCGATTGTCCCGAACACTCAGTTGGCTAATGCATTGCATTGCAACAAGTTCCTTTCCGCTGCCTACTCGATTGATGCGATGATAGCCAACTATCAACTTAAACGATTGGCCTTGCACGGGCGCAACCCCAGGCCCGTGCGGCATCACGTCCCCCGAAAGCTCGAATGGGCCATTCGCTTGGCTCCCTTCCTCCCTCGCACCCGCGGGACGGGCGCGGTGATTCGCGTCCGGCGCGCCGAGGCACGGTGATACGTGCGCAAGCGAGTCAACCTAGGAAAGAGAGGACGAAATGCGCGAGCAGTATCCGTATCTCTTCGAGACTTGAGGTATAATTCTTTGTTTGATTATTTATTTTTGTGCTAGTTTATTTTTAACTTCGAGGACGAAATTCTTTTAAGGCGGGTAAATGATTGCATGATAATTATTTATATTTAAATTGCTGTGATTTTATTTGATTGTTGTACTTTACCGTTGCTTCGATAATTAGAGCACTACACTAGCCACTGCCTTCCAACCAATTTTACACCCTTGTCCTAGACGTGCCAGACTTTTATTTTGATCTTTGTGTGACTCATAACTATGCCATGATGTGCTTTATTTTAGTCACACAATATTAGTCGCAAACGACTATATTTAATTCAATATAAATCCAACTTTGTTTTCTTGTGCGTTTTAATCGAAATTGGAGACACAATCTCGAGCCATTTTGTGCAACCCAAATTAGGGTAATATTCTGTTTTTAGTCTTCTTCATTCATGACACTTGTGTCCCACCTAATTTGAGTCCCATGGACTTCTAATTAATTTTAGAACACCAATTACATTTATTTTAATTAAATTAAACCATAAACCTAACTTTGTGCAAATTTTCTAATTGTTGGGCACTTTTATGTAAAAGTGCATTAAGGTGTCCACCATGTTGGACACAACACGTGAAGAAAACCATTTCTCCTTCATGTGAATTTTTTCACAATTTTTGGGAGTGTGTAATTCAACATCAACCTCCTTAAACCATAGCCCTCTAAATTTTGAACCAAATGCAATCCTAGCCATCCATTTTGAATCTAGGAAATCATAGCCCTTGAAATACCTACATGAGAAGCCCTTTTCCCAAGGAGTGTTGACCAACCCTATTTTTAGGTCAACCCAATACTATATACATATATAAATATTCTTTCTTTACTTTTCCTTTTCTTTAATCCCTTCAACCTAAAAACCTAAGTAGCAGCCGACCTTCCCATCTTCCCTGTTCACCCATCCCCTTCATCATCCCCCCATCCTTCACTCGTCGGAGTCCCGACCGAACCTCGCCGAAGTTCGCCATCCCGACCCGGCCATACCACCTCCCCTCATCCCGCTGAACCCGACTGCCACTCGACCGGATCCACCGAACGCCTCGCTTGACCCGCTATAGTCGATCCGCCTGCACTCGCCTGAGAGCACTGCACCCGCTGCACTTGAGCATGCGACGCTTGCTCGACCGAAGAAGCCGCAGACCCGCTGCCCTCAACCGACCGTATCACCGGAGCATCGCTGAACGCCATCTCCCGTTGTACTCCCCCAACCCGCCTCCACGTCGACCAGAACCCGCTGAAGCCGTCGGCCTTCTCCCACCGGAACGCCGTGAACCTCGCCGAGCCGCTCTGACAAACCGTTGCTGAAGCCCACGTCGACCGGAGAAGCCCGCAGCCCAATCCGACGTCTGCACCGAGCCACTGACCGCCCAGAAACTTGTTGTCCACTCGTCGACGACATCTGCACTCGGCCGGAGAAGCCCGCTGCTCAATCGGCTAGAACACACCGGAGTTGACCCGCTCGACTGAACCGAGCACCCCCTTCTCGACGACCTCGACACGAACGCCTCATCCCGCGTACACAGGTTCGAGTTCTCCTTCTGGCGTACATGTACACGTGCACGCATACGCGTATTTCTCATTAGTATGCATACGTATTTTTAGTTATGGTTTAATATACATGTATTATATATTTGATATATTGGTATATATATACATATATGTATAGTATATGAATTCAATTAGTATATATATGTATAGTATATGTATTCCATTAGTATATGTTTAATATGTATAATTGGTGTATATATATATATATATATATATATATATATATATATATATATATATATATATATATATATATATAGTATATGAATTCAATTAATATATATACACATATATATATATGGTATATGTATTTATTTGGTGTACATATATATTATAAGTATTAATGTTATATGCTAGTTAAGACTATGTATAATTATATATGTACTAGGTGATCCGAGTGTAATTACGGATATCTCGTAGTTACATTAACTTGGGACCATGTGAATTGTTAGCAGACTGTCATATGTACACTGACGTACTGGCAAGACCCATATTATTTGACTGTCTGTTATGCACAGCAATTACAAATATGACACCCGTACAACTAGACGCACACTTGACCCTGTAGATGACAAGTGTCACCCCCTAGCGTAGTCTCTGAGTTCATTATGTTTTGATTGTGTGTGTTAGTGTAATATCTGATGCAATATTGTATTATATGATATGTCTATAGGGCTATTGGATCATTCAGACGATACTTTGGAAACAGGACATTGGTATTGCCAGCTAAGGACCACAGGCGAGTACATTCTCTGACAATTTTTATTATGTTGATTATCTCTATAATTCTAGTTGTATAGCGTACATGATTCTGACACTGTTGTTTACACCAGTTGGCATCATCGAGACCTGTCACGAGGAGTCATGATTTAAAATCCATCGTGCTAGCTGGGGACGGGGAAATATTAGTAGCTTATGTGATCATACCCAAACTCTATATGCATCATAGCTCACCCACACCTCACGTCGGTGCAGCCTGACCATTACATGCCTCATAGCCTGTTACATGTGATTATCCTGACTATTGCTCGCATTATAGCTATCTGGATGGTTATCCTGACCTTACATGAATCATAACTAATCATATGTAACAAGCCAGATCAGTCCCAAGACGATCACATGATATGCTGATGTTTCACACACTTAGCTAGATGTTCTTGACATGTATCTCTAGTATATTGATCTAGCATCTCTACATGTTCTAGTTATTGTTCTAGCGTTTACTTATATTCCAGTTCATTGTTCTAGCATGCACTTGTATTTCTATTCATTGCTAGATGTATATTGATGATGACATATGCACCAGTACTTCATTATTCCAGTATTCCTTTATTTCAGTACTTCTTTATTCCAGTATTTCTTATTGCCAGTATTCATATCTATCTTGTATTTCTTTACACTGTGTTATAGTTTTTATCAATATATGTGGAACTGATGTTAGTGCTTGTACTTCACTCTAATCCTGACTAGATATTTTTTCCAGAGGATCTTGAGGACTTTTGTCCCACACATTACGGACCAGGTATAGATGCAGACTACACACCAGAGATCTTAGAGGAGACTATTCCTTTAGAGGAGACATTACCTGCAGCTATCTAGAAAGTATTTATCCTATGCACTGAGACTTATTTGAGGTTTATTTTAGTTTATGTTTAGACTTATTCTTAGTTTATGTTGGGACTTGTGGAGACTTTATGTTAGACAGCTAGACTATGGTTATCTTTATTTTGATACATGGTATTTAACTATGTCATTCTTCTTATCTTTTATCGTGCCTTATACTCTTATAGTTGTTGTGATTGAGTTTGCATTATGAGCTATTGTG
The DNA here is from genome assembly GCA_036927795.1 of Iris macrosiphon. Classification (NCBI taxonomy): domain Eukaryota; kingdom Viridiplantae; phylum Streptophyta; class Magnoliopsida; order Asparagales; family Iridaceae; genus Iris; species Iris macrosiphon. Next base: position 13,625,022 of record JAYESA010000016.1, on the reverse strand, counting down.
AGATGTATATTATCCTCCTTATGGAGTTGATATCATTGACAGGTTATGAGTATTGTTTAGTATATTTTGAGATCTAGACAGCGTTCTACCGCTGATGCTGCGGCGTAGGCTGGGCGTACCCATGACTCATGTCCAAATTCTGGGTGTGGGTCATGACAAAACTGGATGTGATTATCATGTAGTGTAACTTAACATGATTTCCATTGTTGATTCAACTTGCCTTGATGCATTCTCCTGGTGCAAGGAGTGCCTTGGAGACCTAACGGTCCCGAGTACTTGCAGGTTTATTTGCACAAAAGGACTATTCGATAGTCTTCTGGCTGACTCAATGCATGAACGATACGCGATAGTATTACTTGCTGGTAGCCTATTTTTATGTGACAAATATTGAGGCAAGGCAACATTCAAGTTAACTTATAAGCAGGCAAGCATGCATTTATAAACATTCATGTTTAGCTCGGGCCCGAAGGTAAGCCGAGTAGTGAAACCGTAAGGGACTTTACCGAGCCACATTGTCTAGGGTCGTGCAGTGTAGCAGTAAGAAAGTGCACAAAAAAGTATATAATGTTCATATCGGTCTATTCGAGGTGTAGCAGGGTCCAGTTGCACAAGGCAAAGGTAGCATGTGAGGGTCTGAATATAAGCAATGTTTCATTTCCATATTCTAGCATAAGCAATACAAGTTGGGATTATTCCCTTAGCTAGGTGCGTTGGATTCTTATTAGCATGCAGGGGGTGATTCACCTAGCGATTAGTATGTAGCTTTCCATATTTTAAGTGTGCTGGCTAAGCAAAGACAAGTTCACCATAGCCACCCACCTTAGCGATGATTCGCCTCGGTTGAGCGATACTTCGAGCGAGCCTCTGAAAGCCTAAGCCAAAATCCTGTAGGGACAAGTCTAGATATCCTTTGCCTCAAACGAGTATTCTCGCCTGAGCAAAGCGGGTCAGGACAGTTGCACTTTTGTCGTTTGAATTGGCAGTCCGCTTGAGCGGAATGAGGTATTACAGATGATAACTTAATGTAACTAAAAAAGAGAGTCTAATTAGAGTATTAATTAATTGGTAGGTATTCGTGACGTTTCTGTGGAGAGCTCCGGACCAGATTTGTTGTGCTTGGAACTTGGCTTGGATGGCAAGTATACCTTGCTTGATTTTATTGTTCAATATACATATGCTTAGTTTTTATTTGCTAGTTGTGTGCACGCGTCTTAGAGTAGTAGACTTACCTAGTATATTATGAGGGTATGTGGTATCTTCTGACCTAACACATGTTCAATACGATCACTGAGTGAGTGAGTGTATGGACTAGCGTGTCGACTGATCATCGATACGTCAGTTCATGTTTGGTGATGGTAGTTGGTGTTGGGCTAGTTGTCTGTATTTATTGACGTCGGTGTATTATGTCTGCATCGCGTATACAGTTCGGATACATTGGGAGGAAAGAATCTACTAGTGGGCGTATAAAATTTCTGTTTCTTACTGTATATATGGTGTGACTGGCGTACCCCCTAGTCCTTTTGGACGCCTGGTGGGATGACTGTTCTTCTATTTCCTCCCCCTCATGTGCCACTAGAGATATCTCGAGTGCATATCATTTAGATGGTTAGTTACCCTATTTATTGTTTACTACTTTACTTTCATGCATGTCAATTTCTTGTGTACTTGTTACGTTCCTCTGAGGACCCAGATCCAGACGAGCACTTGTACCTGACGGACTACAGATTTGGAGATTTTGCAGACGAGGACTTTGAGGTGGAGCCACAGAAGTTTTTTTGAGCATTCATGGATGACAGTTGCTTAGTGTATTGGGTGTCTTTATCTAGTTAGTTGACGCCAGACCATTTCTTTATTGCTTAGTTGTATTCTTTATGTATTTTTTTGTACTCAATTTTCATAGATTATTCTCCACTAGATTTTATTTTGTATTTGATTTTGAGACTTATATATTCATTTAGTTCTTACTCTGTGATATTTGTAGATGATACTAGATTTTACCTGCCTGTGATACTGTGACTTAGATATATTTTACGGTGTACTACGACTGGTTAGGTCCATTAAATTGGGTTTATATACTTGTTCGTATAGCTGGCATGTGTACGTATACCTATTCCTACGTATTTTGGGGCTGGGGCGTGACACATCCTCTATGTGGTTGATCCTGGTTATTGCTTGTGTTATTGACTGTAGGGGAGAATGGACTCAGAAACCAGACCAAGTGCTAGAACTCATGCTTATGATCTTGGTAATTTGACTTGAATATTGTATCCATGCTGATACCATTATTGCCTAATATTGTTCATGATCTAATAAGCACCGAGGTGCGATATACCGTGTTACATGTTAAGTGATTTATATTTGGGTTCTATATCGAGAATGCCTCCAAATTCTTGAATGTGTGATACTATAAATATACTTTCCCCCCAGCATGGACATGATATGCGATTCAAGTACCAAAGCATGTCTATGATATTGATTTATTGAATGTTTTATACATGCTCGGGTGAATCCAGATTGAACTTCCATGGATTCGTATCTAGCGTGTCCGCAATTTGTATGGCATCTTAAGGAAAATTCTTATGTGGCCACGCCTTGAGATTTTAAAATAATATAGGATTAATTAGGCAACTAAAAGTGGTAGTAATATTAGGAGGAAACGGTTTCCCAAGATTATGCCAACAAACCTTCCCACAGAGATTCATTCTAGTGCGCTGTGTATCACTACTATAATTTCAGACTAGGGGTATTTTGGTCTTTTTTATAATTATTTATTTAATGTGCTCGTTATATATTTAATTATTATGTTATTTAATTATTTTTAGAAGGCTATATTAATTATTGGACTTATGTTAGTGGACCTAACTAAACTTGTCATAAAACATGGACCAATATTAAGTTAGACCCAAGCTAGGCCCAATAATTAGTCACCCTTTGATTAGTTAGTGATTTAATTAAACATCAATAGGAGTAGAAGCTTCCCTCCTAACTAATTTTCTTCATGACAACCCAATAGGGATAATTGTGTCATTATACACTGCTTGGGGAGGGGGTTAGTGGTCGGCCCCTTATAGGGAGGGAATTTCTCTCTCCTCCCTCACATTTTATTCTAATTTAGATCCCTAATTGTGTTCTTCCCCAAATTGATTCATTCGTCCACAAATTTCTCTTAAATCACTCTCATTCCCTTCCATTTTATTATCTAAGGAGTATTGGAACTTGGATTGCAAGGAGCACTTGGAGAAAGGAGAATTTGGCTATGAACTTGTGTCCTAATTGTGTCAATTGAGCATTTTATTCGAAATCAATCTTCCAATAGGTACAATTCAGTTTTACCTTCTAATTAGACTCTAATTCTGTAATTAAACCATTAGGAACCCACCTATGGATTAGGGCTACCTATAGGAAGAAGAATTGACCTCTAGGGAACCCTATTATGAATGTTATGGTGTATTTTGTGCCCAATTTGGGAAAAATCTGAGATTGGTTCACCATGTGTTTTTTAATAGGTCAATTGGACCAAATTGACATTAGTTTGGTTGTGTGAGACTAGTTTCGTGTCTACAATTGGATACGAGTAGGCCGTGTCATAATATTTTGTGATACGGGTTGAATTTTTGGATTTTTTTCTTCGACACGGGGGTCTACACATGTCATATTTTGTCATGAACAGTTGGATGGATAGCTAGCACTTTATATTGTCTCTAATTATGATATTAGATTTGTTCATAACCTTTGTAGTGAATTGGGGGATGTTTTGGTAGAGTATCGTGAGCGTATCAGAAGAGTATCATAGATTGAGTGTGATACTCGGGTGGTGCACCACCAGTGTTTGATGTAATACCAATGGTGTGTGTGTAGCATATATATATATATATATATATATATATATATATATATATATATATATAACTTGTTATTCATATAGATCCATATCTTCTGTGTCGAGAGAGTGTGCTTGTGTTAGGTGTGTGCACTTTTATGCATATGTGTGTGGGGGGGGTATGAGAAGTAGTCGAGGAGGAAGCATGTGCATTTGGGGCACTGCACAACAGGCATATGCACATGCTACATTGGCAGCAGCTGCTTGAGCAGCAGGTTGGGCAGTAAGGGGAGTGCACTGTTAAGCAGTGGACTGTGTGGAGAAACTGCTCCTTTATAATCCAGTTGGTGAGGGGAGGAAGTTGTGTAGTTCAGTATGATTTTAAGAGTTGGATGGTCGGGACAGTATATATTTCATATTGCATTAGGAAACAACATATGGGGGCTTGCAGCAACAACAATTGCTGCTATACTGGCAGCAAGGAGAGGGGCTCGGGTCAGTAACCACAGCAGTGTAGGAAAGTGGCTTGGCAAATCTGCTGTGAGTAGTGCATGCAACAAGTGTGTGTGGGTAGTGAAACACTAGAGGGAGATCAGGTAGG